>CM018693.1:26160449-26841439 GCA_009363875.1 Mikania micrantha | reverse complement strand
TAACTATGTTTACTGGTCCATTTAAGGACTACTTTTCTAAAACCTGAAGTGGAGGGGGAAATTTCCTCTTGGTAGAAGAAAATGAACCTACATCATTCAATGAGGCAAAAGAAAACCAAGAGTGGGCTTAAGCAATGAGAACAAGCTAGATACTATACATGGCAGTTGGTCTCATTACCAAAGGGAGTCAAGCCTATTGGGTTAAAACGGGCATTCAAGATAAGAAAGAACGTGGATAGTTCTATTAACAAGTACAAAGCTTGCCTTGTAGCAAAAGGGTATGTGCAGCAACCAGGGATCGATTATGACGAAGTGTTCGCACTGGTGGTTAGACTTGAGACCGTGAGAGTCCTCATAACATTGGTAGCAAATGAAGGATGGGATTTACATCACCTTGATGTTAAATCCACATTCCTTCACGGTTTGATAATTCAACTAAGATTCCAATGGATCATGGTTTGATAATTACCAAAGACGAAGATGGTGCTGAAACAGATGCAACAACTATCGAAGGCTGGTAGGGTGTCTACGGTATCTAATACTATACACACACGTCCCAACCTATCATTTTCGGTTGGAGTTGTCAGTCTCTATATGCAAAACCCCAAGGAATCACACTTAGTTGCTACTAAACAAATCCTTTGAAATATAAAGGGAACCCTGGAGTACGACACTATGTTCTCATGAGGTGGCAGCAAGAAGCTAACGGTGTTTAGCGATTGTAGTCATAACATTGATAGGGATGATGACAGAAGTACAACGGGTCATATTTTTAGCTTGGAACTTCTCTAGTAACTTGGTGTTCACAAAAGTAAACTACAGTCGCTCTTTTGTCATGTGAAGCGTAGTTTATGGCGGCAACTGTGGCTGCGAAGCAAGCGTTATGGCTAAGGGAGTTACATAATTAGATAACCGGGTGGAGATTGCAGAATGTACAAGTACGAGCAGATAATAAGTCATTAATGCCTCTCATGAAGAATTGGGTGTTTCACGGAAGGAGCAAACACATTCACACTCGATACCATTTTATGCGAGAGTGTGGAAAGTGAACAAATCGAAGTGAGTTACATCAGTGGAAGCGAGCAACAAGCAGATATCTTGACTAGGCCTCTCCTAGAGTGAAGTTTCAAGAAATGTTAAAGCTGATCAGAATCGTGGATCTTTCTAATTCACATTATGAATTAGGAGGGTGAATGTTGGTCCACGAATTAATACTAGAAGCCCATAACAAGTCGGTTTGGATATCCATGCAAGATGGTGTGGATCATGTTTATCTAGTTAAACAATTTGGTTTAATTAGGATAGAATTTGTTGATATAATTTAAATATGTAACTATATCATAAAGGTAGGGTTACGATTTGTTTAGTTCTATAAATAGGGATTGAGTTATGATGCCTATGTAACACAAATTCAGTAAAGGTTTTTGAGTGATTTTTCCTAAATGATGTGTGTTTCAACTTAGAAAAATTGTTGGAAAACAACCAATCAATCAACCACAAAATTTGAACTTACCTTTGACTATATATCAATCAAGCTACAGAAGTGCATTCAAGGACTATAGGAGGATTGACGAACATTGGCGAAGGATTACGGGGGCGGGTCCCCCCCCCCTATTTTTTTCAGTCCGTAGTGTTTTTTTTTCGACCAAAAGCTTATTTCTTGTTTTAATTGTTGTTTTGCCTCCCTTGCTTCAATAAATTAACATGTATTGTTGTTCCCGTAAATTTCTACCCTCTTTCAAAACGCTCAAGCTCCGCCACTGTTAACGATAGAACATGACGATAAAGAAGTGATGTGATGGAGAATACCAGACGGAGCCGATAGCCTATGACGATGTGAGGATGACAAGAAGCGATTTAGGGAATTAGGGTTACAACTTAAAATAGTTTCACGTGTTTTTTTATTTTTCTTCTTTAACATAATTACAAATATGACACTTCAAGTATACTTATTATTAAAATAGACCCTATAGTTTTATATTTTAGGTGTGCATGTTGTACAAACGATCCAAGCCTACGAGTCGAGTCAGCCTTGGTTCGGACTCAGCTCGGTTACAAAACGAGCCAGCTCGGTTGGGCTCAGTTACAAACAAGCTTTATCCGAGCTTTTTCCGAACGAGCAACTCGTCGAATCTTAGCTTCGAGTTTTTTGGACAGCCCTACTAAAATGAAGCTTCTGTGGCTCTTTAACATTAATTTCATTATTGAAATATTGATCAGGAGACTAGATTTGCATCCAAACAAAGACGGCCACATTTCTCTACATGTGGTAATATGTGACACTGGGAATGACTCTAAAGGATGGGAGGTCTGTGTTGATGTCAGCTTTTTTGTTTATGATCAGATGCAGAACAATTATGTAACCTTTCAAGGTAAATGCTTTTTTAGTTCATATATGGCATGCTTGGGTATTTTGTAAATGTTCGTATTTGTAGATATGAATGGGCGTAGGACAAGGTTTAATGAGAAGAAGACGACATGGGGTTTTGATAAACTAATAGCGATGGAATCTTTTATGGAATGTAAAAATGGGTACCTTTTTAATGATTCATGTGTGTTTGGAGTTGAGATTTTCGAAGTTCCAGAGTTTACACGATTAGATCGGTGTCTATTGATGACAAAGCCTCCAGAAACTATGAATAGTTTCACTTGGACTATTAATAGATTTTCAGATTTGACAGATAACGTTGTGTCTTCAGAGGTCTTCAAAGTTGGCAAAGTCAAGTGGTACATCCTTTAGTATCTCATTTGACTGTTGTTTTTGTTTAAAGTTTAAACACCAAATTGTTATGTTTTCATTGCTCTAATGATCTATTGTATCTTTTTCTTGATTTTAGGAAATTATTACTATATCCAAAAGGAAACAAGTCAGGTGCAGGTACACATCTCTCAGTCTATTTAGGTGTGCATGATGTTGCTTCATTTCCTGATGGCTGGAAACTTTATGCAAAATTCAACTTGCGGGTTAAAAACCAATGCACCAAAAGTGATACAGAGAATGGTAAACACAGTTTCTTGGTACCACATAGTTATGAATCCATTCCCCATATTTTATAAAAAATATAATAATAAGCCGAGATATTAGTTTTAACCAAAAAGATTAAAAGCGTGTTTTTAATTATCAAACATTCTTAAATTATGTTTCTCAAGTCTCAAATACAAATTTATGGCTTGAAATTTTTTATTTATTAATTATTTGTGGTCTACATGCTGTTGTATTTTGTGTGTTATAGTGGTTTCCTTTTCATTTTAACTTGCAGAAACAGATAACTGGTTCTGTAACTCTGCTAAAGATTGGGGTTATAGTTCATTTATGCTGTTGAGTGAACTAAGTAATTCAGAAACTGGCTTCTTGTTGAATGATAATCTTATGGTTGAAGCCAAGATTTCTGTGATGGGGACGCTCAGACATTTTATTTGAAACAATGAAACATGGTGTTTTTGGGTATTTTTGGTGGCTATTTTAGACTTGATGTCAAGGATTAGTATATTACTTTCGACTACTGCATTTCATCAAGGGTTAAAACTTTAGTAAATGGAAATATTTATGTGACGCACAGCCACTACAAGTGCACTTTGCATTAATGTGATTGATTTGCTATTTTTATTACATGCATTCATTGTTATGATTATCTAGGTTTATTATATGAATTTAAAATGACAGCAAGTCGATAGGGAACTTGCTTAATTATCATGGTCAATAATTGCTAGTATATTCCAGCTACAAGCTCAAAACTCATGATTAATGTAGAAAGGTTAAAGGTAGCGTTTGATATGTATGAATTAATGGTGGAATAGAATGAATAATTATGTTGGAATGAAAAAAACGTGTTCAGTTACCACATAGTGGTGTTTTTTTTTCATTCCTTATGTTGAAGGATGATCCGACCAATGACCCGACTCATGTCCAAAACTATGACCTGACTCTTGACCTGACTCATGACTCGAATCATGACTTGAACCGTGGCACGAACCATGATTCAAACAATTTCTCACGTCTACCAAACAATATAAAGTAATGAATCTTTTCATTACCAGAGATAACCAAACATAAAAATGGAATGATAATGATCAATTTCTTTTCTTTGTCCATTCTATTTCTCCGTCCATTTTATTCCCTCATCATTCCAATCCTTCATGCCTACCTAAGTTTGATCGTGATGCATCTTTGTCTGTTCTCCAATTGTAACAATCTGCATGATAATCTCCAAAGATTGAGTAATATTATGGGTGGTGCTAAATATACCCCTTTTTTATTTTTTACTTGCCGTACCCCTCTCCTTAAACTTTTTAATATATGCGAGTAAACCTACTTTTAATTATTAACTAAAAAAATCCAACTTTTAAACAAAACATAAGGGTGTTTCTAACATTATCACAAACAATTAATTCATCTTCCACACAAGTTTGCATCCATGATCCAAACTCACAAACTCACTCTCATTCTCCAAACCCAATCTAGTCATTGACCATTCCAATAAAATTAACAGATAAACATGACCTAAGTTTCAAATTTTATCAAAGATGTCATCGGGCGGTTTATATTCTCCTTGTTCTCTACAATCCCTTACTCCCTGCAACTCCCCACTCCCCTGTTAAATCTGCATTTTTGTATGATAACATCGGGTCTTTTCCATTTAAAGTTATTGATGTTTTGACACTAACTGAAGAACACCTCCAAAATCCTATTCTATCTGATAAATTACCCATTTGGATCTGGAAAGAAATAGGTTAATTTAAAGTATATCTGGATGTGATTTTTAGTATCACCCTTGCCACGATCCCCATGATTTTATCATTTTGTTTCGCCATTTATAACGATGAGAATGAATTCTCATGATATCACTGCTCCCTTTGTATTAATCATCCCCTAGGGTTTCATCATACTCGGCTTGTGGGTTCTTTGAGTTCAAGAAGTAGAGGTGGTTCTAGCATCTATCAATTCCTTGGTGAATTAAATAAGTTTATTAGGTTTTGAGAGGATGAAAAACTATCGTTGAGTAATTTGTATTCAGCGGTAAGAAAAATGTGCTGCTTTTGATGAGTGACAGGTGGTGTTCACATAGTTTTTGCTGAAGTAATCAAATGGACTTTCATTGAGAAACTTGGTGATGAATATGGAAATATGATAACTAACAAGGGGGTACGTTTAGTAGAATTTAAGGTGAAAATAACGTTTTGATGCATTTTGGTTGTTTTATAAAGTTGAATGACTGATTTTGTCAAAATTTATATTTTATATTTTGGAGAGGGGGTACGTTTAGTAAAATTTAAGGTGGAAATAACGTTTTGATGCATTTTGGTTTTCTTATAAAGTTGAAGGGTGAATTTTGACAAATTTACAATTAATATTTTGGAGGGAGGGGTATGAGAAGTTATAAAGGGGGGTATATTTAGTCTTACCCAATATTATTCAATACCAATCACAAACAAATACAATAGGAGAGCTACAAATCAGGAGCTAATTTCTCTGTACATTAACAATATTAACTAGGCTATATTTTTCTAACAATATTAACAATATTAAAAAGGACACAATTCTTCTCTAGCCAAGATTTTAACATGCAAGATATCCTCAGCTGATGCTCAAACCTTAAAATCATGCGACATTCATGGAGATTTCATTGGTAGTGACCTGCAAAAAAACTTCATAATCCTTAAAAAACCATTAACATCACAACAATAAAAAAAATCCCCTGATAATTTTGTCCACAACATCACCATCTTATAAGTTGATTCAAAAATTTCTGTTATTAACCACATCAATGACAAATCAAGACTGCATTTTATATATATGTAAGTGATAAAAATTGAAATTGAAGTTCACACCTAATGTGGGTCGGGTTGAAAGTTATGAACTTGCACACATCAGATTGCGAATGAATCTGGATGTTAGGGCCGTCTCTAAGAGATTATATACCCTGTGCGAATGCTAAAAATGGGCCCCTATGTATGTGTGTACGCACACACACAAATTAATGATAATTAAAATAGTAAAATCAATATAAACAACTTTAGAGCATCATCAAAAAGTATCGAACAACTTTAACTCCATATTAAGCTCATAATCATCAATATATGATCTTCCATCATACTTCAGAGCATCATCAAAAAGAATACAACATGAACTAATGTCATTGTCGTCCAATTCCTTCTTCTTTTTAGGAAATAAAAATCCAAATAATTTTTCATACTTTTTGTATTGTTCAAATGTTGTTTGAAGTGAAACACTTGCTTGATCAAAAATATATAAAAAGCCTACTTTGGTTTTTGGTAATTAGTTTTTAATTAGGTTAAATATATTTAAGAATTTAATTGTAAATTATATGTGTTTGTTGTAAAATAAATTAAAATATATATAATATATACAAATTTTTAAAAAAAATTTAGGGCCCTCTAAAAAAATGGGCCATATGCGACTGCACCTTTTGCACATGCTCTAAGACCCTCTAAATCTGGTCTCTCTCCAACGTCTGTGCCAAATATTTCAAGTGAGTAATATTACGCTTTGACAGTTGTAGTGACAGGTTAACGGGTCGTGTTTCTTGATTCATGTAAGGAAATGTTGTGTTAGAAGTGTTGGTATCCGTTTTTTGGGAGTGAGAACCTTTCGTCAATACTAGGAACCTCAATCATAAATAATCATCTTTTCTTTTCTCCCATAAATATATTCCAATATAGTGGTTCTGAGCTTGATGCATGGCACCGAAATCACATAACGTCGTTGACATGGCTAAATTGTACGTCACCAATTCATCAAGTATCCAAGAGTGCACAGAACACCCACATGTCCAAGAGTGCACAAAACGCTCACCTGCCTCCACTTAACGGTTCAAAACGCCACCTAAACAGTACCAAAAATCGAACCAAACCCAACCCGTTAAGGAAAAAATGGAACCGAATACTTTTTAAAAACTCAAAAATCAAAATTTTGTTTTATTTCTAAAGGCGTCCACGTTAGTATCAATAAAGCATGTTTAATAAACTTCTATTCTTCCTTTTTAAAGTCCAACTGATGACCCTTGTTCATGACACACATTAATAATAGAAGGGGAAAAAATAGAGCTCAGAAAGGCCTATTATGCCATCTTCGAAAGTCGGACAAATCTAATGGACCCAACCACCAGCAAGGCATGAAACATCATAGCTCATGTATAATAGTAATGAGAAAGAACAATTAAGCTTTAAATATGTGTTATGTAGGCACTTACAATGAAGGAAAACAAAAGCTATAACATAAGTGAGAAAGAACAATCTACAAGTTAAAAGTTCGAATATAAAAAAATAAAATAAAAAAAGAGCTCAGAAAGGCCTATTATGTCTTCCTTGAAAATCAGAAAGTCCAATGGACCCAACCACCAGTAAGGCTCGAGACATCATAGCTCATTTATGCACCAGCCGGGAATCGAACCCGGGTCTGTACCGTGGCAGGGTACTATTCTACCACTAGACCACTGGTGCTTTGTTGTGCTTAACCACGCATATCAACTAGTGTCGATACCTTATATTTACAAACTTTAATATGTTTTGATAAACGATTTGTACTTGTGCCAAAAGGATTCGCTAATGCTCTATCCTTGTTACGTCAAGTTTTTATTCTATAATGTTAAGGACCATGACTACTTGTTATTTGTTAACCTTATAAGGTTTATCATTTTAAAATAGTGATAGAATAGTATAAATTTAATTTTTACTATATCTCTGCTTTATTGTATACATAAAAATATGAAAGAAACAAGTTATTGATTTTGTAAATTGTGGCTCTAGTAACTTATGTGAAATGATTTTTCCAAGTATGATGTAATGATACATGATAAGTAATGGAATATATAAAGGGTTACTCTCACTCTTGATAGACAATATATGTAACAACACCAAAGACCTTTTCATACACAAACTAATTGCTATGTTTGCTGAGTAATGATCGATAAGATAAGATGTATTTGTAATTAAAAACCAATATTAGTTCATAATTAAAAGAAACACTTCTGGTCACAAATTTAAAAGACATAAAATTAACTTATTTTAATTTTAGAAAGATTACTTTTATACATCTTAAATCATATAATTTATAATGAATTTATATAGTTTTTCAAATTTTCATTTAAATAAATTGATAATAATGTATATGAATTACACAAGAAAACACGTAGAAATACTCCACTCCCCTAACCCATGATGCCATGATGGTACTACCACTACCCTATTTTCACATGAAAAAGACTACCCACTAAGTGCTTAATTAACAAATCTATTATACTTAATAAATAAAAATAATTGGGGGACACTTGTCACTATTCTAGAGCATCGTCAAACTAATTTCCCCGCTTCTCTCTCTTATAAATACACAACTTTAATAAATATGGTCAATTACATATATCTTCTAGCTAAAATCATTTACTACATATTTACCCAATTATAAAACTAAATTACATATTTCTCCTTTCTAAAACAAATATGTTACATATTTATCCATTTCATTAAAAAAACAAATTATGTATATCCTATTTTACTCTTAATGAACTAACTAAAAACAATTTGCATATTTCTTTTACTAAGTGTCTAAGTGGCAATTTTGAGACATGAGATATTTGTAATTTTAGTTTAACATTGGGGATATATGTAATTTTAATGTTTAATAAGGGGATATATGATATTATCCTTAATAAATACTAATAATATATTCTTTATACCTTTTTTAATCAAAAAAATAGTAAAAAAATATATTACATAATAGTATTAAATACTAATTATATTATATATGCCTTTTATAATTAAAAATGATTTCTTAGTATAATTAGAAAATATTTTAATATTAAAAGCACACAGTTAAAAAATCAAATTATTATAAAATATGAAAATTTTCCAATAATTTATAACTCATAAAATCTTTTTATAATTTATTAGTCATTGTTATTAACTATTTTTTTTCTTTATCAACTTGTGTAATAATACATAACATCCTATAATTTCGTAAAAAATGAAATATTTTAAAAACAACTTTTTTAAAATAAAATGTTTACAAACCAAACTTTGAAAAAGCAATTTTTTAAAATACAGTATTATTATTTTATTTTCCATGTAATGTTGATCATATTTTAAACTAAAAAATAATTTAATATTTTTAAATTTATATTATTAAATATTTATTCAACCCGTGTAATACACGGGTTACTAACCTAGTAATAAAATAAACATAAATAAATCCACACGCACATGATACGCACACGTGATCATACTAACTCGAAAAATTGGTGATGTATTTTAAAAATAACTACGGGTTTACCCGCGCGTTGCGGCGGGAATTCCTCTACGATTTTGAATATCATAACGCAGATAAAATCTAGTATATCAAAGTGCAAGTATTTGTATTTTAACAACCATTGTGACATGTTTTTATATTTGTATTTTGACAAACAAAATTGTAAGTCATATCACTCTATTAATATGAGTATTTGATCACGATAGTAGTGATAACATATATACCATTTTTTGCGACGGTTAAATTAATAATTTTTTAACTTGAATCAATTTTTTTGATGCGGTCCATTTTATTTTTTGAAGCGGTCCTCCAAAAAATAAATTTATTTTTATTAGCAATTCGGTCCTTTTTTTTTAAGCAATTCAAGTTTATTTTTCGCTTTTTTTAAGCGGTTGAATCACTTTTGCAGCGGTCTCACATCCGAGTTTTATCAGACATTGGTAACAAAAGATAAAAACATATATTTTCCCTATTGTTTTGATGCCCCTACAATGCCGCCCAACTAAAATTGTACAAAAAAAATTGAGTCATACGCTCTGCTAATATGGGTATTCAATCACGATAACGATGATAATATCGCAAACATCAAAACACATATAAACAATCGACCGCAACGACTATCAATCCGTTCGCCATATTTTTTAATTAATATTAATATTGTATAATTATTACTAATATTTAGTTATTATTATCATTTAATTATTACTATTATTAAAATATGTGTATTGTCAGAAGTCTTTTTTTGACTAAAAATTAAAGATTGAGTCATACCGTCTTGTCATGGTGAAAATATCACGAATATTTAAACACAGACGAAAAACCGGTCGTGACGGTGTTAGCATAAATGTAAAAAAAAATCATATAAGTAATTGAGTAAATATCACTTTTGGCCTTTTATATTTAAATAAATTTTTAGATATGATCATTTATTCTGTTAGTATTTAACGGAGTTAACAGAGAAAGAACCGAGTTTGCAACATTTGAAAATTTAAAGGACTAATTTTGTCATTTTGAAATATAAAGGAGTATCTCTAAAATGTTGTGTAAACATAAGGACCAAAAGTGCAATTTACTCTTATTATTATTTAATTATTAATATCATATGTAATTATTATTTTTTTTAACTTAACTATTATTAGAAAGTAAAATTATGTCCCAAGGACTCGAACGCGGGTCAACAAAGTGGCAGCCAGAATTAAAAATCTTCGTTTGCCATTTCATCTACAAGACGAATGTTTGTTTTTCCAAAGCATAATGTATGTATATTAGAAAAAATATTGGAATAAAAAAATATTATTACTGTTCACTGTAATCATTATGTTTGTAAAATGTATATAGAGTAATGTTTATATTGATATATAATTTAATTTTTATTTTTAAAATCTAAAGTAATTTAATTTCAACTCCCGAATAAAAAATTAGATTATTCAAATTCACCTATAGAGATAATTAATTAAAGGACATCTAGGGGTGATTTAAAGGACACCCATGTGAGCAAAATAATATTAAGCTTAATATCGGGTTCTGTATCAATGGGGGTGTTACGGATCGAAACCATTGCAAGGTATGAGATTTGTCCCACATCGGTTGTATGGGCAATTGATGTGGGGTTTATAAGTCAAATAGGCTCTCTCACCCATCAGACTAGTCTTTTAGGTTGAGTTCTCTCGTTTGGCTTGTAACAATGGTATCAGAGCCAACTCGGAGTGGTGGCCTGGAAGGAGCCAGCCGTGACCAACGTGGCCGTGACCAACGAGGACGTTGGCCCTTAAGGAGGGTCGATTGTTACGGATCGAAACCATTGCAAGGTATGGGACTTGTCCCACATCGGTTTTATGGGCAATTGATGTGGGGTTTATAAACCAAATGGGCTCTCTCACCCATCAGACTAGTCTTTTGGGTTGAGTTCTCTCGTTTGGCTTGTAACAGGGGGTGAGGGTTCACCCATTCCAAAGGATTTCTGCACATCTGGTGTGACCGCGTCTTACCTCTGCCGGTGGGCCCTGTTAAAACAACATACGTAGTATGTGTGATCGTCGTCGTTCAAAAAAAAAGATAACTAAAGGGACTTTAATTAGTTACGAGAAAGTGAAGAGCCGAAGCAGAATATATATCAAAAGATTTAATTTAAAAAAGTGTGAAGATTTCTTATATATATAGGTAATATTTTATTTTGTAATACACATTAATTAATTAATTAATTAATTAAAGATCAAAAACTAAGGTACGTGGATGATCAACTGTATATTAATTACTTCTTTTACATGTATGTAAAGATAGTTTCAAGTAGCATTGAGAATAAACACACACATATATATATATCTTTGTTCAATACTTCCATAATTGAGCATGCATGCAGCCATGTTCATTTCAAGAAGAAAATATGAACCATCACACTATTTGCTCAAGATCGAGTCGTTTTCGATTCTTTACGAAGCTAAAAAGTGCAATATTGAATCTGATGTTTTTGAAGCCAGTGGCCATAACTGGTCGGTCACCTCCATCTCTATTTTAAACTCTTTTCATAATTAAAATTAATAAATGAAGCTTAATTTTTGTGACTAGATTTATTGAAATATTGATCAGGAGACTAGATTTACATCTAAACAAACACGGCCACATTTCTCTACATGTGGTAATATGTGACACTGGTAATGACTTAAAAGGATGGGAGGTTTGTTTTGATGTCAGTTTTTTTGTTTATGATCATATACAGAACAACTACGTAACCTTTCAAGGTAATTAAATGTTTTTATTTTAATAATAAAATTAAATATTCATTTTATGGTATGCATGGGTATTTTGTAAATGTATGTATTTGTAGATGTGAATGGGCATAGGACAAGGTTTCATGAGAAGAAGACGACATGGGGTTTTGACAAACTAATATCGTTGGATTATTTTGCGGATAGTAAAAATGGGTTACTTTTGAATGATTTATGTGTGTTTGGAGTTGAGATTTTGGCACTTCCCGAGTTTACACGATTAGATTGGTGTCTATCGATGACAAAGCCTCCAGAAACTATGAATACTTTCACTTGGACCATTAATAGATTTTCAGATGTGACAGATGAATGTGTGTCTTCAGAGGTCTTCAAACTTGTCAAAGTCAAGTGGTACATGTTTTAGGATCTCATTTGGCTGTTGTTTTTGTTTAAACATTAAGTTTATTTTTATTTATGTGTATGTGGGGTTTGATGGAGGGTGATATGATTGTTTTTTATTACTTTAGGGAAAAAATAACATCAAGTTATTCACGCTTATGTTATGACCATAATCACATATGGCTGGTCACGCCTGGGTCATTCCGGGTGTATAGTGGGATGATAGCGTGATGGGGGGCATGACGGGAAACTCTCGCGGGTTGTTGTGCCCATTACATGCTCTAAAGACTTATTGTATCATTCTTTGTTGACTTCAGGAAATTATGGGTATATCCAAAAGGAAACAATTCAGGTGAAGGTACACATCTGTCAATCTATTTAGGTGTAGATGATGTTGCTTTGTTTCCAGATGGTTGGAAACTTTATCAAAATTCAAATTCCGGGTTAAAAGTCAACTTACCAAAAGGGATAGAGAGAAAGGTAACATCAGTTTCTTGGTACCACAGTAAAGTTATGAATCCATTCCACATATTTTATAAAATAATAATAATAATAATCACATATATTAGTTTTAGCCAATTTATTTTATGAATGAATTGTGGTTTATCATTAAGCCTGATAAAATGGGCCTAGGTCGGGTCGGATAACGGGTCGGATTTACATATTCTATTTGCATAATTTTTGTTAATTTTATCGTCAGATGTATTCCTGATAATTCTTGCACATTTTTCAAATCTATTCTTTTCTTGTATTTTTTAAGTTACCAATTTTGACACGTATTGTGTTAAGGTGTTACTTGTCTATGTTAAGATGTTACTAATTTCAACCTAAAATACAATAATTGTTGATCCAAACTAACCCATTTATCTTGCTTTGAGTCAAGATTGTCAGGTATATATCATTATCATTCGTTCATTCTGAAACAAATATTCACAGATATACCGAGTACGGTGATGTTTTCTAAAACAAAAATAAATGCGTCAAAAGGATTAAAAGTGTAATTTTAAGTATATAACCTCTTAAATTATGCCTCTCAAACACAAAATTAATGGCTTGAAATTTGTATCCTTCATGTTTGATAATTTGTGTTCTACATGATTTGGTATTATATCTGTTTTTATGGATTCCATTTCATTGTACCTTGCAGAAACTGAAAAATGGTTGTGCAACTCAGATAAAGTTTGGGGTATTCCATCTTTTATGCTCTTGAGTAAACTAAGTGATTCACAAACTGGCTTCTTGTTGAACGATAATCTTACGGTTGAAGTAGAGATTTTAGCGATGGGGACGCTCAGACATTTTATTTGAACAATGAAACATGGTGTTTTTGGGTATTTTTGGTGGCTATTTTAGACTTGATGTCAAGGATTAGTATATTACTGTCGACTGCTGCATTTTATAAAGGCTTAAAACTTTAGCAAATGGAAATATTTTTGTCCCTACAAGTATACTTTGCATTAATGTGATTGATTAGCTATTGTTTATTGCCCTGGTGGTACCCTTTTGGCTTTCTGAATGAAAAGTCACGGGTTCAAATCCCTTCCTAGGCGAAAGGCGAAACAGGGGTCCTTCGGAGGTCAGGGGGTTTTTCGGTGCGGTTTCCTCCTGTGGTGGTGGTGGGGTCTCAACGGAGGTTATGGTAACTATACCTTGGTGACATGACCCGAAAATCAGTGGTTTACACGTTGAGATCAAATGTCGTTAAAAAAAAGTAATTGATGCAATTTTGTATTTTAAACTTTAATTAGGTATTATGTAGCAATGTTTTAAAAACCAGTATTTTAGGTGCACCGGATTTGACTCAGAGATGGTTCAACCGGACACACTAGTTAGCCATGAAATTCCATATAAATACGACTTATACTTAAACAAGTTTATAAAAAGTATCCAAATTCATATAAAAATAATTTAAAAAGTACTCAAATTCTAAATTCTAATAATTTTTTTAAATAAAAATGCATAATATGATTATGACATTGATGTGTTAAACGCATTAAGTTCACAATCGCTTAAAAGCTGAAATTCACTATCTTATGTTTTTTTGAAACCGGGAATACCGACATAAGACTCCATTCCCAGTTATAGTCGTGGTTGACTATCATACCCAGTTACAGTCATGGTTGACTATCATACCCAGTTATAGTCGTGGTTGACTCTCATACCCAGTTATAGTCGTGGTTGACTCTCATACCCAGTTATAGTCGTGGTTGACTCTCATACCCAGTTATAGTCGTGGTTGACTCTCATACCCAGTTATAGTCATGGTTGACTCTCATACCCGGTTATAGTCGTGGTTGACTCTCATTCATTCATCTTCCTATAACACGTATAGGAACATCATTCCTTCATCATTCATGACACACTAGCGTCATATGATCATTCATCGTATTCATCATAACATCATAACATTACATGCTAGTCTCTTATCATCATGACATCATCACGTTGTCCTAATATCTTAGGAATCATCATATTATGTCATGCCAGTATCATTTCATCATACTATCATAACATCCAAGCAATGAATATATATCATGCTATCATCATATCATCAGATCATACATTCTGGCATTCATGAAATTTTCATACTAGCATCTTATCATCATAGCATTCTGCCCTAGCAGCAAAGGCACATATCATATCATAATATCTCATGCTAGCATCTGTATCATCATGTCATCACTTACATGTTACAATAAAACCTATTCCTCGCATTCTACATCATACCTTCATCCTAGCAGCCTAGGATTCCATCATAGCTTAACATCTGTAATTGTCATCATAGCGTGTTATCATACATCTCATCAACATGTCTTACTGATATGCACTCATCATACTTAGCATATCTTCATGCACAAATCATGTTAACACATAAACACGCATACATAGTCATGGCATATCATTATTCATTCATCATCATCTTAAGTACATAACATCATGAACATAACATTAAGCATGTATGCCAGCCCAAAACATTAAACATGAAAATAGGGCGTCTAGAACTCACCTGATGTCTCACGGTAGCGAGATCACTCACAACTTGTGCTAATGGTATAGTCCTGCATTGGTTTACGTATAATATGTTATATACGTTTTAACATACTGATTAAATCTTTTCTGAATGTCCAATGTCAAAGACATTGCCTTAATAGCCATCAAATCTTTAATGTTGTTGATTATCAAGTTAAAACAATCTCTATACAGTTTAATGGCTTGGGAATGATCAATCCTTGTTATTGATTGTGATTAGTTTGAAACACTTGAATTTAACCTTGCATATCAAAATTAATCAAACTAATCACCTACCTTGTCATAATCAAATGGTTTAAACCACTATAACCATTGTTATGATTCCATGCAAACCGGGCATTACAACGGCTCAAAACAAGGATTTTCCCATTAATAGTTCGAGTTTCTCGTTTATAATCAATCCTAGCCATCATCTAGGCAATAATCAACAACCCTAACTATATCATTACGTTCAAAAACAAGGTTTAATCAATCATAATCAATCTAGAAGGTTAGAATGAACCATTACCTAATCCGACGGAGTTCTGCGGTTAAAAAGACGATCTGGGCTTGCAGAAACGTTCTCTGGTTCGATCTAAACCTTGAGAAGCCTTCAAAATTGATGTTTTGATGGATTGGATACTGATTTTGTGTGTATGAAGTCGAAATCGTCGAAGATAAGATAGAAAATGAGATTCCAGACAAAAAAACTGACTTTTTAAGCCAAAGTTGCGATAGGGTGACGTCAGGCGCATCGCCCCAATCGGGATGGCGGGAAGGGGCGTACCGCGCGGAAGGAGGGCGGCCAGATATTTTCGATGCCATCCGCGCGCATCGCCTAGGTCCGGATTGTGACTCGGGGCGTACCGCTCCAGGCGATTTTTGTCCACTTTTCGATTTTTTCTTCGTTTCGCGATTCCGGACAATCCGTAACCCCGTTTCGCGCACGGTTTTTGCCCACGTTCACCATTTCTTGCATACTATCATCCTGGAATAATTTCGTCTGCCAGTTCCCCGTGGATTTCAAGCACGATCAAACGTGCTAAATTTTCTTTGATAACATGATTCTTCGAACATCAACAGTTACCGAAATCTCGCACGTTTATTTTTAGATTACTAATTTTTTGGGTGTTACAAACCGGATTAAACCGACGGTACAGTCGATCGAAGGAACGTGCATAATAGCAGAGGGTTTCGTAACGGATGGGTTAGCGGCGGCCGGTCGGTTTTTAAAACATTGTTATGTAGCAACTTGCCGGTAAATCTTTGAAATAAAATAACGTACACACACTGTTAAAAAATTGTTTGTATTAAATACATAATGTAATTTTTATTTAAAAAAACTAAGCTAATAACAATTTTCACCCCGTAATAAAGTAACTATTAGACGATTCAAATTCCCTTATCGAGATAATTAAAGGGACTTTAATTAATTGGTTACTAAAAGTAAAAGAGCTGAAGAGTCGAAGCATGATATATATCAGAAGAAATGAAGAATCATTCAAAGAATGCAATTTTTTTAGGTCGTAATCTTTGATTTTGAAATACATTTTTATACGTTTATATAAAGATATTTTTTACTTGTATTTAATTATATATCTTGTTCTTCCACAGGCCATATCATGTTCATTTCGAGAAGAAAACGTGAACCAGCACACTATTTGCTCAAGATCGAGTCCTTTTCCCTTCTTTACGAAGCTGAAAAGTCCAAGTTTGAATCTGATGTTTTTGAAGCCAGTGGTCATAATTGGTCACCCTTCTGTTTAATTTAAACCCTAATTTTTATCACTAAAATTAAATGAAGCTTATATATATATATGACTATTAGGTTTTGTCAAAAGGTTGCCATCCTCCTCTCATTCATTCAGTATTAATAGGTAAAATACAATCCCATAATATCGGGATAAACATTGACTACAAATCAAATACAAATATAAAAGCTATCTATTCCTAAAATATCTCATTGGAGATATATCTGCTAATATACCCCCGCAGTCGAAGCGGGAGGAGGACGAATGGTGAGACTGGATCGAAAATATTCAAAAAGAATCCGAGGTAGCCCTTTAGTGAAAATGTCAGCAATCTGGAAACGTGAGGAAACATGAAGAACTCGAACGAGGCCGCGTTGTACCTTTTCTCTTACAAAATGAATGTCCATCTCGATGTGCTTGGTGCGTTGATGTTGGACAGGATTACTGGTTAAATAGATAGCACTTATATTGTCACAGTAAACTAAAGAAGCTTTAGAAGGTGGGTGATGAAGTTCCAGCAAGAGATTACGAATCCAGCAAAGTTCGGAGACAACATTAGCAACGCCCCTGTACTCGGCTTCTGCACTTGAGCGAGATTAAGTAGATTGGCGCTTAGAAGACCAAGAAATGAGGATATCTCCGTAGTATACACAATAGCCGGAGCTGGATCTTCGAGTATCTGGACAACCGGCCCAATCGGCGTCTGTATAAGCTAGAAGAGAGGTAGCTGATGAAGGTGCCATGTATATGCCAAAATGTGAAGTCCCCTGTATGTAGCAGAGGATGCGTTTTAACGCGTTGTAATGAGAAGAGCGGGGTGAATGCATGTACATGCATATTTGTTGGACGACATATGTGATGTCTGGTCGGGTGAATGTGAGGTAGTGATGCACAAAAAAACCGGTTTACCGAACCGGTACCGGTTTGTAACCGGTTAGAAACCGGTTTTTAAACCGGTTATTGAAATCGGTTTTAGGTTTTCAAAAAAACAGGCGGTTTGGGACCGGTTTGAGGTTTCAAGAGACCAAACCGGTTAACCGGTCCTTCACATAAAAAAATCGGTTATTTGAAGGTTAACCGGTTTCGGTTATATATCGGTTTCGGTTTTTGAGCTCGAAAAACCGGTTGTTAACCGAACCGGTTATTGGTAAAAACCGGTTTCTAGCTTGTGACCGGTTAACCGGTTCGGTTATTCCAAAACCGGTTTTCGATCGGTTAACCGATTTGTGCACCTCTAATGTGAGGTACTGTAGGGCGCCCGAAAGACTTCGGTAGTGTGTAGGATCGGAGATAAGATCGCCGTCTAGGGCGCTCAATTTGCCATTGGTGTCAACCGGTGTAGTGGCTGGTTTACAGGAGGACATGCCTGCTCGTTCCAGAATCTGCAAAGCATACTTTTTCTGGGATAAAAAGAGACCAGGTCCTTGGTGTTGGACAGCAATACCCAAGAAATAACTGAGAGGTCCGAGATCTTTCATGGCAAATTCGCTGGACAGCTTGGACATGAGTTGGTGACGTAGACTGGTTGATGAGGTAACCATTATGATGTCGTCCACGTAGAGAAGAATATAAGCCGTGTCCCTGCCCTGGTGGTAGATAAACAGTGAATGATCTGATTGGCTGTGTGTGAAGCCCAATGTGGATACAAAATCAGCAAATCGTTGGTACCAGGCGCGAGGGGCTTGTTTAAGTCCATATAAGGATTTCTTGAGAAGGCAAACATGATTGGGATGGTTTGGGTCGCGAAAACCCATGGGCTGGTGCATATAGACAGTTTCGGATAGGTGCCCGTGAAGAAAAGTATTCTTCACGTCGAGTTGATGAATGGGCCAAGAATTGGCAAGAGCAATATTTAGAACTATCCGAATGGTGGTGGGTTTTACCATGAGAGGCCCCGAGCCCCTCAGTTGGCAAACATCAAACCCATACTCTTTAAAACATATTTACATTACCATAGCAGCGGAACTTCGGGTGATTACATGAAATATGATACACAGATTATACAAACGTTAAACATAACCCACACTTTATAGTTTTATACATAGCCAGTTTATGCCATATTATGCCAGGGTAATCTTCAACCTATGCCATGAGCCCTCAGCTAATCTCTCTCGTTACCATTCAACCTGACATGCATGTAAAACAAGTCAGCTTTATGCTGGTGAGTTCTAATTAAGTTTTCATAAAATCCTTACTGCACATATATAACATTAACGTTCACTGTTGACCGAGGTCAACAATCTCAATCATACTTGAACATAATTCATTTCATCTACATACATATTCTCGCTACATCAATCATACAATACATAAGACCTTAGCCTTTGCTGTTAATCGAAGTCAACAACCTTTAACATACATATCATCATAGCATAATCTCATACATAACCTACTCATCATCATACTGTGCAAAACTTTAGCCTGAACTGCTGACTCTAGTCAGCCTGCTTGTGCAGCACAAGTCTCTATGACATTGACGACCCACAGTCGACAGGCCTGTTCTTTCACAGGACTCTATGAGTCAGACGACCCACAGTCGACAGGCCTGTTCTTTCACAGGACTCTATGACTCAGACGACCCACAGTCGACAGGCCTGTTCTTTCACAGGACTCTATGACTCAGACGACCCACAGTCGACAGGCCTGTTCTTTCACAGGACTCTATGACTCAGACGACCCACAGTCGACAGGCCTGTTCTTTCACAGGACTCTATGACTACCAACCGAAGTTGGTAGCTCATACCGGTACAAGACTTCGTTACATACTTCATTCATACCTAACATGGTTTAAATCATTTAAACCATCATAAACATAAACACTTTACTGCACCGCAGTGCTCAAATTTTGCCCAACCGCAGCCGGGACTTCAAAACCATATTTCCTACTCGACCTCGGTCTAGACTTTAAAAAATCAATTACTTCTCAACCGCAGCAAGACTTAAAACATTCTTTATCTTAAAATATTCTTTTATCTGACCGCAGTCAGCTTATACAATCATTTTTATAAAATAACTTTCATAACATGCATACCAGCCCAAAATGATAAAACATTTAAAATAGGGCTACAAAGAACTCACCTGATATCTTACAGTAGCAAGATTCCTCGTAAACTGATACTAATGGTGTAATTCTGCATCAGTTTATACTTAATAAGTTATTTAGGTTTTAACCTACTGATTAGATCTTTCTGAACGTTCAATGTTAAAGACATTGTCTTAAAAGTCATCAAGTAGTTAATGTTGTTGATTATAATGCTTAAACAGTTCTTAAACAGATTAATGGCTTAGAAATGATCAATCCTTATCATTGATTTCCCAGATATCATGAAATATCACAATGTAGTGTTAGAATAGGTTTAATAACCATGTTTAACATACTAATCTGACAGTCATCATAAACATCAGATAATCGTTCCAATGAGTATGTTAATGATTGTGATTAGTTTGAAACACTTAGATTTAACCTTTGCATTTCAAAGATTAATCAAACTAATCATCTACATTGTCATAATCAAATGGATTAAACCATTATAACCATAGTTGTGATTTCATGCAAACCGGGCATTACAACGGATCAAAACAAGGATTTAACCGTTAGAACATCGTGTTCTTCATTTCCAATCAATCCTAGCCATCATCTAGGCAAAAATCAACAATCCTAACTATGCCATTACGTTCAAAATCAAGATCTAATCAATCAAAATCAAACTAGAAGGTTAAAACGAATCATTACCTAATCTGACGGAGTTTTGACTGCAAAACAACGATCAGAACTTGTAGATACGATCCCTGGTATGATCAGAGACTTCTGGTGGCTTCAAATTGAAGGTTTGATAAGAAAAATTCGTCTGATGTTCGTCTGGAGCGAATATGTTCGAGATATGAAGATGAAATATAATTTTCATGAAATCTGATGAAAGATATCAACTTATTCCACCGCCTCACCCGTCGCGTACCGCGACGAGGAGCCAAATAAGGCTTCGCGTACCGCGAAGATTTTCGGAGGTTTTCAGATATTTTTGGTCCATCGCGTACCGCGAAGGATCCTCAACCACATAGTCGCGTACCGCGACGAGTCCAAAATTCCATACTTTGAAATTTTCCTTCGTTTCGCAATTCCGGACAATCCGTAACTCCGTTTCGCGCACGGTTTTCGCCTACGTTCATCTTTTCTCGTGTACTATCAATCTGTAGTAATTACCATTGTCAATTCAACATAGATTTTATACACGATCAAATGTGCTAATTATTCGGTTGTTACAAATCTACCCTCCTTACAATAGGTTTCGTCCTCGAAACCTGTTACGTTTCTAACAAATGTGGGTAGAGTCGTTTCATCTCGTCTTCAGTCTCCCATGTCGTCTCAGATCCTTTTCGATGTTTCCATTGAACCTTAACTTGCCTAATCACCTTGTTACGTAACTGTTTTTCTTTCGTATCAACAATTGCAACTGGTTCTTCTATGTAATTTAATTTCTCATCAACTTCAATGTCATTTAACGGCACATATGCTACATCATCTGCTAGACATTTTCTCAAATGTGAAACGTGGAATGTCGGATGAATTCCACTCAGTTCATCTGGTAGATCTAATCGGTAAGCTACCTTACCGATCCGTGCTATTATTTGAAAAGGTCCAATAAATCTTGGACTTAACTTTCCTCTCTTCGTGAATCGAATAACTCCCTTCCATGGTGAAACTTTTAACAATACTTGATCACCTACTTCAAATTCTATTGGCCTCCGTCTTTTATCGGCATAAGACTTCTGTCGATCCTGTGCAGCTTTCATTCGCGCTTTAACTAGTTGAAGCTTTTCTGTCAAATCTAACACTGCAGCTTTACTTCCCACTTCTTTCTGTCCTACACCTCCCCAACATACCGGTGTCCTACAACGCCGTCCGTACAATGCCTCATATGGTGGCATTCCAATACTAGCATGGTAGCTATTGTTGTACGAGAATTCCACCAATGGTAAATGATCATCCCAACTACCACCAAAATCAATAATACAAGCTCTGAGCATATCCTCTAAGGTTTGGATAGTCCTTTCAGACTGTCCATCTGTTTGAGGATGATATGCAGTGCTGATATTGAGTCTTGTGCCCATTGATTCATGAAACTGTTTCCAGAATCTTGAAACAAATCGCGTGTCACGATCGGACACTATAGATACTGGAACCCCATGCCTTGTAATTATTTCTTTCACAAATAATTCAGACAGCTTCTCAGACGTATAAGTCTCACGTATCGGTAAGAAATGAGCACTTTTCGTTAACCGATCTACAATCACCCAAATAGCATCATGATGTTTCACCGTGAGAGGCAACTTTGTAATAAAATCCATGGTGATATGTTCCCATTTCCATTCCGGGACTTCTAGAGGTTGTACATAACCATAGGGCTTCTGATGTTCAGCCTTTACTTGAGCACAGGTCAAACATTTGTTTACGTACTGCATTACATTAAATTTCATACCTGGCCACCAGTAATCCTTTCGGAGGTCTTGATACATTTTTGTTGCACCAGGATGAATAGAATAACGTGACTTATGTGCTTCATCTAAAATCCTCGACCTAATGTCTCCGTTTCGTGGAACCCACATTCGGCCAAATCGTATCTTAACACCAAATTCATTTTCTTCTAGATTCTTGACTTGACCAAAGATTCTTTCGAATCCCACATTATTTTCCTTTAGTCCTTCTTTCTGTGCTTCTTTGAGTTCATTCAGAAAATCTGGGGTTATCACCAAACTGTAAGACTTAACTCGTATAGCAGGGTGTTTTGTCTTGCGACTTAGAGCATCCGCCACTACATTGGCCTTGCCCGGGTGATATAAAATCTCACAGTCATAATCCTTGAGCAGTTCAAGCCATCTTCTCTGCCTCATATTCAAGTCTTTCTGTTCAAAGAAGTATTTTAGGCTTTTATGATCTGTATAAATAGTGCACTTAACTCCATATAAATAATGCCTCCAAATTTTTAGAGCAAATACCACAGCAGCCAATTCCAAATCATGTGTTGGATAATTGACCTCGTGGGTTTTCAATTGTCTTGAGGCATATGCAATTACCTTTCCCCTTTGCATAAGTACACAACCCAAACCTTGATAAGACGCATCCGAGTACACCACCATGTCTTCATTACCATCCGGCAATGCTAAAATTGGAGCTTCAGTTAATCTCTTTTTCAATTCCTCAAAAGCTTGGACCTGAGTTGGACCCCAGTCATATTTTGTTTCTTTCCTAGTCAATTTCGTCAGTGGTGTAGCAATCCTGGAGAAATCCTGAATAAATCTTCTGTAATAACCTGCTAATCCAAGAAAGCTACGAACTTCCGTTGGTGTTTTCGGAGGATTCCATTTCATAACTGCTTCTACTTTAGCTGGGTCCACCGTTATGCCTTCTGGACTAATAACATGACCTAAAAATTGTACTTCCCGTAGCCAAAAGGCACATTTAGAGAATTTAGCATAAAGCTTTTCTCTTCTTAGTATTTCCAGAACTTCCCTGATATGACACGCATGATCACCTTCGCTCCTTGAGTATATTAATATATCGTCAATAAACACAATCACTGATCGGTCTAACATAGGTCTGCACACCCGATTCATCAAATCCATAAACGCCGCAGGAGCGTTTGTTAATCCGAAAGACATCACAAGAAACTCATAGTGTCCATAACGTGTGCGAAACGCTGTCTTTGGAATATCTTGTTCTCTCACCTTTAATTGATGATACCCTGATCTGAGATCTATTTTAGAAAACCAACTTGCCCCTTGCAATTGGTCGAATAGATCATCAATCCTTGGTAACGGATACTTATTCTTTATTGTGAGCTTATTCAATTCCCTATAATCAATACACATCCTCATACTTCCATCCTTTTTCTTTACAAACAACACTGGTGCACCCCAAGGTGACACACTCGGTCGTATAAAACCTTTGTCTAGAAGGTCTTGTAGTTGGGTCATTAATTCTTTCATCTCTGTTGGAGCCAGACGGTACGGTGCCTTGGCGACAGGTTGAGCTCCTGGCACAACATCAATTTGGAATTCGATTTCCCGATCAGGTGGAATTCCTGGCAATTCCTCAGGAAATACATCAGGAAAGTTACACACCACGGGTACGTCTTCCAATTCTTTTACTTTAATTTCTTTATCAATAACATAAGCCAGATAAGCGCCACACCCTCGCCTCATAAATTCACTCGCCTTAATCATTGAAATGACTTTAGGCGCATTAAACATTTTATCCCCATAAACCGTTACTGAACTCCCATTAAGAGCTGTTAAGAAAATCATATTTCGTCGGCAAACGATGTTAGCCTCATATTTGGCCAACCAATCCATTCCCAAAACTACATCGAAACCTCCTAACGTAATCAGAAACAACTTAACAGGGAATCTATGACCTTCTATATCAATATAACAATCATCATCAATAGCCTCCGTTACTCTAGTAGATTTACCAAGAGCAGTTTCTATGTTAAAGGCATTTTCTATCTTTTTAACACTAGCACGCAGTTTATCACAAAAAGTAATAGTCACAAAGCTCATACTTGCACCAGAATCAAATAGCACTGAAGCAGGGATATCATTAATCAAGAATGTACCTGTCACCACATCCGGGTCTTTGGCTGCCTGATCTCTAGTCATAGTAAAGGCACGAGCTTTTGCCTTTTGTTTCTCCCCTCCCTTGCTACCTTCCGGTTTGGTAGATTTATTAATTATTGCCTTCGGTTTAAGACAATTTTTGCTAATGTGACCCAATTCACCACAATTATAACACTTTGGCCTACTCGGACAATCAAAAGAGAAATGTCCCATCTTTCCACAACGGTAGCACAAAGTAGTCCCCGTACGACATTCTCCTCCATGTTTCCTTCCACACTTAAAGCATGTTTCAACTTCTTCCATTCTAAACCTTTTCATAGGGGGTCCTGATTTTTCATTTCTGTTTCTTTTAAATTTTGATGCCCACTTTTGCTTTGGTTCCTCCTTTAACGGTTCAGCTTCCCCAACATCATCCCAGACAATGCCGCTAATTTCTACGGCTGATTCAAAAGTTCTAGGAGCATGCGCCTTCACATGTGTTCGGACTTTAGGCGGTAGTCCTTCCACATATAATTTCAATCTGCGTTCCTCCGTGTTTACCAAATGAGGAACCAGTCTTGACATTTCATTAAATTTTGACGTATATTGCCGATGGTTCATACGTCCAGCTTTCAAAGTCAGAAATTCCCGCTCGATTTTATCAATTTCATTCTTTGGACAGAAGTGTTTTATAACTAATTCCTTCAAGTCCTCCCATTTAAAACCCTCCACATCAGTAGTGGTCTTTGACTGCTTAACAGTGTTCCACCAATGTAGAGCTTCTTCAGTAAATGAGTGAGCTGCAAATTTCACAGCTTGATCTTCCCGGCATTCACTGATAGCAATAACCGCCTCCATAGCCGAAACCCAATGACAGGTGGCCACAGCATCCTTCTTACCATCAAATGAGGGTGGATTGCATCCTTTGAAGGCCTTGTAATCACAACCCTTCCGTTTCTCTGACGTAGAATCACCGTTCTTAGTTCCGGTGATCACAACTTCCTCTTCTTTGGTGCTCTCCTTAGTTTCTTCAGACTTGTCTTTCAAAGTATCCTTCAGTATTTTTGTAACCAAAGCTGGTAGCTTATCATCCAAAACTTTACAGACCTCATCAGAAATAGCCTTCACTATGATAGGCTCTAGAGTAAACTCGTTTTCATCTTCCGGTTGCTCATTGTGCTCGTAGTCGTCTTCATTGACGGGTTCTTCATTCTCGATATGTGGTTCTTCAGGTTCCTGTGGTTGCTTACATGGTCTACCCCTTTGTCCAGCCATTTAACTACCTACAAGATGCATCAATTGGAGAGTCAGTACAGGTTTAGTTTAGCACGAAATAAGCTTTGTAAATCGTTAATGACGTTGATCAGGTGTTATTAACCATTTACCTAACTCATAGGCTCTAAACATTTCCCATCACGTCACCCCAAAGTGCATGACTCTAACTATCTTTCTAACCTTACACCTATGTCTTAACTCATACATAACATCCAGCTCATGGCATCAAACTACCCTTGACTGGCATTCTTATCATTATGTCCCATTTTCAGTCTAAGTCCAGTCATTAGGGATGACCGGATCTCTCAAACTATGGCTCTGATACCAACTTGAGAGGCCCCGAGCCCCTCAGTTGGCAAACATCAAACCCATACTCTTTAAAACATATTTACATTACCATAGCAGCGGAACTTCGGGTGATTACATGAAATATGATACACAGATTATACAAACGTTAAACATAACCCACACTTTATAGTTTTATACATAGCCAGTTTATGCCATATTATGCCAGGGTAATCTTCAACCTATGCCATGAGCCCTCAGCTAATCTCTCTCGTTACCATTCAACCTGACATGCATGTAAAACAAGTCAGCTTTATGCTGGTGAGTTCTAATTAAGTTTTCATAAAATCCTTACTGCACATATATAACATTAACGTTCACTGTTGACCGAGGTCAACAATCTCAATCATACTTGAACATAATTCATTTCATCTACATACATATTCTCGCTACATCAATCATACAATACATAAGACCTTAGCCTTTGCTGTTAATCGAAGTCAACAACCTTTAACATACATATCATCATAGCATAATCTCATACATAACCTACTCATCATCATACTGTGCAAAACTTTAGCCTGAACTGCTGACTCTAGTCAGCCTGCTTGTGCAGCACAAGTCTCTATGACATTGACGACCCACAGTCGACAGGCCTGTTCTTTCACAGGACTCTATGAGTCAGACGACCCACAGTCGACAGGCCTGTTCTTTCACAGGACTCTATGACTCAGACGACCCACAGTCGACAGGCCTGTTCTTTCACAGGACTCTATGACTCAGACGACCCACAGTCGACAGGCCTGTTCTTTCACAGGACTCTATGACTCAGACGACCCACAGTCGACAGGCCTGTTCTTTCACAGGACTCTATGACTACCAACCGAAGTTGGTAGCTCATACCGGTACAAGACTTCGTTACATACTTCATTCATACCTAACATGGTTTAAATCATTTAAACCATCATAAACATAAACACTTTACTGCACCGCAGTGCTCAAATTTTGCCCAACCGCAGCCGGGACTTCAAAACCATATTTCCTACTCGACCTCGGTCTAGACTTTAAAAAAATCAATTACTTCTCAACCGCAGCAAGACTTAAAACATTCTTTATCTTAAAATATTCTTTTATCTGACCGCAGTCAGCTTATACAATCATTTTTATAAAATAACTTTCATAACATGCATACCAGCCCAAAATGATAAAACATTTAAAATAGGGCTACAAAGAACTCACCTGATATCTTACAGTAGCAAGATTCCTCGTAAACTGATACTAATGGTGTAATTCTGCATCAGTTTATACTTAATAAGTTATTTAGGTTTTAACCTACTGATTAGATCTTTCTGAACGTTCAATGTTAAAGACATTGTCTTAAAAGTCATCAAGTAGTTAATGTTGTTGATTATAATGCTTAAACAGTTCTTAAACAGATTAATGGCTTAGAAATGATCAATCCTTATCATTGATTTCCCAGATATCATGAAATATCACAATGTAGTGTTAGAATAGGTTTAATAACCATGTTTAACATACTAATCTGACAGTCATCATAAACATCAGATAATCGTTCCAATGAGTATGTTAATGATTGTGATTAGTTTGAAACACTTAGATTTAACCTTTGCATTTCAAAGATTAATCAAACTAATCATCTACATTGTCATAATCAAATGGATTAAACCATTATAACCATAGTTGTGATTTCATGCAAACCGGGCATTACAACGGATCAAAACAAGGATTTAACCGTTAGAACATCGTGTTCTTCATTTCCAATCAATCCTAGCCATCATCTAGGCAAAAATCAACAATCCTAACTATGCCATTACGTTCAAAATCAAGATCTAATCAATCAAAATCAAACTAGAAGGTTAAAACGAATCATTACCTAATCTGACGGAGTTTTGACTGCAAAACAACGATCAGAACTTGTAGATACGATCCCTGGTATGATCAGAGACTTCTGGTGGCTTCAAATTGAAGGTTTGATAAGAAAAATTCGTCTGATGTTCGTCTGGAGCGAATATGTTCGAGATATGAAGATGAAATATAATTTTCATGAAATCTGATGAAAGATATCAACTTATTCCACCGCCTCACCCGTCGCGTACCGCGACGAGGAGCCAAATAAGGCTTCGCGTACCGCGAAGATTTTCGGAGGTTTTCAGATATTTTTGGTCCATCGCGTACCGCGAAGGATCCTCAACCACATAGTCGCGTACCGCGACGAGTCCAAAATTCCATACTTTGAAATTTTCCTTCGTTTCGCAATTCCGGACAATCCGTAACTCCGTTTCGCGCACGGTTTTCGCCTACGTTCATCTTTTCTCGTGTACTATCAATCTGTAGTAATTACCATTGTCAATTCAACATAGATTTTATACACGATCAAATGTGCTAATTATTCGGTTGTTACATACCACGGGGCTAAAGGTTTCTCCGCAATCAATCCCTACTTGTTGAGATCGACCGTCACAAACAAGGCGGGCTTTATACCTTTCAAGGGAGCCGTCACTTTTGGTTTTGTGTTTAAAGATCCACATGCAGCGAATTATGTTCATGTGTGGTTCTCGGGGGACCAAAACCCAGGTCCTATTCGAAAGTAAATCATTATACTCATCTACCATGGCATGTTTCCATACGGGTGTGTTAAGGGCCGAGAGTGGATTAGGGGGGATGGGTTCAATTAGAGCGGACACATGCAGGTTAAGTGGCTGAAGAGTTTTAAGGATACCGGACTTGGACCTAGTTGTCATTGGGTGTGTAGGAGGGAGGGGCGAAGAAGGGACCGAAGGTTGTGTGGAAGAGGGCTGGGATGGAGCTGGTTGGGTGACTGCCGAGGGAGATGGCAGTAGAGTTGTGGATGTTTGTGGGATAAAGGCAGGTTTTGGGCGCCGCTGATAGGTTGCGGTAGAGTTGGCCCATTTATCAGTGGGTGGAGGAGTGGGGTTTGTAGAAGTATGATGGATCCACAGAAAGTGGTGGGGATCAGTGGTGATAAAGTCATAGGAGTTAGGAGGGTGAGGAGTGGTGGAAAAGGGAAAGGTGTGTTCATTAAAGACCACATGTCTAGAAATAATGATTTTGTGAGTGGATAGGTTGTAACATTTGTAGCCTCTGTGATTTGGAGGGTATCCCAAAAAGACACAAGGAGAGGATCTATTTTCAAGTTTATTGATTGTGGAAGATGGAGACAGTGGGAAGTAAAGGCACCCAAATGTGCGGAGATGGTCATAGGTGGGTTTGGTGTGATAGAGGAGGGAAGTAGGTGTAGAGTAAGATTTGGTTTTGGTGGGTAGAATGTTATGAATGTATGTGGCCATTTGAAGAGCATGGTGCCAAAAAGTTGGTGGAACCGAGGAGTGAGATAGAAGGGTGCGGATTATGTTATTGATTGAGCGAATTTTGCGCTCCGCTTTCCCGTTTTGTGGGGAGGTGTGGGGACAAGAAAAACGAAATTGCATGCCGGTTTGAAGACAATAGTTGTGAAAATTGTGGTTAGCATATTCGGTACCGTTATCACATTGAAAACATTTAATGGTTCTTTCAAATTGAGTTTTAATCATTGTAGAGAAATGTGTAAAGATTGAGAAGACTTGAGATTTATGTGTTAATGGGTATGTCCATAAGAAGTTAGTATAATCATCAAGAAACAATAGATAATAACGATGACCACCCGTGGTAAGAACCGGGGAGGTCCACAAATCACTATGGATAATGTCAAATGGCATAAAAGTAGAATTCAAAGAATGATTAAAAGGAAGTTTAATTTGCTTCCCAAAAACACAAGACTGACAAAAAGATAAACGATTAACATTCCCACAAACAATAGAATTATTTTTCTTGAGACTATGAAGAATGGTGGAGCCGGGGTGTCCAAGACGGTGGTGCCAAAGATCTTGAGAGAGAGCTGCGAAGACTGAAGAGGAGGAAGAAGCTGCCGGCGGTGTAAGAGGGTAAAGTGGGCCGGTGCTGTTACATCTGATGATGGGGATCTGTGTCCGGTAGTCCTTCACAAGAAAACCAAACGGATCAAATTCAATTGAAATAAAATTATCAGTTGTTAGTTTTCGAACAGATAATAAGTTTTTGATGAGAGTAGGAGAATGAAGAACATGTTTTAACGTAAAAGGAGGATATGGGGATGGTAGGGTGGAATGGCCGGAGCCATGAATGGGTATTTGGAAACCATTGCCAACGGTAATATGATCAAATGCTTTAGTTTTAGAATAAGAGGAGAGATTACCTGTGGTGTTGGTCATGTGAGATGTGGCACCTGTATCCATATACCAGTTGTTGTCGGGTGGATTGAGGGACATTGTGTACGTAGTTTGTTCAATGTCGGTGGGTGTGTAGCTAACCTCAGAGCCTGCATAGGTGGGCTGCTTAGGATGGGAGCCCAGAATTCCAGCATATTGTTGTGGTGGAGGGGAGCGGGTAGACTGAATGGGAGCAGAAGGATAAGGACAAGGAGGTGGGGAAGGGGTCCAAGGCGATGAGGACCAGTGTGTAGGAGGTTGAGCAGGAACTGGTGGTTGTTGAAAGGGAGGGGGAGTTTGGGAGGGAACCTAGCCAAGAGTCCATTGTGGAGGACGGTTGTTTTGCTGCCAATTGGAGTTGGAGTTCCAAGTAGATGGTGTGTTTGAAGTTCCCTGGCCACAGTATCCAGAAGATCGGCCACGACCGCCGCGGCCTCGGCCACGGGAGAAAGAACGGCCACGTCCCCGGTCACTGCGATCTGAGCGTGGTTGATTCGCAGACGAGTCGGTGGTGTTGGGTGCAGACTTGTGAAGGGCAGTGGATGGATTGTGAAGCACCCGATGTTGTTTGCGAGTTTCTTCTAGTATAAGTTTGGAACGTGCCTCGTAGAAATCAGGAAGTGGAACGGTTTGTTGGAGAATAGTAGCAATGTTTTCATATTGATCGGATAGACCAGAGATGAGTTGGAGAACCAGCCGTTGATTGGTGAAAGGGTGTCCCACGTTTGACAGTTGGTCGGCAAGAAGTTTGAGGGCTTGGCAGTAGGCCGTGACATTGGGAAAGTTGGTGATGGAGGTGTTGTTGAATTTGTGTTCCAGATAGACGGCTCGGGTGTTGCTGTTGTCCTGGAAGATGTTGGCTAAGGATTTCCAAGCGGCAGCGGCATTGGTATCGGGTGTAAGTATTGTGTGTAGAAGGTCATTGGAGATGGTTCCATAGATCCATTGTAAAACAATGGAGTCTATGCGATTCCAGAGATCGGGCGGGGTTTTAGGTTTATCGGCGGTGGTTTGTTTTTCTGTGGATGGTGATGGTGGGGTGGGAGGCGGAGGGAGGATGTGATTAATTACGTCAAAAGCTCGATAGTGGATTTTGAATAATTCGGACCATGAGGTGTATTGGCTTTGTTCCATCTCGAGTTTTACAGGAATGAAATTGTGGATGTTTGTGACGGTGATGGCGGGATGAATTTTATCCATGACGAGAAGAGTATAGAGTGGTGGGAGGGATTGGATCGGCCGGAAAAACGAAGAAGGAGAGAAAAAAATTGCAGATACGGCTGGGGAAGACAACTGATTAGGCTCTTGATACCATATTAGGTTTTCGCAAAAGGTTGCCATCCTCCTCTCATTCATTCAGTATTAATAGGTAAAATACAATCCCATAATATCGGGATAAACATTGACTACAAATCAAATACAAATATAAAAGCTATCTATTCCTAAAATATCTCATTGGAGATATATCTGCTAATAATGACCCTTTAACATTGATCAGGAGGCTAGATTTACATCCAAACAATGACGATCACATTTCTCTGCATGTGGTAATTTGTGACACTGGTAGTGACTCAAAAGGATGGGAGGTCTGTGTTGATGTCTGTTTTTTGTTTATGATCATACACAGAACAACTATGTGACCTTTCAAGGTAATTAATTTTTTTTAAATTTTAATTTATTTCAATGCATGCATGGATATTTTCTGAATGTAAGTATTTGTAGATGTTAATGGACATACGACAAGGTTTTATATGAAGAAGACGACATGGGGTTTTGATAAACTAATATCGACGGAGTCTTTTATGGAAAGTGAAAATGGGTACCTTTTTAATGATTCATGTGTGTTTGGAGTTGAGATTATTGCAGTTCCTGAGTTTACACGATTAGATCGGTGTCTATCGATGTCAGAGCCTCTATCAGCTATGAATACTTTCACTTGGACCATTAAAAATTTTTCATCTCTAAATGAGGAGAAGTTACTTTCACTTGGACCATTAAAATTTTTTCATCTCTTTCTTTTTTAATCTCATATCTTTCGGCTTATAAACAATGATTATTATGTCATTTTTGTAAAACCATGAACCATTAACATCACAACACTAAAAAATTCCCTAATAATTTTGTCCACAATGAGTTCACACGATTGAGACCTTCGCCGTTCAAAAAAAAAAGAAGTGTTTTTTGGGAGTTAGGACCTTTAGACAATACTAGGAACCTCAATTGAAAAAGTATAGTAAGATAACAAAATTTAGGAAAAATCATCAAAATGAAAATAATTTTACCTAAATAGGTATCGACATTATCTTTTTCACCCATAAGCATATTCAAATATAATGGCTCTGAGCTTTATGCATGGCACGAGTAGGCACCACACTCACAAAACGTCGTTGACATATATGGCTAAATTATATGTCACCATGTGTCCAAGATTGCATAGAACACCCACATGTCCGAGAGTGCACAAAACGCTCACCTGCCTCCACTAAACGGTTCAATACGCCACCAAAATTCAACCGAACCCATTAAGGAAAGAAAAATAAAAGTAACCGAATACCTTTTAAAAACTCAAAAATCAAAATTTTGGTTCATCTCCGACCCATAGAGGTCCATGTTAGTGTCAATAAAGCTGTTTAATAAACATATATTCTTCCTTTGGAAAGTCCAACTAATGACCCTTGTTCATGTAACATTGTAACCCATGCACATTAAAAAAATTGTATTTTCCATTGACAAAAAGAAGGGGAAAAAAAGGAGCTCAGAAAGGCCTATTATGTCTTCCTTCAAAGTCAGACAGTCTGATGGACCCAACCACCAGTAAGGCATATACAACATCATTGCTCATGTATGCACCAGCCGGGAATCGAACCCGGGTCTGTACCGTGGCAGGGTACTATTCTACCACTAGACCACTGGTGCTTTGTTGCAATAAACCATACCTAATTAGGTCTCATTTTATGCATATCTACAAACTTTAAAATGTTTTCGTTGTACCTGTGCCAGAAGATTTGCGATTACTCCTCCCTTGTGAGTTGTGATATCAAGTTTTTGTTCTATAAAGTTAAGGACCATGACTACTTATTAACGTTAAAAGTTTATTTCTTACTGAATCTTGAAATCCTTTTTTTTAATTATTATTTTTGCAACTTACAACCATATGTTTTTAAAAGTCTGCAGCCTGTAGCTTGCAACCTGCAACCTGCACTCATTCGGTTAAAAATAACATAACTCGGTGAGTTAATGGAGGGTAAAATTGTAATTTATTAAATTGTTGGCCTTTAAAAACACAAGGTTACAAGTTGCAAAAATAAAAAAGAAGGGTTGCAACATCCTATAAAATATAAATTACAAAGTTGTAAATTGTATTAGCTCTTTACTTTATATTGTATCTCTGCTTATTATATACTATGTTATAAACACACGAGATTGTATAATAAAAAAATATATAATTAATTTATATATTGTGAAGTCAGCCATGATTTTGTTTCACATGAGGTTAGCTATCGATCATACACCAGTTTTTGATGGCAATCTGATCGAGCCAACTGTCAGTAGAACCACACAATGGGTGGGTATGAGCCGCCTCTTCCAGTTCATAGGGTGTTACCCCATCAAATTCCTTATTAATTTTAACAAGTTTGAGTTTAACTCACCATTTATAAAAATTATTTAAGAACAGGAAAGTTAATAAAAAATGATAACGATAATAATAGAAATTTATTCTCAAAAGTTTTAAGGAATTATTTTATAAGAAGAAGTTTAGGGATCGTTCTTGCCAATTCTCAAACTTCCTTTTACTTGCTCCCTCACTAGCAGTCGGACAGACCCAAATACCCAACTACCAACCCGAATTAGTACAAATTGACAATTATGAACGATAATACTTATTACATGTTTTGTGATTATGTTACATTTATTGGATTGACCATCCCACCAATTTTTGATTTACACTTTAGTGACAGTTAAACGTGACAGGTAAACGTGTATATATAATCGGTTAATCGGGTCATGTAAATGTTTGTATGAATGAATCACAAGCCCATCTCATGCTCAAGAAAATTTTAAAAAATAATGACATAGCCGGCCAATACGCATCGGGTAAACCCATCCGGGTGCGGGTGGCAAATAGGGATTTTAAATTTTTGAAAACTCATTTAAGTAAGGCATGCTTAACACATGCAAGTCGGACGGGAAGTGGTGTTTCCAGTGGCGGAAGGTGAGTAACGCGTAAGAACCTGCCCTTGGGAGGGGAACAACAGCTGGAAACGGCTGCTAATACCCCGTAGGCTGAGGAGCAAAAGGAGGAATCCGCCCGAGGAGGGGCTTGCGTCTGATTAGCTAGTTGGTGAGGTAATAACTTACCAAGGCGATGATCAGTAGCTGGTCCGAGAGGATGATCAGCCACACTAGGACTAAGACACGGCCCAGACTCCTACGGGTGGCAGCAGTGGGGAATTTTCCGCAATGGGCGAAAGCCTGACGGAGCAATGCCGCGTGAATACCTATTAAAAACTCAAAATCAAAATTTTTGGTTCATCTCCGACCCATACAGGTCCATGTTAGTGTCAATAAAGCATGTTTAATAAACATATATTCTTCCTTTTTAAAGTCCAACTGATGACCCTTGTTCATGTAACATTGTAGTCCATCACATTAATAACATATATTTATTGTCCAGTGACAAATAGGGATTCTAAAAAATCTAATGGTCCCAACCATTAGTAAAGGCTAAGAACATCATGGCTCATATCGACACCTATATTTATAAAGTTTAAGATGTTTTGACAAACAACGGTTTGTAGTTGTGCCAGAAGATTCGCTATTACTCTATCCTTGTGACATCAAGTTTTTATTCAATAACTAGGTTAATATCCATGTATTACACGTATGCCTGGCAAAATGGGCGGGTGGGGTCGGGTGGAGTAACATGTTAGAATGGGTTCGGGTCAGGATGGGTGCGGGTCAGAACGAGTTTTAAGCAAAATAAGTTCGGGTCTAAATGGATTGTTATTAAAAAACATCAATTTAATTTAACTTTAGATTTGTTATAAGTAAACAAATAATCCATTTGGATAATTTTTAGTGATTTTCTCATCAAATATGTATTTAATCATTCTTAAATGTTTGAATCCGTTGTATTTACATATTTTATTGGTTACCCGTCTTGACCCGCATTGTGTTCAAGTGCTACCCATCTCAACCCATCCAATATTACGAGTTACCCATTTCAACCCATTATACTACAATTGTTTACCCAAACCAACCCATTTTCTTTAACATGGGTAACAATTGTCACATCTAATTACACGAGTTGAATAAAAAATATGATAAACAATTATCAATTAAAATGTAGCACTATATTTAAATATAACATCTGATTAAAATTTTATATATTTAATAGTTTATGTAATAAAATAATTATAATATTTATTTAAATACTAATTTTTTTAAAGTTTGTTTCTTTAAAATATTTCATTTTATAAAATTGCTTTTAATTTTAAGATATATAAAAAGTTTATTTAGTATTTAATATTATTCTTTAATATAAGATGTACTTAATAGGAGAGAGATATAATGTTGAAGTGTTTTAGAAAGATGACATGTGTCCATAGAATATCTTTATTTATTAGATAGATAGACGTTAAGGACCATGACTACTTGTTAACCTTGAAAGGTTTATCATTTTAAAAGAGAAATAGAATAGTATAAATTTACCTTTTACTATACCTCTGCTTTATTATATATACGATAATATGAAAGAAACAAGTTATTTATTTTGTAAATTGTGGCTCTAGTAACTTATGTGAAATGATTTTTCCATGTATGATGTAATGATACATGACACGTAATGTAATATATAACCCTCTGCTCTCTCTTTCTGCTCGCTCCTGTCAACGAATAAATTGACTACTTGTGTCACTGACATTCCATTAGCATGGTGGACTATAGACCGGCTTTCACGTTCACTCTATAGGAAGGGGACTTAGATTAATCGATTCAATGGGCGAACTGCTTTCCTTTAAAGGTAGCAAGTGATTGAAATGACAAGCTTGTAACTGATATGAAATCGGAAGACAGTAAGTTGGACGAGGAGCTCATGTACCAGAGAGTGGGCAAATGCTCCCTTCTTTCAAGAGACTGTTTCTGTTCTTGTTTCTTTAGTCTCTTTACCTGCGAGCATGAATTCCTGAACCCAATACTAGGAAAGAGCTTCATACCCTCATCCTTGATAGACAATACATGTATTAACACCAAAGACCTTTTCACACACAAACTAATTCCCATGTATTCTGAGTAAGTTAAATTAACTTAACAAAATTATTTTTATACTCTTAAATCATATTATTATAAATGGATTTATTTAGTTTTTTAAATTTTCATTTCAATAAATTTATGATAATAACGTATATGAATTACACAAGAAAACACGTAGAAATACTACACTCCACTAACCCATTATGGGACTACTGTTAGAACCCGTATGTATTTAAATCTAATATGGCCTCACCATTTAGTAAGTTTCACATATTGACATATTTAATCCTTAAAGTTTATCTAATTGTATTTGATGGAAATACAATTACTAATATATATAAGGGATTTCCCCTTAGATGTTGATACACACAGATTTCTCTTTACGTGAATAGAGAGAAGAACCAAAACACCATTATTCAATTGATTCCTCACTGTGTTGATAATCCATCAATCTTCAACATCATAACGGGAATCTATCATCTTCATCTTCATGGAATCATCTTCAAAATCAAAGATTGCGTTCCCATCAAGTAAGTATTACATGATTATTCTCGTTCTTAGATTTCAGATTCATTCAACATGTGGCATCAGAGAATATGTTGAAAATTGAATCTGAATATCAATTTCAAATGGATGTATTTGCCGTGAAATTAGTTTTTCCAAACCCGGCATGTTATAACAGTTTGCTCGCAAACATCATTTGTTTCAATGAAGATGCTCTAATGGTCAAAATTTTTCAATCGGTTGTTTTATAAAAAAAAAAAAAAAAAAGTAACCGATCTATTATAAGAAAACATCAAATGGAAAGACGTATTTCATAGACTGCCATGAAAGATGTGTTTCAATTAGTTGGAACGATTTTAACCTAATTTCTTGATCAGTATTTTTCATGAAACACGATAACAAAAAAAAAAAAAAAGAAAGAAAGAAAGAAAGAAAGAAAGAAAACGATTGTTTTGACCGTAATCCTAATTTTCTAAAAGGCATCAATTGATACTCTGTTTTCTTTCAAGTATGTGTTGAAAGATGTTCTGAAAATCTAATGGACACTTAGATTTCCTTATTTTGATTATTAGTATAATTCATAAACAAAATAAATAAATAAATATGACGAACCTGAAATTGCCAATCTTGTTCTTCAATTTGTTTGTAAAATGGCAAACTTGTAATTGCCAAATCCTACTAGTTCTTTGATTCGCTTATACTTTGACACCGGTAGGTCTTATGTAATCAAATTCCTTCAATTTGATGACCTCCTTAAGAAGTTCGATAAGTTTTAAATCAATAAGGAAATTTGATTTTGGATTTGATATTGAATTTTGGGATAAGTATTGATGAAGCTTCTGGGTTTTCTCAAATTCATACTTCTAGGTCCCTCGACCAAATCCCTAAATAAATAGAATTTATTTTGGTAATAAGTTTTTTATTATTATATATTATATTATATATATTAAGAACTTGTAAGGAATTTGATTATATATATATATATATATATATATATAATCAAACTGTATTCACAAAATTAAAACTTTCAGTCAAGTTTTATACCTAAAATTATTGGATTTGTTTCATAAGTTTGTGTTTTATTAATCCCAAAGGTTTAATATTTCATTTACTCATTGAAACCTATGATAAATCCACTTACTTAATCATATGTATTTATCAGATAATGAACCCAAAGGCTAATTATTTGATGATACATTATGATGAATTTTCTTGGCTTAGAATGCATAATTATTTCTTTCTGCCCAAAGGTGATTTGTTATGATTATGCATACCGTATATTATAATTAGGATTCCTAATACTTGAATATTGGTTGTAACCAAAGTGAAGCTAATATTCAAAGTAGAATCATAAACATTAATCTATTATATGGGTGTTATAATAGATTCAATCTTCAATGTTCTTATTTTTCTTATCTTGTTCGATTATCCAGAAATCTAATTCATTTCTTTTCTTTACTTATGATTGTTTTAGCATCTCCCATAAGTTCTAATTATGGCATTGATTTGCTTACTGGAGCAAACTTTGCTTCATGGAAAGATTCCATTAAACTAACTCTTGGCATGATGGATCTTGATTATGCTCTTCGACATGAAGCTCCTGCTGCTCTAACTTCTTCAAGTACTACTGAGCAGAAGTTAGAGTATGATAAGTGGGAGAGGTCGAATAGAATGTCATTAATGATAATCAAGAACTCCATCTCAGTTGCAATCAGAGGAGCTATTCCTGATTCTGACAATGCAAAGACTTACCTGGATTCAGTTGAAGAACAATTCAAAGGATCTTCAAAAGCACATGCAAGCACACTAATTCTTAAGATGCTTACAACGAAATACGTTGGAGAAAGTGGTGTGCGTGAGCACATTATGATGATGAGCGACATGGCCCATAAACTGAAGGGCATGAACATGGAAATATCTGATGGTTTCTTAGTCCATTTTATTATGACTTCACTTCCTACACGATTTGATGCTTTTAAAATCAACTATAACACTCAGAAAGACAAATGGTCTATGAGTGAGTTGATTGCTATGTGTGTACAGGAAGAAGAACGTCTGAAATTGGAGAAACCAGAATCTGTTCATCTAACCACATCCACTCCACATAAAAGAAAGGGTAATTTCGTGAAAGGAGAAAGTTCTAAAGTCCAAAAGTCAAAATTAAGTACTAATCCTAATTCAAGCATGTCCAAGGTGAAGCCTCATTGCAAATTCTGCCGTAAGAAAGGGCATTGGCAACGAGACTGCCCAAAATTCAAGGACTGGCTGACTAAGAAAGGTGATCATCTATTTATGATTTTTGAGTCTCTTAATATTAACGTTCCTTCTAACACTTGGTGGGTTGATTCTGGTTCTATGGTGCATATTTCTAATACTATGCAGGAATTCCATACAATCCAGAAGCTAAGAAAGGGCCAAAGGACAGTTAAAGTTGGTGATGGTGTTGAACATATAGTAGAAGCTGTTGGTACTATGAAACTTGTAACTAAACTTGGTCATTGTTTGTACTTATATGATACTTTGTATGTACCGAGAATTACTCGGAATTTAGTATCTGTACGTAAATTAGACCTTGATGGTTATGTAATTCATCATGAATGTTCAACAGTCACAATCACTAAGAATTCCCAACTTATTTGTCGTGGTCATCTGGATGGAGATTTGTATAAACTAGAACTAGATGACCAGTTTTCAAAATCCTTATTGTCATATAATGTTAATGATATAACTAAGAAAAGAAAGAGAGATTTGGAAACTTCATCCATGTTATGGCATCAACGCTTAGGCCATATTTCGCGAGATAGAATGTAAAGACTTGTGAAGGATGAAGTGTTACCAAATCTTGATTTCAGTGATTTTGAAACTTGTGTTAAATGTCTTAAAGGTAAAATGACAAAAGGAAATAAACGAGGTGCCACCAGAAGTTCTAGTCTTCTAGAACTTATACATACTGATATTTGTGGACCTTTTCCCGAAGGAATAACTGGACATAAATCATTTATCACTTTTATTGATGATCATTCACGTTATATGTACTTATACTTGATTAAAGAAAAATCTGAAGCACTAGATATGTTTAAAGTTTTTAAAGCTGAAGTTGAAAATCAGTTGAATTGTAAAATCAAAGTAGTGCGTTCAGATAGAGGCGGTGAATATTATGGTCGACATACTGATATTGGTCAAGTTCCCGGTCCATTTTCTAATTTTTGTGGAGAACACGGGATCATAAACCAATATACTATGCCTGGTACTCCTCAGCAAAATGGTGTAGCTGAGAGAAGGAATAGGACCCTTATGGATATGGTACGAAGTATGTTAGCCAATTCAGGATTGCCTAAATTTCTTTGGACTGAGGCCTTAAAGACAGCTGTTCATATTGTAAATAGAGTTCCTTCTAAATCTGTTCCCAAAACTCCTTTTGAGATTTGGACAGGAAGGAAACCTAGTTTACGTTATATGAAAGTATGGGGCTGTCCTGCTGAAGCAAAACTCTATAATCCTCAACAAAAGAAGCTTGACATGAAAACTGTCAGTTGTTTCTTTGTTGGTTATCCTGAAAGATCAAAAGGGTATAGATTTTATTGTCCTTCTCACACCACACGTATTGTCGAAACTCGTAATGCTGAATTCCTTGAGAACTCTAACATCAGTGGGAGCAATTCATGTCATGATTATAACCTTCATGAAATACAAGAGGTGGGGGGGATGAGTTCTTTATCTTTACCACCATTAACACCTCTTGTACATGACACTGCACCACCGTTTGTTGTAGAAGATCCAATTGTTTCAAATGTTCCTGATATCCCTCACCAGGTAGGCACGTTAGATTCTAATCAAGCTGGCCCATCACATACCACTACGACTGCTCAACCCGATAATCAACTAAGGAGGTCATCAAGGTCTAGAAGACCCACTAATTTTGATGATTATGTAACTTACCTTAGTGAAGCTGATATAGACATAGGAAAGCATAATGATCCAACTTCTTATAGTGAAGCCATTACAAGTGACCAATCTCCTGAATGGCACAATGCTATGATTGATGAGCTTGAGTCAATGGATAAGAACAACGTTTGGGAATTGGTTGAATTACCTAATGAGGTCAAACCCGTAGGATGTAAATGGGTTTATAAAACCAAATTAGACCCAAATGGAAACGTTGAGCGTTTTAAAGCGCGATTGGTTGCAAAAGGTTATACTCAAAAGGAAGGAATTGATTATCAGGAAACCTTTTCACCTGTTTCCCGAAAGGATTCCTTAAGGATCGTAATGGCCTTAGTAGATCACTTTGATTTAGAGCTACATCAGATGGATGTTAAAACTGCTTTCCTAAATGGTGAACTATATGAAGATGTTTACATGACTCAACCTCAAGGCTTTAAGCCTAAAGGTAAAGAACATCTAGTTTGCAAACTAAAGAAGTCTATATATGGGTTAAAACAAGCATCTTGTCAATGGTACTTAAAATTTGATAAATTATGAAAAAGCATGGCTTTGTTAAAAACCAAGTTGATCAATGCACCTACCTCAAAATGAGTGGGAGCAATTTTGCTATACTTGTCTTATATGTAGATGATATTCTATTGGCAAGTAATAGTCTAGATATGTTGCATGAATCAAAACGATTATTATCGTCTAATTTTGATATGAAAGATCTCGGTGAAGCCTCTTATGTTATAGGTATTGAAATACATCGAGATAGAGCAAGTGGAACACTAGGTCTGTCTCAGAAAGCTTATATTAACCGTGTTCTAACTCGCTATAACATGCAACATTGCTCACCATCAGTTGCTCCAATAGTCAAAGGAGATGTTTTTGGTACATTTCAATGTCCAAAGACAGAGGTAGAAAAGGAACAGATGAGATTGATTCCTTATGCGTCTGTTGTTGGGAGTATAATGTATGGTAATGTATGTACCCGTCCTGACATAGCGTATATTGCTGGAATGCTAGGCCGTTACCAATCTAATCCTGGCCTAGATCATTGGAAAGCAGCAAAGAAAGTATTACGCTATCTTCAAGGAACAAAGGATTATAAATTAACATACAGAAGAAGTGACAATCTTGAAGTGATAGGTTATTCAGACTCTGACTTTGCAAAATGCAAAGATGATAAAAAGTCAACATCTGGATACATCTTTATGTTAGCAGGAGGACCTATTTCATGGAAAAGTCATAAGCAACAGTTGACAACAACTTCTACTATGATGGCAGAATATGTTGCTGTTTATAACGCAACTTGTCATGGAATGTTGTTGAGAAATCTAATTGGTGGACTCAAAGTTATAAACTCCATTTCACGACCATTGAAGATTTATTGTGATAATTCAGCATCTGTAAGTTTTTCGAACAGTAACAGTTCAACTGGCGCTGGATTATATCTTGATACAAAGTACTTGTTCGTTCGTGAACGAGTAGAAGAAAATAATCTTTGTATCGAATACATTAACACGAAAGATATGCTTGCGGATCCGCTGACTAAAGGTCTACCACCCAAAGTGTTTCAAGATCTTATATCTAGAATGGGTTTTGTATAGAAGTTATGTACAAAACAGCATATGGTGTGTATTATTAAATTCACTGAATAACTTATTTGTCTATGATTAACATTGCATGCACTCATTATTCATAGACGTATCTATATACATCTTAGATTATGTATAATTAGTAAATTTAGTCATATGTGCTTATGTAATTTGTGTTAAGACTTGAGTATGATTGTTGGGGGTCTTGAATTGATTATTAATTCAATGACTGTAACTTTCTGCTTATAGTTTTAATATGAATTTTAGCAAGTATTCAATTTGGCCAAAACTTAACAAATACTTATCATAAATGGTTATCGGCCAAGTGGGAGAATGTTAGAACCCGTATGTATTTAAATCTAATATGGCCTCACCATTTAGTAAGTTTCACATATTGACATATTTAATCCTTAAAGTTTATCTAATTGTATTTGATGGAAATACAATTACTAATATATATAAGGGATTTCCCCTTAGATGTTGATACACACAGATTTCTCTTTACGTGAATAGAGAGAAGAACCAAAACACCATTATTCAATTGATTCCTCACTGTGTTGATAATCCATCAATCTTCAACATCATAACGGGAATCTATCATCTTCATCTTCATGGAATCATCTTCAAAATCAAAGATTGCGTTCCCATCAAGTAAGTATTACATGATTATTCTCGTTCTTAAATTTCAGATTCATTCAACAACTACTACTACTCTACTTTCACATGAAAAAGAACTACCCACTAAGTGCTTAATTAACAAATAATAAAATAAACATAAATAAATCCACACGCACATGTGATCATACTAACCCGAAACATTGGTGATGTATTCTAACAATAACTTGTTTACACGTACGTTTATATTGATATATAATTTAAAAGGATGGTTTTCAAAGGAACACTCTCGTATGCAGTCATGTTCATTTCGAGAAGAAAACATGAACAAGCACACTATATGCTCACGATCGAGTCGTTTTCGATTCTTTACGAAGCTAAAAAGTGCAAGATTGAATCTGATGTTTTTGAAGCCAGTGGTCATAACTGGTCGGTCACCTCGATCTCTATTTTAAACTCTTTTCATAACTAAAATTAATAAATGAAGCTTTTTGTGACTAATTTTTTTTTTTGAAATATTGATCAGGAGACTAGATTTACATCCAAACAAACAAGGCCACATTTCTCTACATGTGGTAATATGTGACACTGGTAATGACTTAAAAGGATGGGAGGTCTGTGTCAGTGACGAAGCTTGACCTAAAACATAGGGGGGGGCGAAACTTTGGCACATATAATTTTTTGTACCTAACAGCCTAACGCTAATAGTTAAATGTTCGGGTTGGCGATTCGGGTCGGGTCGGGTCAAACCGTCAAACAATAAAAAGTAGATATATTTAAAAGAAACAAAGATTTAAATAATTATTATGATGAGTGAAAAAGTTAAGTACCTTAAAGAAGATTACAACTCAGCACGATGACCTTTAAGATTTTTAAATTCATCGATTATGGATTCCGAGTCAAAGTTTTCGGCAATTTCCTTCTCTATGTAAATCACCAAGCTATTTGCAAGATAATCCTCTCTTCATCAACAACTTTTTTTTTAAAAAAAATGATTCAATAGTTTTCCTTTCTGAGAACTTTAATCTATAACTTGGTGGATATTGCATGTATGGGTTGTAGAGAAGGTGAGTAATGTTCAAGAAAGTTTGCTTGAGGACAAGCAAAAGGATAAGTGTGGGGATGTGATGAGAGGGGTTTGGTAATTCTAAAATGCTTAATGGGATGTTTTTATGTGCTTCGACAAGATTATTTATTCGAAATAGAAGCTACCTAGTGTGTTTGTGTGTTTTTAGGTTGAATGAGGCAATGAAGTGATTTTAGGTGGAAACCGAGCACCGGAAAGCAAGATCGAACACATCCGAACATCCGAGTATGCGAAATGGAAGCCATGAACTTTGAAGAGGCATATCTTGGGCTAGGAGAGGAGTTACGAGACGTATAATATATGAAAATCATGTTTCTCGACGAGACGGAACTGAATATGATATCAGATCAGGCGTAAGTTACGCCTAAGGGGCCGTAACTTACGCCGGGATGCTGAACCGTAACTAGAAACCGTAAGACAGAGCATTCTGGGCGTAAGGTGCAGCTCTAACATGCATGTGGGCGTAAGTTACGCCTAGGGGGCGTAACTTACGCCGGGGGTCGACGGAAAGCACCGAGAGATGAGCCTCTGGTGGTGCATGAGGTGGGGGAATCATCCCATCAGGCTGAGAGTCGAGCTGCAGTAGGTCACCTAGGATCTGCAAGGGATGAGGCAGCAGGTACAACAGCAGAATGCCATTACTGACGATACCCGTAACACGGTATTGGAGATTCTTACTTCTCACTTGACCCTCATAAATCAAGTGAACACACTTGATGTGGACACACGAGCGTGGAGGGCTACAGTAGAGGAACGTTTGCGAAGGACTTGGATGCAGAGGATTATTGCCGCGTTCTGGCAGCAGGTAGAGGTGCTGAGAGCGGGAGTAGCGAGGGTGAGAGAGTTCTTGGATTGGCTTGGGATGGCCAGCTTCGAGACCAGGATGATAGTCCTGGCTGTGTTTATGGCAGCTGTAGCCATGATGTTTTCCTGCTTATTGTATTTCTTACGATAAGTATGTTCCGGCGGTTCTTTTGGGATATCAACTGTATAGACGGATAGGTTGTTGGTATGTGATGTAAAAGGAAAGTTTTGATTGTGAAATAGATCCCCGGTAGTTAGTATTGATATTACAGTTTCTGATAGTCCTTGTATTAAAACTTTTGGGTGTATAAAAGCTGATATAGTGGTAATGAAATGGTTGTTTTGTGTATTTATCTGTGTAATGGGTTATGTGTGTTGTGTGTGACTTGCGTGTTAGTATCAAACTCATATGATCAACAATTAGATAATGAAAAAAAACTATGAGAACATTTCTGTGTGAGAACAATTATGTGTGAGAACATATCTACTGCCTGTGTGGCAATGTATCATAGAACTGTGGGAACAATTCTGTGTGAGAACATATCAGTGTCTTGTATGATAATTTATCAAAAACACATGTAATAACATATTTATATTACAATGCTGTGAGTTATGTAATATTTTGACATGTTTTTGAATTATCAGGATTAAGTATAACTACGAACATTTGTGTGATTTCTGTGTACTGAAAACATATCTGAGCTATATCAATGTAGTTATACTTTGCTTTTTATAATCACACTTCAATATAAGTTTCAGTGTAACTGAATATGATTGAATTTATGTGATCAAACGGGTTATATCTGTAATGTTCTTGAACTGACCTGAGTTTGTCTGCATGTGAGCAGAACTATGGCTCCTAAAAGAGGTCGACCAGCTAGAAAAGCTACCAAGAACGTTACAAACCCTGAGCCGAATCAAGTTCCACCTGTAAATCAAATCTTTCTGGAGTGGGAATCTGAATGCACTTTGAATGCTGGTGCAGGTGCAACATGATAAATTGTGCGGGAACAACTATATGATACGGGTGACCACTTTATAGATCTTATATCAATGTTTATACTTTGCTTTTTATAATCTGTTTCAGTGTAACTGAATATGATTGAATTTATGTGATCTTATATCTGTAATGTTCTTGAACTGACCTGAGTTTGTCTGCATGTGAGCAGAACTATGGCTCCTAAAAGAGGTCGACCAGCTAGAAAAGCTACCAAGAACGTTACTAACCCTGAGCCGAATCAAGTTCCACCTGTAAATGTTGGATCAAATCCAGACCCACAGGTTAATCTGGAAACAAATACTGTTCCACTTGGGAACCCGGAAGTGAATGCTGTTCCACTTGGAAACCCGGAAGTGAATGCTGTTCCACGTGCAGGTGCAAGTGGATATGAAACGAACGAAGCAATGATAGCGCGAATTGTGCGGGAACAACTATCTGCTTGTGGTGTTCTGATACAACACCAACCACATATCACTGCGGGTTTTGGTGGGGACCACGATCACACTGAACATAATGCTACTGGTGGTCACGTAGAAACTCATTCTACAAAAAAAAAGGTCATTAGAGACTAAATTATTTGTGACTAATATTTCAGTCTCAGATATATAATATCTAGGACTGATTTATCAGTCCTTATTTTATTTAGGACTGATTTATATTTAGTAAATTCTGGTGACTGATAATCAGTCCCTAATATCCTGAAAATTATTTGAGACTGCCATTCAGTTGCCAATATATTCGCGCCAAAAAGCTTTTTGGAGGTAAAAGTAACATCTACTGAATTTCAGTCTCAAATATGTATCTTTTGTAAGGAATGATGATGCACATGTGTTGAAGACTAATATTTTGTCTCCAATATAGTAGGAACATTTTAGTTACTGAATTTTAGTTCTAAAATTTTCTAAAAAAACATTATTAGAGACAAATATTAAGTTATAAATATAATATTATTATAGCAAATGACAGATGACCAATTATGTTATGCAAAATTTACATATTATATGCAATATCAAGAGTTGAAAATCAATCTTATTATATTTTTCGAAAGGTTACTAGGGACTAATATGTAGTCTCTAAAGTCATAATAATATAAAAAAAAAAAAACTATTTAGTCTCTCTATTAAACACATATAGCTTTTTAAGGTAAGGTGTTAAAGAATGAAAATCAATCCTCATACTAATTGTTATAGACCATATTGAACAAAGATAATACGATCAATCCCCATGTCTATTTTGAAATTTAGCAATTTTGACTATGAGAAGATGTGTACATCAATATGTAAAGAGTTGAAAGTGTACATCCTGATGTTAGTTTCCCACTGTTAAGAATTCAATGATTTTGTGTGAGTTATATTCCCACTACAAATAAAATGTTATTTAGTGGCACACGTTTTTAGTGGTTTTTAAATTTTATACCATTAATATAGGTTTTAGTGTCACTTTTTGTGTCATATTTTCTTGACATATACTTTTAGTCAAAAATTTATTATTTATGCCTTTAAATTAAATTTTCAGTGATACTTTAAGTGTGCCACACTTAATCAACATACATTTTAATCACTTTTAATTTTACGTCACAAAATCAATTTAGCGCTTTTCTCAAGGGGTATAACCGAACCAAGTCAACTTGTGAGCTACTCAAGATCAGACAGGTAAAAATATCAAACGAACCGAGCTTTATCGAGTCCGAGTCCGAACTCGAGCTCGGGCCCTGAAATATGGCTCATTTAGTTATCAATTCAGAACCCGAGCCTAACTGTAATACCTTGTTTTAAAATAATAATAATAATAGTAATAATAATAAAAAAAACAACTAATATTTATATAAATTATGTACAAGTGAATTTGAAGTAAAGGTTAAATTGTGTTGTTTAACGACTTGAGGGGTGTGAGGTGAAATGCTGCTGGTGTATTCTTAAAACCTAAATTGTAACCTATTACGGTATTACCGCTGACAGAACATGTTTACTCACCATTATCTACCACTCCTCCACAACAAGAAACCCTAACTCTTATTTGTTTCGCTGGAAGCAATGCAGACACGGCTTCAATAAGCCCTAATTTGTGTCCATTGTTCTTTTCCGTTCTATTTTGCTATTTATTTATCCATTACCCATGCGTTCTAGACGACTAGTATGCCATCCAATGCGCTGTGATTGTTTGTTGTTTTGAAGTCAATTCGAGTCTCGATTCGGTTTCAATGTGATAACCAGGTATCTTATTCACTCTCACTTGATTTGATTTTTGTTTCGAACATGTATCTGTTTATACAATTTGCGTAAACGGCTTGTCTGATTTTTCCAGATGACTTGACTCTTAAATCATACTTTTAAAATCAGCATCTGCACATGTTATTGCTTCTCTTCACGGAACTAGATTTTGACAATTTTTATTGCTTGTGTAGTTTGTTCGTTTGGTTCTTAGTCACTATTTTAGGATTTTCCATGTAATGTTGTATGCACATTTGATCTAAGTAATAAGTTTTATAAAAATATAATCTATGTAATAAATTGTAACTATTCTGCAAAACTTTATAAAATGCTGACATGTTGATTAATTAGGTGTTCCATGTTACTATGTTTTATTTTTTTTATTTGATATTCATTAAATAAACTAGTTTATGAAATAATAAAATACGTTCAGGTAAGTAAACAACCAATTTTAGTATGTATTATATTATGCAGAGTATATGTAATATGGTTGTCAAGTTAAAAGTGCAAGGTGAATTGGAATTAGGTTATGATTCCTTAAGATATATGTAACTATCACCCCCTTTTCACTCCGCATATACGTCACATATACAACTATTCTCCATCATTTTCTCATCACATACACATATGTAACCATCACATCTTCCTCACTTCGTTGTAATAATGATCTATTTTAATTATTGGTGAGGAGTCTTAGAGATAGCCATTGGAGCTGTTCTTCAGCCATGAATGGGCTCACGTCTTGGCTGCCACACTGGCTTCATGACGCCTGTGTAGTGATGTGTTGGCATGACGAAGGCATGGAACCCGTCACCCAGGTGCTCACGCCCCACTACACATAGTCTAAGGATTAGAAGTAATATGTTATGATCTTCTTAAAAAATATATGTGACAAGAGTTAATTAAAAGGGAAAATAAATATATAACGAAGGTGGAATCTAAGTTTTGATTACATTACTTAATACACGTCCTGTGAAAATTATCTGCAGATGGTTGAATAACATGTAATTATTAACAAGTAAAGAATTGACATTCATATGTGGGAGGGCCTCTTGCAATGGGATTTTTTTTGTCCGAGTCTGGTCAATCGAAAAAGTAAGCCTTTTTTATACATATTAATTGCGATTCTTATGTTTTTCATTATTGGTATTCATATTTTATATTTGATGCCCTTATGCCATCTTTAGATACGCATTCAAGTGTCATAAAAAATCTTAAGTTGGAAGAGACATTGTTCACCCTGTATGTGTAAGACTCTTTTTACAGTTGCTTTTGTTTTTATAAACTATAAATTATAATTGATTGATGCCTTACTTTGGTTGGTTTGTTTGCTTTTTTGTAGGCCTTTTTGTAACTATCTATTTACTAAAATCCTTTGAGAAGAAAACTAAAATTTGAATTTGTAACTATCGCTTTACTAAAAGTCTTTAACTTAGAGTTTCAATTTTTTTAAATATTGCTTTCGGATGCTATTATTTATAAATGTTGTTCTTGTTGCGTTTTTATGTTAGGAAATATAGCTCATAAAAGGAGGCCATAGATAAACTAACATACAAAGGAACCACTATTACCAGTAATATGGGACTAAAGCTTGAAAAGAAGCAACCAAAAGTGTGTGGTAAGGAGAAAATGATACAGTCAGGCTAGGAGGTATTCGTTGGACCATCGATGAAGCAAAAAGAAGCTTGGATGAAATCAAAAGTTGAATTGTCTCAAAGAGAAGCCACAACAAGGGATGCCAGTGAAGATTTAAAAAATCAGGTTAATGAACTTAAGTGACAATGCTCCCTGTCAGATGGATTGTACGATGATAGTTACAGCACCACCTAGAATGTCAGTTGAAACGTTTGTTAGTTAACTAATACTATTTAAAGCTATAGATTTGATCAACTTTTATCATGTTTATTAGTTATTTCTTTGATATTAATGATTTAATTGGAGATACTGTAATGCAATAACAAAATTATGAATGATATTGCGCTCTGATTAAATATTTATAATTATAAATCAATTGTATAATAACTTCATTTGGGACTAATTTTCAGTCCTTGATATTTATCAGGCTTATTATTAACAAAATATTAGAGACTGATTTGATACGTACACACGAAGCTACCAAAACGTATTAGAGACAATATAGAGAATTTTAAAGGAGTGATTTTCAGTCCTTAAAACTACATTTTAGATATTGAAATACCATAATATCTGAGACTGATTTGCAGTTACAGATGGAATGTATAGGGGACTAAGATGATGTGGTACTGAGGGACAAATTGAGTACTGAATTTTTGGGTATCGGATACTGATCAGTGGTCCTTGTTGGTGCAAAACAATGGTGACTGATTTTCAGTTACTGTGACCACTATCTAGGACTAGGTATCCGTCACTGATATTTCAGTCACTAATCAGTCTCTGATAATCATTAGCTACTGATTTCAAAGTATTGTTCCTGATCCACCATAGCATGGGTGTACTTACAAGTACTTTGCTTCCTGCAATCCTCCTACTTTCACAGGAAAGGAAGGAGCAGCTGGACTTCTAAGGTGGATCGAGGAAATGGAAACTAAACTCAAAATTAGCCAGTGTCTCGCGGAGCATAAGCTGTCTTATGCTACTTGTTCTTTAAAAGAATCAGCTCTAACCTGATTGAATACCCAGGCTAAAACTTTGGGCTCAGGTACAGTTAACTTGATAGGCTGGAACGATTTTAAAACTCTGATTATGTCAGAGTACTGTCCAATCACTGAAATTCAAAAGCTCCAGGAGGAATTCTGGAATCACTCAATGATCGGTGCTGATTGTTTGGCTTATACCGACGGTTTCACGAACTTACTTGTTTACTTTCCAATATGTTTCCTACGGAAGCAGCTTTGATTGAGAAGTATATTAAGGGTCTGGTTCCGCAGATTCGGGGAATGGTAACTGCAGCTGAACCTATCACTCTCAAACGTGCAATTCTCTCGACTACCAAGCTTACCGATGAGGCGGTAAGAAGTGGAACTCTGTCCACAAAAACTCAGACGGCGGTGGGCCGTAGTGATGTCGGTACCTCAAATGTTTCTAAAGGTACCAAACAAAAGTGGTTTGGCAAAACCAAAACCAAGGCTCCGGCGGAGATTGGCCAGAGCAAACCAGTTGTGAAGTACTATGGTACAATTGATTCTGAGAGAAAAGCTTACACTGGGCAGGTGCCCAAATGCAATAAGTGTCCATTCCGTCACACGACCGTGTCCTGTTTGTCTGAACTATAACCGAGTTGGGCACTATGCTAAATATTGCAACTTTCCTGCTTAACCATCAAATCAAGCACCACGACATACCACTCAAACCAACCGGTCATGCTTCAAATGTGGAAGTCTTGACCACCTCATGAGAAATTGTCCGAACAATAACACCACCAATCAGGGAAATGAAGCTAGGGGAAGAGCTTTTCAGATTGGTGCGTCCGAGGCGAGGCATGATGCGAATATTGTCACTGGTACGTTTCTTCTTAATAATTTTTACGCATCGATTCTATTTGATAAAGTTAGGGGTGTAAACGAACCAAGGCAGCTCGTGAAATGCTCGAGATCGGAAAAAAGCTTGAACGAGTCGAGCCTTAACAAGCCCGAGCTCGAGCTCGATCCCAAAAGTGTGGCTCGAGCTCGAGCTCGAGCTTTACTTAACGAGCTCGAGCCGGCTCGCGAGCCTTAACGAGTTTTTTGTTTATATAATTTTTATTTATTATATTAAGTGTTTATTTATAAAATTAATTATTTTTATATATAAAATTATGATAAATATATTTAAATTAAATATTTTATATTAAATTTATAAAATATAGTTATAAATATAATTAAATTAGTAATTAAAGTAAATAAATTAAATAAATAAAATCTAAACGAGCCGAGCCGAGCCAAGCTCGAGCCTAAAAATTCTTTAACGATCCGAGCTCGAGCTCGAGCTCGAGCCCTAGTTTCTCTTAACGAGCCGAGGTCGAGCCTTAATTTTTCTAAACGAGCCGAGCTCGAGCCTTAACGAGCTCGAGATCGACTCGGCTCGTTTACACCCCTAGATACAGGGGCAGATAAGAGTTTTATCTCTCCTAAATTTGCATCATTACTCTCATTGCCTGCGGTAGACTTAGAAACTCCTTATATTATTAAACTTGCTAATGTCAAGTTAATCAAAACTAATAGTGTCATTCAAGGGTGTTCCTTGAATCTGAATGATCACCTGTTCAATATCAATTTACTTCCTATTGAGCTTGGGAGCTTTGGTGTTGTTGTCGGCATGGACTGGCTTTCTGATAACCAAGCGGAAGTAGTATGTCAAACTAAGGTGATCCGTATTCCATTACCTGAGGGTAATACACTGGTAGTTTAGGGAGAGCGAGCCGGTAGAAAACTTGGGGTCATATCTTGTATGTAAACTCAGAAATGTTCACGGAAAGGATGTCAGGCCTTTCTAGCAAATGTGATCAAGAACTGCTCTTCATAAAAACGTATCGAAGATATTCCGGTAGTCAAAGACTTTCCTGAAGTTTTTCCTGAGGATATATCAAGATTACCCCCAGTGAGACAAGTTGAATTTCGAATTGACTTGATTACAGGTGTAGCACCTGTAGCTAAAGATCCTTATCGTTTAGCACCCTCAGAGATGCAAGAGCTTTCAGGTCAATTACAGGAACTGTTAGACAAAGGTTTTATTAGACCTAGTTTCTCACCCTGGGGAGCACCAGTTCTTTTTGTGAAAAAGAAGGATGGTTCATTCAGGATGTGTATTGACTACGGGGAGTTCAATAAACTGACAATCAAAAACCGTTATCCATTACCACGTATAGATGATCTGTTTGATCAACTACAAGGCGCTACCTATTTTTCAAAAATCGATTTAAGATCTGGATATCATCAGTTACGAGTTCATGATGATGATGTACCTAAAACTGCTTTCAGAACTCGATACGGACATTATGAATTTCTAGTAATGCCGTTTGGATTAACAAATGCCCTTTCAGTTTTTATGGATTTGAGAATCGAGTATGTAGGCCTTATTTGGATAAATTTGTGATTGTATTTATTGATGATATTCTCATTTATTCTCGAAGCCAACAAGAACATGCTCAACACTTGAAACTAATCTTAGAACTTTTGGCACAGAAGAAATTATATGCCAAATTCTTCAAGTGTGAGTTTTGGTTACAGGAAGTTCAATTTCTCGGGCACGTAGTAAATGAAAATGGTATTCAAGTGGATCCTAGTAAGATCAAGGCTGTAGAACAATGGGAAGCACCACATACCCCAACTGAAATACGTCAATTTTTAGGGCTGGCAGGTTATTATCGCCGATTCATCAAGAACTTTTCAAAGATAGCTTTGCCATTGACCACATTAACACAGAAAAATCAACCGTTTATATGGGGTTCCCAACAGGAGGAGGCGTTCCAACTGTTGAAACATAAACTCTGCAATGCACCTATATTGGCATTATCGGAAGGTATCGATAACTTCACAGTGTACTGTGATGCTTCTTGTCAAGGTCTTGGGTGTGTGTTAATGCTGAAGGATAAACTAATTGCTTACGCTTCTCAACAACTGAAAGTACATGAGAAGAACTATACTACCCATGATCTAGAACTTGGTGCAGTGGTGTTTGCACTCAAAATTTGGAGACACTATCTGTATGGAACCAACTGTATTGTATACACTGATCACAAAAGTCTTCAACACATTCGGGATCAGAAAATGTTGAACATGCGACAAAGGCGGTGGGTAGAACTTTTGAACGACTATGACTGTGAAATTCGTTATCATCCAGGTAAAGCGAATGTCGTAGCCGATGCCTTGAGTCGCAAGGAACGAGTCAAGCCTTTATATATGAAAGCATTAGGTATGACTATTCAAACCAGTCTGATTCCTCAAATCAAAGGAGCTCAGCAACAAGCTTTACAAACAACGAATTACCCTGCTGAGGAGCTAAGAGGATTAAATAAACAACTCGATACCAAAGATGATGGAGTATTGTATTTCAAAAGCCGAATTTGGGTTCCTTTATTCGGTAACTCAAGAACAATCATCTTGGATGAGGCGCACAAATCTAGGTATTCTATTCATCCGGGTGCTGATAAAATGTATAAAGATCTTAAAGATTTTTACTAGTGGCCTAGAATGAAGAAACACATAGCAGAATACGTGGGTCGATGCTTAACATGTCTAAAAGTTAATGCTGAACATCAACGACCTTCTGGGTTACTACAACAACCAGAGATTCCCATGTGGAAATGGGATCAGATTTCTATGGATTTCATTACTAAATTACCCAGAACATCACGTAATCACGACTCTATATGGGTTATCGTTGATCGCCTTACTAAATCTGCGCATTTCATACCCATCCGAGAGGATTACTCCATGGATCGACTCGCTAAACTCTATGTTAATGAAATTGTATCTCGACATGGAGTACCAATCTCTATCATTTCTGACATAGATAGTCGATTTATGTCACGATTTTGGCAAACTCTTGAGAATGCTCTGGGCACTCAAATCAATATGAGCACGGCTTATCATCCACAAACAGACAGGCAAACTGAACGAACAAATCAAACCCTAGAGGACATGCTCAGGATTCGTGTAATTGATTTTGGAGGTAGCTGGGATATTCATCTTCCACTTGTTGAATTCTCATATAATAATAGCTACCATACCAGTATTCAATGCGCTCCATTTGAAGCACTTTATGGACGCAAGTATAGATCACCTGTCTGTTGGTCAGAGGTAGGTGAAAATCGAATCATAGGTCCAGAACTCATCCAAGGAACAACTGATAAGATCGCACTTATTCAAGAACGTATTAAAGATGCTCGTGATCGACAAAAGAGTTATGCTTGTAATCGTCGTAGACCTTTTGAATTCCAAATAGGTAATCGTGTAATGTTGAAAGTTTCACCTTGGAAGGGCATTTTCAGATTTGGGAAAAGAGGTAAGCTTGCACCAAGATTTGTAGGACCATTCAAAATTCTTGAACGAATCGGATCAGTAGCCTACAGACTTGAATTACCTCCTGAACTCAGTAACATTCATGATGTCTTTCACGTATCAAATCTGAAAAAGTGTCTAGTTGACGAATCATTGATCGTACCTCTTGAAGAGCTCCAAATTTTTTAAAGACTCCAGTTCACTAAAGAACCAGTAGAAGTAATGGATCGAGAGGTTAAGGTCTTAAAACGCAGTCGCATATCAATCGTTAAAGTTCGATGGAACTCACAACGTGGACCTAAATATACGTGGGAACGTGAAGATCAGATGAAAAAAAAAATACCCACACCTATTCTCATGATCAATTGTTATCAAGTGAATCTTCACTAAATTTCGGGACGAAATTTTTCTAACAAGAGGAGACTGTGACAATTGCGTTTGAAGAATTACGTCATCAAAGGAATGAGCACATTTGATCGTGCTTGAAATCAACATTGATTTGACAATCGAAATTAATACAGGATGATAGTACGCGATAAATGATGAACGTGGGCGAAAACCGTTCAGGAAACGGAGTTACGGATTGTCCGGAATCGCGAAACGAAGAAAAAAAACTAAAATTGGACGAAAATGACCCTAGGCGGTACGCCGAGAGTCAGACTTCGACTCTAGACGGTACGCACGGATCACAAGAAAATATCTGGGATTCTACCTACGCGCGCGGTACGACCCGGGCCAACCCTTCATCTGGGGCGGTACGCCTGGCAGGGGTGGCGGCGCTGGATTAGATCAAAAATCGGTTTTTGCAAGTAAAATTCATTCATTCTTCTTCTTAACGCTTTTTCTCGACTTCCAAACTCACAAACTCAACTTTTTGGGTTCCAAACTCCATTTTGCAGAGTTCTAAACGTCTGGATCACACTACGGAAGGTTTCTACAAGTTCTGATTGCTGTTCTACGGTTGAAACTTCGTGTTGTTAGGTAACTGTTCGTTTTAACCTTCTATTTTGATAATGATTGATTAAATCTTGTTTTTGAACGTAATGATATAGTTAGGGTTGTTGATTATTGCTTAGATGATGGCTAGGATTGATTATAAACGAAGAACACGATGTTTTAACGGGTAAATCCTTGTTTTGATTCGTTGTAATGCCCGGTTTGCATGGAATCATAACAATGGTTATAATGGTTTAAACCATTTGATTGTGACAATGTAGGTGATTAGTTTGATTAGTCTTTGACATGCAACGTGAAAGACAAGTGTTTTAAACTAATCACAATCATTAACGTACTCAATGGAACGATTATCTGATGTGTATGATAACAGTCAGATTAGTATGTTAAACATGGTTATTAGACCTATTCCAATACTACATTGTGATATTTCATGATATTTGGGTAATCAATAACAAGGATTAATCATTCCTAAGCCATTAAACTGTCTAGGAATTGTTTTAGCATTATAATCAACAACATTAACTATTTGATTAATTCGAGATTATTCTGATTAATCAAGTATGTCATCAACCTAGAATTAGGAACCTGAATCAGTATAGGTTCCTACATTATCATACATTGTATGATATTTCAGTAAAATGAATAATTAAAAACCTAATATCGTTTTGATGACTACTAAGGCAATGTCTTTGACATTGGACGCTCAGAACGATCTAATCCGTAAGTTAAACTATAAATAACTAATTTAACATAAATAAATGCAGAATCACCATATTATTACCGGTTTGTGTGATATTCTGCTATCAGTGAGATATCAGGTGAGTTTCGTACAACCACTTTTCTTTTCAAATCTTTTATAAACATCGGAGTAGCGCTGTGGAACTTTTCTTGAACATATGATATGTATCACTGTTATCTGTGTGATTTCATGTGACTGTTGAGGACTTGTGGATTTCATGGGATTTTGCATGTGGAACAGAACTTTATCACAAAACTTGAAAGCCCTCATTCCAGAACTGTATCTAGTGAACCCATGTGGGGCCGAACGGAAAACAATGATAGTACTATCGGCTGACAACCCATTTGCCGGGAGCTTGCGACTCCCCTTGGTGTAAATGTTTGTTATCTGTTTCCAGAACTGCTTAATGTAGTGATAGACATTAAGACAATGAGGCACAAAGATATGTACCGACAGGTAGTATCTTTTTAGAACAAGAACAGAACGTCCGAAAGGAACTAGATACGGGTCCCATGGTTATCTTGAACTGAACATTGTGAGAACTTGTATTGCATATCATATCTTTGAACATGAATTTACGAACTCACTAGCTTTGTGCTGACGTTTTAAACTTAAACATTTTTGCAGGAAAACAGTGACTATCGGGTGAGGATGCACTTCATACATTTGTATTTAAATAAATCAGATTGTGTAATAAACCTAGTTGTAATGTTGGATTTAATTACGAAACTATTGGTAATGTATTTCTTTTAAGTTAATATGTGTGCTGTGATATCGGTTCAAGTAAGTCACACCTCATCTTTGAGACATCACCACTATGCTTCCGCAACCATATCAGAGTGACGACTAACATCATCTCAGGTGACGAGAGGTGGGGTGTGACGGTACTCAAATTCTAAATTCTAATAATTTTTTTTAAATAAAAATGCATAATATGATTATGACATTGATGTGTTAAACGCATTAAGTTCACAATAGCTTAAAAGTTGAAATTCACTATCTTATGTTTTTTTGAAACCGGGAATACCGGTTTTACCGGTATAACCGGATTAAACAGACGGTACAGTCGATCGAAGGAACGTGCATAATAGCGGAGGGTTTCGTAACGGATGGGTTAGCGGCGGCCGGTCGGTTTTTAAAACATTGTTATGTAGCAACTTGCCAGTAAATCTTTGAAATGAAATAACGTACGCACACTGTATTAAATATATAATGTAATTTTTATTTAAAAAAATTGAGGTAATAACAATTTCCACCCCGTAATAAAGTAACTATTAGACGATTAAAATTCCCTTATCGAGATAATTAAAGGGACTTTAATTAATTAGTTACAAAAAGTAAAAGAGCTGAAGAGTCGAAGCAGAATATATATCAGAAGAAATGAAGAATCAATCAAAGAATGCAATTTTCTTAGGTCGTAATCTTTGATTATGAAATACATTTTTATACGTTTATATAAAGATATTTTTTTACTTGTATTTAATTATATATCTTGTTCTTCCACAGGCCATATCATGTTCATTTCGAGAAGAAAACATGAACCAGCACACTATTTGCTCAAGATCGAGTCCTTTTCCCTTCTTTACGAAGCTGAAAAGTCCAAGTTTTAATCTGATGTTTTTGAAGCCAGTGGTCATAAATGGTCACCTTTCTGTTTAATTTAAACCCTAATTTTTATCACTAAAATTAAATGAAGCTTATAAATAAATGACCCTTTAACATTGATCAGGAGGCTAGATTTACATCCAAACAACGACGATCACATTTCTCTGCATGTGGTAATTTGTGACACTGGTAGTGACTCAAAAGGATGGGAGGTCTGTGTTGATGTCTGTTTTTTTGTTTATGATCATACGCAAAACAACTATGTGACCTTTCAAGGTAATTAATTTTTTTTAAATTTTAATTTATTTCAATGCATGCATGGATATTTTCTGAATGTAAGTATTTGTAGATGTTAATGGACATACGACAAGGTTTCATATGAAGAAGACGACATGGGGTTTTGATAAACTAATATCCACGAAGTCTTTTATGGAAAGTGAAAATGGGTACCTTTTTAATGATTCATGTGTGTTTGGAGTTGAGATTATTGCAGTTCCTGAGTTTACATGATTAGATCGGTGTCTATCGATGTCAGAGCCTCTATCAGCTATGAATACTTTCACTTGGACCATTAAAATTTTTTCATCTCTAACAGAGGAGAAGTTGCTTTCAGATGCATTTAAAATAGGCAAACTCAAGTGGTACAATTATATAATCTATATGGATTTCATTTGGAAGTTTTTTATTTTCTTTAATCAGAAAAGCATTTGATTTTTAAGGATCTAATGAATGTATTTTGATTCCAGGAAATTGTCTCTATATCCCAAAGGACTTGGTTCAGGTAAATGTACACATTTGTCAATCTTTTTAGGAGTACATGATGCCATGTCGCTTCCAAATGGATAGAAAGTTTTTGCTGACTTCAAATTTCGGATTAAAAGTCAGTTTACTGAGAGAGATATAGTGCATGGTAATTTAAATATTTGCAGAAGTACTTATTATGAGTTAAGAAAGTGTTTAGCTCCTTTTTTTTATGTGTACAATTGATGCATAAATTGTTACATGCGGTGCTTAATGCACCTCAATGTGTATTTGAGTGTCCTTTTTGGATGTTTTATTCTTAGGTGTTTATTAATTTTCCGGTGTTTTCTTTGACGTTTTGAGCTTCTGATAAGGTGCGCTATGTTTTTGTCAGCTGGATTTCCCCTTTCTTCCTATTGCTGTTTTTAGTTGTCTTTTAGTGACCCTCTAATAAGAAATTATGGTTAATTTTTGTTGGATTTGTACGGTCCCAATGAGTACGAGATATGGTGCATGCCTCTTTGGCTCCAAAGTCTCTCAAGTGGTCGGTTCGTTATCTTGGAATGTGGTTCTCTTGGATCATTGATTTATTAAAAGTTTTAATGAACTTAATTTTTTATTGTGACCGGAAAAAAGTGTAAGATTATCCTTTTGAAATGCAAAATCAGGGCTTGAATTCTTTAAATTTCAATTTTCGTTTTTTTATTCTTGCTATTGACTATTTGTAGTTTTAATAGATTTTTGCACTTGACGCTTTCCAGGAAACAATATTTGGTTTTGCAACTCGAATCTCATGGGGTATCCAACTTTTATGCTGTTGAGTGAACTCAATGACTGGAAAAATGGTTTCTTGTTGAATGATAGTCTTATTGTTGAAGTAGAGTCTATAGTGGTTGGAATGCTTAGAAATTTCATTTGAAACATATATGGTATTAATACCTATTGTAGTTTGCGTTAAATTTATTAATCAAACAGTTGGTAGCTATAAGATTATGTGTAGTGGTTGCAAATTAATTATGGTTCGCATTTCATGGTTGAGTTTATTTCTTTGGCTTTTGTAATATTTGAAGATATGCATATATTCTTGATTGTTTGTATTTAAACTTCCGTTTTGTAGGTTTTGATAAGCACGCAATTGAAGTTCTGAGTTTTCCTCTCTTCTAATCTTGATTTTTATGGAGAAGGCGGTTTGTCTCGCCTCTCAAATAGAATCAAATCATAAATAAAAAAAACCTGTGTAAATCAATCAGTCTGTTTTCTCCTTAATCATAGGAGATGTAGATTGACTTGTAAACATTTAATTAGTATATAGGGGAAAGTTCACTTAAAAAATCTTTTTTGTCTAATAATGCTAAAAAAAGATTTTTAAAACTCGAAAACCGACCAAAAAAACTCTGATTAAATTCATTTTTACATCATTGAAACCTACTTGTAACTCCTTAAATTATAAACCTTAAATCATAAAAATTAAACCCTAATAATAAAACCAAAATATTAAAAACAAACCCCAAACCTAAAACTAAAACATAAGCCAAAAAAACATGCCCTAAAATCTAAACTCTAAACCTAGCTGTTAAAACTAAAAAAAAATAGCAAATATTGTAGGGTTCGATGAGACGATTCCAATGGCATCAAAATGATTTAAAGATTTTAAAAATTATTTTGGGTCAGATTTAAAGATTTTAAAAATTCTTTTTAGACGTCTTAGGCAAAATAGATTTTTTACTTGATTTTTGCCCTTAGTATATATATTCATACATAACCCAACAGTATGTGGTAGTATGTGGTAGTATGTGACAATGATCGAGAGTTACTCATAGGGGAGGGATCGAGGTCTGTGAATTACCAAACGAGACGAGTTGAGTTTTCAGCCATTAGCCCCCGAATGGGTTAATGGCTTAATGCAAGCGTTGGCTTTGTTTTAGTGTTTGAATGACCTAACAATTATATTGCCGTATGTACATAAAATACTTGGATCTCATTGCTATGTTTAAAGATTTCTTTTGGGTTTGGGCTTATGATGACATGTTAGAGCAGGTTGACTCTTTATGTTCGATATGCTTATTTCAAGAAGAAACCGGAAATCATGTGGTCTTTGGATACAAGATCGGCTCAAGCTTTTTGCTGCCCCAAATCGAATAGTAAAAATGGGTCCTTTTCTTAGATAATATGAAAATCATGTAGTTAAAAAAATTAGCAATTACCTAGTACAGTCAATATGAACTTTCAGAAGGTAAAGCTCTTAGACAGTTGACCGAGCAATGACTATCTACTTAGTCCTATTGGTTACAAGCTACCTCTAACGCTCACAATAAATCTGAATTAACAAACAACGGTGAAGAAGAATTGAAGAACAAAGAAACTAATTTACCCAGTATATTCTCATTTTTCAGTTGGGTCCTAAGGGAAATAATGGATACAAACCTTACCCGAATTACGCGAAATTGTAGTACTTATGTCAATATCATGAGAATTCACCAACCAAACCAAATTTGAAAGTCAAAGAAAAGTCAATACTACTCATAAAACAAACTAACAACAATGTACATCAATTACTAACCAATTTGAGAAATCCATAAGTCGTGAAGACATTCAAATCGCATAAACTACGAAAAAACAATTTGGTGCGCGTAATTGGAAAATTATTGACAACCCGACATCCCTAATCACCTAATATACCTAAGAATATGCAATTGAGAGTATGACAAGTAAACGAGCTTAAAATCGCAAACCGGATAATGTTGAGAACCCTTTTAAATTGGAGCCCTAATTAAAATGGATTAAATCCATGTTATAGAAGACGATGATACTGGAGGAATTGTGTTCCACGAGAAAGATAAGGATAACTCAAAAGTTATCCATATGTAGATTTTTGAAAATGCCTTAAATATGTCACAAGGATAACTCACAAGTAACAAATACGTTTCGATTTTCGGTTTTCTTGAACCACCATACTTTAATATTTCAATTCGTTAGGAACCTTAAGGCTCATCATGGGCTCTCTGTTCTCATGGTTGCCCATGGTTGTCGTGTCGGATGTGAAGTTCATGTAATCAAATTAAATATCAATAGTGTATGTAGAACCCACTACATGTTGAAGACCGACAAAGTCAACCCGGAAGAGTCAACGCTCAGATTTTGATTATTTTCGTGTACAGCCACATAAGTTGATGATTTGCTGTCACAATCTGATCGAAGGTTTGAGTTCAGCACTGGTTTTGACAAACCTGTCCCTCTGACAGCAGATCCTATTGAGACCAGTCCCAATATTTTTGATGATTCTGAGATATGTGCAGATAGTTTAAGCAAAACAGGTATGAAAGGGAAGACCGAAGAAAGAAGTGCTGAGAAGAGCACAGATTGTTCAACATCTTTTGAAACATCATCTCTTAGTTAAAACTCTAATTTTGTTGGAAAAGTTGATCAATTTAAAATAAAAACAAATGAGATGTCAAAAAGCTTTAAGTCAACTTTTGTTAAAAAGAATGTTATTTTGGAAACAACATCTTCGCGTTTACATCACGAGTTCAAGGGTCATTCCACTGTTACCAAAGAGGGAGGTTCAAAGTTAAATCCTAACTGTGAACCTTTTGTTCCTACAACGTCAAGCTTCTCCTCTAATTTTTGTGACTGTGATGTACAACCTTTTAACCCTAAGGAATTTCATGAGAAAGTATGTTGCTTTGTTTGTGGTAAACCAGGCCACATTGCCAGAAATTGTCTGCACAGACCTACTGAATTCTTTTATGGAAAGAATCAGAAGGTCACACCCAAGGCAAAACTCTTTATCAAATCAAAGAGGACTGATCAATCCTCAATGCCTAGGGTGAATCCTCAGAAAGAACCACAAATGCTATTCACTGCCAAAAAGAAAAGATCTACCAAACCTCATCAATATGGTTTTCATAAAGATAAATCGAAGTTTTCAAAAACTAAAATCAAAACATATTGGAGACGTGATCCAACTTTAAGTATTCCATTAAAACCAGTTAAACATGGTAGTGGTGCTAGATCGAAGATTGATAAAGTCAAAGCAGTTAAATCAAAGGGAGTTCACAAGAAAGAACCCATTGTTTCTACTGTGCCTAAACCTATTATGGTTTGGGTACCTATATCTCATTGATTGTGTGTAAAATGCAGGGACGACCAAATAAGCTCAAACATGTTTGGTATGTAGACAGTGGCTGCTCCCGGCATATGACTGGTGATTTTTCTCAGTTACATGAGGTTACACCATTCAACGGAGGTTATGTATATTTGCAGGAGACAATGGAGGAAGGATAAGCATGAAGGGCACGCTCACAAATGGAACTCTTAGTTTTGAAGACGTATACTATGTTGAAGAGCTCAATAACAGTCTTTTGAGTGTCTCTCAGATATGCGACAAGAGCTTTTTAACACACTTCACAAACAAGGAGTGCCTCATTCTAAAGCCTGGATTTGTAGTGCCTGAGAAGTGGATTCTGATGAGAACTCCAAGGATAAATAATGCCTACATTATCAATATGAACTCAGATTCATTCACAGAGAACACTTGTTTGTTCTCAAAGGCATCGGAGCATGATTGTCTGTTATGGCATCGGCGACTGGGTCACGTAAATCTTAAGAATCTAAACAGACTCGCCAAGGGAGATCACGTCATAGGTTTGCCTTCCAAAGATTTCTCCACTATTGAGAAGTGCATCGCTTGTGCCAAGGGGAAGCAACACAAGAGACCCCACAAGCCTAAATTGTTCAATTCTATCTCCTCAGTTCTTCAACTTCTTCATATGGATCTCTTCGGACGAGTAAACGTAATGAGTATCGGGAAAAAGTCATATTATCTTGTTGTGACAGATAATTATTCCAGATTCACTTGGGTGTTCTTTCTAGCCAAAAAGGATGAAACACCAGAGATTCTGAAGAAGTTCATTACCTTGATTGAAAATCAGAAAATTCTAAAGGTAAAGGTGATTAGAACTGATAATGGCACTGAATTTAGCAATCAGACTCTTATATATTTTTGTGATGAGAAAGGGATTGCTAGGTAGTACAGTGCAGCCAGAACTCCTCAGCAAAATGGAGTTGCTGAAAGGAGAAACATAACGCTTATAGAAGTTGCACGAACAATGTTGTCAGAATCTAAGCTGCCAATCTTCTTCTGGGCCGAAGTAGATAACACCGCTTGCTATGTTCAAAATCGAGCACTCCTGAACAAGCGTCATCAGAAGACTCCCTACGAGATTCTCTTCAATCAGAAGCCCAAAGTTGGACACTTCAAGTCATTCGGATGTCCTTGCACTCTTCTTCATACTGAGCCTAATCACAAGTTTGATGATAAGGCAGATGAATGTTACTTTGTGGGATATTCATCGGAGAAAGCAGCTTACAGAGTTTACAACAAGAAGACTCAGATGATCGTGGAATCATACTACATAGATTGGCAAGAAATGAACTCTACAGATGCTGGTTCTGGTCCAAACTGGTTATTTGAATATGATTCTACTTTCAGGCCCTTCAACAGTACATTCGGGAGCTCAGAATCATCCAAGCAGACCGATGATTTCTACAAGGGTGATGACGTGGACTATAGGGTTGACTATGTTCCATGTGATCCTAATCTTTTGACAGTTGACCTTCCAGGCATGTAAAATCGTGCTCCTCCAGCTCAGCCAACCCCAATACATGAAGTTCTCCCATCAAAACCAGATACTTATCAGTCCGTTCAACCACTTCCTGAAACCGATCAAGTCTCATCCTCCTCCCACCAGACTTTTGATAATCCATTGTTCTCAGATAGCATTCCTGAGGAACATTGCGTGGATCACGGAGCAGAAGCAAGTGAAACTGCTCCTATTGACAACATCTCTTCTTCAAGTGAAGATCAAGTGAACAACATCAGCAACTTGCTAGACAATCTAGCTATGGAAGAAGTGCCAACACTTGGTGTAAACAAGAATCATCCGGTTGAAAATATTATTGGACCTCTCTCGGAAGGCGTTCTCACTCGAAGCAGATCCATTACAGCTCAGAACCTCTTGCCTGAAGAGACAACTACCAGAATTCAATCAGGACCAATTAATTCTTGTTTATATTCTTGTTTTATTTCGCAGGTCGAGCCCAAGAATGTTAAAATGGCTCTCAAAGAATCTAGATGGGTTGAGGCAACGCAGGAAGAGCTGATGCAGTTTCAGAAACTTAAAGTGTGGAATCTGGTTCCCCTGCCTAAAGAAAACTACCTATAGGAACCTGATGGGTTTTCAGAAAAATAAAAGAGATGACTCAGAAGTCATTATCAGAAATAAGGCACGATTGGTAGTTCAGGGCTTCTATCAACAGGAATGGATAGATTATGAGGAAGTCTTTGCACTGGTTGCAAGACTTGAAGCCATACGGATTTTCTTGGCCTATGCCTCCTACATGAACTTCACGGTGTATCAGATGGATGTGAAGACTGCTTTTCTGTATGGGAAGGTCAAAGAAGAAATCTATGTGTGTCAACCCTAGGCTTTGAAGATTCTCAGTTTCCTGATCATGCCTACAAATTAGACAAAGCTCTCTATGGTCTTCATCAAGCACCGCGAGCATGGTATGCTACACTTACTGATCACCTGCTTGCAAATGGATATACCCGTGGAGCCATTGATCAGACTTTGTTCGTTCGCAAGGATAAGGATGATTTAATTCTCGTCCAAATCTATGTGGATGACGTTATATTTGGCTCCACAAGCTCGGCGTTGTGCAAGGAATTTGAGGGGGTAATGAAGAAGAAGTTTGAGATGAGCGCGATGGGAGAAATGACCTTCTTTCTGGGTCTGCAGGTGAAGCAAGATTCAAAGGGTGTGCTGATTCACCAAGGAAAGTATGTCACAGATATTTTGACCAAGTTCAAAATGATGGAATCAAAGCCGGCATCCACTCCCATGGCTGCTCGTCCTGTCTTAACCTCGGATTTGGATGGTGAAGATGTTGATCAACACCTCTATCGCTCGATGATTGGTTCCCTGATGTATCTGACTGCTAGTCGTCCAGATATCATGTTCTCAGTTTGTCAGTGTGCCAGATATCAGGCGAATCCGAAGGCATCTCACCTTATAGCTGTCAAGAGAATCTTTCGGTATCTTGTCGGGAAGCGTTGTCTTGGTCTTTGGTACACAAAGAACTCTGAGTTTTGTCTATTTGCATACTCAGACAGTGACTTTGGTGGATGTAACCTGGACAGGAAGTCAACCACCGGTGGGTGTCAGTACCTGGGAGATCGCCTTGTCTCATGGCAATGCAAGAAACAAACAACCGTATCCACATCTACTGCAGAAGCAGAATATGTCGCTGCTTCTAGTTGCTGCTCTCAGGTTATCTGGATGCAACAACAACTCCTCGATTACGGTTTGAACTTTCTTGACTCTCCTATTTATTGTGACAATGAAGCCGCCTTACAAATCGTCAAGAATCCAGTACAACACTCCAAAACTAAACATATTGACATCCGGATTCACTTCATCCGTGATTGTTTCGAACGGAAACTAATTCATCTTGAAAAGGTCCACACAGATGATAATCTAGCGGATCTTTTCACAAAACCGTTCGATACAGCACGCTTTCATCACTTGCTTGCCTTTCTCAAATTAATCAGCTTCAACTAAAAGAATTATTTTGTAAATACATTAAAATTTGTGTCTTATTTTATTCACAAATTTAGGGAAAAAGATTTTTGGTCTTTGAGTCAAAATATACAAAAACAACAAAAAGATTTTCAGTATTTGAGTTAGTCTAAGATGATCTACAAGTTTAGGGGGAGTTAAGTTTTTGAAAATCTAAGAAAAGGAAATCATGCCTCTTGTTATTCAAAGAAAATTACAAAAAGATTTGTCTTTTCAAAGTTTAAGAAAATACAAAAAGAGTTTATTTGGACAAGCAAAGTGTATCTATCAAATTGGGAAGTAAAATAATTTCTAAGGATCAAAATTTCACTATCTGAATAAGATTTCTAAAAGAATAACAACTTTGAATATCTATTATACACTAAGAAGTTGAAATAAGTGTTTCAAAACTTAAATAATCAGACTTGATCAAATTAAAATATAAATAAATAAATAAGTGTGAAATTGTGATCATTAGATAACTAGAAATGTGAGACAACTATTTGACTTCTTCTTTAAATCCTTGAATCAAAACGAGATTGTGTTTCAATAAACTTGACATTGTGTTTGAAAAACTCGGGTATTTCCTATGTTTTGTGCAAACAAAAAGCGGGAAATACCTTCCGAAGCATCCTCTGTTTTGCGTAAGCAAAGACATGGATGTGTGACGTTAAGGCCAATGTGTCTGCAGATAAAAAATAAAAGATGCCAATGAGCACAAGATGATATAACCCCTTCTTGTTCTTGATTCTAACCTAATAGACCTGTTCTTATCTTTTCTCACCTTAAAAGTCTGTCAAAATAATTTTAAGTTCGTTGAAACACAATCAAAGTTTGAAACAAAGGATTTAACAAGACTGATATGTTGCATATTAATCTATTTTTACAATCTAATTGTTCATAAATTTCCCATAAGATATTTTATAAAAACTTGATCATATAACTGATTTTTAAGAAATGGAATAACGAGTGGAAATCATTGGTGGGAAATAGCTATTTAAAGGTTGTGCTTTGTTAAGAAATTAACTAAGCTTGTAAAATTTTGATAACAGATTTGATCCCACAAATTTGACCCGACTAAACTTAAACTTGTCCAAAGTTTCCAATATTTTATTTTATTTTATTTTGTTTTATAAAATTTAGAATTTTTAAATCGAAATAAAATAAGTATGTACTCGAAATTGAGTACACGAAATCGTGTATTCGAAATGTCCTTATAAATAGCCAAACCGTATTAAATTTCGAGTACCATTATTGCGTGTACACATTTTCTTCATTTCAAGTACAGACTTGGTGTTTTTAGGCGATTTCATTTTCTAGAGCTCCTTTTGAAAATCCACTCCGGCTATCTTTTAGATCATCAATAGGCGACCCTAGGTATGAATTTTCATAAAGTTTTTACCGTGAAATCGAAAGTTATGGACAAAATGAAGTTTCGAGTACGAAACTTTCGTGTACTCAAGGTTATCAATCAAATTGACCTTGAAATCCGTTGAATTGGGAGGTTATTACTGAAGATGTTGGTCGTCTAGTAATTCCGAGTAATTCACCTAAGATTAGAAAATCTAAGGAGCCAAAATGATGAATTTTTTTCAAGATTTTTGAGTACACGAAATATAAAACTTCGAGTACAGATTGCATTCGTGTACAGATTGCATTTCGTGTACAGATTGCATTTCGTGTATAGATTGTACTTCGTGTACAGCTTGGTCTTCGTGTACAGTTTGTTGTTTCGAGTGCAACTGTTAGTTCGAGAAAAGAACACTTAAGACTTGGAAAATTAGTAAATCCATTTTTCTTGAACTTGAACTAACTTGATCTGTTTGTGTCTTTCGGATGGCAGACTTACGCTTCGTGCATGACCACAACATGATAGCATTCCTTGGGGACCCTCCAGCAAAACACTCAGAGTTCAAGAGTATGATGGAAGGACTGATTTTATCACCCATCAACTATGCCATCATGGAGTACCCGCCTATTGTGACTGATTTTGTTAGGAGATTTTGGAACACAGTAGAAGAAAGTACTGATGTAGATGGGAACGTTAGTATCATTGGAAAGATTCAGGGTCAATCGATTGTCATTACTGAGCAAATTGTGCGGGAATGTTTAAAGTTTGGAGATAAAGCGGATGATCCTGTAGAGTTGGATCAAGATCTGGTAAACAGGACCGTGTATCAGATGGGTCATGAAGGTGCCTATCCTCTGACTGAGAAGAAATTACTACATCCTTACTGGAGATATTTAGCACACGTGGTCACTCAGTGCCTTTCTGGAAGGAAAGGAGGATACGATGTTCTAAACCAGACTCTGAGTTCTTGTCTGACAACCTTAGCTCTTGGAGTTAACTTCAACTTCTCAAAGATGGTCTTTCTTAACATGCACGCGAACATCAAAGGAACAAGAAAGGAACGGTTCTTGGCATTCCCACAGTTCTTGCAGATCATCATCAACAGAAGGTATTCCTCTCTAACTCCCACACTCGGTACACTGGAGATCAAGAGAATGAGGGATGATATCTTTGGCTATATGAAGATGAACAAGAGAGGAAAGAAGCAATACACAGGGGAACGTCCTTTGATAAAGTTCGGAAGATTTATGGGCGATAGTGCGGATGAAGATATGCCAGGAACCCCAGTAGCCATAGTTGCTGAAGAGCATGATGTCCAAGCCACAAGTACAAGTACAAAAGCCGATGAAACAGAAGAGGATACCATTCCTAAGTCTTCCTCTTCATCAAGTGAAGATTTTGTTGCTGAAAAGCCACCTCCTACAAGACAGGAAAGAGACGAAGCACAGGATGTAGATTACACACCTACTCCTGAGTCATCTCCAAAGAAAAAGAGGCAAAAGACGATGGCCAGGAAAACCAGAGATCCCCGTCTGCAGAAGATGTTCTCAGACTTATCATTTTCTTCACCTGCATCGATCATATCACCTCCACCTACACAACCCATTCCAACCACTCTACCAAAATCTTCCACTGCTAGACCCACACAAACCAAGCCATCTACCCAAACCAAGCCACCCTCAAAACCAAAGCCACCTTCTCAACCTAAACCTCAAACCAAACCAACCAAGACCAAATTAGTTATCAAACTCCCAGCCAGATCCACTACCTATGCTCCTCACAGTGAAACTGTGGCAACCGGAAAATTTTTGTCTTTCAAACACTATTGCTTCTCAAACACTACCAACAACAACCAAATTTCGGGACAAAATTTCTTTCAACAAGGGGATGATGTGACACCCGGCAATTTCAGGTAAATTGCAACTCTTACTTTCTTTACATTTCACATTCATACTTGTTGCATTTCATTTAATTATGTTTAATTAGATGAGTGAACACAAACGACTACAAAACGATAGTTCGAGGAACTATCGAATTGTACATTGCACATTGGTTTTGGAAACCAAGTGTGGCGAACACAACACGAACACAAACTGCCAAAGATAATTCGAGGAATTATCGAAACACACACAAGTCTCACGAACGTTGGTGATCAATCAAACTTATGTGCTACTTTGTGATTATATGTTAAACATGCATTAGACGCTTAGGATAAACGTTAGGAATCGAGTACGAGCGAAATCGTATCAACGAAATCGAAAATCAAGAAAATGGACTCGTCGCGGTACGCGATGGTCCCTCGGCGAAAGGCTTCGCGGTACGCGAAGCAAACCGGGAGTCGAGACTCCCGAATTTCATTGCGGTACGCGATGATGAATTTTGATCGGCCTCCGCGGTACGCGAAGGCCATGCAGATCAAAAATTTCTATATAAACCAACCCCATTCATTCCAATCGGTTTTCTCTCATTTTCTCCGAACTCATCCTTATTCTCTCGACCAAAACCCACTGATATCAGCCTCTAATCCCCCTGGAATCATCATTGAAGCCATTCCTTGCAACTAGAAGTGTTCTTAGAGTCCTTGAAGCTTGGAAGAGGAGCTAGGGAGCTAGAAACCATCACCAACAGTTAGATCATCATCATCTGGAGTTGTTCAACATCAATCCTAGCTGCTAAGGTAGTTTTAAACGTTTTCCTAGTGGTATATCGTACATGCAAGGGCTAAAAACCCACATGCAACTCCGTTTAGTTATTGTGCTCGAATGTGTTGGTGATTCGTTGTTTAGATATCATAGATTTACTGATTTAACAGTATAGGAATGTTAGATTTGAGCTTGGTTTAACTATTGGTTGATTTGATGATGATTTTGGGTACACTTGCCATAAAAGGAAACTTTTATGTTGCAAGTCTTGGATTTGTGATGATCTAAACATGTTAGACATGTCTAGATGTTATTAAATGTATATTGGAGTGTTTAGAAAAACATCTTGATGTTTGATTTTGTCAAAAACTTGGTTTTTTAGAAACTTGCTATTTATGGAAACTTTTAGAAATCAAAAGAGGGCTTTTGATGTTTTAAAGGGTTTTGATGAACTTTGATTGTTGAAACATGTTTAAAAATGATTTCTAAGCATATTGGAAACTTCGATTTGTGAAAACGAGCTTTTAAACAAATACTTACTATTTTAGGAAACTTTATTTGGGTAAAACGGCATAAATGGTGATTTATGCGCAAGCGACATGTTTTAAGTATATAAACGTGTTTTTACAAACATTCTAGAGTGATTAACTTGATGAAATGGGATTTCATAACCACACTTTCCTAAATTGGAAACTTTCTAAAAATGGTAACTTATGTGATTAGGGTCATAGGATGCATTTTGGTGTCTTATGTGCATCAAGGCACATAAACACAACAATCGTGTCACCAACGATTCTTAGAGTCTCACTAGTTAACACACACACTCGGTTGAGCACACCGACACTTGGAGTTGTATGGATTACAACACACCACAAAACACATACTCACACCTATATGGTTATAGGTGCATACTAGCAGGTGCTAGCTCTCGCAGACACGAACATTCACACATTAACCGGAACTGCTAATCAGGTGAGTTCACGACCCCTTTTTACTTTTCAAACCTTTGGGGGAGAAAACATTGCATGATAAACTGTTTTTGGAAAACAACTCATTTCATTTATGTATGGACATGCTTTATCACTATATGTATATGTGTGGACCACATCACAACTAAAAGTCCTCGCGATACTCCACGGACCGTTAGTAGCGCGTAGCGCCTAGCGTGGTAATCTTGAATAGTACTATTTGGGCCCGACAAGCCCCACCCATCGCGCCTGGGAGGCCAACCCGACTGTAGGTCGGAATGGGTGCAATATTGACCAACACTTTGCCATTGTCTTGTGATGGACATGGCGGGAGGCACAACTGTCAGCTTCGGTACGACCCCGCATATAATATAACTGTATTGACTAGCTATCAATCGATATTGCATTGTAATGATACGTAGATAACAACTCTTACTTTAAACATTGGATGTTTACTACTTATGATAAACCCGTGCTCTCACCAACCTTTGTGTTGACCCTTTTACTCGCATGTTTTCTCAGGTAGCTAAGGCACTCACTTGAGGATAGGATGCTAGGATGGAGTCCCATGCATCATCATCATTGTCTTAGGATTTGAGAACAATTATCATTTTGTTTATTTGTGTATTGTTAAACAATCTATATCACTTCCGCAACTATTGCTACTAATCATTAACGCTTCCGCAAACTATGAATGTTAAACTGTTTTGTTAACATATACTTTATTTCCGTAACTCTAATTTTACCAAACTGTTTTATCCAATTTATTGGATGTACGTACGAAACCGGACATATAGGTCTCGCATGTTGTGTGACCGGAGACTGCGATCCTGACAATCTGTCGTCGCTCGCGCCCCGGAAGGGACGGGATTTCTCGGGGTGCGACAGAAACTACTTCATCTTCGCCTTACTCAAGCAGTGACAAGGGAAAATCTCCTTTTCACTCAGATTCACCATATGAGCCGAAACATGTGCCTGTCGATCTCATGGGTTTGCAAGAAAGAGTATTCATGCTTGAAAAGGATTCTGAGCGCAAGGACAGTCTTATCAGAAATTTGCATGAGGGAATGATAAAGATCTGTGGCAAGCTGAACAAATATCATGGGAAGATCAAGGCACACGAAAAGTTTATCAAATTTCTCTTAATGGAGAACCATGAGATGAAGAAGGATATTCAGAGACTTAAAGGAGAAGAAGTTCCAGAATCCGATGATGATGACAAGGAAGATGATTTTCTTGACAGTGATGATGATAGTGATGATAGTGATAATGATGATGGTGATGACAATAAGGAGAAGGATTCGAAAGAAAAGAAAGATGGCAAGGATGATGATGATGATGGAAATATGAAAGAAGATGATCCATCCGATAAAGGGGATCAAGGACCCCAGATGACAAAGATCAAGGAGGAGCCACTGGAAATCCACCCTCTTCAGGAAAGCCTACCGGTCATTATAATGATCTTTTTGGGGATATTCCTGACGATGTCTTGTTTGGCGACTGTGTTCAACCTGATGAAACATCAGGAGCTGGTCTTGATAGTTGGTTCGATGACTTACCCGAGGATTTTGACTTTGAGTGGCCTGGTGAAGAAGTTAAAGAAGGACAAGAAAATGTTTTCATAGCCAATGTTGCCAAAGACCCATACGTAGATTACTTGTATACTCACAAGTATCTTGATTCAGATGGCACAGAGATTCCACCTTTGGGAACCGTGATCAACAGTTGGTTTGAGAAGCAGAGAGATTGGACACCAACACCTAAGGAAGTTAGAGCTACTTGTCTAGGAAAGATGAGCGAGGAGCTTCCAGAGCATACTTTTATCTCTCATGACCGATCATTGTTCGCTGTACGCAACGATAGGTCAAATATTTGCTATTGGCTCTTTGACAAAGAAAGAAACATATACCTCGTCAAGAGGATGAATGGCAAAGTGGAGTATTATAAGAGGCCTCAGGATTTTTGCACCATGCCTAAGGTTTATTTGCAAAGCATCAACAACGCCATGTTCTTCAGCCCCTCAAAGGACAATCAAGCCGATCTGTTTGCAAAATTTCCGAAGGACCGGTGCGATAAAGACTTTCCAGTGATGAGGACTGCCAAGGGAAGGCGTTTTGAGTCCAAGTGCATTATAGATCCAAAGACAAAGAAATATGGGGTATACTACAAGTATCCTCCTCCGCTCACTGAAGAAGCTGTTCCGGTATCTCCAAGGGACAACTCCCTTGCGAACTTTTTGTCCTGGTATTTCGATGAGAAGACTCTATCTGCTGTCATTATGAGGAACAAAGATGACATTAATGATATTGACATGATCTTGGATCCGATGGATTTTCTCAAGTTTGGAAAGGAAGACATGATGAAGCTGCATCAATCTCCCATCAAGGTATACGACGGTTGGGACGAGGAGGCTAAACCATACACGCGCACTGTTGCATATGCCATTGATCTAAAGCTTTATGCAGGAGCTGGACCACACTCTGTATCTCTTCCTATTGGATGACTTCATCAGTCTAGGGGGAGTTTGTAGAACCCACTACACGTTGAAGACCGACAAAGTCAACCCGGAAGAGTCAACACTCAGATTTTGATTATTTTCGTGTACAGCCACTTCGAGTACACCATGTGTTCGTGTACTCGAACTTTTTGTATTAGATTTCGAGTACACCAAGGCTTAGTATAAATAGACGTATTTTGTACAGGTTTAGGTTGGGATCCCGAGGCATTTGCTCTCTATACGTATTGAGGCACTTGTACTTGAATTTTCAGTATTTATACAAAGATTACATTTTTCTACTTGCTTTCTTGATTCCAACTTGGATTCCGCACTTGTTAGAGATCATTGATGATGATTTAGAAGATAAAGTTTCAGTCTTGATCCGGTTTGAGACCTACAGTGTATTTAGCAAAACAAGAATTAAAAAGCTATTCAATGATAACCCACAATCATCAGGAAGGAAAAAAAATCAATTGGTGTAATTTTTTATTCAATAATAAAATCAATGACATATTTACATGTGAAATATAGAGTAACACATGGAAAGTAATTGGCTTGGCGTCTTTGAGAAATTAGGTGCCATGTGCGAATGTTAAAAATGGGCCCTATGTGCGCGTGTCAAGATCGGATCAGATCTGAATCTGAGATCTGATAATAACAATAAGCTATGATTTCGATTGATTACTAGGCGGAAACAGGCAATCAATCTAAGTTCAGTAACAATTCAAAATAACAAACACCCACAGTAATTAATATTTAAGACATATTTAATAAGAACAATTAAGAACACATGATTATGAATATTAAAGGCAGTTATATTGAATTGCAATAAACATCCCTTGTTCAATTAATAAATCTTGTAGATCAAAGAATATTTGGGGAAATTCTACATCTCCTCCCTCAACTTTACCCCTGTTCATTGATGGACATGTATGATGATCATGATGTTTCAACCCATGAGTCTTTTCACCAAAGGGTTGCATGTCTGGGTGTTGATGGTTGATTATTAGCTGAATGAATCTTGGATACATCAAGAACTTTTTACTTCCTGCATTTACATTTGTTGTCATCCCATTAAAGATGGTTCTTGTAAAGTTGAATGGGGTTGACATCAGCAAGCTCATGATCATGGATGTTGTGCCAAGTGGAAGCTCAAACCATCCTGATCTCCTATTTGAGATGCAGTGTTGCAAGATGTGAGCTAACAGTTTCCACCTTGGCATTAATTGACCTTTGAGTATCTGTATTCCGGGCATTCCACCGGTATAACGAAGAAAATTTTGGAAGAAATCCAAAATATCGTCATCTGGTAACTCAGTTATATCACATTCATCATTTCCTAAATGCAAAACATTTCTTACTGTCTGTTCAGTAATGATGACCTGTTACCCCCAACTGTTCCAACAATTGTTCGGATATCATTCTGTACTTCTTCAACTGCTGTAATCCAGAACTCGTTTATCATTTGTCTGTACAAGGTTGGCCTTGCAGTTAGGGCAACCACCAAGTTTGATTGGTTTATGAAACGAAGAGTTTCCCTAAACCCATGAGCTTTGGGATGCTCTGCGTTCAAGAAAGCGCACACGTTGTGTTGTTCTGCAATTTCTAAAAGAGCCATATCTTTAAGATCAGTGAATGAGGGTTGTGAGCTTGAAAATGGAAAGTACTGATGATTCGATTGCAGTATAATGACGATTTTGCTGAGGTTTGAGGGTTCGAGTGAAGGGTTTTCGCTCAAGTGCAATGTAGTGCTGATAAGGGTTAGGGTTCACTTTTCAAGTTCCTTTTATAGGTTAACTTTGCTGAGTACGAGGTTGAAATATGGTGAAAAAGTGAAAATTTTAATTTTTCACGTGATTTCATTAAATTCTCACGTGCTCCCCCTTTTCAGATGATTTTACTCAAAAAATTGCTAAGTGATTGAAACTTTGTTCATCAGCATTGGTGTGTTGAGGAAGTAAAGTTTAACTCATGATCATCAGCATTTATCATTTGTTCCGGAGTTATACTTGGCCAAATTTTGAGATTTGTTGATTTTGAGTGTCAGCATTGATTAATTGGTTAGGCAACATGCTACTTGATCAAGTTGTGCATCAGCATTTCTGCACAGAAAGATTACTTGTCAGCACTGAGAAATACTTGGATCAATTTGTTAGGCAGTCATGTTACTTAATCAATGCAAAGGGATCAGCACTTGAAACAGAGTTTGCCGTCAGCACTGAAGCATACATCAGCATTAGAATAGTAACTGTCAGCACTGGAATTTCATCAGCATTGGAAAATTAACTGTCAGCATTGAAACTTCATCAACATTGTAACAACCGGAAATTTAGCACATTTGAACGTGCTTGAAATCCACGATGATTTGACAAACGAAATTATTACAGGATGTAAGTAGGCGAGAAATGGTGAACGTGGGCGAAAACGGTACGCGAAACGGGGTTACGGATTGTCCGGAAGCGAAAAACGAAGAAGTATTTCAAAGTATTGAACTTGTGGTGTCTTCGCGGTACGCTAAGGATGAGGTCGAAGAATCCTTCGCGGTACGCGAAGAACGTAACGTGTCTGAATCTTCCGGATTTCTTCGCGGTACGCGAAGGATTGTGTGGTTTCTTGTCGCGGTACGCGAAACGTCAGCAGATCGCATGTGGGCTTAAAAAGTCAATTTTCATCTAGAAATCTCACAATTCTTATCTCTTCCGACGTATCAGCCATCCCACATACGAAAAATCATCTTCTAGCCATCCAATCTTCCATTTTGAAGCCTCTGGATCAAGTGGATAGCAACAAGGATCGTTAAAACAAGTCCTGATCGTCTTGTTACGCACAAAACTTCGTTTGGAAAGGTAACGGTTCATTTTAACCTTCTAGATTGATTATGATTGATTAAATCTTGTTTCTGAACGTGATGATAGAGTTAGGGTTGTTGATTATTGCCTAGATGATGGCTAGGATTTATTATAAATGACAAACTCGAATTGTTAAAGGGTAAATCCTTGTTTTGAGCCGTTGTAATGCCCGGTTTTTATGGAATCATAACAATGGTTATAATGGTTTAAACCATTTGATTATGACAAGGTAGATGATTAGTTTGATTAATCCTTGACATGCGAAGAGAAATCCAAGTGTTTCAAACTAATCACAACCATTAACATACTCATTGGAATGGTTATCTGATGTTTGTGATAACAGGCAGATTAGTATGTTAAATATGGTTGTTACACCTATTCTAATGTGATGTTGTGATAATTCATGATATCTGGGTAATCAATAACAAGGATTGGTCATTTCTAAGCCATTAATCTGTCTAGAAACCTGTTATAACAGTTCAATCAACAACATTAACTATTTGATTAATCTAAGATTTATTCTAGCTAATTAAGTGTGTTATCAACCTAATATGGGTTTGATGACTATCAAGGCGATGTCTTTGACATTGAACGTTCAGAAAGATTTAATCTGTAAGTTAAAGTATAGATAGCTGATTAAACGCAAATTAATGCAGAGTTATACTGTTAGTACCAGTGTACGAGGGGTCTTGCTACAGTAATACATCAAGTGAGTTCTTTGTAGCCCTATTTTAAATGTTTTGACATTTTGGGCTGATATGCATGTTATAAAGTTATTATATGTAAATGCTTACTTCATCTGACTACGGTTTGATAAAATAGTATGTTAAAGTGAATAATGTTTCGTGTTTTAAAGTTATCGTATGAAGATGATGCTAACCTGATTATGATCAGGTAAAAGAATGATTTCAGATAAAGAGCGTTTTTATGTAAAGAATGTTTTGAAATAAAGAATGTTTTAAGTCTCAACTACGGTTGAGAAGTAAATGATTTTAAGAGTCTCAGCTGAGTTGTCATGAATGTTTTACGTCTCAACTAAGGTTGAGAAATGAATGATTTTAAAAGTCTCAGCTTGGGTATAAAGAATGTTTGAAGTCTCAATTGTGATTGAGAAGGAAATGTGGTTTTGAAGTCCCGGCTGCGGTTGGGCAAAACCTGAGCACTGCGGTGCGACGGACTGTTTATGATTATGATGGTTTAACGTCTTAAACCATGTTATGAATGGATGATGTATGTTAAGAAGTCTTGTACCGGTATGAGCCGTCAATTTCGGTTGATGGTTTAAGAAGTCCTGTGAAAGAACAGGCCTGCCGACTGTGTGTCGCCAGTTGAGGAAATCTTATGCATGTATAAGTTATCAACTTCGGGTTGATAGTTTAAGAAGTCTTGTACAAGCATGTTGACCTCGGTCAACAGGACAGGCTACGTTTATGCACTGTGTGATTGATTTTATGATGTCATGTATGCTATGTATAGGAAAGGCTATATGTTCAGTATGATTGAGACTGTTGAATTCGGTCGACAGTAAAGGCTAATGTCTTATGTATATCAAAGCTTTCAATTTTTTTTATGAAAAGTTAACTTAGAACTCACCAGCGAAAGCTGACCTGTTTTAGCATGCATATCAGGTTGAGAGTATTGAGAAAGGATAACAGGAAGGCACGAGGCATACCATGAAGACTACCCTGGCATAATCTGGCATAAATTGGCTATGTATTAAACCATAAAGTGTGGGCTATGTTTAGTGTTTGTATGATATGTGTGCCATGTTTTATGTAATCACCTGAAATTCCGCTGCCATAGTAATGTAAATTTGGTTTAATGACTATGAGTTTGATGATTACCAACCGAGGGAACTCCCGGGATTCGGGGCCTCTCAAGTTGGTATCAGAGCCATAGTTTGAGAGATCTTGGTATCCCAAATGCCAAGACTTAAACTGAAAATGGGACGGAATGATAAAGATGCCAGTTAAGGGTAGTTCGATGCCACGAGCTGAATGTTATGTATGATTTAAGACGTAGGTGTAAGGTTAGAAAGGTAGTTAGTGTCATGCACGTTGGGGTGACGGGATGGGAAACGTTTAGAGCTTATGAGTTGGGTAAATGGTTAATAACACCTGATCAACGTCATTAACGATTTACAAAGCTTAATTCGTGCTAAACTGATCCTGTACTGACTCATCAATTGTGCATCCTGTAGGTAGTTAGATGGCTGGACAAAGAGGTAGACCACGTAAGCAGCCACAGGAACCTGAAGAACCCCGTGTCGAGAATGAAGAAAACGTCAATGAAGACGACTACGAACACAACGAGCAACCGGAAGATGAAATCGAGTTTACTCTAGAGCCTATCGTGGTGAAAGCCATTGCTGATGAGGTCTCTAAGGTTTTGGAGGATAAGTTACCAGCCTTGGTTACAAAAAGTACTGAAGGATACTCTGAAAGACAAGCCTGAAGGAACTAAAGAGAGCACCAAAGAAGACGAAGTTGTGATCACCGGGACTAAGAACGGTGATTCTGTGTCAGATAAACGGAAGGGTTGTGATTACAAAGCCTTCAAAGGATGCAGTCCACCTTCCTTTGATGGTAAGAAGGATGCCGTGGCCGCCTGCCACTGGGTTTCGGCTATGGAAGCGGTGATCGCTATCAGTGAATGTCGGGAAGACCAAGCTGTGAAATTTGCAGCTCATTCATTTACTGAAGAAGCCCTACATTGGTGGAACACCATCAAGCAGTCAAAGACCACTACTGATGTGGAAAGCTTGAAATGGGAGGACTTGAAGGAATTAGTTATAAAACACTTCTGTCCGAAGAATGAAATCGATAAAATCGAGCGGGAATTTCTGACTTTGAGAGCTGGACGTATGAATCATCGGCAATATACGTCAAAATTTAATGAAATGTCAAGATTGGTTCCTCATTTGGTGAGTACGGAGGAACGCAGACTGAAGTTGTATGTGGAAGGGCTACCACCTAAAGTCCGAACACATGTGAAGGCACATGCTCCCAGGACTTTTGAATCAGCCGTAGAAATTAGCGGCATTGTCTGGGATGATGTTGTTGAAGCTGAACCAACAAAGGAGGAACCGAAGCAAAAGTGGTCATCTAAATTTAAAAGAAACAGAAATGACAAATCAGGACCTCCTATGAAAAAGTTTAGAACGGAAGAATTGGAACAATGCCCTAAGTGTGGAAAGAGACATAAGGGAGAATGTCTTACGGGGACTACGTTGTGCTACCGTTGTGGAAAGACGGGACATCTCTCTTATGATTGCCCGAGTAGACCAAAGTGTTACAATTGCGGAGGTATCGGTCACGTGAGCAGGAATTGTTTGAAACCAAAGACAATAAACACTGAAGCCAACAAATCTGAAAGTAGCAAGGGAGGTGAGAAGCAAAAGGCAAAAGCTCGTGCCTTTACTATGACCAAGGATCAAGCAGCCAGAGACCCTGATTTGGTGACAGGTACATTCTTGATTAATGGTATCCCTGCTTCAGTGCTATTTGATTCTGGTGCAAGTATGAGCTTTGTGGCTATTGCTTTTTGTGATAAACTGTGTGCAAATGTTAAAAAGATAGAACATGTCTTTAACATAGAAACTGCTCTTGGTAAATCGACTAGAGTAACGGAAGCCATTGAGGATGATTGTCACATTGATATAGAAGGTCATAGATTCCCTGTTAAGCTGTTTCTGATTACACTAGGAGGTTTTGATGTAGTTTTGGGTATGGATTGGTTGGCCAAATATGAGGCTAACATTGTTTGTCGACGAAATATGATTTTCTTAACGGCTCTTAATGGGAGTTCAGTAACGGTTTACGGGGATAAAGTGTTCAACGTGCCTAAAGTCATTTCAATGATTAAGGCAAGTGAATTTATGAGGCGAGGGTGTGGGGCTTATCTGGCTTATGTTATTGATAAAGAATCTAAGGTGAAAGAATTGGAAGACGTACCCGTGGTGTGTAACTTTCCTGATGTATTTCCTGAGGATTTGTCAGGACTTCCACCTGATCGGGAAATCGAATTCCAAATTGATGTTGTGCCAGGAGCTCAACCTATCGCCAAGGCACCGTACCGTCTGGCTCCAACAGAAATGAAAGAATTGATGACCCAACTACAAGACCTTCTAGATAAAGGTTTTATACGACCAAGTGTGTCACCTTGGGGTGCACCAGTGTTGTTTGTCAAGAAAAAGGACGGAAGTATGAGAATGTGTATTGATTATAGGGAATTGAACAAGCTCACGATAAAGAACAAGTATCCGTTACCAAGAATTGATGATCTATTTGACCAATTGCAAGGAGCAAGTTGGTTTTCTAAAATTGATCTCAGATCAGGGTATCATCAACTAAAGGTAAGAAAACAAGACATTCCGAAGACAGCGTTTCGCACACGTTATGGACATTATGAGTTTCTTGTAATGTCTTTTGGGTTAACGAACGCTCCTGCAGCGTTTATGGATTTGATGAATCGGGTGTGTAGACCAATGCTAGACCGATCAGTGATTGTGTTCATTGACGATATCCTAATATACTCAAAGAGTGAAGGTGATCATGCGTGTCATCTTCGGGAAGTACTTGAAATGCTAAGAAGAGAAAAGTTGTATGCCAAGTTCTCTAAATGTGCCTTTTGGTTACGAGAAGTGCAGTTCCTAGGTCATGTTATTAGCCCAGAAGGCATAATGGTGGACCCAGCTAAAATAGAAGCAGTAATGAAATGGAATCCTCCGAAAACACCAACGAAAGTACGTAGCTTTCTCGGTTTAGCAGGTTATTACAGAAGATTTATTCAGGATTTTTCTAGAATTGCTACACCGTTGACAAAATTGACAAGGAAAGAAGTAAAATATGATTGGGGTCCAACTCAGGTCCAAGCTTTTGAAGAATTAAAGAAGAGGTTAACTGAAACTCCTATTTTAACATTACCGGATGGTAATGAAGACATGGTTGTATACTCAGATGCATCTTATTTGGGCTTGGGTTGTGTACTTATGCAAAGGGGAAAGGTAATAGCATATGCCTCGAGACAATTGAAAAACCATGAGGCTAATTATCCAACTCATGATTTGGAATTGGCTGCTGTGGTATTTGCTTTAAAAATTTGGAGGCATTATCTTTATGGAGTGAAATGTACAATCTACACAGATCACAAAAGTTTAAAATACTTCTTTGAACAGAAAGACTTGAATATGAGACAAAGAAGATGGCTGGAGCTGTTAAAGGATTATGACTGTGAGATCTTGTATCACCCGGGAAAGGCAAATGTTGTGGCTGATGCTCTAAGTCGTAAGACGGAACACCCTGCTATACGGGTTAAGTCTTACAGTTTGGTGATAACACCAGATTTTCTAAATGAACTCAAGGACGTACAGAAGGAAGGATTAAAGGAAGAAAATGTGGGATTCGAAAGAATCTTTGGTCAAGTTAAGAATTTAGAAGAAAATGAATTTGGTGTTAAGATTCGATTTGGTCGAATGTGGGTTCCACGAAACGGGGACATCAGATCAAGGATTCTAGACGAAGCACACAAGTCACGATATTCTATCCATCCTGGTGCAACAAAAATGTATCAAGACCTTAGAAAGAATTATTGGTGGCCAGGTATGAAGTTTAATGTGATGCAGTATGTAAACAAATGTTTGACCTGTGCGCAGGTAAAAGCTGAACATCAGAAACCTTATGGCTATGTGCAACCTCTAGAAGTTCCAGAATGGAAGTGGGAACATATCACTATGGATTTTATTACCAAGTTGCCTCTTACAGCGAAACGTCATGATACTATTTGGGTGATCGTAGACCGCTTAACGAAAAGTGCTCATTTCTTGCCTATACGTGAGACTTATACATCAGAGAAACTGTCCGAATTATTTGTGAAAGAAATAATTACAAGACACGGAGTTCCAGTTTCTATAGTGTCTGATCGTGACACACGATTTGTTTCAAGATTCTGGAAACAGTTTCATGAATCAATGGGCACAAGACTCAATATCAGCACTGCGTATCATCCTCAGACTGACGGACAGTCTGAAAGGACTATCCAAACTTTAGAGGATATGCTCAGAGCCTGTATTATTGATTTTGGTGGTAGTTGGGACGATCATTTACCACTAGTGGAATTTTCATACAACAACAGCTACCATGCTAGTATTGGAATGCCACCATATGAAGCGTTGTACGGACGACGCTGTAGAACACCTGTGTGTTGGGGAGGAGTAGGACAGAAAGAAGTGGGAAGTAAAGCTGCAGTAATTGAATTGACTGAAAAGCTTCAACTAGTTAAAGCACGAATGAAAGCTGCACAGGATCGACAAAAGTCCTATGCCGATAAAAGACGGAGACCAATAGAATTTGAAGTGGGTGATCGGGTACTGCTGAAAGTTTCACCATGGAAGGGAGTTATTCGATTTAGGAAAAGAGGAAAGCTGAGTCCGAGATTTATTGGACCTTTTCGAATAATAACACGAGTTGGTAAGGTAGCCTACCGATTCGATCTGCCAGATGAACTGAGTGGAATTCATTCGACATTTCATGTTTCACATCTGAGAAAATGTCTTGCAGATGATGTAGCATATGTGCCTTTAAATGACATCGAGGTTGATGAAAAGCTAAATTACATAGAAGAACCAGTTGCAATTGTTGATACGAAAGAGAAACAGTTACGTAACAAGATGATTAGGCAAGTTAAGGTTCAATGGAAACACCAAAAAGGATTTGAGGCTACCTGGGAGACTGAAGACGAGATGAAACGACTCTACCCACATTTGTTTGAGACGTAACAGGTTTCGAGGACGAAACCTATTGTAAGGAGGGTAGATTTGTAACAACCGGAAATTTAGCACATTTGAACGTGCTTGAAATCCACGATGATTTGACAAACGAAATTATTACAGGATGTAAGTAGGCGAGAAATGGTGAACGTGGGCGAAAACGGTACGCGAAACGGGGTTACGGATTGTCCGGAAGCGAAAAACGAAGAAGTATTTCAAAGTATTGAACTTGTGGTGTCTTCGCGGTACGCTAAGGATGAGGTCGAAGAATCCTTCGCGGTACGCGAAGAACGTAACGTGTCTGAATCTTCCGGATTTCTTCGCGGTACGCGAAGGATTGTGTGGTTTCTTGTCGCGGTACGCGAAACGTCAGCAGATCGCATGTGGGCTTAAAAAGTCAATTTTCATCTAGAAATCTCACAATTCTTATCTCTTCCGACGTATCAGCCATCCCACATACGAAAAATCATCTTCTAGCCATCCAATCTTCCATTTTGAAGCCTCTGGATCAAGTGGATAGCAACAAGGATCGTTAAAACAAGTCCTGATCGTCTTGTTACGCACAAAACTTCGTTTGGAAAGGTAACGGTTCATTTTAACCTTCTAGATTGATTATGATTGATTAAATCTTGTTTCTGAACGTGATGATAGAGTTAGGGTTGTTGATTATTGCCTAGATGATGGCTAGGATTTATTATAAATGACAAACTCGAATTGTTAAAGGGTAAATCCTTGTTTTGAGCCGTTGTAATGCCCGGTTTTTATGGAATCATAACAATGGTTATAATGGTTTAAACCATTTGATTATGACAAGGTAGATGATTAGTTTGATTAATCCTTGACATGCGAAGAGAAATCCAAGTGTTTCAAACTAATCACAACCATTAACATACTCATTGGAATGGTTATCTGATGTTTGTGATAACAGGCAGATTAGTATGTTAAATATGGTTGTTACACCTATTCTAATGTGATGTTGTGATAATTCATGATATCTGGGTAATCAATAACAAGGATTGGTCATTTCTAAGCCATTAATCTGTCTAGAAACCTGTTATAACAGTTCAATCAACAACATTAACTATTTGATTAATCTAAGATTTATTCTAGCTAATTAAGTGTGTTATCAACCTAATATGGGTTTGATGACTATCAAGGCGATGTCTTTGACATTGAACGTTCAGAAAGATTTAATCTGTAAGTTAAATTATAGATAGCTGATTAAACGCAAATTAATGCAGAGTTATACTGTTAGTACCAGTGTACGAGGGGTCTTGCTACAGTAATACATCAAGTGAGTTCTTTGTAGCCCTATTTTAAATGTTTTGACATTTTGGGCTGATATGCATGTTATAAAGTTATTATATGTAAATGCTTACTTCATCTGACTACGGTTAGATAAAATAGTATGTTAAAGTGAATAATGTTTCGTGTTTTAAAGTTATCGTATGAAGATGATGCTAACCTGATTATGATCAGGTAAAAGCATGATTTCAGATAAAGAGCGTTTTTATGTAAAGAATGTTTTGAAATAAAGAATGTTTTAAGTCTCAACTACGGTTGAGAAGTAAATGATTTTAAGAGTCTCAGCTGAGTTGTCATGAATGTTTTACGTCTCAACTAAGGTTGAGAAATGAATGATTTTAAAAGTCTCAGCTTGGGTATAAAGAATGTTTGAAGTCTCAATTGTGATTGAGAAGGAAATGTGGTTTTGAAGTCCCGGCTGCGGTTGGGCAAAACCTGAGCACTGCGGTGCGACGGACTGTTTATGATTATGATGGTTTAACGTCTTAAACCATGTTATGAATGGATGATGTATGTTAAGAAGTCTTGTACCGGTATGAGCCGTCAATTTCGGTTGATGGTTTAAGAAGTCCTGTGAAAGAACAGGCCTGCCGACTGTGTGTCGCCAGTTGAGGAAATCTTATGCATGTATAAGTTATCAACTTCGGGTTGATAGTTTAAGAAGTCTTGTACAAGCATGTTGACCTCGGTCAACAGGACAGGCTACGTTTATGCACTGTGTGATTGATTTTATGATGTCATGTATGCTATGTATAGGAAAGGCTATATGTTCAGTATGATTGAGACTGTTGAATTCGGTCGACAGTAAAGGCTAATGTCTTATGTATATCAAAGCTTTCAATTTTTTTTTATGAAAAGTTAACTTAGAACTCACCAGCGAAAGCTGACCTGTTTTAGCATGCATATCAGGTTGAGAGTATTGAGAAAGGATAACAGGAAGGCACGAGGCATACCATGAAGACTACCCTGGCATAATCTGGCATAAATTGGCTATGTATTAAACCATAAAGTGTGGGCTATGTTTAGTGTTTGTATGATATGTGTGCCATGTTTTATGTAATCACCTGAAATTCCGCTGCCATAGTAATGTAAATTTGGTTTAATGACTATGAGTTTGATGATTACCAACCGAGGGAACTCCCGGGATTCGGGGCCTCTCAAACATTAGAGAAGTAACTGTCAGCACTGGAATTTCATCGGCATTGGAAAATTAACTGTCAGCACTGAAACTTCATCAACATTAAAAAATTTATTGTCAGCACTGAAACTTACTTCATCAGCATTAGAGAAGTAACTGTCAGCACTGGAAGTTGGAAATTCAAATGAATCTTACCTGTCAGCAGCGTGATGTGATGGAATTCAAATGAAGTGATAACCTGATAATATTTCCTATCAGTACTGGAACTTGATGAATGATTTGTCATCAGCATTCTTAAAATGCATGTCAGCACTGCAGGTTACTTGGGAACAAACAGATTTTCATTATCAACTGTTGCAACTGTTTGAAAATCAACTTATGAAACTCCTTTTTATTGAGATTAGCAAATTTCTAAATCCAATTTATTTTTGTTGTTTTCTGATGTTAAATTTTCTATTTTGTTTGGTTTGATTCAAACTTTGGTAAGTCACAGTGATAAGTAAAATTTGGCAGAAATTAATATTTACATACTTAAATCTGATATGAATTTGATTCTTAAAATCATATCTGTTTTAGAACTTTCTGTATCAAAAGAAATGTTTTGAAATCTTATTGAAAATTCAAACAATGGTATTGTTTATCCACTTAAACCCTGCAGATATAATCATAAACCAGATAATGAGAACTTGTTCAATTAAGGTATCATTTAAATGTAACTTAGCAAGTTATCACACACATAAAAAGGCACTGTTTGAAGTCGAATTATAGAATATTTTAAGGATTTATGTAAGATCTCCGCTTGATTACCATTTTATAAGTAAATATTTTAATGAAAATTTGTTTTTCTTTTCTTTTCATCAATGACAAGCATTGTGTTCTATGAACACTTATTTGGTTGATGTGTGCTGTCAAATTAGAAAGTTTTTCTCTGTTTTTGTTCTTTTGAGACATTGCATTATACAGACTGTTGTGTATAACTACACTTATTTGGTTGATGGTGCAGTTGATCATGTAGTCTTTTATTTTAATGTATATGTACTTTAAATGGTGGGAGATAATCATAAATTCAACTTTCACTTCTTATATTCTAAATCAAAGAGATTTAATACCATATCATGAGATAGATAAAATGCCTTACATACTTTTCATTTTAATTTTGTTTCTCATTTTCCAGAATTGACTAGTTTTCAGCTGAGCCTACCAAAGCTTTGAGGATTTCAATATTCTTCCGTGAACCTTTGCTTCTTGATATATCCTTTTCCATCACAGATTCCTATCATTTTTCAAGAAATCAATATCAGATATGCAGAAAAATATATACAATACTGAAATTCACATATTTTTGTATTTTTCATTGTTTTTCTAATGTTTTTGTATTTTTCTTTGTTTTTCTAATGTTTTTGTTTTTTTGTTTTAAAATAAATATCACTGTAACTTAGCAAAATTTAATCAATTTTCATATTTCATCATGCCTAGAGTTGTTACCAGAAATTCAAACCTTTTTGGGTCTAATGCTTTAGTAAATACGTCTGCAAGTTGAAATTCAGTATTTATGAACTTTAATTCTATCAATCCTTTTTCAGAGTTATCTCTAAGGAAATGATATCTTATTTCTATGTGCTTTTTTTTGAGTGTTGTACTGGATTTTTAGTTATGAAAACTGTTGTTTTATTATCTATTTTTATTGGAGTTTTCAAAAAGTTGAATCCAAAGTCAAGCATCTCGTTTTGAATCCAGAGAACTTGAGAGCAACACTGTGAAGCAGCTATATATTCAGCTTCTGTAGTTGATATGGACACATTTGTTTGCTTTTTGCATTGCCAATATACTAGCTTGTTACCAAGGTATTGACAACCTCCTGACGTTGATTTTCTATCCCAATTATAACCTAGTCCGAATTCGTCCACACAATTAGTTCAAATGATGGATTAGTAATCAGAGACAATTCTAAGTAAGAAAAACAACAGGAATACTATTTTTTAAAGATTTGCGATCTATTGAAGAGAATCGAAAATCAATGGAGCACTAAAACCTGATATAACTGCTTGACGCTTAATACAGAAATCTGTGAATCGGCTCACAAATTTCTACGATCAAACCAATTACGAATCAACAAGTGATAGATAGTATACGCTTGATTGTTTTCACAATATTAAGCTATGAATCTGAAATCTCAAAACACACAGTTTCACCAAGAACACACACAGTAAAACAAATTGATCAATCCATGTTAATTAGTTTAACTAATTGATTTGATCTAAATTAGATTGTTCTATACGATTTCAAGCTAGAATCAGCTCTTGATCGTAGAAATCATAATTTCAGCTTTTGATTTTCAGGAAAATCAAAATATCGAGCTCTTGGCTCTGATTCCAATTGTCAGGATCGGATCAGATCTGAATCTAAGATCTGATAATAAAATAAGCTATGATTTCGATTGATTACTAGGCGGAAACAGGCAATCAATCTAAGTTCAGTAACAATTCAAAATAACAAACACCCACAGTAATTAATATTCTAGACATATTTAATAAGAACAATTAAGAACACATGATTGTGAATATTAAAGGCAGTTATATTGATTTGCAAGTCTGAAATTGCTCAGAGAATTACAGTGTGTAAAAGTGTGTGTGATTGCTCAAAAAACGTACAAACTGATTCTATAAAGGTCCTATTTATAGAGACCTATTTCAGACCTACATAACTGCCCTAACGGATAACCGCTATCAAAATAACAATACAAACGTCACATCAGTTATACACGTCATAACTGATGTCAGCAAAAACAAATAAACAACAAAATCTAAGTGTAGATTCTTCATCAGCAACAACAGTCTTGAACTTCAGCATTAGTAAGTTTGCATGTCAGCATTGCAAACTTACTTTCTTGTACTTGGCATATTTTCTTGATCAGCATCACACCAGTTGGTCGTCAGCATTGCAATGTGACCAAGTATCAGCAGTTAACTTCATGTCAGCATTACAATGTCATGAAGCTATCAGCATTAAGGATTGGATGTCAGCATTGAAGAGTTCAATGTCAGCATTGATGAATACTTGGCTCTTGTAATCATCAGCACTACAACATATATCATCAGCATCACACTTGGTCAACAGCATTTCAAGATTTGTTCATCAGCACTGCAATATCCTTGGGATAACATCATCAGCAGTGTACTTTGAATGTCAGCACTGCAACTTTTAGCTGTCAGCATTGAAGAATCCTTTGAGAACTTTGTCAGCATCTCAATCTTCAATGAGTTGGCTTTTAGCAATATGACTTTGGTTGTCAGCACTGCAACATCCTTGACAAATCCTGCAATTACTAAACACTTAAACATAAGGATCAATTAACAAATAATGATCTTATAAATAGAGAGGCTTAAGGTTTAGAGATGTGGACCATATGTGTTGTCTGTATTGTGCCTGTCAACACATCAACATATTATATGGATTTGAACTTTATTCAAATTATCAACATATCAAAATATATATGTATAAAATAGAAAAACAGAAGTAAAGAGAATTAGAATGTTGCCATCATTAAATGGACTTAATGAACTTGAAGCTTGCACAAGGGTTGGTTAATTGTGGGCAGGGCACCATCTCATAATGGGAACCTAACAGCACGCACACACACAAATTGACGATATTTAAAGCATCAGTAAAAAAAATAAAAACAATATTGTTTTAGCAAAATAATGCATTTCGATCAATGTTTCAAATAACTAAATAAAACGTTACTTTCTTCTATCATTTTTTGATGCAAACTTGTTGATTAAATCTTCATTATTCACATTGTCTAGTATCTCATCCTCAATAATATCATTGTCAATCCATTAAGTATTTCTTGAGACATTATCGATCGTAAGTATGACTTCAACAACTTCTATTTTGAAAAATTTCTTTCTGCATATGCTACAGTTACCGGAATAGTCAACAAGATATTATATGCAATTGATGCATTTGTAAAAAAATAATCGGCTTGCTTCAAATATTTTAAATATAATTAAAAATTGAATTTTTATATGTGTTTGTCATAAAATAAATTAAAATAAATTAAAATAAATTAAAATATATACAATATATACTTTTTTTTTAAAAATTTAGCCCCCCTAAAAAATTGGGCCATGTGCGGTCACACCTCTCGCACTTGCTCTAAGACCCCTTTGATATTAATTGGTGTAATTTTTTATTTAAACTTTATGTATTTTCTAGCAACTTGCCGGTAAATTTTTGAAATAAAATTACGCAAACTTTAAAAAAATGTTTATATTAAACATATAATGTAATTTTTATTTAATAAAACTAAGGGTTGTTTGTTTGGTTCTGAATAGGTCTGAATGTTTCAGATTCAGACCCTTTTTTTTGAGAAAAAAAACACACATCTGAATGAAATTAAATGTCTGAATTAAGGTCTAAACCATTCAGACGTGAAGGAAGGGGGCTCGGGTTGGGGCTTGGCACCACCATACACAACTGCTGGAGCTGCGATCGAAGGTCAATCGAGGCTGCAAAGGTTGACGGAGACGACGGACGGGGGTGGCGACGGGGCTGTAATGGGGCTATGATCGAACAGCTTGCTGGATCGACGACGAAGACGGGGTGGCGACTGGCTTCACGATTGCTCTATTACGACGGCCCAAGATGAAGATCTACGACGGGGTAGACGAGGGCGTAGATGGCTTCACGGTGGTGCTCGATGATGATGGGATGATGGGGACGGGTAGGGTTTTTGAGAGAAATTTGGGAAGTTTTTAGTTTTTTGAGACATTTTAACCATTCAATATTTAATTATTCAGACCTTCCCAAACAATCCTAAGGTAATAACAATTTCCACCCGCTGATAACATAATTATTAGACGCAATGTTTTCATAACGGGACCGGACGTCGAACCGGTCTCCTTACTGGTCAGCGGGCGGACCGGATTTAAGAACCAGATAATTTTATATACATTTTATAAATTAAAAAAAATAAAAAAATATTAAAAAAACTGTTCAACCATCGGTTCGCCGGTTCGACCGGCCGGTTCACCCAAAAACGGCCAAGAACCCTAACCGGACCTGTCCGGTTTTCAAAACATTGATTAGACGGTTCAAATTCCTTTATCCAAATAATTAAAGGGACTGCCGTTCAAAAAAAAGATAATTAAAGGTACTTTAATTAGTTACTAGAAAAGTACGTAAAAGAAGCTGAAGAGTCGAAACAGAATATATATCAGAAGAACATTCGAAGAACATTCGAAGAACATTCGAAGAACATTCGAAGAACATTCGAAGAACATTCGAAGAACATTCGAAGAACACTTTGATTTTGAAATACGCATTAATCAAGGGAAGTTGAAAGCTAAGGTTGATGATCAACTGTATATATATTGTTTGTTTAAAAACATGCATATAAAGATATTTTTGACTTGTATTTGGTTATATATCTTGTTCTTCCACAGGCCGACATGTTCATCTCGAGAAGAAAACATGAACCAGCACACTATATGCTCAAGATCGACTCCTTTTCCCTTCTTTGCGAAGCTACAACCTTCAAGATTGAATCTGATGTTTTTGAAGCCAGTGGTCATAAATGGTCACCTTTCGAACTGTTTTAAACCCTATTTTTCATCACTGAAATTAAATGAAGCAAGTTTATATATCTGAATCTTTAACATCGTTAATTTAATTATTGAAATCATTATCAGGAGGCTTGATTTATTTCCAAAAAAAGGCGGTCACATATCTCTGCATGTGGTAATTTGTGACACTGGAAGTGACTCAAAAGGATGGGAGGTCTGTGTTGATGTCAGTTTTTTTGTTTATGATTATATACATCACAACTATGTAACTTTTCAAGGTAAGTAGTGTTTTTTCTTTAATTTTTAATTTATTTTTTGGTTTCCATTCATGGGTATTTTTTTAAATGTATTTATTTATTAGATGTGAATGGGCATAGGACAAAGTTTCACGAGACGAAGACGACATGGGGTTTTGATAAACTAATATCGACGGAGTCATTTATGGAAAGTGAAAATGGGGTACCTTTTCAATGATTCATGTGTGTTTGGAGTTGAGATCATTGAAGTACCCCAGTTTACACTATTAGATTGGTGCCTATTGATGACAAAGCCTCTACCAACTATGAATACTTTCACTTGGACCATCCAAAATTTTTCATCTCTAACAGAGAAGATCTTGATTTCAGATGCATTCAAAATTGGCAAAGTCAAGTGGTCCAACTTTCACAATCTATAAGGATATCATTTGGATGTTTTTTTTTTAATTTCTTTAATCAGAAAAGCGTTTGATTTTTAAGGATCTTATGAATGTATTTTGATTCCAGGTATTTATCACTATATCCCAAAGGATACGGTTTAGGTGAAGGTACACATTTGTCAATATTTTTAGCAGTATATGATGCCATGTTGCTTCAAAATGGTTGGAAAATTTTTGCTGACTGCGAATTTCAGATTAAAAATCAGAGTACCGAAAGTGATTTAATGAGAGGTAATTTAAATATATGCGCTGTTCAAAAAAAATTAATATATGCAAAAGTAATTATTATTTATTATTAGACCTTGTGCAATATAAAGTCCCCATCACACCATCATCACGCTTCATTACACATAATATTATGAGTTATGGAAAGTCTTTAGGTCCTTTTTTTAATGTGTAGAGTGAATGCTTGAAATGATGCATCCTAAGATTTGTTACCACTTTCTATATATTCCCTTGTGGGGCTTGGCCATGGATGCACTATCTTTCTATGTATTTTCTGGTCTTTTCTTTTATGTTTTGAGCTTCTGATTAGGTGCGCTAGGGTCTTTGTCATTTGATTTCCCCTTTCTTCCCATTGCTGTTTTTTTGCTGTCATATAGTGACCTCTAATAATAAACTATATATGGTTAGTTTTTGTTGAGATTTGTTGGATTGGTACGGTCCCAATGAGTAGGGATATGGTGCATCTTTGGCTCTAAAGTCTAAAGTCTCTCGAGTGGTCAGTTTGTTTTCTTGGAATGTGGTTCTCTTGGATCTTCGATTTATTAACAGTTTTAATGAACTTAATTTTTTCTTGAGACTAGAAAACGTATAAAGCTATCTTTTTTAAATACAAAATCAGGGCTTGAATTCTTGAAATACCAACTTTTGTTTTTTTATTATTGTGTTGTTCATGCTATCGAAGATTTGTATTTTTGATGAGATTTTGCGTTTTCTGCTTTTCAGGATTCGATAATTGGTTTTGCAACTCGAAAAACAAGGGCTTTCCAACTTTTATGTAGTTGAGTGAACTCATTTACTCGAAAAATGGCTTCTTATTGAATGATAATCTTATTGTTGAAGTAGAGTTTTTAGTAATTGGAACGCTTAGAAATTTCATTTGAAACATGTTTCTTGTATGTTTCATTATTTATTTTAAGATTATATATGGGATTAATATGTTATTGTAGTTTACGTTTAATTTTTTAATTTAACAGTTGATAGCTATAAGGTTAAAATCACGCATCAAACCACAATGAATAAAAACTGTTGTTTACTGTCGTACGCCTCCCCACGCACCACAAAGGTATCATTATTTCATTACATAAAGCCTAAAAATGTTATGTTGTGCATGTCTCTTATTCAAATGTGCTTTGCATTATTGTGAGAGTTAGTTTATGGTATGGTTCATTATTTTTATGATACTAATCAATTCTCAAAAACCATTAAAACTAGTTTTATACCCGTCCAATAGCGGGGTACTTTGTTGTAATATTTTTGTTATTTAATTAATTAATGTTTTAAGTTTTAACAATAGTTCAATTTCATTTATATCCATTTCAACCCAAGACACATGAAACGTGTCAAAACATGAGACGGCATGTGTCAATGATCCGTATGTAACGAAAAACTGTCAGAAACAGTTGAAAACCGGCATATAATTGTTGTAGTCGCCTAATTTAACAGGGTCGTTATTTATTCTTGATGAATTTCAGCGGATAAGAATTCATTTAGAGTCGGTTGAGTTCACTGGCGTCTATATATATATATAATTTTTGGGGTCTAGCGTAAGTAAAAAAATAGGCCTCTATAAACTTAATAACTTATTATAAAAATTTAATAATACAACAATAATTGTAATAAAAAATATATATAAGAAGATGATTCAAATGTTAATAAATCAAATGTGATCATTATAAATAAAAGATGATAATAGTTTTTTGTTGGCTTTAAATTTAAATGAGCTAATAGTATTTAGATACTTGGTAAATTAGTTTAGTTAAAAGATATTTAAATAATAATTAACTTAAGATAAATCAAATGCTAATAAGAAAGTGCTAAAATTAAAACAATTTAAAATTAGTTATAGGCTTTTATCTAAAGTAATTATATGATCGTAATCATATAAAAACTCTTTTATAAAGCAATAACTTATTAACTATAATTCAATGTTTATTATAAAAAAACAAGTTTATAAGATCGTGTCACGTGGTTCTTAATTATTTTTTAAATGACATTATTTTTTTTATAAAAATTATACTATTATGCTCGTATTATTTTTCTTTATAATTTCGTTATAATATTGACTATGCTTTTTTTCTCCATATCTTCGTATTTATATCAAGGTATGCGTGTTTAAAAATAAAAAAAACTTTTAAAATAAAAACCAAACCGTATATGTGATAAAAACCCAATCAAATTCTGAATTTAGTTTTTCAGTTTGATAAATGGTTTCAATTTTATTTAAATTCGGTTTTTTCGATTAATCAATTAAAGCGAATTAAAATATAAACTTGTAATTTAACATGTTACGTGATGATGTCAAAACATATAGTAGCTCTAATTTATAATGTAGTATGAAAACTTGTTATATTTGACTTATTTTTTCCTAAAAGAATTTGATTTGAAACATCAGTCCACCGAATAAACAAATACTTTTATTTGTAAGAACACCGTTCACAAAATAAAAAAAATACTTTTATTATTCAATTACTCGAATTACAATTCAGAAAAATACAGAATTTATTATAAAGTAACACAAGAAATATAAAAATGCTAAAATTGAAATTACAAGAAGAAGTAGAAAACAAGATGAAACGAATTGAAATGAGTTCGGTGGCTGAGGATTTCTGTTCAACAAAGGTCTCTTAAAACAGATTTCGGGCCACCCAGGTGAACCCGACTGTTTCCCAGGGTACAACAGCCGAAGCAGTGTGCACTGCCGGAGTTAATCGAAAACCCGAAACTTCACCTGAAACAAGAGTGTTAACACGAGGAATCGATCGTTGTAGGTCGTTGAAAACTCAACAAAGTATATGATTTTGTTTGGAACCTTTGAAGCTGTGACAATTGTAATTGAGAAATCACGTCATTTATGATGTGAGCACATTTGATCGTTCTAGAAATCCACGTTAATTTAATGATTGTAACTATTACAGATCGATAGTATGCGAGAAATGATGAATGTGGGCGAAAACCGTGTGCAAAACGGAGTCCTGGATTGCCTGGAATCGAAAAACGAAGAAAGATTTCTAAGTGTTGAACAATGGGACTCGTCGCGGTACGCTAAGGCAGGGTTGAGGGTCCTCCTCGGTACGCGATGCTTGAAAATATCTAAGATTCCTCCGGAATTCTTCGCGGTACGCGAAGCCTTCTTTGGCTCCTTGTCGCGGTACGCGACGGGTAAGGCGGTGGAATAAGTTGTTTACTTCATCAGAATTGCATGCAAATGGTTTCTTTTGTATCTTCTCGAACTCAGACGCACACCAGGCTAAACTTACTGCCAAATCACCCTTAAATCATCATTCTCAAGCCACCAAAACTCAAGGATTCCACCAAGGATCGTATCTGCAAGTCCCGATCATTGTTGTGCAGCCAGATATCCGTCTGATTTGGTAATGATTCATTTTAACCTTCTAGTTTGATTTTGATTGATTTGATCTTGATTTTGAACGTAATGACATAGTTAGGATTGTTGATTATTGCCTAGATGATGGCTAGGATTGATTATAAACAAAGAACACGATGTTTTAACGGTTAAATCCTTGTTTTAATCCGTTGTAATGCCCGGTTTGCATGAAATCATACCCATGATTATAATGGTTTAAACCATTTGATTATGACAATGTAGGTGATTAGTTGGATTAATCTTTGAAATGCAAGGTTAAATCCAAGTGTTTCAAACTAATCACGATCATTAACATACTCATTGGAACGATTATCTGATGTGTATGATAACAGTCAGATTAGTATGTTAAACATGGTTATTAAACCTATTCTAAAACTACATTGTGATATTTCATGATATTTGGGTAATCAATAACAAGGATTGATCATTCCTAAGCCATTAAACCATCTAGAAACTGTTTTAGCATTATAATCAACAACATTAACTATTTGGTTAATCCGAGACTATTCTGATTAATCAAGAGTGTCATCAACCTTGTATTAGGAATCTAATTCAATGTGGGTTCTTACATTATCATACATTGTATGATATGAAATCAAAATAATTAAGTAAATACTCAATATCAGTTTGATGACTTCCAAAGCAATGGCTTTGACATTGAACGTTTAGAAAGATCTAATCAGTAAATTAAAACCTAAATAACTCATTAAATATAAAAAAAATGCAGAATCACCTCTCTATTATCAATTTTGAGATATTCTGCTACCTCTATACTATCATGTGAGTTTCGTACAACCCCTTTTCTTTTTAATCTTTTATAAACATCGGGGTAGCGTTGTAAAACTTTTCAGAATTATATGATATGTATCACTGTTATCTGCGTGATTTCATGTGATTGTTGAAAACTTGTGGATTTCATGGGATTTTGCCTATAAAACAAAACCTTATCACAGAACTTGAAAGTCCTCATTACTGAACTGTATCTAGTAAACCCGTGTGGGCCGAACATAAAACATTGATAGTACTATTGGCTGACAACCCATTTGCCGGGAGCTTGCAACTCCCCTTGGTGTAAATGTTTGTTATCTTTTCCAGAACTTCTTAATGTAGTGATAAACATTAAGACAATGAGGCACCAAGATATTTACCGACGGGTAGTATCTTCATAGAACAAGAACATAACAGTCCGAAAGGAACTAGATACGGGTCCCATGGTTATCTTGAACATAACATTTTGTGAACTTATATCACATATCATATTGTGGGACATGAACCGTATGAACTCACCAGCTTTGTGCTAACGTTTCAAACTTAAACCTTTTTGCAGGAAAACAGTGATCGCCGGTGAGGACACACTTTTGGAACACTTGTACTTGAATAAATTAGTTTTTAATTAAATAAACTTAGTTGTAAACTATGTAGTGAATATTATTGACGAACCTTGTAATGTAATTACTTTAAGTTAATCTGTGTGCTTGTGATATCGGATCAAGTAAGTCACCCCTCATTTATGAGACATCACCACTATGCTTCCGCAACCGTTTCATGACATCATCAACAGATGACGAGAGGTGGGGGTGTGACAGAAGCTTATGTGTGTATATCTCAAGTGGTGTAGAAATCTCAAAAACTAGCAACTTCAACAATAGGTCAAATGCCTCTATTTATACTTGTAGTCTTAGTATTTCAAAGGTTGTCATTATGCCCACTAACTAGCATATTCATGGCAAATTGCCCACTAACAAGCACCATATTCATGACAAATGAATTGGTATATGAAATGTTTCTATTTATTTTTCGTGTTTCTTTTCACACAAAATTCCAACATTATTTGTAAAAAACAAAATACATCATAATGTAGATCAATGTGATTTATTATGACGATAGATACTTAAAACTATTGACGCAGGAAATTTAGTTTTTTTATCATATGAAACCAAAGAATGTAAATTTGAAGCTTTTGAAAGTAGATGGCGTTGAAGTCATATTTTAAAAATTTATAGAAAATTAAGGGAAAAAATGTTGACCCTCGAAAGAAAATGGAACAATTAAACAGCAAAATAGATAAATTAAAAGTCTAAAACCCCAATTAAAGTTTTGAAAAATGGATGATTACAAAGTTTAATGATAAATGGATAAACTTCTCTTTTACTCTACGTGGTTTGACAATTTTTACAATTTTCCTCCAAACTTTTCAAAATGATTATTATATTCCATGTGGTTTGATTGTTTAACCATTTTGCTCCAAACTTTTTCCAATATGTCTCCATTATACACTATTTTTTTCAAAACCACATGGAGCAAAAGAGTTATAACTGTCAAACTACATTACCACAAGGTCAAACCACATATAACATAATGGTCATTTTGAAAAGTTTGGAGCAAAATGGTTAAATTTGTCAAATCACATGGAGCAAAAGAGAAACTTATCCATGATAAATCATAAAAGTTGTAATTAAGAGACTAATCTTCTACTTCTAATAAAAGAGCAAATCAAATAACACTAGTCAAATTCTTAAACCACTTAATAACAGTTGTCTAAATTTTAAACCACTTTTGACATGTGTCACATTTTAACAAGGATATCAAATTCTCTCGCTTATTAAATGCTTATATATTCTATTTCATATTAAATAATTAAAATAAATATAATAACTAATGATTTTAGTTATACATTTTTATGATAATAATATTTTTTAATAAATTAAAAATCAAATCCTGACATTAAAAAATAGATTTTGAAAATAAATATTATATAAAACAATTTTTCTAAAAAGCAAAACCCAGATGTTTAAACAAGATTTCTATATAAAAAAATTGTTTTTAATACAATTTTAAAAATAAAATGTTAAAAAATAACATAAATTCAATCATATTTTTATCCTAAAAATCGTATTTTAGACCATAAATATTTATTAGTTACTATATAATATTTTTTTATACAATCTGTGTAATACACGAGATATTAACATAGTTTTATATAAAAGAAAATAACAAAAGTAAAGAAAATTTGAGGAATAAAAGAAAATTTTAATTAATTAAAAATTAGGAAAAAACAAATTTGAGTACGATAAAAAATTAAAATAAAATAAAGAAAGATGAAAAACTAAACCAAAGTTTGAATTAATTCTAAAGTTTTTAATGCGATTAATAAATAATAGAAAAATAGTTAATGTCACTAATATTGTGTTTTAAGTTATAGTATAATATCCTACTATTAATAAACGATTCCAAATAAATGTCACATGTCATTCCCACATTCACATATTTAAATTAAATGATAATTAAGTTAAAAACATTCTTTTATTTATAAAATTATATTTAAGGAATGTTTAATTAAAAATGTTTTCTAATTAATTTAGTATTGTGTTAAATGCTATTAATATTATTTTTTATAGAACAAAACCATGTATTTTGTTTTATTTTAAATTGAAACAAAGCTTGTTATTTTTTAAATATTAATTGTATTAACAATTTATTAAAATGTTTGGATGATTTCATGAGATAACATAACTTCATGACATTTGTTTCAAAAATTCCTAGGCCCCCTTGGATTTTAAAAAATAATAAAGTTAAAATTTTTAAGGGTTCACAGTGTCGATTGTTATCTCATTTTTTTCCCGATATTACATTTAAACTTTAAAACTTGTGGTGGGCCTGAAACTTAAATTGGGCCAATAAAATATTTCATTGCTTATTAAACGTTCAAATCAAAAGGAAAGGGTAAAACTCATTTCCTATTTTAATCGAATAGCAGTGGAGGTAGCAGAAGCAGGGAAATAGGATTCCTTAATTTCTAAATTCCAAATTCCAAATTTAATCATGATTCAAGCTTCAAGCAATCAAGCAACATCTGTTTCTTCTTCTAATCTTCTTCAACAATCAACCACGAGGCCAAGGCCGACGAGTGACGAGCGCTCAGGCTCTCACGACATTTGTTTTAGGATTAGATTAAAATTTTAAATTGATTGTTTGTTTAAATTAATTGTTTAATTTATCTTTTAGGATTTAGGATTAGAAATTTATCCGGTTTGTGTCATGTGGAAAACAACTCTTCATCACTTTTTCAAAAGAAAAGAGGCACAAGCCCCACTAGATAATCAACAACAAACTAAAGAAAGTAAACGTCAAAAAATTTCAACAAGTGAGTGGATTCTTAAAGATCGTCGCGCTAAATTGTGATTTCTTCCGGGTACTCATCTTTTCGTCTTAAACGTTTTATATCTTATTTGATACAAACATTTTTTTTTTGAGTGGAACAAATATTTGATATTTTAAATTGTTTGATCCGACCGGAATTACCATTTGTCGACCCGAGTTTTTAGCCCGAAACATAAGAATAAGAAAAAAAAATTTTAACCTATATCTTTCGGCCCCCCTGAACATTTGAATCAAGCTCCGCCACTGTTTCAAAGAACCTTTTTCAAATCCATTTAATTTAAACTTTCTATTGTTTTAATTATTTCAAACTCAAATTTCCAACGAGAGTTTGAAATTATTAGAGAACATATCATTACATGTTAAAGTAAAGTCACAAATCAAAACAAACTCAGAAATTTATTTAGAAAAATAATCTGATATTCAACTTTTTAATTATATAATTACATATTGAATTATTATAATAACTAGATATTTGTTGCACGCACATTGCGGCGCATTGCGTTGCTGCTGAAGTGCGGTCGTCTAAGACTGACTCGTTGGAGACGAATAAAAAAAAATTAAAGAAAGACACATGCAAACCTACAAAACAAAAGTTACATGATTGTTTCACGATTGAACACGGATCATAAGAAAAGCATAAATAATAATAATAAAATAAACTATAAATGAAAAAGAAAAACAAAATAGAGAGCTAGTGATGATTAAACCTTTGTTGAAACGAAACACAAAAAAAAAAAAGAAAAAAAAGGGTGCTCCAACCATTGCGACAAACCCCAATTGAGTTGGCGGACGTTTTAGTTAAGCTTTATCTGTCTCTCGGGACTCGATCGAGTCATTCTTGTGTGTACATGTCATTCGTAATGGTTTAAGTAAGGTGGTGTTTGTTTTTTCAGAGGTAAAACATATGCAGTCTGTGAACCACGTCTGCAGACCTCTTTTGCAGAAGAGGTGGACCAAACCTCTGCAAAAAGAGATTTTAAGAGGGTTTGTTTTTTAACATCTTCAAAAGTCTTCCCCACTTCCCTCTTCCCCCTATCCTAAGCAGACGAAAAAAACCCTAACCTTGAATCCAACCCACCGATGAAACCCGACCACCTGCACCACTGTTATCATCATCGAGCAGCGGTGGTCACAACAAGCAACGGAGCAACGGTGGTCACGATCAGCGGTGGAGGGCTAGAGTTCGGAGGTCACGATCGGCGGTGGAGGGCTAGAGATCGGAGGTCACGATCGACAATGGAGGACTAGAGATCACATGTCACGTCGGCTTACCACCAGCATCGCTCGGTTCTCCGAAAGTTGAAACAGAGACTCTGCGACCTCCGAATCAACATATTTGGCACGACCATGGTGAGATCTAAACAAATTAGCTCACGATCGATCTAAACAAATTAGTTCACGATCGACTGTGGAGGAAGCGGCGGTGGGAGGCGCGGCTGTGGAGGGGCCGGCGATGGGGGCCGACAGTGGGAGCGTGGATGTGTAGGTGCAACTCGTCGGTTCGTGGGTGGGAAGAAGGTCAATTGATCGTGGGTGGGAAGAAGAGGCTTGGAAGAGGTCTGAAAATGTTGGTTCACGGTTGCGCCAAGAAGAGGCTGGACAAACCTTTTTTAGTGAAATGTCTTGAAGAAAACAAACAGTCTGTATACCTCTAACCTCTTCCCGTGTCTACACGACACAGACATAAGAGGTTAGAATATGTTTATTTTTTAAAACAAACACCCCCTAACTTTTTCTTGCTTTCGTCACTTGTCATTCAGGAACTAAAAATATATGTATTATCAACTAAATTCATGCAATTATAGCTGTACTCTATGCATTACCAACGTAAATTTACTATTCATGATTTAATTTTGTTTAGATAAGTAATAATTTGTAATACCATACAAGTTATTGATTTTGTACTTTATGCTACATCTCTGCTTATTATATAACCAAAACCTAGACCACCGCCCCAGTCTCCGGCGACCCTTCCCTTGCGAGCGGCGACTATCGGCGAATTAACACAACCATCGGCGAACCCATCAGCTTCCATTTGCTACCATCGGCGAACAATCTCCGGCTCACTATTTACCACCCCTTATACGCGTAGCATCTCCGGCTCACGATCGGTTACCACCAGCGATCTGGTAACAACTCTTGTTTCTTGGTATTCTTGAGTTGTTAAACGTAAACCCTCTGAATCATCTGTTAAACGTGAAGGATTGGCAAGTACTGGTCTGCACTCTGCAGATATCACTTGCAGATCAGGGACAACGGATTGTAATATATATCTAATCAGAACCATCAGTTGGTCTTTGATTTGTTGATATAAAATGTTGCTAAGCTGTTCGGATTTTGTGTTTTTTTTTGAAAACAGAATGGAGAAAGTGATGACGAGTTCGTTCTCGACATAGAATGGATTAACAACAAGTTGAGTAGATGGGTGTTCAAAATATCCGAAACTCGAAATAAATATGAAATCTAAATCGCATCCAAAACCCGAAAAAAAACTCATCCAAAATCTAATTTGGTCTGTTTTAAACTCTAATTTTCTTCACTGAAATGATGCTTATATATGGACTCCATAACATTGTTAATTTCCTTATTGAAACCTTGTTCAGGAGACTAGATTTACATCCAAAAAATGATGGCCACGTTTCTCTACATGTGGTAATTTGTAACACTGGGAGTGACTCAAAAGGATGGGATGTCTGTGTTGATGTTAGTTTCTTTGTTTATGATCATATACAGAACAACTATGTAACCTTTCAAGGTAAGTGCTTTCTTTTTAATGCACGCATGGATATTTTCTGAATGTACCTATTTGTAGATGTGAATGGGCACAGGACAAGGTTTAATGAGAAGACGACAACATGGGGTTTTGATAAACTAATATCGACGGAGTCATTTATGGAAAGTAAAAATGGGTACCTTTTCAATGATTCATGTGTGTTTGGAGTTGAGATTTTTGCAGTTCCCCAATTTACACGATTAAATCGATGCATGTTGATGGCAAAGCCTCTACCAACTATGAATGCTTTCACTTGGATCATTAATAAGTTTTCTGATTTGACAGATGAGGTTGTGTATTCAGATATCTTCAAAGTTGGCAAGGTCAAGTGGTACATCCTTTAGAATCTGATTTGGCTGTTCCAAAATGTAAAGTTTTCATTGTTCTAATGCGTTATTGTATCTTTCTTTCTTGATTTAAGGAAATTATTACTATATCCAAAAGGAAACATGTCAGGTGAGGGTACACATCTGTCAATCTATTTAGGTGTGCATGATGTTGCTTCATTTCCTGATGGCTGGAAACTTTATGCAAAATTCAACCTGCGGGTTAAAAATCAATGCTCCGAAAGTGATAACGAGAAAGGTAAACTCAGTTTGTTGGTACCACATTAAAATTATGAATCCATTCTGTATGTTTCATAAATAAATAAAAAATTAAGCAGAGGTTTTAGTTTTAACCGAAAAGATTAAAAAGTGTATTTGATGTGTTTTAATGGTTTCCTTTTCATATTACCTTGCAGAAACTGATAACTGGCTCTGTGACTCTGCTCAAGATTGGGGTTTTAGTTCATTTATGCTGTTGAGTATGTTAGACATAATTGTTAAACCAAATTAGAGAAAGTTAATGGGTCACTTATGTAAATAAGTGATAGTTGTGTTTTATATGTAAATATGTAATATGTGTATACTAGAAGGGTCAAAGGTGTAATATGTAAATAGAATTGTAAAAATAGTCGATCATTTTGATCATCAAGATATTTCATACGTATGTTCTAAATTTTCACAATTGGTTGTTCATATTGAGATCTTGGGCATCAATTGGTATCAGAGCAAGGGTTCTTAGAAGTTTCTGAGTTTTTAATTTCGTGTTTGGGAAGACGATCACCACTGAGGGTGTTCCTGTGTGCAGTACCGATCGCCAAGAGGCATCGATTGAGGCTGTACAATTTCGTCTTTGATATCAATCATCAAGAGGGTGTTTGATTTTCATTTGATTTCAATTTCAATCAAGGCAAGAGGCTGCGATTGGATTTTTTCTTTGGAACCGATCATCAAAGAGGTTGATTGAATCCGGTTGTGTAATTATGATCAAAGCAAGAGGCCGAGATTTTAGTTTATTTGTGAAGCCGATCATCAAGAGGGTGATTGAACTTGTTTTTCTTTTCAATTCTGACACCACAGAGGGTGTTTGTTAATAAAATCCGGTCACAAATCAAGTGGGTTTGGGGATGTAGTACGTTTACTAACATCAATCGCATCAAAAGGGCGTTGTTGTTTGGTTATTTGTTAATAAGAAATCGAGAAGACCAGAAGGGCAAGTCTCGGTTAGAAGTGGTCACGAATCTGGGAAAATTGTGGCTGTTTGTTAATTGTTGATAAGAAAAAATCGTTTTTTTTCTTGTTTATTTTGCGTGAGTTTCTGAAAAAACGAACGGTTTTGTGGGAGTGTTTGTTGTATAAATATTTTCATGTTTTGTCGTTTGATTATTCCTGGTTCACACTAATTAAGAGGATTAAGTGTGGGTTTGCTCGAAAATCAAGAAGCAATTTTTGTGTGTTGCTTTTTGATTAAAAGTTGGAACCAAGGAGCAAATTGGGTTATACAATTTCAGAAGTCAGACACAAATTGAGCATTTGTTGTCTACGTAGGGTTATTTGGCTCCTGTTCCAGACTTTAATCAAGAGGATTTCAGTTGTCAGTTGTCTGCAAGTGTGAGGCAGAAACAAAAGATTCAGTTTTGTTAATTGGTGAGTTGACTAGAATCAAAATAAAAGGAGGGGCATTTTGGGTGTGAATACAATTGCCAATCAAGAAGCATATTTTTGGGACTGTGTCAAATAGTTTTGTTTGACATCAGGTGCAATCAAGTGGACTTGTGCACGATAGCAGAAAAGAAAAAAAAAAAAGACAAAGTGGGGTTATTGGTCTTGTTTTGAAACCACAAAAGTGTGGGTTTTGACTTTTCTTGTCAAAATAGTTTGGTTAAGCCAAAGGGCTGTTGATTTAACAAAAAAAACACAAAAACATGAAATAAAGCTCCAATCACAAAGGCTAGAGTGTTTGTTTGCAATTGAGAGGGAACAACACAAGGGAGTTCTCAATTTCCAGGTTTTATATTTCAAATTCAAAATAGAATTTATTGTTTGAAATTTATAATTACATTTGAAATAAGTTTAAAATTGGGTTTTTGATTCCTGGTAGAAAGTTTAAAATTAAACTTTAGAATCACATTATTTCTTAGAAAGAAATTGTTTCTAAATCGTTTAGTGGTTTTGAAAGAAAACCAAAAATACGATGTCGGAATCAAGACAAGGAAGTAATAATAAAGAAATTGTTATACACAAGGAAATAAGTTCTATTTCCCAATTTCAATGTCCTATATTGAAGTCCACAAATTATACCGTATGGGCAATTCGTATCAAAACCATACTTAAGGCAAACGGACTTTGGGAAATGATAGAACCTAGTGCTAATACGCAAACCGATGAAAAGAAAGACATGGCTGCGACTGCGTATTTATTTCAAGCACTACCTGAAGAAATGGTATTACAAGTTGCAAGTTGTAAAAGTGCTAAAGAGATTCGGGATGCACTTAAGACAAGGCATGTTAGAGTGGATCGAGTGCAAAAGGCACGTCTTCAAACACTCAAAACAGAGTTTGAGATGTTGAAAATGAAAGAGGAAGACACTATTGATTCATTCACTGCTAAGTTAAATAGTATTGTTACAAGGGCAATTGGTTTGGGATCAATATTTGATCAACCAACCTTAGTACGCAAACTTTTGAGTTCTGTGCCGAAAAGGTTCGTTCAAATTGTTGCAACCATTGAAGAATTTGTTGATGTAGAAACCACAACTCTAGATGAAACAATTGGTAGATTGAAAGCCTTTGAGGAAAGGACCAATCTAATGGATGGAGGCCTTGTTAACAATCAAGAGAAACTCATGTTTACACGTCACGACAAGAATTATGGTCGTGGAAGACGTTTTGAAAACCGTGAACAAGGAAGATCTAAATCATCACAAGACAATTGGCGTGATGACAAGATAAGACGAGAAAAAGGAGATGAAACTCCTTCATATGAAAATTTTAGAAAGCAAAGAAAAGTGAAAAATGTTTCACGAAATACTTACAAGTATAGAAACAATAATTATAGCAACCGGAATGAGTCTGGTAAAAACTTGAGCAAAGTAAAATGCTATAATTGTCAAAAGTTTGGACATTTTGCCTCAAATTGCAATGAGCCAAATCATAGAGGAGAAGAATCAAATCTCGTACAAGAAGACGAGGAACCGACTCTCCTTATGACAATTAAAGAAGATTGCTTGGATTATGAAGAGTTTTCCTTAGATGAAAAGGAAACTAAATCTAGTAATTATTGGTTCTCATTATCTAAATATTTTAATCATAAAGAACCAGAATGGATGGAATTGAAGGAACGAGTTGATGAAGAAGTTCTAGTTCCAGAAAAAGAAAATGAATATGAAAATTCATCATCCAAGCTTGTATTGCAAGCAGAAAATAAAAGTGATAAAGATGTTGTACTATGTAACAACAAAAGAAAACTAGAAGAAGTTTGTGTTGTCTCACCAAAATGTAAACCAATCAAGATTCAAGAAGTTGGTATGACACAAGAAAAAGAACGTGGTAAACAAGTCAAAGATGAAGATACTCGAGAAGGTTTTAAGGCTAATAAAGAATATGCTCGTGATAAAGACAAAGTTATGAAAATCAAAGAAGACGACATTTATCACAAAGGAAGGAAGCCAAAGTTTAGAGATAATGGAGGCTAAAGAAATGAAGATGAAGACTCAAACTTGGATTAACAATTACGGGGGTGAATGTTAGACATAATTGTTAAACCAAATTAGAGAAAGTTAATGGGTCATTTATGTAAATAAGTGATAGTTGTGTTTTATATGTAAATATGTAATATGTGTATACTAGAAGGGTCAAAGGTGTAATATGTAAATAGAATTAGGGCTATATATACCCACACATGTTGTCTGTAAAAATAGTCGATCATTTTGATCATCAAGATATTTCATACGTATGTTCTAAACTAGGGGTTTACCCGCACGTTGCGGCGGGAACCCGGTATCAAAACAGGGAAAAAACACGATATTTACCCAACGAAAATTTTACTAAAAATAAATATTGAGACATATCGCTCTGCCGATATTGTTATCCAATTAAGATAGCGGTGACAATATTACGAATATCATAAAAAAAAAGAGTTAACTTCTCTTTTGCTCCCCGTGGTTTGACAATTTTAACTCTTTTGCTCCAAATTTTTCAAAATAATCATTATGCTCCCTGTGGTTTGGCAGTTTAGTCATTTTCCTCCCTGTGGTTTGACATTTATAACACTTTTGCTCCCTGTGGTTTCGAAAAAAATGGAGTACAATGGAGACATATTTGAAAAGTTTGGAGCAAAATGGTTAAAATGGTCAAACCACAGGGAGCAAAAGATAAGTTAACTCTAAAAAAAAAGCAGCCGCAACGGTTGTTAATCCGTCATAAAACAATAAATCGAATCGTCACAAAAGTAAGTGTCAATTGTAAGGAATACATACCCAAATATATCACTAACATATCGTTGACAAATTTAACTACTAATATTATTTGACCAAAGGGTTTTAGCCTAGTGATTGCCCCTTAACTTTCTTGTGAGAGATAGTGTGTTTAAGCCTGAGTAAAAAAATATTTGTTAAGAAAAGTCCAGGAAGTTTTACCTAGTTGTTGTGATAACTGCGTACGAGGAATTACGTCAGCAACGAATTGAGCACAGTTGATTGCGTTTAAAATTCACGTTGAGTTGACAATCGAAATTGATATGGGATGATAGTACGCGAAAAATGAGGAACATGGGCGAAAACCGCGTACAAAACTGAGTTACGGATGGCCCGGAATCGCAAAATGAAGTTTCTGTCGAAAAATGGAAAAAAATGGTCTTCGCGGTACGCGATGGTGAACTTGAGGGTTCTCTGCGGTACGCGATGCATGAAAATATCTTAGATTTCTCCGGATTTCTTAGCGGTACGCGAATCCTACTTTTCGTTTCTACGCGGTACGCGACGGATGGAGATGTCGCCAACTTGCTTAAAATATCAGATTTTCATCATCATTCTCATTCTTATCTTCCAGCCGACGCCACCACCACCTTGCATGAAAATCTTATCATCCAACTCACAAAATCTCTATTTTGAAGGCCTCACGACGTTCAGATCGCATCTAGAAGTGTTAAAACGAGTCCAGATTATCTTTTCATCCGCTGGAATCCGTCAGAATAGGTAATGGTTCATTTTAAACCTTCTGGTTTGATTATGAATGATTAAATCTTAGTTTTGAACGTAATGATATAGTTAGGGTTGTTGATTATTGCCTAGATGATGGCAAGGATTGATTATGAATGACAAACTCGAATTGTTAACGGGTAAATCCTTGTTTTAAGCCGTTGTAATGCCCGGCTTGCATAAAATCATAACAATGATTATAATGGTTTAAACCATTTGGTTTATGACAATGTAGGTGATTAGTTTGATTAATCCTTGATATGCAACGTGAAGGTTTAGTGTTTTAAACTAATCATAATCATTAACATACTCATTGGAACGATTATCTGATGTTACTGATAACAGTCAGATTAGTATGTTAAACATGGTTATTAAACCTAATCTAATACTACATTGTGATATTTGATGATATTTGGGTAATCAATAACAAGGATTGATCATTCCTAAGCCATTAAATTGTCTAGAAACTGCTTTAGCATTAGAATCAACAACATTAACTATTTGGTTAGTCTGAGATTATATGGATTAATCAAGGGTGTCATCAACCTAGTATTAGGAACCTGAATCAGTATAGGTTCCTACATTATCATACATTGTATGATATGATAATAAGATAATCATTAAAAATTCTATATTGGTTTGATGACTATTAAGGCAATGTCTTTGACATTGGACGTTCAATAAGATTTAATCAGTAAGTTAAAACATTAATAATTTATTAAACTTAAACTAATGCAGAATTTCACTATTAGCACCAGTTGCGAGTGTTCCTATTGCTGTGAGATATCAAGTGAGTTTCGTACAACCCCTTTTCTCTTTATTGTTTTATAAACATCGGGGTAACTCTGCAAACTGTTTTCTGAACATATGATATGCATCACTGATATCTGTGTGATTTCATGTGACTTTTTGTGTGATTTCATGGGATTTTGCCGTTAGTAACAACTATCACAGTATCAAAAGTCCTCATTCGTGAACTGTATCTAGTGAACCCATGTGCGGCCGAACAGGAACCATTGATAGTACTATTGGCTGACAACCCATTTGCTGGGAGGATTGCATCTCCCCTTGTGTGAATGTTTGGTACCTGTTTCCATAACAACTTCTTAATGTTTGTGATAGACATTAAGATAATGAGGCATTAAGATATTTACCGACGGGTAGTATCTTCGTGAACGAACAACTGTCCGAAAGGAACTAGATACGGGTCCCATGGTTATCCAGAACTGAACTTTTTGTGAACATTACTTATCATATCATATTGTTCTAAATGAACTGTCGAACTCACCAGCTTTGTGCTGACGTTCCAAACTTAACATTTTTGCAGGACAACGGTGATGACACAGTGAGGATGCACTTCACATAGTTGAACTTTAATGTAACATGTTGTGGAATAAACTTAGTTGTAATGTTGAATGTAATTACGAAATCCTTGTAATGTATTTATTTTAAGTGAATCTGTGTGCTGTGATATCGGTTCAAGTAAGTTACACCCCATCTCGGAGACATCACCACTATGCTTCCACAACTAAAAGAATGAGACTTTTGACATACTCTCAGGTGACGAGAGGTGGGGGTGTGACAGTTGTGGGATTATTCTTGGGGTGGGATCGGACGTATGGCACCAAGCGTCAAATTCGAGGGAACGGTTGAAATCCTGCCTGAGTGTTTGCATTCCAAGCCATTCATACATAATAAAACTACTATTATTATTTAGAACTACTATTATTTAATTATTATTGTTAAAATAAAGGAAAAAAAACAAATATAAAAATACAACTTGCGTCCAAGAGGAGTCGAACAGCGGACCTTGCATATCAATTGCGAAAGATCTAACCAGCATGGCAATCAAAACATAGATGTTTTCTTTTGATAACTATAACTATTTAATTAGTAATATTTATTATTTAATTAATTTTACTGTTCATATGTAATGATTATTGTTGGTAAATGTATATATATAAATATTTATTATTTAATTAATTTTACTGTTCATATGTAATGATTATTGTTGGTAAATGTATATATATAAATATTTATTATTTAATTAATTTTACTTTATTATTTAATTAATTTTACTGTTCATATGTAATGATTATTGTTGGTAAATGTATATATATAAATTTTCACAATTGGTTGTTCATATTGAGATCTTGGGCATCAGAGTAAACTCAGTAATTCAGAAACTGGCTTCTTATTGAATAATAATCTTATGGTTGAAGTCAAGATTTCTGTGATGGGGACGCTAAGACATTTTATTTGAAGCAATGAAAAGTGGTGTTTTTGGGTATTTTTGCTGGCTATTTTAGACCTGATGTCAAGGATTAGTATATTACTGTCGACTACTGCATTTTATCAAGGGCTAAAACTTTAGTAAATGGAAATATTTATGTTGCTGTTGCACACATCCACTACAAGTATACTTTGCATTAATGTATTTGAGTAGCTATTTTTATTGCATGCATTCATATTATGATTATTAGGTTTATTATATGAATTTAAAATGACAGTTAGGGAACTTGCTTAATTATCATGGTCAATATTTGCTAGTATATTCCAGCTACAATTAAGCTCAAAACTCATGACTAATGTAGAAAGATTAAGTTTGATCCTGATGTATCTTGTGATCTGTTCTGCACTTGTGACAATCTGCATGTACTATCAGCCATTCAGGTAATCAAGGATGTAACCATCACAATGAATATAATCATCACGATTTGAAAAATTGCACGTTGTTATTTTATAGTTTATAGGTTAGGTATTAGGTTTTTTAGAAAAAAATACATTCTTTCAAGCTTGGAAAATTACCAAAATAGACGTCCTAACTGTTAACAAAATTAGACATGGATTTTATGCCGGCAAACTTATAGAACTGGACCGGAATGATTCAATCAGAAAATCACATGTCACACTTTGTATATTAAGATGGTTGACACATAGAAAACATGTGAGATCCAGACCCAACTACTAGAAAAGGAGCATGTGTTCATATTGATAGCTAAGTATACTTATAAAAATTATATCACTCACTCATTTTGTTAACCATGTATCCGTTGATCTAGAAGCGAATGGGCATAGGAAAAGGTTCCATGAGAAGACGACGACTTGGGGTTTCGACAAACTAGTATAATTCGAGTCTTTCATGTAATGGATATCTTTATAATCATTCACTGTCTAGCCTCTAGGGCCAAAGAGAGCCTCTTCGCCATTTTCTCCCGCCTGAAACCCGTATGGGATACTTTAATTTTGGAAGAATGGAACCTTAGATGAATGTTGCATTGTCAAAAATTATGCTAGACGCGCCCAATTGGGGTCTTGTCGAGTTGGATGTGCAGTTCGTCTAATCAAAATGTCAAATGGACTGACAATTTAAGACACGGACCTGTTAACACGATACAAAACTAACATGTTTCGTTTTTTACCATAGCATGGTATGTGTCTTTAACAGATAGGAACGTTTAGACACATAATATAAATCGTGTCTTAATATGTTAAAACACATTTTAACCCGTTAATAATGTTTTCAGAACCGGACCGGATGTTAAACCGGGCGTCTTATTCGTTGCTGGTCGGATCGGTCAAACCGGATCTAAAAACAGAAGGACATAATAAATATATAAAAAATTACGAAAGGAGGATAAAATTTGTTAAAAAAATACAAGATTTGATTTTAATATTTTGTTTTTTGGATTTTAGTTAAAACAAACTTGAAATATCTTAAATTAAATTTTCCTTTTTCAAAATAATTCCACATCAAAGTATCAAACCCCTTTGGCTTCACTTTATACGGTGCATATTGGTTCTTTTCCTCATCCCACATTGGTGAGATCACTAAGGTGATGGTTCCAGACTTCTAGCTCATATTGGTTCCCTTCCTCATCCTACATCGGTGATATAACAACATAATGGTTCCTTCCCTCTCTTTAAAAAAGAAATTGGTTTTCTCTTTGTTATCCCACATTGATGAGACAACAAGGTAATAATTCCAGTTATATTTGTTCTCTTCCTTGTCTCACATCGGTGAGATAATAACTTGAAAGTTCCTCACCTATTTACAAAAAAGAGTAAATTACAAGATTCATCCTTTATATATATATATATATATATATATATATATAGAGGAGGGTTCAAATAAAAACTCTTTACTTTGGAGAAAACCAAGAAAACTCCTACTAACCAATCAATTTTAAAAAAATTTTTTTCATGATTTTTTATTATTAGCTTAGAAATGTGATAAACAAACAAAAAATTTTAATAAAAATATGTAGATTACGAAATTACGTATATGTAACCAATAAAGTTACGTATATGTAACTCATATATGTAGTTTAAAAGTTACATATATGTAATCAATGAGTTACATATATGTAATAACATAAATTACATATATTTTTTTAGTTTTTCCTTTTTGTTAACAAATATAACATTATAATAAAACAAAATGTAAAATAAAAAACGAAAAACGAAATTGATTAATAACAATTGTGATTAGTTTTCTTAGTTTTCTCAAATATGAAGGTTTTTAATGGAACCTCCCCCTATATATATATATATATATATATATATATACCTAATTATAAATTAGGTCCTTTATCTTTATTAATTACAAATAACATCCTTTATTTTATTAATCGGTAACAATTTCATCCTTTAACTTAATTATTGTTAAATTGATGGGTTAATTAAAAGGACAAAAAAGTAAAATACACCACTTTAATTAAAAATATTAAATAAAAATAATTAAAGGGGTTTATTTTTGACTTTTTTTGTCCTTTTAGTTAACCTAAATTAACAATAGTTAAGTTAATGGATGAAATTGTTACCAATTACTGAAATAAAAAATGTTATTCGTAATTAACAAAGATAAAGGACCAAATCTATAGTTATTTATATACATAAAAGATGAATCTTGTAATTTACTCTATAAAAAAGGAAGAAGAGTAAGTTTATGAAAAAATGTCTTGTTCAACCGTTAAACCGGTTCACCGGCTTAAAAAGAACTGTCCGGTTATTGTTATAGAGGTTAAACTAGTCATTTTGGGCCGTTCACTATGATGGTTTCCGGTTCAATGGGTTGAACCATCCGGCCCGGTCAGGTTACGAAATCATAGAGTTATAATCTATATAAAACATGTTAATATTTTTTTAATAATTAAATATATTGGTAATAGTAATATATATTTATATCAATATCAGTATCTATATATATATATACTATAGAATAAAAAAATAACAAACTTGTCACATGTCACTTCCTATTCATTTGTTATTAATTTTTTACACTTGTCATTCTCACATTTATTTCTCGTTCAAGGGAGGGTTAACATTTGATCCTTCCCCTATATATATATATATATATATATATATATATATATATATAATAAACGAATAACAATTTTGCCACTTATCATCTTTTTACATCAGTATTGTCATTTGTTAATTCTTTATCATTTCACTTAATTATCTCTTTTATTAAATAACTATGTTCTATCATTTATTAAAAAAATATTTATCTTATTTAATAATTATAATAGTAATAACCAATATATTATTTATCTTTTTACTATAAATCACACTTAAAATTTTTTTAGAAAATACGAAATTTTATAAAAGATAATTTTTTTAAAATAAGAAATATTTTATTTAAACAAAAAAATTATGTAAAAAACAAGTTATTTTAAAAATGGTATTTTTAAAATAAAATATACTATAAACCGGAGTTTTAAACAATGAGATTTTTATAAAAAATGACGTTTTCTAAAAATATTTAAAAACTGAAGTAGTAAAAATGATAGAGAAAATTGCACTTCTGCTTCGTTATGTTTAACGCTATTTTTAAATTGGATCGTTTAACTTTAATAATTAAAAAAATTATATTTTATATTATTAATTTATAAAAGTTAGTTTTTAATCTAATACAAACTAAAGTTTTTAATGTTAATAATTTCAAAGATATCATTTGTTATACATTAAAGGGTCATATATCATTTGTAAAGTAACTAAGTTTTTAATTATTTTTTATTAATTTAAATATTTATTTATATGTAAATTTATCATTTTATATTAAAATATCGTTTTATAATAGCAAAATTTTCATTACTAAATATTTAATAGTTTATATTAAATCCATGTAATACGCGAGTTAATAACTAGTATATATATACCTTACTTCTCACAAATGTAATTTTCAAAATTAAATCCCCGTTGCCGTCGCCCAAAGTCTCCAACCCTTAAAGTTGTCTTCAACATTCCAGATTCTCCCTAATCGTCGGTCTGCTTAATAACTAGTATATATATACCTTACTTTCTCACAATTTAATTTTCAAAATTAAATCTCCGTTGCCGTCGCCCGAAGTCTCCAACCCTTAAAGTTGTCTTCAACATTCCAGATTCTCCCTAATCACCGGTCTGCTTAATAGCTAGTATATATATACCTTACTTCTCACAATTTAATTTTCAAAATTAAATCCTCGTTGCCGTCGCCCGAATTCTCCAACCCTTAAAGTTGTGACAGTTGCGTACGAAGAATTCGGCAGTAATGACGTGAGCACATTTGGTCGTGCTTGAAATCCACGAGGATTTAGTAACTTTTGTTATTGGGGATTGATAGTATGTGAAAAATGATGAACGTGGGCGAAAACCGTGCGCAAAACGGAGTTCGTATGCTCCCGGAATCGCGAAACGAAGTTTAAATCAAATATTGGAAGAAAAACACGCTAGGCGGTACGCCTAACCCCCAACCCTCCAGATTCAGGCTATGCGCCCAGGGACTATGTCGGTTAAAACTTTGTTTCAGTCGATCAGAATGCATTGAAACCTTCAAAAAACGATATTTCTTCATCTTGGACGACTTCCAGACGTTATTTCTTCCCCCTAACACCTCAAATCTTCATTTCAAAGTCTTCCAAATATCCCGATCGTGCCACGGATCGTATTTTCAAGTCCTGATCGTTGTTATACGCGCAGAAATTCGTCAGAACAGGTAACGGTTCATTTTAACCTTCTAGTTTGATTTTGATTGATTAGATCTTGATTTTGAACGTAATGAGATAGTTAGGATTGTTGATTATTACCTAGATGATGACTAGGATTGATTATAAACGAAGAACACGAAGTTCTAACGGTTAAATCCTTGTTTTGATCCGTTGTAATGCCCGATTTTCATGAAATCATACCCATGATTATAATGGTTTAAACCATTTGATTATGACAATGTAGGTGATTAGTTTGATTAATCTTTGAAATGCAAAGGTTAAATCCAAGTGTTTCAAACTAATCATAATCATTAACATACTCATTGGAATGATTATCTGATGTTTGTGATAACAGTCAGATTAGTATGTTAAATCTGGTTATTTCACCTATTCTAATGCTACATTGTGATATTTCATGATATTTGGGTAATCAATAATAAGGATTAATCATTTCTAAGTCATTAAATCATCTAGAAACTGTTTTAGCATTTTAATCAACAACATTAACTATTTGGTTAATCTGAGATTATTCTGATTAATCAAGAGTGTCATCAACTTTGTATTAGGAATCTGAATCAGTATAGGTTCCTACATTATCATACATTGTATGATATAACCTTAAATTAATTAATTATATAATTAATATCGAGTTGATGATTTACTAAGCAATGTCTTTGACATTGAACGTTCAGAAGGATCTAATCAGTAAACTAGAACATAAATAACTTATTAAAGATAACTAAATGCATAATCATCTCTGTACTATCAGTTTGGTGATACACTGCTACCCTATTATCATCAGGTGAGTTTCGTACAACCCCTTTTATTTTTAATCTTTTATAAACATCGGGGAACATTGTTGAACTTTTAATGAACATATGATATGTATCACTGATATCTGTATGATTTCATGTGATTGCTGTGACTTTTGTGGGATTTCATGGGATTTTGGCCTGTAGACTGAACTCTATCATGACACTGAAAGTCCTCATTTTTGAACTGTATCTAGTGAACCCATGTGTGGCCGAGCAGAAAACATTGATAGTACTATTGGTTGACACCCCATTCGCTGGGAGGATTGCATCTCCCCTTGTGTGAATGTTTGTTATCTGTTTCCTGAACTTCTTAATGGTGTGATAGACATTAAGATAATGAGGCACTAAGATATGTACCGACGGGTAATATCTTGAGACAGACTAGACGTCCGAAAGGAACTAGATACAGGTCCCATGGTTATCCGGAACTGAACTTTTGAGAACGTGCTTATCATATCATATTGTTTTAAATCGAACTGTCGATCTCACCAGCTTTGTGCTGACGTTTCAAACTTAAATCTTTTTGCAGGAAGACAGTGACACTCGGTGAGGATGCACTTTTGAGATATTTGCACTTTAATAATTAGTATTGTAATTAAATAAGTCAGTTGTGTAATGAACTTAGTTGTAAATTATGATACTGATTGTAATGACGAAACCCTGTATTATATTTACTTTAAGTTAATCTGTGTGCTTATGATATTGGTTCAAGTAAGTCACACCTCACCTCGGAGACATCACCACTATGCTTCCGCAACCGGTTTAGTGACGTCAGACCAGACACGAGGTGACGAGGGGTGGGGGTGTGACAGGGTGGTATCAGAGCCACAGGTTATAGAGAATTAGGTTGATTTAGAGACCTAGACTATAACCATAGGCTCGTATAGTTACACAGAGAGCACCGAACATAACAAATGAACAAAACTTGTTTCTGAATTAAGCCAGAATAATCAAGTACTACAAATTACAGTTTTGACTGGCCAGCACAACTGGAATTTGCAACACTTGTGCGTTCTAGTTTACTTTAATTCAAGCAGAACCTCAATAACTATAAAGACGAATAGTTGTGTTAGTATAGGGAAAACGTCGGACATCATGTGTATGTTGAATGTTATTATTCAATATATTTTTTTCATGGTACTGATTCGAGTATTCTGTTTATACAGCGATGGCAGACCAAGGAGAGAGATACATTTATCAGCGGTTTCCTTACGTGATACTAGACGATACCCCGAGCTCAAGTTCGGGTTCTGACTCCGATCCATCGGAGGCATCTGCAGCTGCTTCTCAGGCTGATGCACTTGTACCACAGACACCATCAGCACCAGCACCTGAACCAGCACCTATGCCATCTCCACCGAGAGCTCCAGCATGGGATGGACTCAGACGTATGCGAGGTCAAGCTCGCAAGACGACAGGTCTTCCTATTAGACGTCAGATGGCGCCTAGGGATGAGCCTGACACTGTACATGAGGTAGGAGAGTCCTCACAGCAGGCGGAGTTTAGGGCACAGCTTCGCCAGGTGACCTTAGATCTTCAGGGGACTCGACTAGAGTTACAGGAGTCTCGTGCTATTGGGGAAGATACACGTACCACTGTGTTCGAGATACTCACATATCATCTGTTGTTGATGGAACAGATGAATGCATTGGATGCTGGCTCGCAAGCTTGGCGGGCTATGATCGAGGAGAGGATGAGGAGAACCATGATTCAGGGGATGATAGCTGCATTCTGGCAGCGAGTGATAGTGATGAGAGGAGTGATGATAGGAGTGCTTGAGGGCATGAGCTTAGAGGTTAGGTTATTATGTGTGGCTATAGGGTTGGTCATTATAGCCATGGTGTTGGACGGATTATGGTACTTTCTGCGGTGAGGGTTGATTGGAGGCGGAACAGTTGTGACTTTATTGTACATATGATGTGATATAGTGTGATCAGTAGTTGTGAGAGCGGGATATTTTGGTATGGACAGATCCCGAGTTTGTGAGATGTAGTGTATGATGTTGTTGGTTTAGAGTATCATGACTTTTGGTTGTATCGAAACTTGGTATGTATAAAACTATGGTACTGTAATATATGGGTGTTTTTGTATATCTGTTTGTACAATGAACTTTGTGTGTGAACTATAATTAATTTTTCTGTGTGAAAAAATAACCGTATGCGAACGAATTAATATGAGAACATGTCAAACTAATATATATATTTCGCTGAAATACAGTACGGGAACAATACTGTATGCGAATATATTGAACTAATATATATATTTCGCTGAAATACAGTACGGGAACAATACTGTATGCGAATATATTGAACTAAAATATATATTTTGCTGGAATACAGTACGGAGCAATACTGTATGCAAATATATCTGTAACTTAAGTACAGTACGAGAGCCATACTGTACGAGAACATGTCTAAATTGTGAACGTGCCTGAATTGTGAATGTGTCTGTAACTTAAGTACAGTACGAGAGCCATACTGTACGAGAACATATCTATGGTCTGTATGAGAACTTAATGTATGAACTGAGAACATATTAGAGAACTTGTCTGAGAACATGTCCTAGTTCTGTATGAATATATTTCTAAAAACATGTGTTGCAATGCAAGGAGCTGGGTAAGACTCTAACATGTTTTTGAAATAACAGGGCTAAGTATAACTACGAATAATTGTGTGATCTGTGTGTAATGTGAACATGTCTGGGCTGAATTCATGTAGTTATACTGTATTCTTTATAATCACATTTCAATATAAATTTTCAGTGTAACTGAATATGATTGAATTTATGTGATAGAACGGGTTATATCTTTAATATTCTTAAACTGACCTGAATTTGTCTGCTTGTGAGCAGATTAATGGCTCCTAAAAGAGGTCGACCAGCTAAGAAAGCTGCTAAGAACATTACAAACCCTGAACCGAATCAAATTCCACCTTTGAATGTTGAATCAAATCCGGATCCGCATGTTAATCCGGAAGCGAACGTGATCCCACCTGGGAACTTGGAAACGAATACTACTCCACCAGTGAACCCTGGAGCAGGCATTGTTCCACCTACTGGTACAAGCGGATCTGAAACAAATGAAGCTATGATAGCTCGTATTGTGCGTGAACAATTATCTGCTTGTGGTGTTCTGACACAACACCAACCACATATCACCGCAGGTTCTGGTGGGGAACACGATCATGTTGAGCATAATGCTACAGGTGGTCATGTTGAAACTCATACCACTACCGGTACAACTACCATTATTCCTGATCCACCCCGACAGGGATGTACTTACAAGTATTTTGCTTCCTGTAACCCTCCGACTTTTACGGGCAAAGAAGGAGCGGCTGGTCTAATAAGGTGGATTGAGGAGATGGAAACTAAACTCAAAATCAGTCAGTGTTTGGAGGAGCATAAGGTGTCTTATGCTGCCTGTTCTTTGAAAGACTCTGCTTTGACCTGGTGGAATACCCAGGCCAAGACTTTGGGTTCAGCCACAGTCGACTTAATGGGCTGGAATGATTTTAAAACTCTGATTAGATCAGAGTACTGCCCAATTACTGAAATCCAAAAACTCCAGGAGGAATTTTGGAATCATTCGATGATCGGTGCTGACTGTCTTGCTTACACCGATCGTTTTCATGAACTTACTTGTTTACTTCCCGATATGTTTCCTACGGAAGCTGCTTTAATCGAGAAGTATATTAAGGGTCTGATTCCTCAGATATGAGGAATGGTGACTGCTGCTGAACCTACAACCCTGAAACATACCATTCTTTTGACCACTAAGCTTACCAATGAGGCGGTAAGAAGTGGTACTCTGTCTTTGAAACCTCAGACGGCTCATAGTCGTAGTGATGTCGGTACCTCGAATGTGTCGAAAGGTACCAAACGGAAGTGGTTTGGCAAAACCAAGGCGAAGGCTCCGGCTGAGATCACCCAGAGCAAGCCAACTGTGAAAAACTATGGTGCAAATGTTCCTGAGAGGAAAACTTATACTGGGCATGCGCCCAAATGCAATAAGTGTCCACTCCATCACACGGGACCATGTCCTGTTTGTCTGAACTGTAACCGAGTTGGACATTATGCTAAATATTGGAACTTTCCTGCTCAGACACCAAACCAAGCATCACGACAAACCACTCAAACCAACCGGTCATGTTACAAATGTGGAAGCCCTGATCATCTCATACGAAACTGTTCGAACAATAACACCAATCCGGGAACTGAAGCTAGGGGGAGAGCTTTTCAGATTGGTGCGACCGAGGCGAGACATGATGCAAATATTGTTACTGGTACGTTTCTTCTCAATAATCTTTACGCATCAGTTTTGTTTGACACAGGAGCGGATAAGAGCTTTATCTCTCCTGAATTTGCATCATTAATTTCATTGCCTACGGTAGATCTAGAAACTCCTTATGTTATTGAACTTGCTAATGGCAAGTTGATCAAAACAAACAATGTTATTCAAGGATGTTCCTTGAATTTGAATGATCATCTTTTCAAAATTGATTTACTTCCTATTGAGCTTGGGAGCTTTGATGTCGTTGTTGGTATGGACTGGCTTTCTGATAACCAAGCGGAAGTTGTGTGTCAAAACAAGGTGATCCGTATTCCATTACCTAACGGTAATACACTAATAGTTCAAGGAGAACGAGCAGGTAGAAAACTTGGTATCATATCTTGTATGCGAGCTCAGAAGTTCTTAAGGAAAGGTTGTTATGCTTTCCTAGCACATGTGACTGAGCACAATTCTTCACCCAAACAAATCACATATATCCCAGTAGTCAAGGATTTTCCTGAAGTTTTTCCTGAGGACATATCAGGATTACCCCCAGTGAGACAAGTTGAATTTCGAATCGACTTGATTCCAGGTGCAGCACCTGTTGCTAAAGCCCCGTATCGGCTTGCACCATCCGAAATGCAAGAACTTTCAGGTCAATTGCAAGAACTGTTAGACAAAGGTTTTATCAGACCTAGTTTTTCACCCTGGGGAGCACCTATTCTTTTTGTGAAAAAGAAGGATGGTTCATTCAGAATGTGTATTGACTACAGGGAACTCAATAAACTGACAATCAAGAACCGTTATCCACTACCTCGTATCGATGATCTGTTTGATCAACTACAAGTGCTACTTATTTTTCAAAAATCGATTTAAGATCTGGATATCATCAGTTACGTATTCATGATGACGACATTCCTAAAACTGCTTTCAGAACTCGATACGGACATTACGAATTTTTAGTGATGCCATTTGGTTTAACAAATGCACCAGCAGTTTTCATGGATCTGATGAATCGAGTATGTAGACCTTATCTGGATAAATTTGTGATTGTGTTTATTGATGATATTCTTATTTATTCTTGAAATCAACAAGAACATGCTCAACACTTGAAATTAATTCTAGAACTTTTGGCACGTGAAAAATTATATGCCAAGTTCTCCAAGTGTGAGTTCTGGTTACGAGAAGTTCAATTTCTTGGTCATGTAGTAAATCAAAACGGTATTCAAGTGGATCCCAGTAAGATTCAGGCGGTGAAACAATGGGAGACACCACGAACCCCGACTAAAATACGTCAATTCTTGGGGTTGGCAGGTTATTATCGTCGGTTTATCAAGAATTTTTCAAAGATAGCCTTGCCATTGACTACATTGACACAGAAAAATCAACCGTTTATATGGAGTTCTCAACAGGAGGAGGCGTTCCAACTGTTGAAACATAAACTCTGTAATGCACCTATCTTGGCACTACCGGAAGGTACTGATAACTTCACAGTGTATTGTGATGCTTCACGTCAAGGTCTTGGGTGTGTTTTAATGCAGAAAGATAAGGTAATTGCTTATGCTTCTCGACAACTGAAAGTACATGAGAAGAACTATACCACACATGATCTAGAACTTGGTGCAGTAGTGTTTGCACTCAAGATTTGGAGACATTATCTATACGGAACTAGGTGTATTATATACACTGATCACAAAAGCCTCCAACACATTCTAGATCAGAAAATGTTGAACATGCGACAGAGGCGTTGGGTTGAACTGTTAAACGAGTACGACTGTGAGATTCGTTATCACCCAGGCAAAGCAAATGTTGTAGCTGATGCTTTAAGTCGCAAAGAACGAGTCAAGCCTTTACGTGTGAAAGCGTTAGGTATGACTATTCAAACCAGTCTAATTCCTCAAATTAAAGAATCTCAACAACAAGCTTTACAAGCAACGAACTATTCTGCTGAGGGACTGAGAGGATTAGATAAGAAACTCGATACTAAGGCTGATGGACTGTTGTATTTCAAAGATCGAATGTGGGTTCCCCTATTCGGTAACTCCCGAACTATTATCTTGGATGAGGCGCATAAATCCAGGTATTCTATTCATCCAGGTGCTGATAAAATGTATAAAGATCTTAAAGATTTTTACTGGTGGCCTGGAATGAAGAAACACATAGCTGAATACGTGGATCGATGTTTAACATGTCTCAAAGTTAAGGCTGAACATCAACGACCTTCTGGGTTATTGCAACAACCTGAGATTCCCATGTGGAAATGGGATCAGATCTCTATGGATTTCATTGCTAAATTACCCAGAACCTCACGTAATCATGACTCTATATGGGTTATCGTTGATCGCCTTACGAAATCTGCACATTTCTTACCCATCCGAGAAGATTATTCTATGGATCGACTCGCTAAACTCTATGTTAATGAGATTGTATCTCGACATGGAGTACCGATCTCTATCATTTCTGACAGAGATAGTCGATTTATGTCACGATTTTGGCAAACTCTTCAGAATGCTTTGGGCACGCAAATCAATATGAGCACAACTTATCATCCACAAACTGACGGGCAGACTGTGTGATTGATTTTGGAGGTAGCTGGGATATTCATCTTCCACTTGTTGAATTCTCATACAATAACAGCTACCATACAAGTATTCAATGCGCTCCATTCGAAGCACTTTATGGACGGAAGTGTAGATCACCTATCTGTTGGTCAGAGGTAGGTGAAAGTCAAATCATAGGCCCAGAATTCATTCAGGAAACAACTGATAAGATCGCACTCATTCAAGAACGAATCAAAGCTGCTCGCGATCGTCAAAAGAGTTATGCTGATAATCGCCGTAGACCACTCGAATTTCAAGTAGGTGATCGTGTAATGTTGAAAGTGTCACCTTGGAAAGGCATTTTCAGATTCGGGAAGCGAGGTAAACTTTCGCCAAGATTTGTAGGGCCGTTTAAAATTCTTGAACGAATTGGACCAGTAGCCTACAGACTTGAATTACCTCTTGAACTCAGTAACATTCACGATGTCTTTTATGTATCTAATCTGAAGAAATGTTTAACTGATGAATCATTGATCGTACCTCTCGAAGAGATTCATATTGACGAAAAACTTCAGTTCAGTGAAGAGCCAGTAGAGGTAATGGATCGAGAAACGAAAGTACTAAAACGTAGCCGCATACCGATTGTTAAAGTGCGGTGGAACTCGCAGCGAGGACCCGAATATACGTGGGAACGTGAAGATCAAATGAAAGAAAAGTACCCACATCTATTCTTATAAACAATTGTCTTAATGTAAGTCTTCATTAAATTTCGGGACGAAATTTCTCTAACAGGAGGAGACTGTGACAGTTGCGTACGAAGAATTCGGCAGTAATGACGTGAGCACATTTGGTCGTGCTTGAAATCCACGAGGATTTAGTAACTTTTGTTATTGGGGATTGATAGTATGTGAAAAATGATGAACGTCGGCGAAAACCGTGCGCAAAACGGAGTTCGTATGCCCCCGGAATCGCGAAACGAAGTTTAAATCAAATATTGGAAGAAAAACACGCTAGGCGGTACGCCTAACCCCCAACCCTCCAGATTCAGGCTATGCGCCCAGGGGCTATGTCGGTTAAAACTTTGTTTAAGTCGATCAGAATGCATTGAAACCTTCAAAAAACGATATTTCTTCACCTTGGACGACTTCCAGACGTTATTTCTTCCCCCTAACACCTCAAATCTTCATTTCAAAGTCTTCCAAATATCCCGATCGTGCCACGGATCGTATTTTCAAGTCCTGATCGTTGTTATACGCGCAGAAATTCGTCAGAACAGGTAACGGTTCATTTTAACCTTCTAGTTTGATTTTGATTGATTAGATCTTGATTTTGAACGTAATGAGATAGTTAGGATTGTTGATTATTGCCTAGATGATGACTAGGATTGATTATAAACGAAGAACACGAAGTTCTAACGGTTAAATCCTTGTTTTGATCCGTTGTAATGCCCGATTTTCATGAAATCATACCCATGATTATAATGGTTTAAACCATTTGATTATGACAATGTAGGTGATTAGTTTGATTAATCTTTGAAATGCAAAGGTTAAATCCAAGTGTTTCAAACTAATCATAATCATTAACATACTCATTGGAATGATTATCTGATGTTTGTGATAACAGTCAGATTAGTATGTTAAATCTGGTTATTTCACCTATTCTAATGCTACATTGTGATGTTTCATGATATTTGGGTAATAAATAATAAGGATTAATCATTTCTAAGTCATTAAATCATCTAGAAACTGTTTTAGCATTTTAATCAACAACATTAACTATTTGGTTAATCTGAGATTATTCTGATTAATCAAGAGTGTCATCAACTTTGTATTAGGAATCTGAATCAGTATAGGTTCCTACATTATCATACATTGTATGATATAACCTTAAATTAATTAATTATATAATTAATATCGAGTTGATGATTTACTAAGCAATGTCTTTGACATTGAACGTTCAGAAGGATCTAATCAGTAAACTAGAACATAAATAACTTATTAAAGATAACTAAATGCAGAATCATCTCTGTACTATCAGTTTGGTGATACACTGCTACCCTATTATCATCAGGTGAGTTTCGTACAACCCCTTTTATTTTTAATCTTTTATAAACATCGGGGAACATTGTTGAACTTTTAATGAACATATGATATGTATCACTGATATCTGTATGATTTCATGTGATTGCTGTGACTTTTGTGGGATTTCATGGGATTTTGGCCTGTAGACTGAACTCTATCATGACACTGAAAGTCCTCATTTTTGAACTGTATCTAGTGAACCCATGTGTGGCCGAGCAGAAAACATTGATAGTACTATTGGTTGACACCCCATTCGCTGGGAGGATTGCATCTCCCCTTGTGTGAATGTTTGTTATCTGTTTCCTGAACTTCTTAATGGTGTGATAGACATTAAGATAATGAGGCACTAAGATATGTACCGACGGGTAATATCTTGAGACAGACTAGACGTCCGAAAGGAACTAGATACAGGTCCCATGGTTATCCGGAACTGAACTTTTGAGAACGTGCTTATCATATCATATTGTTTTAAATCGAACTGTCGATCTCACCAGCTTTGTGCTGACGTTTCAAACTTAAATCTTTTTGCAGGAAGACAGTGACACTCGGTGAGGATGCACTTTTGAGATATTTGCACTTTAATAATTAGTATTGTAATTAAATAAGTCAGTTGTGTAATGAACTTAGTTGTAAATTATGATACTGATTGTAATGACGAAACCCTGTATTATATTTACTTTAAGTTAATCTGTGTGCTTATGATATTGGTTCAAGTAAGTCACACCTCACCTCGGAGACATCACCACTATGCTTCCGCAACCTGTTTAGTGACGTCAGACCAGACACGAGGTGACGAGGGGTGGGGGTGTGACAAAAGTTGTCTTCAACATTCCAGATTATCCCTAATCGCTGGTCTGCTGATCCTCCCAATCGTCTTCGCTTCCACCACTTGTCTTCCCCTCCGCTCCGTCGCTCGTCTTCCCTCTCACCGTCACTCGTCTTCTTCCTCATTCTGCTCCGCCGCTCCCCATTTTCGGGTATGTTTTCATGGCTGATATAAATTTATATTTATGCTGATTGGAACAAGGCTGACACTCATCTTTGATCAGGGAGTTTGTTTTTGTAGAGATTAGAGTAAGATGGTTCATGGGTGTAATATGGTTTAAGGTATATTTAGAAAAGAAGAAATAACAAGCTATTCAATGATAACCCACAATCATCAGGAAAGAACAAAAAGCAACTGCTGTAATTTTTTATTCAATAATAAAATCAATGACATATTTACATGTGACATATAGAGAAAAGAACACAGATTTAGTATGAAGCAATTGGTATATTTTTTTTTATTTTAAACTTTATGTATTATCTAGCAACTTGCCGGCAAATCTTTGAAATACGATTATGCACACTATTAAAAAAATGTTTATATTAATATATAATGTAATATTATTTAAAAAATTTACGGTAATAATAACAATTTCCACCCCCTAATAAAGTAATTATTAGATGATTCAAATCCCCTATGGAGATAATTAAAGGGAATTAAAATTACGAGAAAGTAAAAGAAACTGAAGAGTCGAAACAGAATATATATCGATCAGAAGAATTATTCTACGAATGCAAGTTTCTTAGGTCGTAATCTTTGATTTTGAAATACATATTAATCAAGTTAGATCGAAGGCTAAGGTTGATGTTCATTTCGAGAAGAAAACGTGAACCAGCACACTATATGCTCAAGATCGAGTCCTTTTCAATTCTTTACGAAGCTAAAAAGTCCAAGATTGAATCTGATGTTTTTGATGCCAGTGGTCATAAATGGTCACCTTTCTGTTTTAAACCATAATTTTCAGCGCCGAAATTAAATGAAGCTTATATATCTGACTCTTTAACATCGTTAATTTCATGATTGATCAGGAGACTAGATATACATCCAAACAAGGGCGATCACATTTCTCTGCATGTGGTAATTTGTGATGCTGGGAGTGACTCAAAAGGATGGGAGGTCTGTGTTGATGTCAGTTTTTTTGTTTATGATCATACGCAGAACAACTATGTAACCTTTCAAGGTAATGAAATGTATTTTTTTTAATTTTTTATTTATTTCAATGCATGCATGGATATTTTGTGAATGTAAGTATTTGTAGATGTTAATGGACATAGGACAAGGTTTCATATGAAGAAGACGACACGGGGTTTTGATAAACTAATATCGATGGAGTCTTTTATGGAAAGTGAAAATGGGTACCTTTTCAATGATTCATGTGTCTTTGGAGTTGAGATTATTGAAGTTCCCCGGTTTACACGACTAGATTGGTGCCTTTTGATGACAAAGCCTCTACCAACTATGAATACTTTCACTTGGACCATTAAAAATTTTTCAACTTTAACAGAGGAGACCTTGTTTTCAGATGCTTTCAAAATTGGCAAAGTCAAGTGGTACAATTATCGTAATCTATAATGATTTCATTTGGATGTTTTTTTTTTTATTTTCTTTAATCAATAAAGCATTAGATTTTCAAGGTTCTAATTAATGTATTTTGACTCTAGGAACTTATCACTATTTTCCAAAGGATATGGTTTAGGTATAGGTACACATTTGTCAATCTTTTTAGGAGTACATGATGCCATGTCGCTTCCAAATGGATGTAAAGTTTTTGCAGACTTCAAAATTCGGATTAAAAGTCCGTTTACCGAAAGCGATATAGTGCAAGGTAATTTACATATTTGCAGAAGTACTCATTATTATGAGCTAAAAAAGTGTTTAGCTCCTTTTTTATGTGTACAATCGATGCATAAATTGTTACATGTTAACCATTTGAGACCACTTTCTATGTATTCCCTTGTGGTGCTTGGCCATGGATGCACTATGTTTCACAGTTGTGATCCACATCTTCGTTGGGCGTGTTTGTTAACGCACTTCAATGTGTATTTGAGTGTCGTTTTTGGATGTTCTATTATTAGGTGTTGATTAAATTTTCCGGTCTGTCTTTGTGTATTGAGATTTGTTGGATTTTTACGGTCCCAATGAGTACGAGATATGGTGCCTCTTTGGCTCTAAAGTCTCTCAAGTGGTCGGTTTGTTATCTTGGAATGTGGTTCTCTTGGGTCTTTGATTTATGGGTCAATTACATATATATCCTTCCTAAAACCATTTATTACATATTTACCCAATCATAAAAGTAAATTACATATTTCTCCTTTATAAACCAAATATATTACATATTTATCCATTTCATTAAAAAACAAATTATGTATTTCCTATTTTATCCTTAATAAACTAACCATAAACAACTTACGTATTTCTCCTTACTAAGGGGCAATTTTGGAACATGGGGATATTTGTAATTTTAGTTTAACATTGGGGATATATGTAATTTTGAAGTTTAATAAGGGAATATATGATATTATCTCTTGATTTATTAACAGTTTTAATGAACTTGATTTTTTCTTGTGACAAGAAAAAGTAGAAGTTTAGCTTTTTTAAATACAAAAACAGGGCTTGAATTCTTCAAATTTCATATTTTGTTTTTTTATTATTGTTTTGTACTTGCTATTGACGATTTGTATTTTTAATGAATTTTGCACTTTATGCTTTACAGGACTCAATATTTGGTTTTGCAACTCGGATAACAAGGGCTTTCAAACTTTTATGTTGTTGAGTGAAATCATTAACAGGAAAAATGGCTTCTTGTTGAATGATAGTCTTAGTGTTGAAGTAGAGTTTTTAGGGATTGGAAAGCTTAGAAATTTCATTTGAAACATGTTTCTTGTATGTTTTTTTTATTTATTTTAAGATGATATGGTATTAATATGTTATTGTAGTTTGCGTTAAATTTATCAATAAAACAGTTGGTAGCTATAAGGTTATGTGTAATGGTTGCAAATTAATTATGGTTTGCATTTCATGGTTGAATTTGTTTCTTTGGCTTTTGTACTATTTGAAGATATGCATATCTTCTTGATTGTTTGCATTTTTATTTTTTTTTGAACGGCGAAGGTCTCAATCGTGTGAACCCACTGTTTCCAGGCCATGTCACCAAGGTTTAGTTACCTAGACCTCCCATTAGCCACCACAACCTCCCGAGGAGGAAACCCCACTGGAAAACCCCCCACCCCCTCAGACCCCTTTTTCGCTGCGGGATGGATTTGAACTCAATACCTCCCATTTGGAAGAATATTGGGGTACCGTTGAGGCAATGCCTCATTGGTTTGTTTGTATTTAAACTTCCGTTTGTAGGTTTTGAGAAGTACGCAACTATTTTTTGAACGGTAAAGGTATCAATCGCGTGAACCCACGGTTTCTAGGCCATGTCACCAAGGTCTAGTTATGTGGACCTCCCATGAGCCATCACAACCACCCCAGAAGGAAACCCCACTGGAAAAACCTCTTAATATCCCTCAGACCCATTTTTCACTGTGGGATGGGTTTGAACCCAAGACATCCCATTTAAAAAAATCTTAGGTACCATTGAGGCAATGCCTCATAGGTAAAAGTACGCAATTGAAGTTTTAAGTTTTCCTCTCTTCTAATCTTTACTTTTATGGAGAATGCGATTTGTCTCGACTCTCAAATAGAATCGAATCGAATCATAAAAAAAAAGTGTAAATCAATTAGTCTGTGAATGACCAAATGAGACGAGTTGAGTTTTCAGCCATTAGCCCCCAATTGGGTTAACGCAAACGTTGGCTTTGTTTTAATGTTTGAATGACCTAATGAGACGATTATACTGCCGTATGTACATAAATACTTGGATCTCATCACTATGTTTAAAGAATTCTTTTGGGTTTGGGCTATGATGATATGTTAGAGCAGCCTGACTCTTTGTGTTCGATATGCTTATTTCAAGAAGAAACTGGAAATCATGTGGTCTTTGTATACAAGATCAGCTTAAGCTTTTTGGTTCACCAATTCGAATAGGAAAAATGCGTCGTTTTCTTAGATAATATAAAAATCATGGAGTTAAAAAAAATTAGCAATTACCAAGTATAGTCAATATGAACTTTCAAAAGGTAAAGCTCTTAGACAGTTGACTGAGTGATGACTATCTCCTAAGTCCTATTGGTTACAAGCTACCTCTAATGCTCACAATAAATCTGAATGAACAAACAACAATAAATCTGAATGAACAGACAACGGTGAAGAGGAATTGAAGAACAAATAAACAAATTTACTCAGTATATTCTAATATTTCAGCAGGGTTCTTAGGGGAAAGAATGAAAAAAAACCTTACCCTTATCTCAATTGAGATAGAGAGTCTGCTTCGAATGAGTTCTTGACTAAGACTGAAAAGTGAGAAGTGACGACAACTTTGTGGAGGGGTGGCCAAATTCTCGGTTCGACTCCTCGACTAGCTGTCCATCTTTCAAAGCTCCATATTCTAACATCCAGAAAGATGAAAACCATAACAATATCACCCTCCTCCTCCTTGAACTGAAAATAGCCTCTCATGGCATCTTAAGTGAAGCTGAAGTGTGGCTCAAGCATAGGGTAGCAATCAAGTTCAAGAAAGCATTCCAAAATCCAAAATCTTGAGTTTTCAAGCGGAATTATCAATTCAATAAGTTCTAATTATTATATTTTGTTGATTTTACTTCATATAACATTTATAAGAGTAACCAAGCTCGGCTCCATGGTCAAAAACATCGAAACATTGAAAATTAATAAAAGGGCTAAATTGTCCAAAACGGGTATTTTTCAGAATCTGTCAAAAATAGGATTTTTCCTTACAAAGTTGTAGAAATATGTCAAATATCAGGATTTGGTGGGTACGATAAAAGTATCTAGTAACTTGCCGGTAAATCTTTGTAATAAATAGGGGTGTTCAAAAAAATCCGAATCCGAATCCGAATAAAAAATATCCGAAAATCCGAATCCAAAATATCCGAATTTTCTGATAATCCGAAAATTCGGATATCCGAAAATCGGATATTTTGGATATCCGATATCCGAAAATAATTATTTTTATTTTTTAATTATATAAATGGCAAACAATTGACATAGCATTAAAGTCTACAAGTCCAAGACTCTAGGCGGCCCCGCAAATGCAATCCAAAATTCAAATTCGGTATTTCCCTCGATTGAACAAATTTCAAAACAAAACGTAAAAAAACCCTAAAGCTACTTCCAGCCGCCGCTACAACCAGCCAACCACGCCACGGCTACCACCGCAACCGTATAGGCGGAGGATCCGAACGCACCACGTCGATCTACCAATCTACCACTAGCCCACCACCACAGTCTACCACCACCATGGAGATCTAATCTACAACTCCACCACCGCCAGGTAGATCTAGACATCTACTCTACCACTCCACCACAGCGACTAGCTGATTACCTGTCTACCACCGTCGCTGCAGCCGACTAGCCGAACCTCCCTATTGAAGCTGTTCCCAGTCGAAAACACCACACAACACCTCTTGGCTTCCGTCACTCTAACAGCCGAGTCTCACTTCCCAGTCGAGTGTATTAGGTTTATTATTATTATTTTTTTAGATTTGATAATATTTTGGCAGACCATTTAAGATATACCAAGGTTTTTTTTGTTTAAAGTCTTGTTTTCGGATATCCGATCATGGTATCCGAATCCGTATCCGAACTTTCGGATACCCGAAGTTCGGGTATCCGAAAGTTCGGATACGGATTCGGATACCAGAATCAAGTATCCGAAATGTTCGGATATCCGAAAGTCCGGATATCCGGTTTTGAACACCCCTACTAATAAAATTACGCACACTGTTATAAAATGTTTATATTAAACATACTAGATAATAAAATTAATTTACACATGTTTAATTTAAAATATTAAATTGTTAATAATAAAAGTGTAAAAAATTTATGAAATAATATTTTAAGATAAAATAATTAATTTACATATTGATGAATACTTCATGTAATAAAATTACAATAAAAAACTTTAATTGCTCTATAAATGATATGTGATATTTTTGATTTGTAACAATTATTATCTATTAAATAATTGATGATAAAGTTTCAATTTTTAATTTATCAAAGACTAACTTTTATAAATCAAAAAGGTAAAAAGTATAATTTATGTAATTATTTAATTTTAAAGACTCAATTTAAATATAATGTTAAATATAAGGACTAAAAGTGTAACGTTTTCTATCATTTTTTACTTTGGTTTTTAAAATAAATTTAAAAAACGTCATTGGTTTGTAAAAATCTTATTGTTTAAAACACTGATTTATAGTTTATTTCATTTTTTTTTATAAAAAAATCATTGTTAAAGAATTTTTTTTAACTTTGATTATCTAGAATATAAAATATTTCTTATTTAAAAAAATAAAAGATAAATAATATTATTAGTTTTTAATATTATAATTATTTAATAAAAAAGAGAATGCAAAAGAGAGAATTAAATAAATTTAATAAAAAGTTAACATGTGACAAAAGTGGTGTAATAAAATGACAAGTGACAAAATATATCTTTGTTTATTAGTATAGTAAGATAAGATAAGATAATGTAATTTTTATTTAGAAAAACAAAGGTACTAACAATTTCTACCCCATAATAATGTAACTATCAGACAATTCAAATTCCAATATTGAGATAATTAAAGGGACTTTAGTTAGTTACTACGTAAAAGAAGCTGAAGAGTAGAAGAAGAATATATATAAGAAGAATCATTACAAGATATGCAAATTTCTTTTACATTGAAATACATATTAATCAATTAAGGGCAGATCGAAAGCTAAGGTTGCTGATCAAGTGTATATATATTGTTTGTTTAAATACATGTATATAAACATATTTTTGACTTGTATTTGGTTATATATCTTGTTCTTCCACAGGCCGGAATGTTCATTTCGAGAAGAAAACATGAACCAGCACACTATATGCTCAAGATCGAGTCCTTTTCCCTTCTTTACGAAGCTGAAAACTCCAAGATTGAATCCGATGTTTTTGAAGCCAGTGGTCATAAATGGTCATCTCTCTATCTTAAAATCTTTTTATATCACTGAAATAAAGCTTCCGTGGCTCTTTAACATCGTTAACGTCATTATTGTAATATTGATCAGGAGACTAGATTTGCGTCCAAACAAAGATGGCTAGATTTCTCTACATGTGGTAATATGTGACACTGGGAATGGCTGAGAAGGATGGGAGGTCTGTGTTGATGTCAGCTTTTTATTTATGATCATATACAGAACAACTATATAACTTTTCAAGGTAAATGTTTTTTTTAATTTATTTTTTGTCATGCGTGCATGGGTATTTTATAAATGTTTGTATTTGTAGATATGAATGGGCGTAGGACAAGGTTTCATGAGAAGAAGACGACATGGGGTTTTGACAAACTAATACCGTTGGATTCTTTTATGGAAACTGAAAATGTGTACCTTTTGAATGATTCATGTGTGTTTGGAGTTGAGATTATCGCAGTTCGCAAGTTTACACGATTAGATCGGTGTCTATCGATGACAAAGCCTCCAGAAACTATGAATACTTTCAGTTGGACCATTAATAGATTTTCAAATTTGACAGATGAGATTGTGTATTCAGAGGTCTTCAAAGTTGGCAAAGTCAAGTGGTACATCTGATAACAAGGGTTCGAAGGGGTAATTTAAATGTTTAATGGGATGTTCTTAAGTGTTTTGATATGATAATTCTTTCGAATAGAAGCTACCATGTGTTCATGTGGGTTTGCAGGTTACGGCGGGGTCAGATCAACATACCAAAAAGTGCGTTTTTTGAGGTATTTAAGCCCCCGGTTAACCCTAGTCGGGGGAATCACTTGGGAACGAAAAATTGGAGTATCTAGGAGCATTTTGGAGCATTCTTAAGCATCCAAACATCAATCCAATCCTAGGAATCAAGATCTAATCATGCAATTCATCAAGAACATTGAAGATTCAACCACGGGAATGTCCGGCTAAGCACTTCGTGATCGTCTTCGGATGGATAGTTAGGTTTGATAGCTAGGATTTCTTTTGAATTGTTAAACATTGGTATTGGATTAGTTTTTCATTGATTTACTTTTCTAGTATTGCTTAGTTGTGAAACCATAACGATTTGTAGTTACTTTGCAATTCCAATTTCAAGTTTGTTACTTTTTATTCATTAATGGTTTGAGTGGATTGGTAATTGCTGGAATTGGGTGTTCAAAGCTCTAATAATCATTGGTTTTGTGAAATCAATAATCAACCAAATCAACAACATCGGTCTATTTATCGGTTGTCAATAAGGTCATTAATTGGTTTTCAAATCATAGGTGTGGATCAATTCAAGCATAAGCTATGTCTATATGGTTTCCAATTGACAATTCAAAGTATACCTAGTTATTTGATTAACTTGAAATCTGGAGTGATCACATTTTTAATTATTGTTTACAAATATTTTGATTAATTGTTTTAAGTTTTAGAAGTTTATTTTTGTTTTCAAATCACAAACTCAACCATTCAAAGTTTATTTTTATTGCAGTTAGTTAAGTGACTTGTGTTTGAAAGTAGTTTCCACTTGACTTCTCGTGAATCGATACCCGACTTCCCTATCTAATTGGGTAGTAGGACTTGAGTTTAAAACTCTTATTTTTGATTGTTACTTCGACATCGATCAAATTTTGGCGCCGTTGCCACGGAGTCGTGCGCAAATTACTTTCAATTACATTTAATTTTATTTATTTTTTAGATTTACACGGGTTGTGTTAGTGTGGAGGTAACTTCAGGTTTGCATGCATACTAGGTATTCTGGGAGATCTTCACCACTGAATTTTGATCCAAAAATCGAACGCACCGCTCGTAGGAATCAAGTATTCCACCGGACAGAGCTTGCATCTCTAAGCATTCAACAACATTTGATAATGGAATTTCCACTTAATGATCCGTTACGTAAACCACCAAGGTTTGAGAATTTTCAAAATCCACAAGGTAACCCAAATCCACCACCACCTGCTCAACCCCAATTTCAGCATGTACCTCCTCCTGACCACCGTCCTAATGATGACCATCATACCAACACTACTGAGGAGAGACATACCAACACTACTGATAATAGTTTTTTGTTGGCTTTAAATTTAAATGAGCTAATAGCAATTAGATACTTGGTAAATTAGTTTAGTTTAAAGAGATTTAACTAATAATTAACTTAAGATAAATCAAATGCTAATAAGAAAGTTCTAAAATTAAAACAATTTAAAATTAGTTATAGGCTTTTATCTAAAGTAATTATATGATTGTAATCATATAAAAACTCTTTTATAAAGCAATAACTTATTAACTATAATTCAATGTTTATTATAAAAAACAAATTTATAAGATCGTGTCACTTGGTTCTTAATTATTTTTTAAATGACATTGTTTTGTTATAAAAATTATACTATTATACTCGTATTATTTTTCTTTATAATTTCGTTATAATATTGACTATGCTTTTTTTTTTCTTCATATCTTCGTATTTATATCAAGGTATGGGTGTTTAAAAAATAAAAAAACTGTTTAAAATAAAAACCAAACCGTATATGTGATAAAAACCTAATAGAATTCTGAATTTAGTTTTTCAGTTTGATAAATGGTTTCAATTTTATTTAAATTCGGTTTTTTCGATTAATCAATTAAACCGAATTTAAATATAAACTAGTAATTTAACATGTTACGTGATGATGTCAAAACATATAGTAGCTCTAATTTATAATGCAGTATGAAAACTCGTTATATTTGACTTATTTTTTCCTAAAAGAATTTGATTTGAAACATCAGTCTACCGAATATGCACATAAAATATACACGAAAAAAATGACATGACTTATTTGTAGGAACACCGTTCACAAAATAAAAGAATACTTTTATTATTCAATTATTCGAATTACAATTCAGAAAAATACAGAATTTAAAATAAAGTAATACAAGAAATATAAAAATGCTAAAATTGAAATTACAAGAAGAAGTAGAAAACAAGATGAAACGAATTGAAATGAGTTCGGTGGCTGAGGATTTCTGTTTAACAAAGGTCCCTTAAAACAGATTTCAGGCCACCCAAGTGAACCCGATTGTTTCCCGGGGTACAACAACCGAAGCAGTGTGTACTGCCAGAGTTAACCGAAAACCCGAAACTTCACCTGAAACAAGAGTGTTAACACGAGGAATCGATCATTGTAGGTTGTTGAAAACTCAACAAAGTATATGATTGTGTTTGGAACCTTTGAAGCTTATGTGTGTATATCTCAAGTGGTGTAGAAATCTCAAAAACTAGCAACTTCAACAAGAGGGCAAATGCCTCTATTTATACTTGTAGTCTTAGTATTTCAAAGGTTGCCATTATGCCCACTAACTAGCATATTCATGACCAATTGTCCACTAACAAGCACCATATTCATGGCAAATGAATTGGTATATGAAAGGTTTCTATTTCTTTTTCCTTTTTCTTTTCACACAAAATTCCAACATTATTTGTAAAAAAAATACATCATAACGTAGATCAATGTGATTTATTATGACGATAGATACTTAAAACTATTGACGCAGGAAATTTAGTTTTTTTTTTTTTTTTTATCATATGATACCAAAGAATGTAAATTTGAAGCTTTTGAAAGTAGATGGCATTGAAGTCATATTTTAAAAATTTATAGAAAATTAAGGGAAAAAATTGTTAGCCCGAAACATAACAATAAGAAAATTTTTTTTAACCTATATCTTTCGGCCCCATGAACATTTGAATCAAGCTCCGCCACTGATTCAAAGAACCTTTTTCAAATCCATTTAATTTAAACTTTCTATTTTTTTAATTATTTCAAACTCAAATTTTCAATGAAAGTTTGAAATTATTAGAGAACATATCATTACATGTTAAAGTAAAGTCACAAATCAAAACAAACTCAGAAATTTCTTTAGAATAATAATCTGATATTCAACTTTTTAATTATATAATTACATATTGAATTATTATAATAACTAGATATTTGTTGCACGCACATTGCGGCGCATTGCGTTGCTGCTGAAGTGCGGTCGTCTCAGACTGACTCGTTGGAGACGAATCAAAAAAAATTAAAGAAAGAGGCATGCAAACCTACAAAACAAAAGTTACATGATTGTTTCACGATTGAACACGGATCATAAGAAAAGAATAAATAATAATAATAAAATAAACTATAAATGAAAAAGAAAAACAAATTAGAGAGCTAGTGATGATTGAACCTTTGTTGAAACCAAAACACAAAAAAAAAAAGAAAAAAAACGGTGCTCCAACCATTGTGACAAACCCCAATTGAGTTGGCGGACGTTTTAGTTAAGCTTTATTTGTCTCTCGGGACTCGATCGAGTCATTCTTGTGTGTACGTGTCATTCGTAATGGTTTTAGTAAGGTGGTGTTTGTTTTTTCAGAGGTAAAACATCTGCAGTCTGCGAACCACGTCTGCAGACCTCTTTTGCAGAAGAGGTGGACTAAACCTCTGTTAAAAGAGATTTTAAGAGGGTTTGTTTTTTAACATCTTCAAAAGTCTTCCCCACTTCCCTCTTCCCCCTATCCTGTAAAAACGGTTTCAGAATAGGATCTACCCGATTTGTGATAAATATCCATTTCTGAACAGAGAAAAGTCTTGAAGATGGGTGAAGAACATAAACAAGAATCTAAGATGTAATGTAAACTGATGAACAAACAGATGATTTATAACAACAGTAGTTCAATCATTCAACAAGATTACATTACCTACCCCTCTCATGCTCTCAAACTCCATGGATAAAGAATCCATGGAGTTCATGGGGGAGAGCTCTCAAGACTACATTGAAGCACACCCTCACACACTCTCTTGTCTGTGTTATTTTGACAAAATAGAGAACATCCTCTATTTATACGTCACATGACCCAAACCCTAGAAAATAAATAAAGTGCAACAAATGATAATAAATAATAAACAAATAAATCGTATTATCATTTGCTAAAGTCTTCGGGTCATCTCGAGTGTCTTCATAATCTTGAGCTTTTCAGTGGCTTTCGCGGTGACTTGTTACTCCCTAATCAACAAATACATAATACTTCTTGTTTACATTCCATCTATCCAAATTAACCGTTGGTCTTGACTTTTCTAGACCCAACATATCTTAAGCAGACAAAAAAAAAACCCTAACCTTGAATCCAACCCACCGATGAAACCCGACCACCTGCACCACTGTTATCATCACCTACCGGAGCAGCGGTGGTCAAAACAACGACGGAGCAACGGTGGTCACGATCGGCGGTGGAGGGCTAGAGATCAGAGGTCACGATTGGCGGTGGAGGGCTAGAGATAGGAGGTCACGATCGACTATGGAGGACTAGAGATCGGAGGTCACGTCGGCTTACCACCAGCACCGCTCGGTTCGCCGGAAGTCGAAACAGAGACTCTGCGACCTCCGAATCAACATATTTGGCACGACCATGGTGAGATCTAAACAAATTAGCTCATGATCGATCTAAACAAATTAGATCACGATCAACTGTGGAGGGGGCGGCGGTGGGAGGCGCGGCTGTGAAGGGGCCGGCAATGGGGGCCGGCAGTGGGAGCGTGGATGTGGAGGTGCAACTCGTCGGTTTGTGGGTGCGAAGAAGGTCAATTGATCGTGGGTGGGAAGAAGAGGCTTGGAAGAGGTCTGAAAATGTTGGTTCACGAATTGTAATATATATCTAATCAGAACCATCAGTTGGTCTTTGATTTGTTGATATAAAATGTTGCTAAGCTGTTCGGATTTTGTGTTTTTTTTTGAAAACAGAATAGAGAAAGTGATGACCAGTTCGTTCTCGACATAGAATGGGTAACAACAAGTTGAGTAGACGGGTGTTCAAAATATCTGAAACTCGAAAAAAATATGAAATCGAAATCGCATCCGAAACCCGAAAAAAACTCATCCAAAATCTAATTCGGGTTTTTCGGGTCGGATAATATAATTTTAGGCCCGGGTCGGGTTTCGGATAGGCAAAAACTAGTTTTTTCGCGTTGGATATTTGAATAACCCGACTAAACCCTGTTTACTCTGGCTGTTCGGATGAAAGAGTCACTTTCTTTTTCGGCCGAATAATATATTTTGAGTTTCGGATAGAACAAAAAAAATTTCAAACCCAGATAACTTTGGATCCAACCCGATAATCCAGAGGGTAAAATAGTCATTATGCATCTTCGTACAAAGGTCTAATCAAACAACGTTACTGAATTAACACTTAATGATAAAAAAAGGTTGCCGAAGAGTCCTTTTTTTAAAGATCTAAAACTAAAGTACGTGGGTGATCAACTGGATATTTTTTTATTGTTTACATGTATGTTAAGATATTTTCAATTAATATGCAATATTAATTTATATATATCTTATTCAATACTTCCGTAAGCATGCATGCAGGCATGTTCAAATCAAAAAGAAAACATGAACCAGCACACTATATGCTCAAGATCGAATCATTTTCCCTTCTTTACGAAGCTGAAACGTCCAAGATTGAATCTGATGTATTTGAAGCCAGTGGTCATAAATGGTCTCCTTTCTGTTTTAAACTCTAATTTTCTTCACTGAAATGATGCTTATATATGTGACTCCTTAACATTGTTAATTTCCTTATTGAAGCTAGTGGTCTATATATATATATATATATATATAGGGGAAGGATCAAATAATAACCCTCCCTTATTGCGAGAACCCGTGTTAACCCGGCATTTTTTGCCCGAATCTTTTTTTTCTTTTTTTCATGGTTTTTGTTATACATAAATAGGGGGGTTTCTTTTTTGTGTTTTTGCTAATTCATCACCGTTTAGAAATTATTTACAACCGTAAGTAAGTGTAAGTTACTTACATTACACTTAATGTATTTTGACGATTTTTTATCATTGTTTAATGTATTTTATGTCACCAAGGTCTAGTTACGTGGACCTCCCTTGAGCCACCACAACCACCCCAGAAGGAAACCCTACTGGGAAAACCTCCTAATCTCCCTCAGACCCCTTTTTCACTTCGTGAATTTGAAAGAATCTTAGGTACCATTGAGGCAATGCCTCATTGCTAGAAGTATGCAATTGAAGTTTTGAGTTTTCCTCTCTTCTAATCTTGATTTTTATGGAGAATGCGATTTGTCTCGACTCTCAAATAGAATCGAATCATAAATCATAAAAAAAAGTGTAAATCAATTAGTTTGTGAATGACCAAATGAGACGAGTTGAGTTTTCAGCCATTAGCCCCCGATTGGGTTAACGCGAACGTTGGCTTTGTTTTAATGTTTGAATGACCTAATGAGATGATTATATTGCCGTATGTACATAAATACTTGGATCTTATCGCTATGTTTAAAGAATTCTTTTGGGTTTGGGCTATGATGATATGTTAGAGCAGCCTGACTCTTTATGTTCGATATGCTTATTTCAAGAAGAAACTGGAAATCATCTGGTCTTTGTATACAAGATCGGCTTAAGCTTTTTGGTTCACCAATTCGAATAGGAAAAATGCGTCGTTTTCTTAGATAATATAAAAATCATGGAGTTAAAAAATTAGCAATTACCAAGTACAGTCAATATGAACTTTCAAAAGGTAAAGCTCTTAGACAGTTGATTGAGTGATGACTATCTCCAAAGTCCTATTGGTTACTGTAACAACTGTCAAAATTCGATAATAAATATACTATTAACCGAGTCAAATGGGCTTGGCCCAGTTAAACCCAATAAGGCCCACTAAGAATTGAGGTCCCAATTAAGGTCCGACCTATAAATTTAAACTATTTGAATCTACAAACATTTCTTAATGAAATGATTCTTAATCACTGATGATTTCGAAAGAAAAAAAAGTCATGGAACTGATTAACTTTCGGTGATCGGTGTTCACAAAATGCGATAATAAAATTCTAAACATTATATAATAATAATAATAATAATAATATTATTATTATTATTATTATTATTATTATTATTATTATTATTATTATTATTATTATTATTATTATTAGCATCATCATCATCATTATTATTATTCAATTAAAGAGGCGGGTTAAAACTATTAAACAATTACGCAAACTTAAATGGGTTTAAACTAGTTGTTCGCCATATTTATTTTTATTCGACGAACTAATATTACGAGATTGTTCGTGGTATTTTTAACATGATTCGGTGACGAAATAATAATCGTAACAACAAACACGACTCGAATGGGATCATTACGCGAATAACACGGGAGTTATACGCGATACAGACTGACCTAGAGTATCCCCACTACCTCAAAACACTAAGTATAAAAGCATCTCATTCTAATAATCCTTTCATTTTGGTTCAGCCGTTATACACTCACAATACACACTTATGTGTGTGATTTCATCCGACTGGAAAGCAGAAAGGGAGGAACTCCGGCCACTGCCACCTCCTCCGGCCACTGCCATCTCTTCCGGCGCACCTCATTTCAGGCAACAGAAGCAGCCATGAAACCCACATTGTACCCTCCCTCACCGCCAAGCAGCCTTGAAACACACCTTAGGTGTGTGTGTCTTCTGTTCGTGATACCAAAGAAGGAAGAAAGAGAGGGGGAGCTGGTCACCATTTTCTCCGGCCAGTCACACGACTCTCAGATTCACACCACCAGGCTCTAGCTCTGTCGATCTCCACCCTTGCTCAGCCGCATAAAATAAAGTTCACACGAACAACGTGTGGGTGTGTGCTCGGTAGAAAGACGAGAGGCAGCAGCCGGCCGCCATCTCCGGCGCAGCTCCGGTGAGATTCCGATCCACCTTCAGTATCCGTTACTCGCGAGCTGAAAACCTGCAGCAGAAAGCGACAATGGTTGGGTATATGTAGCAGAGCTACACATCAATGGCCACCATGAACTAATAGAATGGTGGTGGTCAGACTGTACGCCAATAGGAAACAGCAATGAGCTGGTTATGTTCTTGATGGCCCGAAACTGCAGCTGGCTTCGCAAGATTGAAGAAGCTAGCAAGACCACCCGGTATGAACATATAATCAACAAATGCTAAGGTTGTATATGCAGATTTTTAAGCATAATAATTATAAACATGAACTATCTATTCAACAAAGTGTATAATAACAAGAATAATCAGACCGATAGTTAAGATTATATATATATATATATATATATATATATATAGGGTAAGGAGTGAATAATAACCCTCATTAATTGCGGTAACCCATTAACCCTGGCAAAAAACGCTCAAATCGCAAAATTTTTTTTTTCATGGTTTTTTTATGCAAAAATAGGGGGGGCTCCTTTTTTAATCGTTCGCTAATTCACAAGCGTTAAAAAGTTATACGAAATGTAAGTTTGCGTTACACTGCGACACTTAAATAAATGTTCGCAGTGTAACGCAAACTTACATTTCGTATAACTTTTTAACGCTTGTGAATTAGCGAACGATTAAAAAAGGAGCCCCCCCTATTTTTGCATAAAAAAAACCATGAAAAAAAAAATTTGCGATTTGAGCGTTTTTTGCCAGGGTTAATGGGTTACCGCAATTAATGAGGGTTATTATATGATCCCTTCCCTATATATATATATATATATATATATATATATATATATATATATATATATATATATATCTACGTTAAACGCATTGATTATAAATACGTTTGATTAACTAAATAATCGAGCGCCAAAGAATGATCATTATTAACTGAAAATCTCATATGTAAACAAAAGACATCGGCTAATCAAACTTAAACCAAGTGAGGACGCGTTAGATTACATTTGACGGTTGTGTCACATAGGCACACAAAACAAAATTATTGATGTCAGTTATTGATACACATTTGATTTATAAACAGGATCTCGTATTATATTTGACTGGGAAATGCTATATTATATCAAACGTTTAGAGTTGACTAGCACTTAGGTGCTATATGTGGTCACTCGGACTCTGGTTATCACAACATATGGACATGGTTCCATTGCTATACACACTGTGAGTATTCGTAGTCCCCTTTACTTTTTACATGTTTTGGGGGAAATACATGCTACAATACTTTGCTTTTATACTATGATACTTGAAAGGTTTTCATTACTATGCTAAATGTGTTAATGCTGGAACATAAGTTAGCCGGATGTAGATTGCATGAGAGTTTGTTATTCTATTTTAAGTCCCTTTATTTATGATTAGACACAACCATTAACTCAAGGGTTTGAGCCAGGGGATATATTGGATAGTACTATCTTGGTTGACAGCCCATTCACCTACCGGGTGGTCTTGCTAGCTACAGTCACCCAATGATGCCTATATGGTGGATGAATATGTCTAACTCTATTTGTATACTTTGAACTCGGGATGAGTTTGGTGATCATGCGATCATAACATAAGGGCAATCAGTCATAGGTTTGATTGTGGACTCATGTAGATTGCATCCATTCACACTTATGGCTTAACATATTAATGATAGCATAACATTATGGGATTGATGATCCTACTGGATTTTGATTTAAACATTATGGGATTGATGATCCTACTGGATTTTTATTGAAACATTTTAGGATTGATGATCCTACTGGATTTCTATTGAAACTTATTACTAACGCTAGGATGGCAAACACTATTACTTAAACTGTTTGATGAAACATAAAACCTACGAACTCACCAACTTTTTTAGTTGACACTTGTTTTTGCATGTATTTCAGGTACTAACCTAAGGATAGATATGGACCTTACACTTAAGCAGAAGGACTAGCATTCTCTCATACTCAATGAGTTCTTGATATACAGTTTCGTTGCATCTCCCGTGTTTCCGCCAACGGCGAGGGTGTGACAGTTACAAGCTACCTCTAATGCTCACAATAAATCTGAATGAACAAACAACAATAAATCTGAATGAACAGACAACGGTGAAGAGGAATTGAAGAACAAATAAACAAATTTACTCAGTATATTCTAATATTTCAACGGGTTCTTAGGGGAAAGAATGAAAACAAACCTTACCCTTATCTCAATTGAGATAGAGAGCCTGCTTCGAATGAGTTATTGACTAAGACTAAAAAGTGAGAAGTGACAACAACCTTGTGGAGGGGTGGCCAAATTCTTGGTTCGACTCCTCGACTAGCTGTCCATCTTTCAAAGCTCCATATTCTAACATCTAGAAAGATGAAAACCATAACAATATCACCCTCCTCGTCCTCCTTGAACTGAAAACAGCCTCTCATGTCATCTTAAGTGAAGCTGAAGTGTGGCTCAAGCATAGGGTAGCAATCAAGTTCAAGAAAGTATTCGGAAATCCAAAATCTTGAGTTTTCAAGCGGAATTATCAATTCAATAAGTTCTAATTCTTATATTTGGTTGATTTTACTTCATATAACATTTATAAGAGTAAGCAAGCTCGGTTCCATGGTCCAAAACATCGAAACATTGAAAATTAATAAAAGGGCTAAATTGTCCAAAACGGGTATTTTTCAGAATATGTCAAAAATAGGATTTTTCCTTACAAAGTTGTAGAAATATGTCAAATATTAGGATTTGGAGCTTGGGGTACGATAAAGTATCTAGTAACTTGCCGGTAAATCTTTGAAATAAAATTACGCACACTGTTATAAAATGTTTATATTAAACATACTAGATAATAAAATTAATTTACACATGTTTAATTTAAAATATTAAATTGTTAATAATAAAAGTTTAAAAAATTTATGAAACGATATTTTAAGATAAAATAATTAATTTACATATTGATGAATACTTCATGTAATAAAATTACAATAAAAAACTTTAATTGCTCTATAAATGATATGTGATATTTTTGATTTGTAACAATTATTATCTTTTAACTAATTGATGATAAAGTTTCAATTTTTAATTTATCAAATACTAACTTTTATAAATCAAAAAGGTAAAAAGCATAATTTATGTAATTATTTAATTTTAAAGACTCAATTTAAATATAATGTTAAATATAAGGACTAAAAGTGTAACGTTTTCTATCATTTTTTACTTTGGTTTTTAAAATAAATTTAAAAAACGTCATTGGTTTGTAAAAATCTTATTGTTTAAAACACTGATTTATAGTTTATTTTATTTTTTTTATAAAAAATCATTGTTAAAGAATTTTTTCTAACTTTGATTATCTAGAAAATAAAATATTTCTTATTTAAAAAAATAAAAGATATATAATATTATTAGTTTTTAATATTATAATTATTTAATAAAAAAGAGAATGCAAAAGAGAGAATTAAATAAATTTAATAAAAAGTTAACATGTGACAAAAGTGGTGTAATAAAATGACAAGTGACAAAATATATCTTTGTTTATTAGTATAATAAGATAAGATAAGATACTGTAATTTTTATTTAGAAAAACTAAGGTACTAACAATTTCTACCCCATAATAATGTAACTATCAGACAATTCAAATTCCAATATTGAGATAATTAAAGGGACTTTAGTTAGTTACCACGTAAAAGAAGCTGAAGAGTCGAAGAAGAATATATATAAGAAGAATCATTACAAGATATGCAAATTTCTTTTACATTGAAATACATATTAATCAATTAAGGGCAGATCGAAAGCTAAGGTTGCTGATCAAGTGTATATATATTGTTTGTTTAAATACATGTATATAAACATATTTTTGACTTGTATTTGGTTATATATCTTGTTCTTCCACAGGCCGGAATGTTCATTTCGAGAAGAAAACATGAACCAGCACACTATATGCTCAAGATCGAGTCCTTTTCCCTTCTTTACGAAGCTGAAAACTCCAAGATTGAATCCGATGTTTTTGAAGCCAGTGGTCATAAATGGTCATCTCTATATCTTAAAATCTTTTTATATCACTGAAATAAAGCTTCCGTGGCTCTTTAACATCGTTAACGTCATTATTGTAATATTGATCAGGAGACTAGATTTGCGTCCAAACAAAGATGGCTAGATTTCTCTACATGTGGTAATATGTGACACTGGGAATGGCTGAAAAGGATGGGAGGTCTGTGTTGATGTCAGCTTTTTATTTATGATCATATACAGAACAACTATATAACTTTTCAAGGTAAATGTTTTTTTTAATTTATTTTTTGTCATGCGTGCATGGGTATTTTATAAATGTTTGTATTTGTAGATATGAATGGGCGTAGGACAAGGTTTCATGAGAAGAAGACGACATGGGGTTTTGACAAACTAATACCGTTGGATTCTTTTATGGAAACTGAAAATGTGTACCTTTTGAATGATTCATGTGTGTTTGGAGTTGAGATTATCGCAGTTCGCAAGTTTACACGATTAGATCGGTGTCTATCGATGACAAAGCCTCCAGAAACTATGAATACTTTCAGTTGGACCATTAATAGATTTTCAAATTTGACAGATGAGATTGTGTATTCAGAGGTCTTCAAAGTTGGCAAAGTCAAGTGGTACATCTGATAACAAGGGTTCGAAGGGGTAATTTAAATGTTTAATGGGATGTTCTTAAGTGTTTTGATATGATAATTCTTTCGAATAGAAGCTACCATGTGTTCATGTGGGTTTGCAGGTTAGATGAAGAAAAATAATGATTTTAGAAGGAAATCAGATAACCGGAAGCAAGAACGAGCAATTTGGGATGCAAGAAAATGAAGTTGTGAAAGCCCGGGCCGTAATTATGGTTTACAGGCTGTAGCTTATGGTCTGGGGGTGTACACCATAGCTGGAACCGTAAACCCTAGGCTTATGGGCGTAAAGGGAGTTTTGGAGTGCCGTAGCTTACGGCGGGGTCAAATCAACATACCAAAAAGTGCGTTTTTTGAGGTATTTAAGCCCTCGGTTAACCCTAGTCGGGGGAATCACTTGGGAACGAAAAATTGGAGTATCTAGGAGCATTTTGGAGCATTCTTAAGCATCAAAACATCAATCCAATCCTAGGAATCAAGATCTAATCAAGCAATTCATCAAGAACATTGAAGATTCAACCACGAGAATGTCCGGCTAAGCACTTCGTGATCGTCTCCGGATGGATAGTTAGGTTTGATAGCTAGGGTTTCTTTTGAATAGTTAAACATTGGTATTGGATTAGTTTTTCATTAAATTACATTTTTTAGTATTGCTTAGTTGTGAAACCATAACGATTTGTAGTTACTTTGCAATTCCAATTTCAAGTTTGTTACTTTTTATTCATTCATGGTTTGAGTGGATTAGTAATTGCTGGAATTGTGTGTTCAAAGCTCTAATAATCATTGGTTTTGTGAAATCAATAATCAACCAAATCAACAACATCGGTCTAGCTATCGGTTGTCAATAAGGTCATTAATTGGTTTTCAAATCATAGGTGTGGATCAATTCAAGCATAAGCCATGTCTATGTGGTTTCCAATTGACAATTCAAAGTATACCTAGTTATTTGATTAACTTGAAATCTGGAGTGATCACATTTTTAGTTATTGTTTACAAATATTTTTATTAATTGTTTTAAGTTTTAGAAGTTTATTTTTGTTTTCAAATCACGAACTCAACCATTCAAAGTTTATTTTTATTGCAATTAGTTAAGTGACTTGTGTTTGAAAGTAGTTTCCACTTGACTTCTCGTGAATCGATACCCGACTTCCCTATCTAATTGGGTAGTAGGACTTGAGTTTAAAACTCTTTTTTTTGATTGTTACTTCGACATCGATCAAATTTTGGCGCCGTTGCCAGGGAGTCGTGCGCAAATTACTTTCAATTACATTTTATTTTATTTATTTTTAAGATTTACACGGGTTGTGTTAGTGTGCAGGTAACTTCAGGTTTGCATGGCATACTAGGTATTCTGGGAGATGTTCACCACTGAAACTTGATCCAGAAATTGAACGCACCGCTTGTAGGAATCGAGTATTCCACCGGACACAGCTTGCATCTCTAAGCATTCAACAACATTTGATAATGGAATTCCCACTTAATGATCCGTTACCTAAACCACCAAGGTTTGAGAATTTTCAAAATCCACAAGGTAACCCAAATCCACCGCCACCACCAGCTCAACCCCAATTTCAGCATGTACCTCCTCCTGACCACCCTCCTAATGATGACCATCATACCAACACTACTGAGGAGAGACATACTTTTAGAGGAGGTAGTCACCATGGTACAATAGGGAGTGGTGAGAATTAACAACGTTAATGATTGGGATGATGGTTTGAACGGAGGTGATTACAATAAGTTGGTCCTTTATTATTTGACCCCGAACTTTTTTGTTTGCGTTTCTGATATTAGGATACGTTTGCGTTCTTGAACATGTGTGCTCATTGTTAAAATAAGTCACGTGAAACGCACACGTGTCCTTGTAACTAGAGGCTCTTAAAACCCAGTTACAATATTCGAAATAACATACCATAACAAATCTTTGTGTTGATAACTTTTGAACTTTAAATTCAAAACATTCGTTCAGTGCCATCATTGAAATTTCTAATTTTAGTTCTTCTTTATCTTTAAAAACTTTATTTATAATTGGATGTGAAGATGAAGACGGTTTAGAAAATTTCGACTTGTAAAGTTCGGGTATGAAACATCTTTTAAAATATATTGATTATTTAAATAAGAGCTAAATTGAGGTTGTTGACTAAAATCAGTAAAATTGTCAACACCAACACCAATATTTAAATCAGGAACTACAAACTTTTTTTTGAGTTAGAACCATGTGATGAAATTTTTCTATCATGAAATTGATCAACTCTAACATCATTAGCGACATATAAATAACATATTTCACTATGATTTTTATCAACTATTTTAAAAAAACAGATATATCGTTCTCATCACATATATCAACAGGATATATGTATGCTGAAAATTTATACGATATTCGAGTTATATCTCGAATACCAAAACGAACAGATATTAAATCAAGTAGTTCTTGATAACTAATTTTATAACGAAGACATACAGCACGTCGCAAACAATCAATAGGAAGATAATCGTATCTACCTTCTTTAACCTCACAATTTCCACCAATACAGAAAACAACTGTAAATTCCATAACTAATTGTTTAAACTAATTCTAGAAAATGAGTAAACTTACGCAAAATATATATACCCCTCTTTATGATCGGACGCCTATTAAAAAAGTCGTTTTAAAAAAATTCCAGCAAAACATTAAATGGGCGGCGCCAGTTTAATACAGGCGGGCACCTGTTGGCGCCTGTCTCAAACAGGCGGGCACCCATTGGATTCGCCTGTCCCCAAAAAATTCGAAAAAAATAAAAAATTACCACCAGGCGGGCGCGTGTTAGGTGGTTTTCGAGGACATAAATTGGACACCCGTTTGGTAGGTCCGGGCGCCTGTGAGATGACGATTTTTTTTCTTAACGGGCGGCCGCCCGTGACAATTTATTTTATATACGGGCTTTCGTCAGAATTAACGGGCGTGGGCGCCCGCTAATTAGCAGGCGCAGGCGCCTGCTAACCCTTGGTTAGATCTGGAACAAAGTGGATATTTTGGGAATTTTTCCATTATCTAGCGTCTATATATATATGATTTTCGGGATATAGCGTAAGTAATAAAAAAGGACCTCTATAAACTTAATAACTTATTATAAAAGTTGAATAATACAACAATAATTGTAATAAAAAAAAATACATAAGAAGATGATTCAAATGTTAATAAATCAAATGTGATCATTATAAATAAAAGATGATATAGTTTTATGTTGGCTTTAAATTTAAATGAGCTAATATCAATTAGTGTCACAACCCGAGCCGGCTGGCTAATCGACTTTCCCGTCAGGCGGAATAGTCTCGAGGCGCGATATCGTGGGATAATCAAAAGATCAGATTGTTTACAATGCACATGATGTATAATGAGAAATGCTAAATGACATAGATATAGAATTACAAAGTTAAATTACATTGTCATGTTCATAATTTAACTAAGTAAATCCACTCAAAAGAATCATAAAGTTGATATCTTGTATCTGCATAAGATTTACAAAAATGATTCACAAAATATATTATCAAAAGTTAATGCATGACACAAAAGTAGCTAGGTCTTCTATATAAGTCCACTAGCTAAAGCCTCCTGATTACTGTTGACCTAAACGTGTTCGTCACCTAAGAAAACATGCATTTAAACAAAGTCAACACTAGGTTGGTGAGTTCATAAGTTTTGTAATTTAAAACTATTTTTTTTGATATTTCACAAAATATCTTGTCACACACAAGTCCTACTTAGTCTCATTTGACATTATCTCATCTCAAGGTCCTCTCTATAGTTACACCTACAGATAGGATATCGTCCAGCTAAGCATGTTTATATATAGGGAATACGTATCACAAATGAAGCCGCCAGCCCACCACACACTTAACTGAACTTTATACTACCTGTATTGAAGCTATAGATACCCATTTCATCTCATCTCGGCTCATTCACAGTTGGCTTTCCCCATAAGATAAGTCATTACCCCATAACGGTATTAACATAGCATAATAGGTTTTAATAAGTTCAAATCTCCACAGTTATAAATGGTGGATTACCACAGTTATTAATGGTGGTATACTCATTAGATTGGAACTTACTATTACTCACATCTGAATAAGAGGTGAGAGTAAGTTTGAGACGTAGTTATATCCCAATAGGTGATCAAAATTGAAATGACCACATTGTAGCCACCACAAAGGCAATCACAATGTCCTCAATTCAATCATGATTCATTAGTTTTCACAAGTCCTCACAACTACTTGCCACAAGCTTATGACAGGAGGGAGGTTAGTCTCTCAGTCTGCTAGTCTACAGAATAGAGGTGGTGAGATAATTAGCAGACACTATGATACTAATATCACCCGTGTCATAAATGATATAGTTGGAATACGTTGACTAAAAATCAAATAGTCTCATTGTCTCATATTGTCTCATCACATAGGCTTAGATAGGGTCATATTGTCTTATCACATAGACTCATATAGGCTCATATTGTCTCATCACATAGGCTCATAATCACATAACCTCCTAATAACATAGTCACATAATCACGTAGTCTCATAAATATCAGATCTAATCTAATCTTATGAAAATACTAAGGAAAATCTCACAACAATAAGAGATATACTCTCATGGATATTACCATTTAGTCTCATGGATATCACAGGTATAGTCTCATAGATATCACAAATGTAGTCTCATAGATGTCACCATAGTATAAACATAGTGTTATAAAATCAAATCTTAATACACTTATGTTATTCAGTGAGTGGATGATATCAGAAACTTATGTTATTATGACATCATCCTTGATATGTTCTAATGATATGATCAAAATGAAATGAACACTATGCCATGATCTCTAGTCTTTAACATTGTCTTATAAGATCTTGTCTTATTATACAATGTTAGCATACGTGGGGGATGACATCTTGAAGCTATGTTATCACGATGTCATCCTTGATATCCCAAGAAATTTTCTCATATGTTATCTGATATACGTTTAAATATACATATTATTCGACATTATTTCCCCCGGTATAATGATAATAACATGCAAATTCATTCACAAATAGTCCTAATTATTGTTTTTGTGAATTTGCAGGTAAACGACCTTGCTCGGAAGAAAATCAAGCCTTATATGGAATTTCAGCAATTTCTGAGCAAATCCCCATATGCGCACCCCCAGTGGTTCACCGGTTCGACCGGCCGGTTCACCCATAAACGGCCCCGAACTCTAATCGGACCAGTCCGACCACCGGTTCGACCGGTCCGGTTTTCAAAACATTGATTAGATGGTTCAAATTCTTTTATCCAAATAATTAAAGGGACTACCGTTAAAATAAAAAAGATAATTAAAGGTACTTTAATTAGTTACTAGAAAAGTACGTAAAAGAAGCTGAAGAGTCGAAGCAGAATATATATCAGAAGAACCTTCGAAGAACCTTCGAAGAACATTCGAAGAACATTCGAAGAACTGTTGGATCGGGTTGTTAATTTCAAACAACACTTTACAAGTTTTTCTTTTCTACAATCTAACAGATGCGGAAGGTCTGTTAGAAGGATCTCAATATCACTCAAATGATAAACAATATTTGAATAACAATAAAAACAAAAGAGTAAATTCAAGCTCAAAGATATATTTCTCTCAAGGTATTACCGGTGTAAAAACCAGACAAGCACACTTAACAAGTTTACAATGAGAGGTTATATAGCTAAGGCTACAACCGTATACACGTAGGTATACAAGTTGGGTATACTAGACAATAGATAAAGTAAAGCTTATTCTAGTATGTTGAGTGTCTTAACAGGCTAAGACACTTACTTACAATCATTACAAATATAGACATTGACTTTACAAAGACTAGCTAAATACAAAAGACATTTAATGTTGTTGATCTTCAAGGCTTCAGATAATCTTTTGCATTAAATGTTGAGGAAGAGAAGTAAGGTGCTGTCTGACTTTCGGTATGTTCTTTTTGTATTTACTCAGACCAGCATGTCTTGTGTCAGTCCCTTTTTGTACTATGAAGGTAATCAGCTACCGTCTTTGTCAGAGGATAAACCTCGGAAGTCCTTGTCTTTATCTTTGGTGCAAAGGAGATTCCTCGGAAGCTGTCAGTCTTCGGAAGTCATGAAGCTTTATCTTCTAAGTACCAATCTTCCGAAGAGTTTGTCTTGTACAACCTTCAGTAGGAATGAGTTACTCTTCGGAAGTAATTCTGCTTCCGAATAGGAACTCCTTCCTTCCGAAGGCTGTTTGTCTGTGTAGACTTTATACTTAGACAAATATTGAAGTTTGGTGAGCATCAGCCTTTATTAGTCTTTATAGTCTCCCCCTAGGCTGATGCTACCAAAACTTCCTATGGAATACTCCTTACAACTTTCTCTCCCTTCAGGACTTGAGCCCTTGATTTTACCCATCTGAGAGCTTGCCTCCCTTCTTGTCTATTGTCTGGATTTTCAAGAGGGAGGTTTTCTAAATCAAAAACAAAGAGTGCATCAATCACAAACAGCTGTGTCAAATTCAAACTCTTTATTCCTCCATTGTGCAAAAAGAGAGTAAACTCTTTGTGAACTTTATTGTAGCTCCACTTTACAACAGGAACGTAGGTATGATGATGTGTTAGATCATATAGATCTTTTGGATGTTCATAGGGTCTAGCTGCCGGTTTGGCCTTCGGTCCTGGGAGAGGTGACTCTGGCTCAAAATCAGAGGAGATGGTAGATGTTCTCTTTTTCCTTCTGGCCATGCTTTTTCTTCTTATGAATCTTGGTCTGTCTTGAGCAATGGCTTGACTCCTCTGATCTCTGGCCTGCTGTACTTCCGCATTTGAGCCCACTGCTGCACCTATTGTTGTAGTGGGCTGTGGATCAGCATCCTCAGTTGTTGAGGGTTCTGTTCTCCTCTCATCAGCCTGTGTTTGTCTCTCAGGATCAGGGTTTGTTGATGGTTGAATCCTTGTAGTCTTTTTACCCTTATTGATCTTGATCACTGAAGAGATCGGTATGTTGTCCATAGAAGGACTTGATGGAGGAGATGTTTGTTCTTCTTTAGGGTCTAGGGGAAACATGTTGGGGAACATGGCCTTCATAGCTTCCCCACACATGACTTCTTCCCTTTCTCTGATCCCAGATCCAGAGATGGGAATTTCAATTGCAACTCCTTCCCCTAGACCTAAGCCTCTAATTAGGCTTGCCCTTTGAGCCCGTATCTGCTCAATTGGAAGCAACTCACCTCTGGATATTTTAGCCTTTATATCTCTGACATGCATGTCCATGGTTGAGTTCTTCATAGGGCCTAGCTGCCGAGCATGGAAGCCATATTCTAGTAGGAAGGCTTTCAGATTGTCTCTGTAGGCCTTTTCCTTCTGTTTCTTTGTTAGTTTCACTATGACTTGGGATGCAGCAACTGCCTGTTCTTGCTGCTGTACCTTGTCCAGCTCGGCATCCATCTGAGGTACCGACCAGATCAAAAATGCATCAAAATCATAATCCTTCTTCTCAAGTAGAGCAGAGAGTCTGATGCGCTCTTCATCCTGAGAGGTGTCTGGTCGGCCCTTCATTTTCTTTGGCCTCCTCTCCTCCTGTTCTGCTTCCTCTTCTGGTGTTAGTTTTCTTTTTCCTTTGTCATATGCTGTTAGTTTTACCCCAGAAGAGATGGATCCTGTAGCCTCACCAACTGGTTCATTGGCCATTAGCTCCTCTGTGGAGGAATCATCAATAATGACTGGGCCTTCAGAAGTAGCTGCAGCTGCGGAATTAACCTTAGCATTCACTGCCTCCTCCAGTTGACCAACCATCTTGGGTGATTCCTTAGCAGTATCCACAGAGTGCTCAGGAGTGGATGAGAGGTCTTCAACAGCCATTGTCCCAGAAGGGGACACAGGTTCCATGGAGTTTGGTTCTTCTTGAGTAGTTTCTTCCATGGCAACCTAGGCTGTAGTCTCAGCAGGAGACTGAGTCCCAGCAGAGGACTGAGGTTCCAAAGAGACATTTTTTGTATCTTGCTCGGTCTCTTTGGCAACCTCCATGGTAGCCTTAGAAGAAGAAGAAGAGAAAGTAGTACCGGAGTCATGGAAGTATGTGCCCAAGAAGTCATCCCATTCAGTAGTCAAAGTGACTATGGATGGGTTAACCTCCTGTGCACCTTCCTCTTCTCTTACTTCTGGTCCTGACGCTGTAGAAGGTGCATTCTCCCCCTTTTTGGTAGCATCAGGTTAGATGAAAGTAGTTGTAGCAGGATCAGGATGGAAGTATTGAAGAATTACTGGGGGGCGCCTTTTGAGATCCAGAATAGTAGCGTCTTTGATCTGGACCTCAAGCTGCAGGGTAGCAACCTCAGCTTCTAGGTTAGCCACCCTTGCTTGAAGAGTTGTGATTATGGCCGTCAATTCCTGTTCTTTGGTGCCCTCATCCACATGAGTGACATCACTGGGCGATGGAGTCCTGAGCTTGGCTCCTGCACCTCCACCACCAGTTGTGGTTTCTTGGCACCCTGGGTTCCCCTCATTGAGAACGGCTTCAAAGAAGTCCTCCCCAATGTGGGTTGCCACAGGTGAGGTCCTAGCTCCTGTACCACTGTCATGATGATCCTGATTAGGATCAGCAGTAGTGGCAGCCTCATCTACATTGACCCCTTCTTTACTTCTGGGGTCAACCTCTGAAGTGGTAGGCTATGGGTCAGGGAACCTGGCTTGTAACTGTGTCACCACTCTCATAAGTGTTTGGGTAGTAGGAGAGAGTGGTTCCTCCACAGCTATAGCAGAGGATCCTTGAGCCTGGGTGATAGTATGGGTGGGGGCATTTCAGGGTGATAAGATGTCACACCCCCACCTCTTGTCACTTGAGATGATGTCACTGAAATGGTCGCGGAAGCATAGTGGTGATGTCTCAGAGATGAGGGGTGACTTACTTGATCCGATATCAAAAGCACACAGATTAACTTAAAATAAATATATTACAGGGTTCCTTATTACAATTTACATTACAATATTAACTTATTTAATTACAAGTTTGTGAAGTGCAGTCTCCCCGGAGTCACGGTCTACCTGCAAAAAGGTTTGATTTAAAAACGTCAGTACAAAGCTGGTGAGTTCATACAGTTCATGTTCCACAATTTGATATGTTATACAAGTTCTCAAAATGTTCTGTTCAAGATAACCATGGGACCCGTATCTAGTTCCTTTCGGACGTTCTGTTCTTGTTCTATAAAGATACTACCCGTCGGTACATATCTTAGTGCCTCATTGTCTTACTGTTTATCACTACATTAGGAAGTTCTGGAAACAGATAACAAACATTTACACTAAGGGGAGTTGCAAGCTCCCGGCAAATGGGTTGTCAGCCAATAGTACTATCATTGTTTTCTGTTTGGCCCCACATGGGTTCACTAGATACAGTTCAGGAAATGAGGACTTTCAAGTTCTGTGATAAAGTTCTGTTCTACAGGAAAAATCCCATGAAATCCACACGTTCTAAACAATCACATGAAATCACGCAGATAACAGTGATACATATCATATAGTTCTAAAAAGCTCCACAGTTCTTCCTCGATGTTTATAAAAGATTAAAAAGAAAAGGGGTTGTACGAAACTCACCTGATAATACAGATGTAGCAGAATACCTCGCAACTGACAATAAAGGGGTGATTCTGCATTTATTTATGTTTAATGAGTTATTTATGGTTTTAACTTACTGATTAGATCTTTTTGAACGTTCAATGTCAAAGACATTGCTTTGAAAGTCATCAAACTTATATTAAGTATTTAATTAGTTATTTTGTTATCATATCATACAATGTATGATAATATAGGAACCTACATTGCATTAGATTCCCAATACAAGGTTGATGACACTCTTGATTAATCAGAATAGTCTCGGATTAACCAAATAGTTAATGTTGTTGATTATGATACTATAACAGTTTCTAAATAATTTAATGGCCTAGGAATGATCAATCCTTGTTATGGATTACCCAAACATCATGAAATATTACAATGTAGCATTCAAATAGGTGTAATAACCAGGTTTAACATACTAATCTGACTGTTATCATAAACATCAGATAACCGTTCCAACAAGTATGTTAATGGTTGTGATTAGTTTGAAACACTAAGATTTAACCTTGCATTTCAAGGATTAATCCAACTAATCACCTACATTGTCATAATCAAATGGGTTAAACCATTATAATCATGGGTATGGTTTCATGCAAACCGGGCATTACAACAGATCAAAACAAGGATTTAACCGTTAAAACATCGTGTTCTTTGTTTATAATCAATCCTAGCCATCATCTAGGCAATAATAAACAATCCTAACTATGTCATTACGTTCAAAATCTAGATCTAATAAATCAAAATCAAACTAGAAGGCTAAAAACGAGTTATTACCAAATCAAACGGATATCTAGCGGCACAACAACGATCAGAACTTGTAAATATGATCTCTGGTACGATCTACGGCTTCTGATGGCTTCAAAACAGAGTTTAGATGGTGGATTTTCGTCTGATGTTCGTGTTTGAGCGTCTGAGTTCGAGAGGGTTTAAAAAAATAAACTTCTGCATGCAATCTGAAAAAGAAGATCAGATTATTCCACCGCCTCACCCGTCGCGTACCGCGATGAGTAGCCAAAAAGGCTTCGCGTACCGTGAAGAAATCCGGAGGAATCTAAAATATTTTCATGCATCGCGTACCGCGGAGGACCCTGAATCCCTCCTTCGTGTACCGCGATGAGTCCAATCGTTCAACACTTAGAAATTTTTCTTCGTTTCTTGATTCCGGGCAATCCAGGACTCCGTTTTGCACACGGTTTTCGCCCATCATCATTTCTCGTGTACTATCAACCTGTAGTATTTTCAATCGTCAAATTAACGTGGATTTCTTGAACGACTAAATGTGATTCCGTCATTGATGATGTAATTCTCATATGCAACTGTCACAGTCTCCTCATGTTAGAGGAATTTCGTCCCAAAATTTAGTGAAGACTTACATTATGACAATCGTTTATGAGAATAGATGTGGGTACTTTGATTTCATTTGATCTTCACGTTCCCACGTATATTCGGGTCCACGTTGCGAGTTCCATCGCACTTTAACGATTGGTATGCGGCTACGTTTCAACACTTTCATTTCTCGATCCATTACCTCTACTGGTTCTTCACTGAACTGAAGTTTTTCATCAATATGAATCTCTTCTAGAGGTACGATCAATGATTCATCAGTTAGGCACTTCTTCAGATTGGATACATGAAATACATCGTGAATGTTACTGAGTTCAAGAGGTAGTTCAAGTCTGTAGGCTACAAATCCAATTCGCTCAAGAATTTTGAATGGTCCTACAAATCTTGGTGAAAGTTTACCTCTTTTCCCAAATCTGAAAATGCCCTTCCAAGGTGACACTTTTAACATTACTCAATCACCTATTTGGAATTCTAACGGTCTATGACGATTATCAGCATAACTCTTTTGACGATCGCGAGCAGCTTTAATTCGTTCTTGAATGAGTGCGATCTTATCGTTTGTTTCCTGAATGAATTCTGGGCCTATGATTTGACTCTCACCTACCTTTGACCAATAGATAGGTGATCTACACTTGCGTCCATAAAGTGATTCGAATGGAGCGCATTGAATACTGGTATGGTAGCTGTTAGTGTACGAGAATTTAACAAGTGGAAGATGAATATCCCAGCTACCTCCGAAATCAATCACACAGCTTCTGAGCATGTCTTCAAGAGTTTGATTCGTTCATTCAGTCTGCCCGTCTGTTTGTGGATGATAAGCTGTGCTCATATTGATTTGTGTGCCCAGAGCATTCTGAAGAGTTTGCCAAAATCGTGACATAAATCGACTATCTATGTCAGAAATGATAGATATGGGTACTCTGTGTCGAGATACAATCTCATTAACATAGAGTTTAGCGAGTCGATCCATAGAAAAATCTTCTCGGATGGGTAAGAAATGCGCAGATTTAGTAAGGCGATCAACGATAACCCATATAGAGTCATGATTACGTGAGGTTCTGGGTAATTTAGTGATGAAATCCATAGAGATTTGATCCTATTTCCACATGGGATTCTCAGGTTGTTGTAATAACCCAGAAGGTCGTTGATGTTCAGCCTTAACTTTATGACATGTTAAACATCGATCCACGTATTCAGCTATGTGTTTCTTCATTCCAGGCCACGAGTAAAAGTCTTTGACATCTTTATACATTTTATCAGCACCTGGATGAATAGAATACCTGGATTTGTGCGCCTCATTCAAGATGATTGTTCTAGAGTTACCGAATAAAGGAACTCACATTCGGCTTTTGAAATACAATAGTCCATCATCTTTGATATCGAGTTTCTTGTCTAATCCCCTCAGTCCCTCAGCAGAATAATTCGTTGTTTGTAAAGCTTGTCGCTGAGCTTCTTTAATCTGAGGAATTAGACTGGTTTGAATAGTCTTACCTAACGCTTTCAAACGTAAAGGTTTGACTCTTTCCTTGCGACTCAAGGCATCGGCTATGACATTTGCTTTACCTGGATGATAACGAATTTCACAGTCGTAGTCATTTAAGAGTTCTTCCCACCGCCTCTGTCGCATGTTCAAAATTTTCTGATCTAGAATGTGTTGAAGACTTTTGTGATCAGTGTATATAATACACTTGGTTCCATACAAATAGTGCCTCCAAATCTTTAGTGCAAACACCACTGCACCAAGTTCTAGATCGTGAGTAGTATAGTTCTTCTCGTGAACTTTCAGCTGTCGAGAAGCGTAAGCAATTACCTTGTCGTTCTGCATTAAAACACACCCAAGACCTTGACGAGAAGCATCATAGTACACTGTGAAATTATCAGTACCTTCCGTTAATGCCAAGATAGGTGCGTTGCAGAGTTTGTGTTTCAACAGTTGGAACGCCTCCTCCTGTTGGGAATCCCATATAAACGGTTGATTTTTCTGTGTCAATGTGGTTAATGGCAAGGCTATCTTTGAAAAGTTCTTGATAAATCGACGATAATAACCTGCCAACCCCAAGAATTGACGTATTTCAGTCGGGGTTCGTGGTGTTTCCCATTGTTTCATCGCTTGAATCTTACTGGGATCCACTTGAATACTGTTCTTGTTTACAACATGCCCCAGAAATTGAACTTCCCGTAACCAAAACTCACACTTGGAGAATTTGGCATATAATTTCTCATGTGCCAAAAGTTCTAGGATTAATTTCAAGTGCTGAGCATGTTCTTGTTGGTTCCGAGAATAAATGAGAATATCATCAATAAACACAATCACAAATTTATCCAGATAAGGTCTACATACCCGATTCATCAGATCCATGAAAACTGCTGGTGCATTGGTTAAACCAAACGACATTACTAAAAATTCGTAATGTCCGTATCGGGTTCAGAAAGCAGTTTTTGGAACATCATCGTCTTGGATTCGCAACTGATGGTATCCGGATCTCAAATCAATTTTTTGAGAAATATGTAGCACCTTGCAATTGATCAAACAGATCATCGATACAGGGTAGTGGATAACGGTTTTTGATTGTCAGTTTATTGAGTTCCCGATAGTCAATACACATCCTGAATGAACCATCTTTCTTTTTCACAAAAAGAATTGGTGCTCCCCAGGGTGAGAAACTAGGTCTAATAAAACCTTTATCTAAAAGTTCTTGTAATTGACCTGAAAGTTCTTGCATTTCTGATGGCGCAAGTCAATACGGGGCTTTAGCAACCGTTGCAGCGCCTGGGATCAAGTCAATATGAAATTCATCCTGTCTCATTGGGGGTAATCCTGATATGTCCTCAGGAAATACTTCAGGAAAATCTTTGACTACTAGGATGTTTGTGATTTGTTTGGGTGGAGAATTGTGCTCAGTCACGTGTGCCAGGAAAGCATAACAACCTTTTCTTAAGAATTTCTGAGCTCGCATACAAGATATGATACCAAGTTTTCTACCAACTCGTTCTCCTTGAACTACCAGTGTATTACCGTTAGGTAATGGAATACGGATCATCTTGTTTTGGCATACAACTTCCGCTTGGTTATCAGAAAGCCAGTCCATACCGATCACAACATCAAAGCTTCCAAGCTCAATGGGAAGTAAATTGATATTGAAAAGATGATCATTCAAATTCAAGGAACATCCTTGAATAACATTGTTAGTTTTGATCAACTTGCCATTAGCAAGTTCAATGACATAAGGAGTTTCTATATCTACCGTAGGCAATGAAATTAATGATGCAAATTCAGGAGAGATAAAACTCTTATCTGCCCCTGTATCAAATAGAAATGATGCGTATAGATTATTAAGAAGAAACGTACCCGTGACAATATTTGCATCATGCCTAGCCTCAGTTGCACCAATCTGAAAAGCTCTCCCCCTAGCTTCATTCCCTTGATTGGCGTTGTTGTTCGGACAGTTCCTCATAAGATGGTCAGGACTTCCACACTTGAAGCATGACCGGTTGTTTTGAGTGGTTTGTCGTGGTGCTTGGTTTGGTGTTTGAGCAGGAAAGTTGCAATATTTAGCATAGTGTCATACTCTGTTACAGTTCAGACAAACAGGACATGGTCCTGTGTGATGGAATGGACACTTATTGCATTTAGGCGCCTGCCCAGTGTAAACTTTCCTCTCAGAAACAGTGGCACCATAGTTCTTCACCGTTGGTTTGTTCTGAGTGGTCTCAACTAGAGTTTTCGTTTGGTCTTACCAAACCACTTTCGTTTGGTACCTTTTGAAACATTAGAGGTACCGACATCACTACGGCTCACTGCCGTCTGAGTTTTCAAAGACATAGTACCACTCCTTACCGCCTCATTGGTAAGCTTAGTGGTTAACAGAATTGTATGTTTCAGAGTTGTAGGTTCAGCTGCAGTCACCATTCCCCGAATCTGGGGAATCAAACCCTTAATGTACTTCTCGATCAATGCTGCTTCCGTAGGAAACATATCGGGAAGTAAACAAGTAAGTTCATGAAACCGATCGGTGTAAGCTAGACAATCAGCACCGATCATAGAATGATTCCAGAATTCCTCCTGGAGTTTTTGAATTTCAGTGATTGGGCAGTACTCTGACCTAATCAGAGTTTTAAAATCGTTCCAGCCCATCGAGTCAACTGTAGCTGAGCCCAAAGTTTTAGCCTGGGTATTCCACCAGGTTAAAGCTGATTCTTACAAAGAACAGGCAGCATAAGACACCTTATGCTCCTCCAGACACTGGCTGATTTTAAGTCTGGTTTCCATTTCCTGAATCCACCTTAAAAGACCGGCCGCTCCTTCCTTTCCTGTGAAAGTAGGAGGGTTGCATGAAGCGAAGTACTTATATGTACACCCTTGCTGTGGTGGATCAGGAATAGTTGCTTTTGTGGTTGTTGTACCTGTGGTAGTATGAGTTTCTGCATGACCACCAGTAGCATTATGTTCAGTATGATCATGGTTCCCACCAGAACCTGCAGTGATATGTGGTTGGTGTTGTGTCAGAACACCACAAGCAGATAGCTGTTCTCGCACAATTCGTGCTATCATGGCTTCGTTCGTTTCAGATCCACTTGTACCTGCAGGTGGAACAGTGTTCGCTCCAAGGTTCACTGTTGGAGCAGTGTTTGTTTCCAAATTTCCAGGTGGAACCATGTTCACTTCCGGATTAACACGCGGATCCGGATTTGATTCAACATTCACAGGTGGAATTTGATTCTGTTCAGCGTTTGTAATGTTCTGGGCAGCTTTTTTAGCTGGTCGACCTCTTTTAGGAGCCATTATTCTGCTCACATGCAGACAAACTCACGTCAGTTCAAGAACATTAAAGATATAACCCGTTCTATCACATAAATTCAATCATATTCAGTTACACTGAAAATTTATATTGAAATGTGATTATAAAGAATATAGTGTAACTACGTTGATATAGTCCAGACATGTTCTCCATACACACATATCACAGAGATGTTCGTAGTTATACTTAGTCCTGTTAATTCAAAAACATGTTAAAATATTTCATAGCTCACAGTACTGTGATATAAATATATTATTACCCATGTTTTTGATACATTAAGATTCAGGACATTGATAAGTTCTCACATTGATATGTTCTCATACAGATATGTTCTCACATTGATATGTTCTCACATTGATATGTTCTCAAATTAATATGTTCTCATACAGGTATGTTCTCACACAAAAATGTTCTCATAGTTCTATGATATATTGCCACACAGGCAATAGATATGTTCTCACACAGAATTGTTCTCACACAGAAATGTTCTCACAGTTGTATGATACATTGCCGTACAGGCAATAGATATGTTCTCACACAGAATTGTTCTCACACAGAAATGTTCTCACAGTTCTATGATACATTGCCACACATGCAATAGATATGTTCTCACAGAATTGTTCTCACAGTTCTATGATACATTGCCACACAGCCAATAGATATGTTCTCACACAGAATTGTTCTCACATAGAAATGTTCCCACAGTTCTATGATACATTGCCACACAGGCAATAGATATGTTCTCACACAGAATTGTTCTCATAGTTCTATGATACATTGCCACACAGCCAATAGATATGTTCTCACACAGAAATGTTCACACAGTTCAATGATACATTGCCACACAGACAATAGATATGTTCTCACACAGAAATGATTATAGTTAACACAAGTTTGTTAGAAAAACATAGTTCACACATCACCCAAATAGAGCATTACACAGACCGATACACAAAAGACCCATTTTATTATATTACTATCATCATTTTGTGTAACATCCCGTCTTATAAATATAAATAAAATACTTCTGTTTATAATTAAAATATTATTACTCAAAAATATAATAATAAAGACGATCATTTGAATTATAAGATCTCGTTTAATGAATAAAATAGTTATAAGAATAGATTGAGCAGAAACGCTGCCCAAATTTATATTGCGAAGCTCTAAGTTGTTACCCAGCCAACCAAAAATTCAGGTGAATACATTTGACTTGTTTTTAAATTATAAATGAATTTTTTTAGCATTGTTTGTTTAAACTTTGACGCATAAAGGGATACTACGTGACCAGCATTTAGGCTATTAGTAAACGTATGATTTGCAAATCGTATCCGCATATGGGTGAAATTCCCATACGTGGCTGGTACAGGTGGGCTGGAAGATTAAACGTAAGACGTGCTGCGCAGGCAACCTAACCAGTGACCAGCTGTGGGCTGGAGGGAACAAAACGTAAGACGCGCTGCGCTATAGTTCCTAACCAGTGACAGTTATAAACCAGTGTATGCAGTAGTTGTATCGATGAGTGAAATAACCTGCTAAATGTGTAGTATGGCCAATAATAATTATGGTTAAAGGACCGAACATGCTATGCTTACATATCGAGTCTGTTATTTGTATTCACCAACATTATGTTGACGTTTTATTTTCAAAAACTTTTCAGGTAATAATGAAATGTAAAAGAAAAGCAAGATTAGAGATTCTTGGCCTATGATGCCTTGAATAGGATCTTGTAGTGAGACCATGGAGCTATGCCTCCAAGTCATGTATAAACCGGATATTATAAAATGATATGAAATTATGTGTTTGTGAAAAATCTGGTTTACAATAATATGAAATGATGGTATTCATACCTATGCGTATGTATTTTATGAAATCCTGAAAAGTTATTTACAAATAACGAAATGTGGTTTTTCATGCCTATGAGTATGAATCATTTATAAATCATGAAAAACGATTTTTCACATCCATGCATGTGAATTATGTGAAAGTTATGAATTTATGAAATAACGCTTCCGCTGAAACACATTAAAATGAATAATAAACTCTGACCGAGACTGTATTATCCATGAAACCAATTCGGGTCGCAGCGCCCGGGCCGCCGAGAGCCCGGGGTGTGACATTTTCTACAGACTACCGAGACAACATACAACATTACAACCAGAAAAAGAAAAGAAAACTCTCCCAACATCTAATCCTCCACTATCTGCATGCTGGTGATATGAGGATCCCAAAATGATCTCCTGAACATACTTATCGCATAAAATACGATAAGAAAGAAAATATCATGGCCACAACTGCCATGATCACTGCCAGGACTATCATCATTGTCTCAGTACTCACTGCCCCAAACCATACTAAAAACTCTCTCCAAACAGTTTCCTGCTGCCAGAATGCAGCAACTATAACCTGTCTCCAGGTCCTGCTAAGTCGTTCCTCCACAGTAGTCCTCCATGCCTGGGTATCATTACCCATGAGATTCACCTGCTCCATCAAGGTCAGGTGTGAAGTGAGGATCTCCAGAACAGTAGCGCGAGTTTCCTCCAAAGTAGTATGGTGCTGGTGCAAGTCCTGTCTGAGACTTGCTGTATCTGAGCTCGCAGCTCGGCTTGGTGGGAGGATTCTCCCACCTCGTGAATAGCCTGAGGCTCGTCCCTAGGAGCCATCTGGTGTCTAGGGGGTAGCTTGTCCCCGCATCCTCCTAAGTCTGTCCCAAGCAGGGACTCTCTATGGTGAAGGACTGTGTCGTCCCTCTGCTGCTACATTCTCAGCACGAGGCTGATAGCGTCCAGGTGATGCTACCTGTGCTGGTGGTGGTGGTGTAACTGGTCTAGGAGCTGACGGTGGGTGTGGTAATGCTGGTGGCGCCTGTGGCACTACGGGTGGCGCCTGTGAGGCTACAGTCGACACCTCAGAAGGATCCGAGTCAGATCCTGAACTAGAGCTCGGAGTACCATCCACAATAACATGAGGAAATCTCTGATAAATATATCGTTCTACTTGGTCGGCCATCGCTGTAGAATAAAAATCTCTAATCAATATCATGACGTAAATATTAAATAACAATATAGAATATGAACATGATATGATGCTTCTTCCTATCTTAGAACAACTATTTGTCTTCATAGTTATTAATGTTCTGCTTGAGTTAAATTAAACTAGAACGCACACGTGTTGCGAATTTCAGTTATGCTGGCCACTCATAACTGGAATTCGTACCACCTGATTATTCTGGCTTCATTCAAAACAAGTGTTGTTCGTTATTTATGTTCGGTGCTCTCTGTGTCACTATCGAGCCTATGGTTATAGTCTAGGTCTCTAAGTCAACCTAATAATCTATAACATGTGGCTCTGATACCACCCTGTCACACCCCCACCTCTCGTCACCTGAGATGATGTCACTGAAATGGTCGCGAAAGCATAGTGGTGATGTCTCAGAGATGATGGGTGACTTACTTGATCCGATATCAAAAGCACACATATTAACTTAAAATAAATACATTACAGGGTTCGTTATTACAATTTACATTACAATATTCACTTATTTAATTACAAGTTTGTGAAGTGCAGTCTCCCCGAAGTCACGGTCTACCTGCAAAAAGGTTTGATTTAAAAACGTCAGCACAAAGCTGGTGAGTTCATACAGTTCATGTTCCACAATATGATATGTTATACAAGTTCTCAAAATGTTCTGTTCAAGATAACCATGGGACCCGTATCTAGTTCCTTTCGGACGTTATGTTCTTGTTCTATAAAGATACTACCCGTCGGTACATATCTTAGTGCCTCATTGTCTTAATGTTTATCACTACATTAGGAAGTTCTGGAAACAGATAACAAACATTTACACCAAGGGGAGTTGCAAGCTCCCGGAAAATGGGTTGTCAACCAATAGTACTATCATTGTTTTGTGTTCGGCCCCACATGGGTTCACTAGATACAGTTCAGGAAATGAGGACTTTCAAGTTCTGTGATAAAGTTCTGTTCTACAGGAAAAATCCCATGAAATCCACACGTTCTAAACAATCACATGAAATCACGCAGATAACAGTGATACATATCATATAGTTCTAAAAAGCTCCACAGTTCTTCCTCGATGTTTATAAAAGATTAAAAAGAAAAGGGGTTGTACGAAACTCACCTGATAATACAGATGTAGCAGAATACCTCGCAACTGACAATAAAGGGGTGATTCTGCATTTATTTATGTTTAATGAGTTATTTATGGTTTTAACTTACTGATTAGATCTTTTTGAACGTTCAATGTCAAAGACATTGCTTTGGTAGTCATCAAACCGATATTAAGTATTTAATTAGTTATTTTGTTATCATATCATACAATGTATGATAATATAGGAACCTACATTGCATTAGATTCCCAATACAAGGTTGATGACACTCTTGATTAATCAGAATAGTCTCGGATTAACCAAATAGTTAATGTTGTTGATTATGATACTATAACAGTTTCTAGATAATTTAATGGCTTAGGAATGATCAATCCTTGTTATGGATTACCCAAACATCATGAAATATCACAATGTAGCATTCAAATAGGTGTAATAACCAGGTTTAACATACTAATCTGACTGTTATCATAAACATCAGATAACCGTTCCAACAAGTATGTTAATGGTTGTAATTAGTTTGAAACACTTAGATTTATCCTTGCATTTCAAGGATTAATCCAACTAATCACCTACATTGTCATAATCAAATGGGTTAAACCATTATAATCATGGGTATGGTTTCATGCAAACCGGGCATTACAACGGATCAAAAAAGGATTTAACCGTTAAAACATCGTGTTCTTTGTTTATAATCAATCCTAGCCATCATTTAGGCAATAATCAACAATCCTAACTATTTCATTACGTTCAAAATCAAGATTTAATCAATCAAAATCAAACTAGAAGGTTAAAAACGAGTTATTACCAAATTAAACGGATATGTAGCTGCACAACAACGATCAGAACTTGTAAATATGATCTCTGGTACGATCTAGGGCTTCTGATGGCTTCAAAACAGAGTTTAGATAGTGGATTTTCGTCTGGTGTTTGTGTTTGAGCGTCTGAGTTTGAGAGGGTTTAAAAAAATAAAGTTCTGCATGCAATCTGATATAGAAGATCAGATTATTCCACCACCTCACCCGTCGCGTACCTCGACGAGGAGCCAAAAAGGCTTCGCGTACCGCGAAGAAATCCGGAGGAATCTAAGATATTTTCATGCATCGCGTACCGCGGAGGACCCTGAATCCCTCCTTCGCGTACCGCGACGAGTCCAATCGTTCAACACTTAGAAATTTTTCTTCGTTTCTCGATTCTGGGCAATCCAGGACTCCGTTTTGCACACGGTTTTCGCCCACGTTCATCATTTCTCGTGTACTATCAACCTGTAGTAATTCAATCGTCAAATTAACATGGATTTCTAGAACGACTAAATGTGATTCCATCATTGATGATGTAATTCTCATATGCAACTGTCACATAAGAACCTAGAGACTTGGGAGACAGTCTCTGATCTAATGAAGTTGCTTCATCAGAAGCAGACTCAATAATAGGGGCATCCCTTTGGATATTCTCAGGTATGTGTTTTGACATACTCTGAGGGCTTTCTGGCTGGTTAAGAGTAGCCACAAGTTCCAGAGGAAGAACCTGTGGAATAAGAACAAGTGTGGTTTTAATTTTAGGTGGAACTGTGCCCTAGAAGTTCTTTTCACCTTTTTCTTAATGGGTTCAGTAAAAGGGACCTGAACAACTGTAGAGAGCTGTTCAGGGGTTCGGTGGCGTTTGTAAGTGATGGTGATGGGGTGAGAAACAAAAGTGGAAGGTGTGGGTTCAACATTTGTGAGTGCAACAGAGTTGTCACCTTCTGGAGTTGGTAACTCCATGGAAGGAAGAAGAGGAGTGAAGTTTCCAGAAAACTTGGCACTCTTCTTCTTCAGTTGTACAAAAACCTTGGAAGAGACCAAGGGGATTTTGTATGTATTCCCGGTCAGTGAGATGATAGAACCCAACTCACTATAAAATATATGCTGCAAAAATCTGGGGTACATACAAAACTTCTTTGGTGACGATATATTGTCAACCAAGTTATTGAAAATAAAGGCAGACTAGTTAAAGAGTTTTTTGGAAACCAATCCATGAATAGCTGAAGCTAAATCAGAGGGAACTTGATCCCAACCACCAGTCTTATTGGTAAGACAATGCGAAAACAAATGTATGAGGTACTTATAATTATAGGACACTCCACCCTTCAAATAAGTAGTTGAAGGAAGAGGACCTTCGTACCCCATTGACCTAAAGGTCAATGCTACCTCATCCTTAGTGAATGAGACCCTTCCCCCGGCATCACAAAGTTGAAGATGCCGACATATAGTCTCCACTGTGATAGATATGGGATGAGCATCAATGGTGGCATTTAGAATCCGACCATTGGGAGATGAAGGGACTGAACAGGAAGCCCAAAATTGTTGGTGATGAGATTCATACACCAAAGGCTGAACAGTGAGAGCAAAATTATACCTGCTCCTTTGAAGAAAGGAGATGATTGGTGCGAAGTCAACATCATGTTCTGCTGATAACTCCGCCGGTAGGTTGTGAGCAGGTTTGAAGGGAAGAAGAGCCATGGTGATCGACAGTTTTTAGGTTAGATTTGAAGATGAAAGCAATTTGAAATGAGACGGTGAGAGAAAATAAATAAGCGGGAGACCTTTTATACCTTCGGATGTCAGCATTTAATATAGAAGCACATTAAATTTTGAGATCCGGATGTCAGAAAAAGGTCTTCCGAATACAGCTCATTTATTATTCATTATTTTCCAAGTACAAAGTTCTTCTGAGAGATTATGCATCGGAAGAGATTTATGAGACCAAGAATGTTCTTCGGAAGATACTTACCTCCGAAGAATATACAAGTATATTATCAGAAGTGTGTCTTCTAAAGACTTAGATAAAGTCATCAGAATTGTTCTTCGGAAGACACCTTCTTCTGAATAAAAGTTTCAGAAGATTTTGCTTCCGAAGTTATAATGTATCGGAAGTTTAATACTTCAGAAGGAAAGTTATCTTCTGAGGTGTGACATTGTCTTGGACATTGGAGTACCTAGAGCCTTGCAATCAATGAGTTTGAATCTTTCAAGAATGTCCTTGACATATTTTGATTGAGTAATGAAGATCCCTGTAGTTGTTTGTTTTACTTGGATTCCAAGAAAGAAGGTAAGTTCACCCATTGAACTCATTTCAAACTTGGACTTCATTAGTGATTCAAATTCCTTGCAGAGAGACTCATCAGTTGAACCAAAGATAATGTCATCAACATAGATTTGTACTAACATGATATGTTGATTGGACTTCTTGAAGAAGAGAGTCTTATCAATTGTTCCTCTCTTGAAGTGATTAGCCAATAGAAACGAAGACAAAGTTTCATACCATTTTCTGGGAGCTTGATGCAGCCCATATAGAGCTTTATCAAGCTTACAGACATGGTTAGGAAATCTTGGATCTTCAAAACCAGGAGGCTGACACACATACACCTCGTGATCAATTCTTCCATTCAAGAAGGCACTCTTCACATCCATTTGAAAAACCTTGAAGTTTTTGGCAGCTGCAAAGGCTAAAAATATTCTGATTGCTTCTATTCTGCAACTGGAGCACAAACTTCATCATAATCAATTCCTTCTACCTGTGTATACCCTTGTACAGCCAACCTTGCCTTATTCTTAATGACCACACCCTTGTCATCCTTCTTATTTCTGAAAACCCATTTTGTTCCAATTGGATACTTACCCTTAGGTAAGGGGCAAATCTTCCAAACACCTTGTCTTTCAAATTGAAGAATCTCCTCCTACATGGCCTCTACCCAACTGTTTTCTTTCAATGCCTCAGCAACTTTCTTTGGTTCTACTTGGGATAGAAAGCAAGAAAACAAACAAATGTTTGCTTCATGCATAGAGCTTCTTGTCCTTATTCCTTCTTCAACATTACCAATGATGTTCTCAACTGGATGAGTGTTATGAATGCGTGTTCTAGGAATCACATCCAGCTGAGAAGCTAAATCCGAATTTACCAACTCAAGGTTAGGAAGTACCACCTCAAGTTGAATTTCTGGCAGATCTTGTGGATTCTGAGTTTGGACTGTAGTGGAAGGATTCTCTCTGGAACATGTAGTTTCCAGAGTGTTTGTTTCAGCTGAGGGATTCACATCTTCTCCTTGACTCAATGGAACTGAAGTAGAGTCACTCAAAGGGACTGCATGAGATGTGTTTGCTGTCTCAGACTGTGATACATCCTTGTGTGTTGAAGTGGACTCTACCAAGACTTGTCTTGAAGCTATTGGCAGTTCAACACAAAAGTCTTCTTCTCTTGTGGACTGGGAGGAGTCTATGGTAGTTGACTGTGACTCTGGAACAAACTCATTCACAAGATTAAATGCAGATGTAAAGCTATCAAGATCAAATAGCCAATCAGGACCAGTTCTAGGCTTATTGATAGTATGTTCATTGAACTGAACATTTGCAGACTCTTCAATAATTCTGGAAGCTTTGATGTATACTCTATATGCTTTTGCATGTGAAGAGTATCCAACAAAGTAGCCCTCTGCTGATTTCTCAGCAAACTTGGCTAAGTGATCTTTGGTATTCAAGATGGTGCACTAACATCCAAATGGTTTGAGAAATCCAATAAATGGCTTTCTCTTATGCCAAATTTCATAGGGAGTCATACCATGTGTCTTAACTACCAATACTCTATTTTGGACATAACATGCATTATTGACTGCTTCTGCCCAAAAAGTTATTGGGAGTTTGGCATCAGACAACATGGTTCTTGCAGCCTCAATTAATGTCCTATTCCTTCTCTCAGCAACACCATTTTGTTGTGGAGTCCTAGGAGCACTAAATTGTCTAGTGATACCTTTAGATTCACAAAAGGAATTTAAAACATGATTTTTAAATTCTGTTCCTTGATCTGATATGATTATTTTTACATGGGGATCACTTTCATTCTCCACCCTGAGTATAAATGACTTCAGGGTCTCAGCAGTTTCATCCTTGGTATTTCGGAAGAATACCCAGGTATACCGAGAGAAATCATCAGTGACCACCAAGCAGTATGACTTTCTACCAAGACTTTTTACACTTGTGGGGCCAAACAAGTCCATATGAAGCAAATGCAAGACTGTGGTTATAGAATTTATCTCTTTGATATGATGAGATGACTTGTGCTGCTTGCCTTTTAAGCATGCAACACATTTATCAACACATATGAATTCCTTTGTGGGTAAACCAGTTACTAAGTTATTTTTGACAAGTTTATTCATATTTTTGAGGTTTACATGACAAAGTCTTCTATGCCAAAGAGATGATTCATCAAGTGAAGCTTTTGAGACAAAGCAGCTTATATTACTAAGAGGTGCAGCTGTGCTCATGTCTAGCATATACATGTTGTTTCTTCTTGGAGCTCTGAGTAGAATTTGATCATTTGGTACCACAAATCTTGGTTTCAAAACAATGCATTCATGCTCAGTAAACAACATGTTGTGCTTTTGGTCACACACCTGTGATACACTCAGTAAATTGTAGTTTAGTTCTTTTACAAAATGCACATTTTCAAAGCTTACCTTGCCATTTGTGATTGTGCCCCTACCTGTGATGTATCCTCCCACTGGATCACTTCCAAAAGCAACAGACCCACCAAATAATGGTTCATATTTGTGCAGGTGAGTCTTATTGCCTGTCATGTGCCTTAAAACAGCCACTGTCAACTATCCACAAGTTACTTGATGATTCCTGCTGCCCTTGCACATGACCAGAAGTGAGTTAGTTCCTGATGGGAACCCAAGCCCATGTGGTCTTGGGTTTTCCATTAGCATCATTGTAAGTAAATTTCTTTGGCATCATCTTAGGTGGAACAGATGACGTGCTTGTTGTTGTTGGGACTGGTGATTGAACAGATGGTTCAACTATTTCCTTTTTCTTCCATAGCTGTTTAATATTTAAGATTTTCAGAAGAGTTTGATTCTTTTGATAGTCATCGGAAGCACTTTTGCCTTTCCTTCCGATGAATTGGTTTTTGCTGACCAGTTGGGTTTTAATTCCGAAGTTCTTCTTCTTCCGAAGGGAAAAGATTTCTTTGGTTTGTAGAAAGTCTTCTCGCTATGTGCTTCCGATGTTCTTTTTCTTTCGGAAGCCTTTCTTTCCTGATCTTCTGAAACATTCTTTTCGGAAGCCTTTCTTTCCTGATCTTCTGAAACATTCTTTTCGGAATCCTTCTTATTTTGTTTCTTCCGACAATCAGAAGTGCTAGCTTCTGATACCTTCTTGACTGGGTTTCTCCCTTGCTCTTCTGAAGAAGAAGAAGATGACATGCTCCAACTCTTTTTTCTTCCTCTTCCTTGTTTCTCAGAAAACACTCTGCTTCTTGGATTGTAGAAGCAGTCAGCAGCAAAGTGATTGTTATCACAGCACATCAGACATACACTCTGATTGTTTAGAACTTGTTGATGCTGATTTTGGTTGATGGAAGGTGAGCTTTGATTCACTTCAAATGATGGTTTGGATTTTCCAACAGCCTTGTTTGCTTGATGATTTACCTGTTTTCCTGAAAAACTGGCCTTTCTCTCTTTTGACCTACCCCGTTTTGATTTGTCTGATGGACAAGTAACATAATCATCTGAAGAGATATCCCCATTTTGAATATTTTTAGCCTTGACAAAAACTAATTGATGTTTATAATTTTCTTAGTTCTTTTATTATTTTTCAAAGCTAGTTTTTCCTTTTCTGATTTAATTGGAATATCATCCTCATTTGAGCATGTTGATGTACTTGGGTTTAGATTAGAAAGATTATTAGTTTGAGTCACCTTGTGTATGTCTAATTCTTCATCATACACAAGGTCAACTACTGTTTTACACCTAATATCCACAATGGGAGTGTAGGCAGACGGAGGCTCCACTTTGTTATAACCCAAACCAGCTCCATTTTTATTCACCAGTTCAGTTGTGTTACTCATTCTGAAAAGCTTCTCATACTTTTCACCTTGGCTTAAAAACTTGTCTCTATAAGATTCAGCCAATACAAGTTCAGTCTTGGCAGTAGTTAACCTTTCTAAAATATTGTTAATTTGACACTGTTTGTTAGTGTCTTCATGTTTTAAGCTAGAAATGGTCTTTTCCATTTCTTCAATCTTTTCTTTGTAATTTCTTTCACATTCAAAAAATTTGCCTTGACTACTTGTAATGACTCAAGTTCATTACAGAGTTGAGAGTTTATTCTTTTAAAAACATTTAACTTCTCTAAACATTCAGGTGTGCACATGTCATGAGTTAACTTGAATGAGGAAGTAGAGTCATTTGCCATCAATGCACTGTTAGAAATAGAAGCATCCTCAGCTTGAAAGCTCCAATTTGCAAAATCTTGTTTTGCTATGTTTGCATTGTTTGTTGAGCTTGATGGTCTTTGTTGTGGTTGCCCAGAAGTTGATGACTGAGTTCCTATGGACTTGCATTCTCTGGAAAAGTGGCCTAACTGTTGGCAATTGAAGCATTTTAGCTTGGACTTGTCAAGACCAAACCCAGTTTTCATATTGTGCTTTTTGAACTGCCTGTCAGTTCTCTGATAAAACTTCTTTGCACGATATGAGATCATGGCCATCTGATAATTGATGTCCATTTCCTCTAAATCATCTGCAGGAATACCATCTAAGTCTTCTTGGCAAAGATGAAAGTAGTTAGTTTCCTCAGCCATGAAAGCTCCTTGTCCAGAGGTTAAAGGTGGAGTTGGGTTAGTGAAGGAGTTTAAGTGTGTAGATGTTTGAGTTGAAGTTTCAGTAAAGGTGGCAAGGGGTGTAGAAGTAGGGTGATATATGGTTGGATAACTCTGGTAAGGAAGGTTGTTGATGGGTGCATAGAATGTGGCTGAACCAGAATTTACATGTAATGGTTTGGGTTCCTGAGCATCCATCTCCATCTGATATGCACTGAGTATGCCAAACAACTCACTAAGTTTCAAAGTCCTTAGATTTTCTGTTCTTCTGATAGCAACAGAGTAGATATTCCAAGCATGTGGAAGTGATCTGAGAAATTTCTTGATCACATCCTGATTTTCCATTTTGACACCTGCAGCAACCAACTCATCAACAAGTTGTACATACCTTAGATATTGAGAAGTCATCTTCTCATTGTTCTGTTGACAGAAGTTTTCAAACTTCTGTTTCAGCATGTCCTTCTTGTTTTCTTTGACATCTTCAGAACCTTCATACATCTGCTGTAGAGAGTTCCACAACTCTTGGGCAGATTTTCATTTCTTGAATGCATGTATGATTGAGTTTGGAATGTCCATTTGGATAAGCTACAATGCTTTCGAAACCACTTCCATTCTTTTGTAGTCCTCATCGGAATAAAGAGCCGGATCTTTAGGCAAAGGAGCTCCACCAGCACCAGCAACAGGAACAGTTGGGATAAAAGGTCCTTCAAGAACTGACTTCCAAAGTTTGAAGTTCTGGTTCCTGATGAAACCTTCCATTCTAACTTTCCATCTTTCGTAGTCTTCTGGAGTGAACATCGGTGGTTTGTTGAGAGTACCATTTTCTGTATCGTGTTTGTTAAGTGCAGCCATTTGAACAAATACACAGAATATGGGTTCTTGTAATAGTGAGATTCAAGAAGAAAAGAAACTGGTAACTTAAGGATGGTTAGTCACTTAAGTTTAAGAGCCAAGTCTCTAATACCAATTGTTGGATCGGGCTGTTAATTTCAAACAACACTTTACAAGTCTTTCTTTACTACAATCTAACAGATGCGGAAGGTCTGTTAGAAGGATCTCAATAACACTCAAATGATAAACAATCTTTGAATAACAATAAGAACTCAAGAGTAAATTCAAGCTCAAAGATATATTTCTCTCAAGGTATTACCAGTGTAAAAACCAGACAAGCACACTTAACAAGTTTACAATGAGAGGTTATATAGCTAAGGCTACAACCGTATACACGTAGGTATACAAGTTGGGTATACTAGACAATATATAAAGTAAAGTTTATTCTAGTATGTTGAGTGTCTTAACAGGCTAAGACACTTACTTACAATCATTACAAATATAGACATTGACTTCACAAAGACTAGCTAAATACAAAAGACATTTAATGTTGTTGATCTTCAAGGCTTCAGATAATCTTTTGCATTAAATGCTGAGGAAGAGAAGTAAGGTGCTGTCTGACTTTCAGTATGTTCTTTTTGTATTTACTCAGACCAGCATGTCTTGTGTCAGTCCCCTTTTGTACTATGAAGGTAATCAGCTACCGTCTTTGTCAGAGGATAAACCTCGGAAGTCCTTGTCTTTATCTTTGGTGCAAAGGAGATTCCTCGGAAGCTTTCAGTCTTCGGAAGTCATGAAGCTTTATCTTCTAAGTACCAATCTTCCGAAGAGTTTGTCTTGTACAACCTTCAGTAGGAATGAGTTACTCTTCGGAAGCAATTCTGCTTCCAAATAGGAACTCCTTCCTTCCGAAGGTTGTTTGTCTGTGTAGACTTTATACTTAGACAAATATTGGAGTTTGGTGAGCATTAGCCTTTATTAGTCTTTACAAGAACATTCGAAGAACGCAAATTTATTAGGTCGTCATCTTTGATTTTGAAATACGCATTAATCAAGGGAAGTTGAAAGCTAAGGTTGATGATCAACTGCATATATATTGTTTGTTTAAAAACATGTATATAAAGATATTTTTGACTTGTATTTGGTTATATATCTTGTTCTTCCACAGGCCGACATGTTCATCTAGAGAAGAAAACATGAACCAGCACACTATATGCTCAAGATCGACTCCTTTTCCCTTCTTTGCGAAGTTGCAACCTCCAAGACTGAATCTGATGTTTTTGAAGCCCGTGGTCATAAATGGTCACCTTTCGAACTGTTTTAAACCCTATTTTTCATCACTGAAATTAAATGAAGCTAGTTTATATATCTGAATCTTTAACATCGTTAATTTAATTATTGAAATCATTATCAGGAGGCTTGATTTATTTCCAAACAAAGGCGGTCACATATCTCTGCATGTGGTAATTTGTGACACTGGAAGTGACTCAAAAGGATGGGAGGTTTGTGTTGATGTTAGTTTTTTGTTTATGATTATATACATCACAACTATGTAACTTTTCAAGGTAAGTAGTGTTTTTTCTTTAATTTTTAATTTATTTTTTGGTTTCCATTCATGGGTATTTCATAAATGTATTTATTTATTAGATGTGAATGGGCATATGACAAAGTTTCACGAGACGAAGACGACATGGGGTTTTGATAAACTAATATCCACGGAGTCATTTATGGAAAGTGAAAATGGGTACCTTTTCAATGATTCATGTGTGTTTGGAGTTGAGATCATTGAAGTACCCCAGTTTACATGATTAGATCGGTGCCTGTTGATGACAAAGCCTCTACCAACTATGAATGCTTTCACTTGGACCATCCAAAATTTTTCATCTCTAACAGAGAAGATCTTGATTTCAGATGCATTCAAAATTGGCAAAGTCAAGTGGTCCAACTTTCACAATCTATAAGGGTATCATTTGGATTTTTTTTAATTTCTTTAATCAGAAAAGCGTTTGATTTTTAAGGATCTTATGAATGTATTTTGATTCCAGGTATTTATCACTATATCCCAAAGGATACGGTTTAGGTGATGGTACACATTTGTCAATATTTTTAGCAGTATATGATGCCATGTCGCTTACAAATGGTTGGAAAATTTTTGCAGGCAGCAAATTTCAGATTAAAAATCAGAGTACCGAAAGCGATTTAATGAGAGGTAATTTAAATATATGCGCTGTTCAAAAAAAAATTAATATATGCAAAAGTAATTATTATTTATTATTAGACCTTGTGCAATGTAAAGTCCCCATCACAACATCATCACGCTTCATTACACATAGTATTATGAGTTATGGAAAGTCTTTAGGTCTTTTTTTAATGTGTAGAGTGAATGCTTGAAATGATGCATCCTAAGATTTGTTACCACTTTCTATATATTCCTTTGTGGGGCTTGGCCATGGATGCACTATCTTTCTATGTATTTTCCGGTCTTTTCTTTTATGTTTTGAGCTTCTGATTTGGTGCGCTAGGGTCTTTGTCATTTGATTTCCCCATTCTTCCCATTATTGTTTTTTTGCTGTCATATAGTGACCCTCTAATAATAAACTATATATGGTTAGTTTTTGTTGAGATTTGTTGGATTGGCACGGTCCCAATGAGTAGGGATATGGTGCATCTTTGGCTCTAAAGTCTAAAGTCCCTCGAGTGGTCGGTTTGTTTTCTTGGAATGTGGTTCTCTTGGATCTTCGATTTATTAACATTTTTAATGAACTTAATTTTTTCTTGAGACTAGAAAACGTATAAAGCTATCTTTTTTAAATACAAAATAAGGGCTTGAATTCTTGAAATACCAACTTTTGTTTTTTTTATTATTGTGTTGTTCATGCTATTGAAGATTTGTATTTTTGATGAGATTTTGCGTTTTCTGCTTTTCAGGATTCGATAATTGGTTTTGCAACTCGAAAAGCAAGGGCTTTCCAACTTTTATGTTGTTGAGTGAACTCATTTACTCGAAAAATGGCTTCTTATTGAATGATAATCTTATTATTGAAGTAGAGTTTTTAGTAATTGGAACGCTTAGAAATTTCATTTGAAACATGTTTCTTGTATGTTTTATTATTTATTTTAAGATTATATATGGGATTAATATGTTATTGTAGTTTACGTTTAATTTATTAATTTAACAGTTGATAGCTATAAGGTTATGTGAAATGGTTTCTAATTAGTTTTCTCTCTCTTATCTGTTTTTGTAATCTGTGTCACATTATATATCGTTCTGAGTACATTTATTTATCTATATAATGATCATCATAATCATTTTCATTTCTTCTTCTGTTTCAATTCACCAATCAAAGCGACCCTTCTTCCGATCAAAATCACGCATCAAACCACGATGAACAAAAACTGTTGTTTACTGTCGTACGCCTCCCCACACACCACAAAGGTATCATTATTTCATTACATAAAGCCTAAAAATGTTATGTTGTGCATGTCTCTTATTCAAATGTGCTTTGCATTATTGTGAGAGTTAGTTTATGGTATGGTTCATTATTTTTATGATACTCATCAATTCTCGAAAACCATCAAAACTAGTTTTATACCCGTCCAATTGCGGGGTACTTTGTTGTAATATTTTTGTTATTTAATTAATTAATGTTTTAAGTTTTAACAATAGTTCAATTTCATTTACATCCATTTCAACCCAAGACACATGAAATGTGTCAAAACATGAGACGGCATGTGTCAATGATCCGTATGTAGCGAAAAACTGTCAGAAATCGTTGAAAACCGGCATATAATTGTTGTAGTCGCCTAATGTACATGTTCGTTATTTATACTTGATGAATTTCAGCGGATAAGAATTCATTTAGAGTCGGTTGACTTCACTGGCGTCTATATATATACATATATAATTTTTGGGGTCTAGCGTAAGTAAAAAAATAGGCCTCTATAAACTTAATAACTTATTATAAAAATATAATAATACAACAATAATTGTTATAAAAAGTATATATAAGAAGATGATTCAAATGTTAATAAATCAAATGTGATCTTTATAAATAAAAGATGATAATAGTTTTTTGCTGGCTTTAAATTTAAATGAGCTAATAGCAATTAGATGCTTGGTAAATTAGTTTAGTTAAAAGATATTTGAATAATAATTAACTTAAGATAAATCAAATGCTAATAAGAAAGTGCTAAAATTAAAACAATTTAAAATTAGGTATAGGCTTTTATCTAAAGTAATTATATGCCTGTAATCATATAAAAACTCTTTTATAAAGCAATAACTTATTAACTATAATTCAATGTTTATTATAAAAAAACAAGTTTATAAGATCGTGTCACGTGGTTCTTAATTATTTTTTAAATGACATTATTTTTTTATAAAAATTATACCATTATACTCGTATTATTTTTCTTTATAATTTCGTTGTAATATTGACTATGCTTTTTCTTCATATCTTCGTATTTATATCAAGGTATGCGTGTTTAAAAATAAAAAACCGTTTAAAATAAAAACCAAACCGTATATGTGATAAAAACCCAATCGAATTCTGAATTTAGTTTTTCAGTTTGATAAATGGTTTCAATTTTATTTAAATTCGGTTTTTTCGATTAATCCATTATACCGAATTTAAATATAAAATAGTAATATAACATGTTACGTGATGACGTCAAAACATATAGTAGCTCTAATTTATAATGTAGTATGAAAGCTTGTTATATTTAACTTATTTTTTCCTAAAAGAATTGATTTGAAACATCAGTCCACCAAATATGCACATAAAATATACACGAAAAAAATGACATGACTTATTTGTAGGAACACCGTTCACAAAATAAACAAATACTTTTATTATTCAATTACTCGAATTACAATTCAGAAAAATACAGAATTTAAAATAAAGTAATACAAGAAATATAAAAATCCTAAAATTGAAATTACAAGAAGAAGTAGAAAACAAGATGAAACGAATTGAAATGAGTTCGGTGGCTGAGGATTTCTATTCAATAGAGGTCCCTTAAAACAGATTTCGGGCACTGTTTCCCAGGGTACAACAGCCGAAGTAGTGTGTACTGCCGGAGTTAACCGAAAACCCGAAACTTCACCTGAAACAAGAGTGTTAACACGAGGAATCGATCTTTGTAGGTTGTTGAAAACTCAACAAAGTATATGATTCTGTTTGGAACCTTTGAAGCTTATGTGTGTATATCTCAAGTGGTGTAGAAATTTCAAAAACTAGCAACTTCAACAAGAGGCCAAATGCCTCTATTTATACTTGTAGTCTTAGTATTTCAAAGGTTGTCATTATAACTACTAACTAGCATATTCATGGCCAATTGCTCATTAACAAGCACCATATTCAAGACAAATGAATTGGTATATGAAAGGTTTCTATTTCTTTTTCCTTTTCCTTTTCACACAAAATTCCAACAATCCCCCACATGAAAAGAAATCGATCCTTACACTCAAGCATCACGATAAAATTTTCAGCGGTTGAGTATTGCAGGAGAAGTAGGTGTTCCCTTTGAACCCTCCTTTGTGATATGCAATTTGTCTCCTAGCGATTAGTAGACGCGATGTCCTTGAACCAATCCCTGTTTATGTAGACGTTATTACATGTCACACAATACTCTTCCTGATATGGTTAAAACCTCATTGTCGTGTCCGTTATGGTCATGGAACACTAGCCTGGTTCTGCAAGAGCTCTAGGATTTGCGCCCCCCACAAATCCATTCAAAGCGACCCCAATTCTCTCTCACATAGGTGATTTCACACAAATCATTAAAAGCCGTATGCTTATCCTCCATTGCTATCACTGATTTGATAAAGAATGAACTTGGAAGTATTCAACTCCCTATTTGTATTTGAGGTACTCCCTCACAGTGACCTTAATTCACACAATTAGGTTGTCCTATTGTGCCTAGGTCATGGGATCTCCAATCTTCTAGGATAGGTTTTCCTTTTTACAAACTTGTTCAAAGGGCTTTAGTCACATTCCTCTTGACGGCTTGTGCACTAACTCTCTGCTTAAGCCTTTTGTAAACGGATCTGCTATGTTATCTTTTGACCTCACATAGTCAATTGAGATAACTCCCATTGAGAGTAGTTGTCGTATCGTATTGTGTCTACGTCTAATGTGCCGTGATTTGCCATTATACATTGCACTTTGAGCTCTACCAATAGCCGATTGGCAATCACAATGTATGCAAATAGACGACATAGGCTTTGGCCATCCTGGAACGTCTTTCGCAAATTGATGTAGCCATTCTGCTTCTTCTCCAGCTTTATCTAACGCGATAAACTCAGATTCCACCGTTGATCTAGCTATAAGAGTTTGCTTGGACGATTTCCTGGCTATAGCTGCTCCACCAAGGGTGAACACATAGCCACTTGTGGATTTGGAATCTTTCATATCGGATATCCAGTTTGCATCACTGTATCCTTCTATAATAGCTGGATCTCGGCCATTGTGACATTTAAGGTTTTTTTATAAATATAATTTTGGCAAAATTGTGATAAATGAAAGTTCAATTAAGATTCATCGTTTGGACTATGATTTTAAAACCTAAAAAGTATGTATGGATTCATATTTTACTAAATCACACAAAACAAACCTTTAGTTTAATTATTTTAATAAAGTAAAAAAAAACTTTATGTTATTTTGATGCACACACATATATAATTATATATTTATGTGACTGAATAACAAATGACAAGAATACCTAGATTGATCTCATATCTTGTTATATACATAAACATAATTTCAAGTTTAATTTTAGTACTTAAGCTTTGTTAATAAAACAAATAAATTAATCTCAAAACTTTATAAAAGTATGACTATATAAATAACTATTAAAATTGGTTATATACATTTACATATGTTAATGGGTTGTAATTTAAAGACAAAGTTTACGAATTTAAGTATCACAAAATTTTGTAAAACCATAAGGTTTTGATAAGTACAAATAATTATCTATAGTATTTACAAACCTTTATTAAAATTAGCACAAAATATAATAAGAGAGTTAAATTTGAAGGATTAAATAGTAAAATAAGAAAACTAATTTCAAAATAAGAACTCTTACAAACAAAACTATAAATCTCAAGGATTAAGTTGTAAATATCCCAAAGTTTCTTTCTTCTTGGTCTGAACTCACGTTCAAAGAGCAACACATCCGTTACATACTTGAATTTGAGCCATAATGTGGTTCTTAATGCAAAATAATAACAGTCGTGCATGTCACACCCCCGCTAGAGCGGAAACACGAGGGTGTCACGAAATCGGATCTCTGAACGCATTGTGTTTAAAGAAACTACTAGCATGCATTCATGGTCCATAAACGATACATAATGTCAGTTACAATATTCCAAAATAAATACAACATATAAAGATTCTTCATATTGCCTAACTATCAAAATCCCTTTCTAAACATATCTAGAATCGGTGAATCAAGTTCAAGGTTTCAATCGTATTGAGCTACACTCGATGGTCATCAATTCTACATCAAAAACAAGTAAGCATTCATACCATTCTACTCGATTAGGGCTATAGATTAAAAGCCCTAAACTTTTAAGGAATGATGAGTTACAAGCTACACGAATTGGATCGATTGTACAGTTAGGGTTCATATGATTTGGGTGTATATCCAAGATACTGTATAAAGATAAACTGAAACGAAGTAACAATGAACTCACCATAGCCTAGCGGTAAAACGTTGGGGCTGTGGGTGAGGGTTCACGGGTTCTAAACCCGGCGCAGGCATCCATAATTAGTTTTTATTATTTTTTAGCAAATTTCTACATGCTTAAATTGTCTAAAAATTCCTAGAAAATTTCTAAAAAATTCGTAAAGGTTATCTTAACCTTCTGTTTCAATATTTTTATTATTTTACTTTTTTATTTTCTTTCATCAATCCAATAATAATAATTTGATAAAAGTGTTTATATCACATAAAAATAATTACAAATTGATTTTAGAAAATGTGTATTATACTTTCTTTAATAATCAAATAAAATATAAATACTTTTATTTTATTATGGTTAGGATTCTAAATGATTTTAAATTTATATTAGGTATCCTTTTAAAACATAATATAAACATTATTTGTAATGATTAATGTAATTAACTTGTAAGAATTATGTATAGAAATTGAAAATAAATATTTTATTCAGTAGTTATTATAATAATTTCAAGAATAATTATTGAAATAATTTATTTAACGTTTATATCAAATATGTTAAATGATTACTTCTTAACATTCATTTCTTAAAAATTCTAAATGTATTTATTTAAGATATTCGTAAGTCTTATTTCTGAAAACTTGTCATAATAATTATTTCAATATTAAGTTTATATATATACTTTAGGTAATAACCATTTTATCTTAAATCGATCTGAGAAAAGAACATTGGATTAATAAGATACATGGACATCTAATAGACTAAATCATTCAAATCGTAGGGTGTATTGAATTCGTTGATTCTTAATCTCTATCAAGTGGTCTTTGGGAAAGCAAAACAACGCATGTGAGTTTTCTTATACTCCCTTTTTACATTTTTGTAATCTTTGTGATGTTGCACATGTCATATCAAACAAATGTTATTCTAGAGTCATAAACAAATACTATGATGCAATTCTATAGTTTAAGTTAGAATTATATTTGAATGTTATGTGTTACCTATTTGTTTGTATATCTATGTGTTATTATTATTGGATTATCATATACAATATATTAGTACTAGTAGCCTTTAATTAACATGACTTATGTCATTGTTTAATATTAAAGGTGAAATTGCCAAAAACTATTAGTATTACTAGTAGCTTTTCTTTAGTGACTTTGTGTCATTATGATAGAAAGGTGAAATTGCCAAAATCTATTTATCAAACATTGTGGAACATATACATATTTAGATCAATTCTTATTAGACTATTGTTGCATCTTATTTATATTATACATATATCAAATTGTATGAGAATCTCACCAACTATGCAAATAGTTGATCAAAACTCTATTTTACATGTGTAACAGGTTAGAGGCTTGGATGAAGACACACTTAAGCTATTTGGACCTAGTTAATAAAATAAACAAAGTTATTTATTTTGGTTTGTTTGGAATTGTAATTATTGGATTATGTTTGGTTGTTTGGATTATCTTGGATGCTTGAATGAATGTTATGTTGACTTTAAATTGGATTATTAACTATTGAAACTTATAAAGTAGCACCATGAGTTATGAACAATCACAATCGCGCCCCGATGTGTTCCGCCGTCGGTCGGGGTGTGACGGATTGGTATCAGAGCCATGGTTATAGGGAATTAGGTTATTAGAAATGGTGACCTAGTCTATAACTAAGCTATCCCCAAATATGAGTTATCTCATATTATGTATTCTATACTTATGTGCTTGTGTGCTACATGTTAAACTTTACATTATTTGCTACATGTTTTATTATATGCCATATCTTGTTAACATAGAGTATGCCTTAGCTTATAAATGACATATGATATTCATAGTTGAGTATACCATAGAGGAATGACTTAGATTATTGCAATTATATGTTTCCCATAGTTTAGGTACATCATAGAGGAATACCTTAGACTATTATAAGGATTATAACATATGTTATTCATTAGATTAAGAATAACTTAGAAATTATCTAAGTTAATTCTTATATTATATTCACGAACACACGAAAACTCTTTAGATGTTATGAATTCAAATCATTAGGCTAAGTGCCTAATCAAATCTTCCAAGTTAATCCAATACACATATGTTTATATGTATTTATTCAAATTGATTTTATAATCCCGTTGGAATTCAGTTTGTGAGTGGGCATGTAGTAACTGGAAGAGTGAAATACCGGTAGTTGGGATTCCTGTCTAGGAAAGATATTCGTATAAATCCCCGATGTACTGTGGGACCAATCTATCTTTCCTGGGGACTCCTAGTGGGAGTACTTTCACTTATAGGCCAAAGCATGTCACACCAAACACTTTACAAACTATATAATTCTAATATGTCAAAGGTATTCAATTTTGGATACCATTCCTTATTGTTTTAAACAAGTCCAAATGATTTGTTATGTTTTATTTTACTCTATGACATTTTATCTAAGAATAGTAATGATATTACTATATCTAAGGTATTAACAATGTCAAAATGTCAATATACTCTCTAAATCTTCAAAATTCCAAATTCATATCTAAAACCTAACAAATACACAATATTTCAACGTCAAAAATAATAATAAATAAATAAATAAAATAAAATTCAAAACTCTAAATGTTAATATTAATCTTAAGTTATATAATCCTACAAGATCAAATCTTATAGCTCTCAAATGTGATTTTTAAAGTTCTGTTAGAGTTAAGTTTGTTAAGATGAACATGTACTAACTGGAAGGGTAAATATCGGTAGTTGAGACTCCTGTCTAGGAAAGCGATTCATAATCCTCGACGGGGACCAGTCTAGCTTTCCTGGGGATAACTTAATGAGAGTATTTAACTATAGGCCAAAGCATGATTTCATCTTGCAACTAAATTCTAACAAATCAAAGGTGTCCAATTTGGATACTACTCCGTTGACTTTACTTAAATTCAAATGATTTTAAGACTTACATCCAAAAATCTACAATCCTTTGACATCATATACTCAAGGTTAGAGATGGTGATTCATCACTATAACTTAAAAGATATGAGGTCATTAGTCTTGTTTGACAACACACATGATTCAAGAAAACAATAACATTATATATAAGATTTGTGATGGTAATACCTCACAACATCTAAAAGAATATGGTGTTACATATTTATTGTAGGATAAACATGATTCAAGAAAACAATAACAACATACCTAAGATATGTGATGATTATATATCATAACATATAAAAGTAAGTGGTGTTACATATTTCTTTGTTTGGTAAACATGATTCAAGAAAACAATAACAATATACCTAAGATTTGTGATGGTGACATATCACAACATCAAAAGGTTATAAGTCCACAATATTCTTACTTATGAATGAAAATTCAAAGATATAGTGGAATATTCAAATTTTGATTTGAATTCAAAATAAATAGATCAACATCAAGTCAATTATTCAACTTCTAATCAAGCATGTGTGTATAGTTTAGGTTAGTATTGGTAAGGCGATTGATATGCTTTCAAAGTATTATTGATGTGGTGGGTTGACTGCGGTATACCCTATATATAAGCATCAACAGTACATTGGGATAGAACCAAAAGCTTGACCAAGTAGGTTATAATAAAGCGATTAGTCAAATCAAATATTACTTATATACCAGGTTTGAGGTATTTTATATACAAACTCAAATTCAAGGTTCATGATATTATAACTATTATTAGTGACTTGTCACTACGCCTAAAAAGTTATAATGCCATATAATTTAATTTATATTTCATATATCCATTATCCATTAGGATATTATGCTTCAGATTGAGTGATAAATAGTATCACATTAGAAATACTAAAATATCACACAACTTATGTATTTCATACAATCCTATATTGCTCATAATTGAACTCTTCCTAATCAAATAATTTTTTTTCTATTCAAGAAAGATGACACGTCATCAAAAATCATACAACTCTTAACTCACATTCCATTATTTTCTTACCAAAGAGGATTAGTGGTGTAACATCCATAATCGTTTTGGTTATTATAATCAAAACAGTAGGATACTCTAAGGGCAAGCGATTCTAATCATTGTATCGTTCATTACAGTCTCAAATGCATCTCCTATGACTCCAACATGCTGCAAATGTGATGACTTAGGTTACTTCATCTGCAATTGCCCACATTGGCTCCACATGCATAGTGTGATCATCAAATATCGTGACCAAGGTCAATTTGAGAACTAGTACACTTGTGTTCAACCTTCAAACAAATCAAGTTCCAACAAACAACAACGTTATGAACAATATGTTGCTTTTACTAATTTATAACTCAATGGTTATGCTTTGAGCTAGGTTATATAAATCAATTACTATAAAAGCCATTCGTAACAAAGACAAATCGAACTGATTCAGTGAGTCTTAGTTACACATTAAAACATACATGTATTTTTAATTGACTTTTATTGAAGCAATTGAGATGTTTAATCGTCTCTACATTGTAAAACAAATGATCATAATATATGAATCCTCCATAATCAAAATCTGACATTACTTATCTTTACCTTACTACAATAAATATAAATATCAAAACAAATACAAACAAATAATAAATCCACCATAACTAAAATTATGGAAGTAACTTATAGGGAAGATAACAGATATTAATAATGTGGCGGGTTGGTGGCTAGGTTCGCCTTACATATACCCTAGATATAAAAATTGTCAATACGCAAGTAAGAAACTATGAGAAATTGATAAGTAAATAAAAATATCAAAGGCTTCAAAACAAACTATAATCTAATAGAAAACAACATTCAAGAACACATAGATGAGGTAATACAATTAAAGTAAGGGAGAGTTGATTATTTATAATTTTTCTAAATATGTTAGGATCTGAAAACCTTGATATTGATTTCAAATATATACATACTTATTAGAATTCATCAAATTCATACTTGTAAAAACATTTCTAAAAACATGAACACTTAGAATGAATGTGTTCAAATAAATAAAAATACTACGAATCGCTGTAAAGTAAATATAAAAAAATAAAAGATCATTTTAAATTGTTGATATTTTTTAATTGTTCATTTTGAAAATAAACAAAATTATTATTATTATTATTTTGTATATCTTTACGTATATCTTAATTGTAAGTGTACATTAGTGATTCAATGCACTTCGAAGATGGCACGATAGAGATTTCATATAATAAAACTCTATGAAGCTCTCAAATGAAGATCAAGTATCCACACCTATTCGCATAAGAGTCTTCCTAATTTCGGGACGAAATTTTCTAAAGTATGGGAGACTGTGACATTTAAGGTTTTTTTATAAATATAATTTTGGCAAAATTGTGATAAATGAAAGTTCAATTAAGATTCATTGTTTGGACTATGATTTTAAAACCCAAAAAGTATGTATGGATTCATATTTTACTAAATCACACAAAACAAACCTTTAGTTTAATTATTTCAATAAAGTAAAAAAAAAACTTTATGTTATTTTGATGCACACACATATATAATTATATATTTATGTGACTGTATAACAAATGACAAGAATACCTAGATTGATCTCATATCTTGTTATATACATAAACATAATTTCAAGTTTAATTTTAGTAGTTAAGCTTTGTTAATAAAACAAATAAATTAATCTCAAAACTTTATAAAAGTATGACAATATAAATAACTATTAAAATTGGTTATATACATTTACATATGTTAATGGGTTGTAATTTAAAGACAAAGTTTACGAATTTAAATATCAAAAAATTTTGTAAAACCATAAGGTTTTGATAAGTACAAATAATTATCTATAGTATTAACAAACCTTTATTAAAATTAGCACAAAATATAATAAGAGAGTTAAATTTGAAGGATTAAATAGTAAAATAAGAAAACTAATTTCAAAATAAGAACTCTTACAAACAAAACTATAAATCTCAAGGATTAAGTTGTAAATATCCCAAAGTTTCTTTCTTCTTGGTCTGAACTCACGTTCAAAGAGCAACACATCCGTTACATACTTGAATTTGAGCCATAATGTGGTTCTTAATGCAAAATAATAACAGTCGTGCGTGTCACACCCCCGCTAGAGCGGAAACACGAGGGTGTCACGAAATCGGATCTCTGAACGCATTGTGTTTAAAGAAACTACTAGCATGCATTCATGGTCCATAAACGATACATAATGTCAGTTACAATATTCCAAAATAAATACAACATATAAAGATTCTTCATATTGCCTAACTATCAAAACAATATTGTCCGAATCTTTGGTTGTATCACAAAAGAGCATGCATAATCCAAGCTTAGTTATTTCCTGAAATACATGCATAAAAAGGGTCAACTAAAATAGTTGGTGTGTCCGTAGGTTTACGACTCGATAAAATGTTGAAGGAAAATATTTATAAAAATTATCCATACAATGTTTAAATTAAAATTAGCACAAGTGAATGATTACTTAACCATGAGCCCACAACCAAACCTATGACTTTTCGCCCCATAATGCCAACAATCAATCAAATATATAGTAAATGGAAATATACATTCATTTAAGCCCATGCACTTGGGAACGATTTGGTGCGACCAAAATCTCGAAATGAATGGGGTCGTCAGCCCGATAGCACTATCCATATTAATCCACGGCTCGTCAATTGAGCTAAATAGTTGTGGAATTACCGATATAATACATACATTCATACATATATATATCAATGGGGACTTTGAAATAAGTACTGATTAAATAAACATTCAAACAAGTATCATTTTAATAAACACGTATGAATAAGTAAGATAGCAAGTATTTCACCCCGAAAAGTATAAATATTTAAATAAAAGGGGGCTACGAAAATGAGCAGTGATCAGGCGGCTCCAAGTAATCGTGAGTTTAGGGTTCAGTGTCCTTCTCGAGCCCTACAAAAGCATTGTGCTTTATGAGATTTATGGAATAACCCTTATGATATCGAATTACATTTTTATCTTAGTGTTCGCTGATTTTAAATATTCGTTTTATTTATAGTTAAATTGAGGGGTCTTACTTATTTGCCCAAATTTAAATAGGGGACTTACGATTCCATCCAAAAGTATGATGAATAAGTTGTTGCTATTATTATTATTATTATTATTATTATTATTATTATTATTATTATGATTTTTATTAATACTATTATTATTATTATTATTATTATTATTATTATTATTATTATTATTATTATTATTATTATTATTATTTTGATAAGTCAATATGATATTGTGTATTAAATCTTGAGTAAACTTCTCTTTTGCTCCCTGTGGTTTGACAAAAGTAACCATTTTCATCCAAATTTTGAAATTTTGCAATTTTCCTCCATTAGTTTCAGAAAATTAACTATTTTCATCCAAAGTCCATTTAAACTTTGGATGAAAATGGTTACTTTTGTCAAACCACAGGGACTAAAATGGTTAATTTTCTGAAACTAATGGAGGAAAATTGCAAAATTTCAAAATTTAGATGAAAATGGTTACTTTTGTCAAACCACAGGGAGCAAAAGAGAAGTTTACTCTTAAATCTTTGAATGTCAACAACCCCACGTTTGTTCCTCCAAATGTGATAATGTATGTATATAAATATATATATATATATATATATATATATATATATATATATAGGGAAGGGATCACATAATAACTATTTCTAATTGAGAAAACTCAATAACTCAAATCCAATGGTTCAAATTTCCAAGATTAAATCTAATGGTGACATGTGTCACTAATTAATTTTTAATTCAAAAGGACATTATGGTCATTTGTTTTAATTACAAAAATCAGATTTAATATAAGAGTGACAAGTGTTACACTCTTAATAAACCATCTATTTTCCTATTTTTAAATTAAAGTCCCCTTTGATTTTTATACACTTATAACTTTTTTATACTATGTTATTTTTTTATAAAAATTACAGCATTAAACTCGTCATATTTTTCTCGTTAATTTCATTATAGTCATGCCAAATTTCTTTCGGGCGCTCGTAATTACACTAACGTAAAAAACATAAGTACAATAATTTTTTTTTTCAAAAATTTTCCATCAAATTGTTTTTCTCTCATCTTAAATATATATTATAAACTTATTTTTTATTATAAAATTTAGTTAATTAGATAAATTTATATCAAATAAGATAGAAAGTTAGATAATTGTAACGTAAAATAAATAATAAGTTACAGCTCGTTACATCAGTGTAACGACTCGTTACATCAGTGTAATTATGAACACTTTGAAAAAATTCAGCTTGTTACATCAGTGTAATTAGGAGCACTTTGAAAAAATTCAGCTCGTTACATCAGTGTAAGTACGAACACTTTGAAAAATTCAGCTCGTTACATCAGTGTAATTTTGAAAACTTTAAAATTTTTTGACAAAATATACTTGAATTAAAGATAAAAATGTGACAAATTTAATGGTGTAATTTTTTTTAAAAAATAATAATGTATATAAAAGTTATGAAGGTTTAAAAAAATGGGGGGTAAACTTTTATTTTAAAAATCAAATCAAGTACACCTCACAAATCTCTAAAATACCTTTTAAGAAATCTCAACCACTCATTTTTCTCAGATTTAATATGGACCACACATTTCAAATTCATTAAATTAGACAACCAATCAAATTGGGTTTATAAGTTACCTCAATAACCATGGGTTAACATTCACTCCTTTCCCTATATATATATATACCCATAAGATGCCATTTTATGTTGTCATTTTTTGTAGTTTTAATACAAACCGAGAGTTTGCACATTTTATATATATATTTATGCGTTCATACGTAGATACATGTATCACGTGCACATACTCATGCAAACCTTCTTCTTATTTTCCAAAAGTAGTCTCTTGTTAATACCCTGCTAAGTGCTAACCCATGAGCTGGAAATTAAATCTCTAGCTGATGCTTTGATTGTAAAAGCAGTGAATCCGTATGATCAGAGTTTTTTGTTTGATATCCTCTGATTATAAGGTTTTAAGGGTTTTGTTTAAGAAGATGAGGGCTTACATTTGAGAAGATAGTATCTAACCTTTAGCAATCAAGATCCAAGGAGGGCTCAACGGATCTTAGGCTTCACACGTTTGTAAGAAAGCTGGGAGAGCTGGTGGAGTCTTCCTAGTTACTGTTGGTTGTGCTTCTGATTCTACCAGAAAGGTCTTAGTCGTGGCTGTTGGTTAATCAGCCCCAGAAAACACAAACAAAAGAAAGTACAGCAAGATTTTGATCTAACAATGATCGACACTTTTGATATTAGAAATCACACACTACAAAAGCAAATAAACAAACTATTTAAATTCCTAAACTTGCAGCCATACCCCACGTAAATGACCTCCTAAAATGTAGGAAATCAAGCCCACAAACAAATAAACATGCCCATGATCTAGACCCACTATCTATGACTTAATAATCAAACAAACATGTGACTAATTTAAACAAAATACTGAAAATAAAACTATTTGACCCATTCTAATAAACCAACACCCATTGACACATCAAGATTATCCCAACATTCACCCCCTTAATCTTGATCTCGGTCGTTCTTCTTGATTCTTGATTGAACCACACAGATTAGTTTCTTGCTAGATCGGTTCTCAAAAATTCGGTTCGCCTCTTGCTCTAAAAATCTGTGTAGCACAAATACATATGAAAGTAGGACCCTTTCTTTTTAAGTTCCACCGACAACATTAACACAAAGAACTGGCATCCTATTCTCCTGCGTCGATTTCATTCTTTTTTTTTTTTTTTTTTTTTTAAACAAAACAACCACCATGCTTCCACTGCGTTTTTTTTTTCTTTCTCCTCGTTGCGTGTCACAACAAGGTTTTCTTTCATACGGCTTCACACAGGAGCTTCTTGCCCTCGGTCTTCTCTTGAATCATCAATCCTTTGATTCAACGATGGAATCCGATCTCGTTCTTGTTTCATGCCTCCTTTCTTCCTTTCGGTCTTCTGTGATCAATACTAGGATCTAGACGGTCTCTCTTTCTCAGCAAATTACGGTCTTCGGTCTTCTTCCTTACGCCGGAATCAAACTTCCGGCCAATTTCTTTCGATCTTCTTTGGCCAGCTATCGGTCTTCTCAGGCTAACCTTCGGTCTAGGTCACCTCGGTCTCTACTTTCTCGGTCTAACATTCTTTCAAGCAGCCGGTCTTCTTTGCGGCTTGTCGGTCTTTGCCGGAATCTCCTCCGGTAATGGTCTCTTTCTACGGTCTTTGGTTCACAACTCCGGTCTAATGTGAACACCTTCGGCCTTTCTTGCAATCCGTTCGGTCTATTACGGCTTCGGTCTTCGCGTCGGTCTTTCCTTCTAACACCGGTACGGTTATTTCCGGTGACGGTCTCATTCGATGTTTGCTGCTTTGGAGCAGCCGGTCTTCATGTCTCTTCTGCGATTCACATGAAATCGCCCCCTTCTTGAACACTTTCTCTGCTGCGTTTTCCTTGCAGCCAAAAGGGCTACACCCTTTCGTGAAAACGACTCTCAAAACGGCTCCTTTAATTAACCCATAGCTCTGATACCAATTGTTGGTTAATCAGCCCCAGAAAACACAAACAAAAGAAAGTACAGCAAGATTTTGATCTAACAATGATCGACACTTTTGATATTAGAAATCACACTACAAAAGCAAATAAACAAACTATTTAAATTCCTAAACTTGCAGCCATACCCCACGTAAATGACCTCCTAAAATGTAGGAAATCAAGCCCACAAACAAATAAACATGCCCATGATCTAGACCCACTATCTATGACTTAATAATCAAACAAACATGTGACTAATTTAAACAAAATACTGAAAATAAAACTATTTGACCCATTCTAATAAACCAACACCCATTGACACATCAAGATTATCCCAACAGTGGCTGTTGTTATGAAAAAGGGAGGAGTAGTTACCGGAACTAGTCGAAGAACAAGGTTTTGTTTGAGCTGCTTCTGGTTCAGTGTTGCGCCTTCACTCCAGAACCTCCAGGACTTCGAACGTTGCTGATCAAGCTGCTGTCAGGCATCCGAGGGCTGCTGTGTCTTGGTCGGGGTTGCAGGTTCAGGTACTCTTGCGGTTGCACCTGAGATGATCTTGAACGAGAAGAGGAATGGAAGGGGAATGGTATAAGGTGGTGGTATATCAACTGGCTGGGGTTTATGGATTAACAGAAGGATTTCGGAGCTCTCTTCTGAGGGAGAAAGCTTCAGCCAAGTTGTGTAAGGAAGTGGTAGTGTGTTTTGCTTTGGTATTTTGCTCGGTATTTATGGAGATTTTTGAATCTGGATTCATCTTCTCCTTGGCTGTCGTTCACAGAGGATTGGTTAGAGATACTTCCTAGGATAGAGGGATGGGGATAAAATCTCTTTTGCTGCAGTATATCTTGTATAGTACTACCGCCATTTTCTACTACTTAGAAAGATTTCATCATGGGATTAGTTGATGTTTGCACAGTAGATGTTTGGCAGCTTATGGGAAATGAAGAGAGGCAGTCCTTGCCATGCTTTCATGTTGCAGAAAGTGGGTTTACTAACCCGTGGTGCAGGAACATGGTTGCCATCCTATGCTAGTTTGCAAGAAAAGGCTATAGCTTCACTAGGGTGTCTTATTTTTTTTTTTTTATTTATAATGTAAGACATTTCTTTGGTTAGATGTTAAGTTTATTTTTACTTTTGTTGAGTATTTAGTTCGGCCAAGAGAGGATCCCCGAAAGGAAGTTCATTATTTTGGTGAACTAGTTTATTCAAGATTATTAATTTAATGAGTTTTTATTTCAAGGTTCCAGCCATAGTCTATTTAGGTAGGTTTTAAGATCTCAACTCTTTTGAAGAAGATTGATAAATATGGAGACTATGAACCGTAAGTTGAGGGGTGTCAATACAAGAGTGTATGGTAGATGTATTTTTATGATACTTGATCATTTGGTGGGATCTTTGTTTAAGGCTAGGATATTTTTTAGTTGAAATAGGACTAAGAATAAACCACCCTGTTTAGATTAAACCTTATGAGCTTGATTAATTCATGGAATTAGGAACAACGTTTTCATGATGCCATACTCGTGTATTTACATATGTGTATATATACTTACACATGTGTACTCATATATTATGCTTATGTTTGGTTGGTTCATCAATTATCTATCTGGATTGGTTATGGGTTAGGGATTCTGATCGACCAAGAAAAGTGAAAAAGAATCATATACATTCCTCATAGTTATTTATTTTATGGTTCTTTTTATCTATCGTGGGTAACTTGGTTGTTCATACTTTAATATACGTAAAGATGATTTACACTTATATAATGATAACAAGGGTTTAATATTTGAGTACCTGCTTTTGTGTCGGATGTTACAGTGCGTTTTACTCTTAATATTGAATCAAAAAGTCCATTCAAATTCAATATGAATATTATTAAACGTAGGATTACATAACCGAATTTTTTGAAGGCTATTACAACCCGATAATCAATCAAAACACCAATAGTTATTTAAATTAATCACACCCGCAACTACGCGATAGTTTTCTCCTTCAAAGAAAATCAAAATCCCTTTCTAAAACTATCTAGAATCGGTGAATCAAGTTCAAGGTTTCAATCGTATTGAGCTACACTCGATGGTCATCAATTCTACATCAAAAACAAGTAAGTATTCATACCATTCTACTCGATTAGGGCTATAGATTAAAAGCCCTAAACTTTTAAGGAATGATGAGTTACAAGCTACACGAATTGGATCAATTGTACAATTAGGGTTCATATGATTTGGGTGTATATCCAAGATACTGTATAAAGATAAACTGAAACGAAGTAACAATGAACTCACCACAGCCTAGCGGTAAAACGTTGGGGCTGTGGGTGAGGGTTCACGGGTTCTAAACCTGGCGCAGGCATCCATAATTAGTTTTTATTATTTTTTAGCAAATTTCTACATGCTTAAATTGTCTAAAAATTCCTAGAAAATTTCTAAAAAATTCGTAAAGGTTATCTTAACATTCTGTTTCAATATTTTTATTATTTTACTTTTTTATTTTCTTTCATCAATCCAATAATAATAATTTGATAAAAGTGTTTATATCACATAAAAATAATTATAAATTGATTTTAGAGAATGTGTATTATACTTTCTTTAATAATCAAATAAAATATAAATACTTTTATTTTATTATGGTTAGGATTCTAAATGATTTTAAATTTATATTAGGTATCCTTTTAAAACATAATATAAACATTATTTGTAATGATTAATGTAATTAACTTGTAAGAATTATGTATAGAAATTGAAAATAAATATTTTATTCAGTAGTTATTATAATAATTTCAAGAATAATTATTGAAATAATTTATTTAACGTTTATATCAAATATGTTAAATGATTACTTCTTAACATTCATTTCTTAAAAATTCTATATGTATTTATTTAAGATATTCGTAAGTCTTATTTCTAAAAACTTGTCATAATAATTATTTCAATATTAAGTTTATATATATACTTTAGGTAATAACCATTTTATCTTAAATCGATCTGAGAAAAGAACATTGGATTAATAAGATATATGGACATCTAATAGACTAAATCATACAATCATAGGGTGTATTGAATTCGTTGATTCTTAATCTCTATCAAGTGGTCTTTGGGAAAGCAAAACAACACATGTGAGTTTTCTTATACTTCCTTTTTACATTTTTGTAATCTTTGGGATGTTGCACATGTCATATCAAACAAATGTTATTCTAAAGTCATAAACAAATACTATGATGCAATTCTATAGTTTAAGTTAGAATTAGATTTGAATGTTATGTGTTACCTATTTGTTTGTATATCTATGTGTTATTATTATTGGATTATCATATACAATATATTAGTACTAGTAGCCTTTAATTAACATGACTTATGTTATTGTTTAATATTAAAGGTGAAATTGCCAAAAACTATTAGTTTTACTAGTAACTTTTCTTTAGTGACTTTGTGTCATTATGATTGAAAGGTGAAATTGCCAAAATCTATTTATCAAACATTGTGGAACATATACATATTTAGATCAATTCTTATTAAACTATTGTTGCATCTTATTTCTATTATACATATATCAAATTGTATGAGAATCTCACCAATTATGCAAATAGTTGATCAAAACTCTATTCTACATGTGTAACAGGTTAGTGGCTTGGATGAAGACACACTTAAGCTATTTGGACCTAGTTAATAAAATAAACAAAGTTATTTATTTTGGTTTGTTTGGAATTGTAATTGTTGGATTATGTTTGGTTGTTTGGATTATCTTTGTTGGATCGGGTTGTTTAATCTAAACAACACTTCACAAGTATTTCTTTCTACAATCTAACAAATGCGGAATGTTCTGTTAGAATAATCTCACAAACACTCAAATGACAAAGTAATAATCTTTGAACAGCAATAAGAACACAAGAATAATTTCAAGCTCAAGGATATATTTCTCTCAAAGTAAGAAGCATACAAGCACACTTCAAACAAACATACAATGGGAGGTTATATAGCCAAGGTTACAACCGTATACACGTAGGAATACAAGTTGGGTATACTAGACAATACATAAAGTGAATCTTATTCTAGTATGTTGAGTGTCTTAACAGGCTAAGACACTCGGTCACAATCATTACATTAATAGACATTGACTTTACAAAGGACTACTAAATACAAAAGACATTTAATGTTGTTGATCTTCAAGGCTTCAGATGATCTTTTGCATTTAATGCATCATGGGAGAAGTAAGGCGCTTTGTCTGACTCATTACATGTTGGCGTTGTCTTTACTCAGATCAACATGTCTTGTGTCAGTTCCTTTTGTACTATGAAAGTACTTAGCTACAGTCCTTTGATTATCGGAAGTCTTTGTCTGAGGAAGCCGTTGAGAAGAGTCTTCGGAAGCTGGGAAGGTTCTTCGGAAGCTTGTAGTCTTCTGAAGCTTTAATCATTTAAGTTCTTCTTCCGAAGCACTTGTCTTGTAAAACCTTCAGTAGGAATAAGTTATCCTTCGGAAGCAATGCTGCTTCCGAAGAATCACTTCTTCCTTCCGAAGGCTTTTAGTCAATGTAGCTCCTGTACTTAGACAAAATAAGAAGTTTGGTGAGCATCAGCCTTTATTAGTCTTTACAGTCTCCCCCTAGGCTGATGCTACCAAAACTTCCTATGGAATCCTTCTTACTATCTTTTCTCCCCTCAGGACCTGAGCCCTTGCCTTTGCCCATCTGAGTGCTTGCCTCCCTTCTGGTCCATCGTCTGGATTTTCAAGAGGGAGGTTTTCCAAATCAAAGACAAAGGGTGCAGCCAGCACAATCAGTTGTGCAAATTCCACTACCTTTATTCCTCCATTGAGCAGAGTAAGAGTAAACTCTTTGTGAAGTCTACTGTAACTCCACTTTACAACAGGAACATAGGTATGATGATGCTGTAGATCATATAGGTCTTTTGGATGATCTTGGGGAATTGAAGCTCCCGGTTTGGCCTTTGGTCCTGGGGGAGGTGAGTCTGGCTCAAAGTCAGAGGAGATGGCATATTTTCTCTTTTTCCTTCCGGCTATGCTCTTTTTTCTTGTGAATCTTGGTCTGTCTTGAGCAGTAACTTGACTCCTCTGATCTCTGGCTTGTTGTTCTTCCACATTATATCCTACTGCTGCACCTGTTGTTGCAGTAGGCTATGGACCAACATCCTCAGTTATTGAGGGTTCTGTTCTCCTCTCATTAGCCTGTGTCTGTCTCTCAGGATCAGTGTCTCTCAGGATCAAGGATTTGAGATGGTTGTTTTCTTGCAGTCTGTTTGCCCTTATTGATCTTGATCACTGAAGAGATTGGCATGTTGTCCATAGAGGAACTTGATGGAGGACATGTTTGTTCTTCTTTAGGATTGATAGGAAACATGTTGGGGAACATGGATTTTGTTGCTTCCCCACACATGACTTCCTCACCCTGTCTTATCCCTGTTCCAGAGAGGGGAAATTCTATTCTTACCCCTCCCCCTAAACCTAAGCCTCTTATTAGGCTTGCCTTTTGAGCCCTTATCTGCTCAATTGGAAGTAACTCACCTCTGGCAATTTTAGCCTTGATGTCTCTATATGCATATCCATGGTTGAGTTCTTCATTGGGCCTAGCTGCCGAGCATGGAAGCCATATTCCAGGAGAAAGGCCTTGGACTTGTCTCTGTAGGCCTTTTCCTTTTGCTTCTTTGTAAGGACAATTTGGGCCTTGGATGCAGCAGCAGCCTGTTCTTGCTGCTGTACCATGTCCAGCTCGGCAGCCATTCTGGGTACCGACCAGCTAAGGACTTCATCAATATCATACCCTTTTCCTGAAGAAGGGCAGATAATCTGATGAGTTCATTATCCATTGTAGTGTCTGGTCGGCCCTTCATCTTCTTTGGAATCCTCTCCTCTTGCTCAGCTTCCTCCTCTGGGGTTAGTTTTCTAATTCCTTTATCATCAGCAGTTACTTTTACCCCAGAGGCAATGTCTCCTGTTGCCTCACCAACTGCTTCATTGGCACTTAGCTTTTCTGAGGAGGAAACATCAAGAATGACTGGGCCTTCGGAAGCAGCTGCAGCTTCGGAGTTAACCTTAGCATTCACTGCCCCCTTCGGTTGACCAACCATCTCTGCTGATTCCTTATTAGTTTCCCCAGAGAGCTCAGGAGAGGAGGAGAGGTCTTCAGTAGCCTTTGTCCCAGTAGGAGGGGACACAGGTTCCATGGAGATTGAAGGTTGTTCTTGAATAGTGTCTTCCATGGCAACCTGGGCTGCAGTCTCAGTAGGAGACTTAGTCCCAGAAGGGGACAATTGAGTCCCAACAGGGGACTGAGGCTCCAAAGAGACATTTGTTGTGTTGACCTCTTGCTCTGTCTCTTTGGCAGCCTCTGTTGCTTCAGAAGAAGAGGAAGAGGAAGTGGATGAAACATGAAAGTAAGTGCCCAAGAAGTCATCCCATTCAGTAGTCAAAGTGACTATGGATGGATTGACATCTTGAGCTGCTTCCTCTTCTCTTGCTTGTGATCGTGACCCTGCAGTAGTTGTATTCTCCCCCTTTTTGGTAGCATCAGGAGAGATAAAGGAAGTTGTAGCAGGATCAGGATGAAAGGGTTGCAGAAGAACTGGGGGGCGCCACCTGAGGTCCAGAATGGTAGCATCTTTAGTCTGGACCTCAAGCCGCAGAGTAGTCACCTCAGCTTCCAAATGAGCTACCCTGGCTTGGAGGGATGTGATAGTAGCCGTCAATTCCTGTATTTTGGTGCCCTCATCTACCTGAGTAGAATCATGGGGCGATGGAGTCCTGAGCCTAGCTCCTGCACCTCCACCACCAGATGTGGTTTCTTGGCACCCTGGATTCCCTTCATTGAGAAGGGCCTCAAAGAAGTCCTCCCCAATGTTGGTTGCCGCAGATGAGGTCCTATTGCCTGTACCACTGTCCTGAGGAACTTGAGAAGGTTCATCAGTAGTGGCAGCCTCATCTGCATTGATCCTTTCTTCACCCCTAGGACCAACCTCTGATATGGTAGGCTCTGGGTCAGGGTATCTAGCTTGTAACAGTGTCACCACTCTCATAAGTGTTTGGGAAGTAGGAGAGAGTGGTTCCTCCACAGCTATAGCAGATGTCCCTTGAGCCTGGGAAGTAGTATGGGTGGGGGCATTTCTGGGTGATAAGAACCTGGAGACCTGGGAGACAGTCTCTGATCTAATGGAGTTGCTTCATTAGAAGCAGACTCAATAATGGGAGAATCCCTTTGGATATTCTCAGATATGTATTGTGACATATTCTGAGGGCTATCAGGCAGGTTAGGGGCAACCACGGATTCCAGAGGAAGAACCTGTGGTGTAACTATAGGTGTGGCCTTCACCTTAGGTGGAACTGTGCCCATATGAGTTCTTTTCACCTTTTTCTTGCTGGGTTTTGAGAAAGGGGCCTGAACAGCGGTAGAGAGCTATGCAGGGGTTCGTTTGCGTTTGTATGTGATTTTGATGGGATGACCAACAAAAGTGGAAGGTGTGGGTTCAACATCTGTGGGGTTAACAGAGCTGTCACCTTCAGGAGTATGTGACTCCATAGATGGAAGAAGGGGAGTGAATTTCCCAGAGAACTGGGCACCCTTCTTCTTTAATTGCACAAAAACCTTGGAAGAAACCAATGGCATTTTATATGTATTCCCAGTTAGAGAGAGGGAAGTGCCCAACTCCTCATTAAAAATCTGTTGCAAAAACCTGGGATACATACAAAATTTCTTTGGTGACGAAATATTGTCAACCAAATTATTGAAAATAAAAGCAGAAAAGTTAAACAGTTGGTTGGAGACCAAGCCGTGAATAGCCAAGGCTAAGTCAGATGGAATTTGATCCCAACCTCCTGTCTTATTGGAAAGACAATGTAAAAACACATGTATGAGGTACTTGTAATTATAGGACACTCTACCCTTCAAATAGGTTGTTGAAGGGAGAGGACCTTCGTACCCCATCGACTTAAAAGTCGATGCTACCTCATCCTTTGTGAATGAAACCTTTCTATCGACATCATTGAGTTTAAGATGCCGACAGATGGTTTCCACAGTGATAGAAACATGATGATCATCAATGGTGGCATAAAGAATTCGACCATTGGACAAAGAAGAGATAGAGCAGGATGCCCAAAATTGTTGGTGATGAGATTCATACACCAAGGGCTGAACAGTTAGTGCATATGAATACCTGCTCTTCTGAATAAATGAAATGATCGAAGCAAAGTCAACATCATTTTCTGATGACAACTCCCCTGGAATGTTGTGAGTAGGTCTGAATGCAAGGAGATCCATTTCAATCAGCGGTTTCTAGGTTACGATTTGAGAGAAAGGAGAAAAGCAATTTTGAAGTGAAACGGTGAGAGAAGATGAATAAGCGGGAGACCTATTTATACCTTCGGATTTCAGCATTTAATATATAGACACATTAAATTTGAGATCCGGATGTCAGAAAAAGGTCTTCCGATGACAGCTGGTTTCACAATAAATTTTCAAAATTTACTAAGGACCAGGGTGCTTCTGAAGATGTGGCTTTCGGAAGGAGTTTAAGAACCAAAAAGTTTTCAGAAGAGTTTTGCTTCCAAAGTATAAAGTTTATACTGTCGGAAGCACTGCTTCTGAAGTATCAGAAGCAATGGTTAGGAAGTATAAATTTAATACATCGGAAGCACTGCTTCTGAAGTATCAGATAAGTGCATCAGATAAAATGTTCTTCGGAAGATACTTTCTTCTGAAGAGTATCATCAGAAGATCTAGCTTCCGAAGATAATGTATCGGAAGGGTATTACTTCAGAAGATAATTTAACTTCTGAAGTGTGATTACTTCCGACTAAGGAAAAAATAATGCTTCCAAAGACTTAACCTATCTTTTGCTGAGTAGTTACTCATCAGAAGATAAGTTAAGTTTATCTTCCGAAGAATTATTTATTCTTTATCATTTCATTTACTCAACGTTAATCATTCCAATGGATGTTATTAAATACCTGAATCTTCCCTCATCAAAAGCTTTGGTGAATAGATCAGCCAAATTGTTTTCTGTATCAACTTTGACTAGATGAATTAATTTCTTCTCGACACAATCTCTGATGAAATGGTATCTGATGTCAATGTGCTTGGTCTTGGAATGCTTGACAGGATTATTGGTGATGGAGATGGCACTGGAATTGTCTATCTGAATAGGAGTATTGAACAGATCCACTCTATAATCCTTCATCTGATTTTGAATCCAAATGACTTGTGCATAGTAGCTAGAAGCAGCTATGTATTCTGCATCTGCAGTAGAAGTAGAAACACATGACTGTTTCTTGCATTGCCAAGACACATTCCTGGATCCAAGTAATTGACATCCTCCAGATGTTGATTTCCTTATGATGTTGCACCCTCCATAATCACTGTCAGTGTAAGCTACGAACTGGAAGTCTTCATTTCTAGGATACCATAATCCTAGGTTTGGTGCTCCTTTGAGATATCTAAAGATTCTTTTCACAGCCAGCATATATGAGACTTTGGGAGTGGCCTGAAATCTTGCACAGACACAAGTTGCAAACATGATATCTGGCCTGCTTGTTGTGAGATACATCAAAGAGCCTATCATTGCCCTGTATTGGTGTTGATCAACATCCTCCCCCTCAAGCTCAGGGCTAAGAGATGTTGTCTTGGACATAGGAGTTCCCAGAGCTTTGCAATCAGACATCTTGAATCTTTCAAGAATGTCCTTGACATATTTTGATTGATTAATAAAAATCCCTGTAGGATTTTGTTTCACTTGTAGTCCAAGAAAGAAGGTGAGTTCTCCCATTGAACTCATTTCAAACTTGGATTTCATTAGTGATTCAAAGTCCTTGCAGAGAGATTCAATAGTTGAACCAAAAATGATATCATCAACATAGATTTGGACTAGCATGATATGTTGATTGGACTTCTTGAAAAAGAGAGTTTTATCAATTGTTCCTCTCTTGAAATTGTGAGACAACAAAAAGGAAGACAAAGTTTCATACCATTTTCTGGGAGCTTGATGCAGCCCATAAAGAGCTTTATCAAGCTTATAGACATGGTCAGGAAACTTTGGATCTTCAAAACCTGGAGGCTGACACACATAAACCTCCTCATCAATCTTTCCATAGAGAAAGGCACTTTTGACATCCATTTGAAACACTTTGAAGTTCTTGGCAGCTGCAAACGCTAAAAACATTTTAATGGCTTCAATTCTTGCTACTGGAGCAAAGACTTCATCGTAGTTTATGCCCTCCTCCTGAGTATATCCCTGAACAACCAGTCTTGTTTTGTTTTTGATAACAACCCCTTTGTCATCTTTCTTGTTTCTGAACACCCATTTGGTTCCAATTGCATACTTACCTTTAGGTAAAGGACAGGTCTTCCATACTCCTTGTCTTTCAAATTGAAGAAGCTCCTCCTGCATGGCTTCTACCAAACTGTTGTCTTTCAATGCTTCAGCAACCTTCTTTGGTTCTATTTGGGATAGAAAACATGAGAACAAACAAATGTTTGCTTCGTGCATAGAGCTTCTAGTTCTTACTCCTTCTTCAACATTTCCAATAATGTTCTCAACTGGATGAGTGTTGTGAATTCGAGTTTTTGGAATCACATCCAATTGAGAAGCTTCATCCAGATTGATTGACTCAAGGTTAGGAAGTACTACCTCAAGCTGAATTTCTGGCATATCTTGTGGATTCTGAATTTGGACTGTGGTGGGTTGGTTTTCTCTGGGAAAAGTAGTTTCCAGAGTGGTTGCCTCTGCTGATGGACTTCCTACTTCTTCTTGATGTTGTAAACCAGAAGTAGATCCAATTGAGGGACCTGCCTGAGATGTGTTGATTATCTCAGGCTGTGACACACCATTTGTGCTGAAGAGGATTCTGCCAAGATTTGTCTTGAAGCTATTGGCAGTTCAACACGAAAGTCATCTTCTCTTGTGCATTTGGAGGTATCTGTGGTAGCTGACTGTGAAACTAGAACATACTCTTTCATCAGATTAAATGCAGATGTAAAGCTATCAAGATCAAATAACCAACCAGGACCTGTTCTAGGTTTATTAAGAGTATGTTCATTAAACTGAACATTTGCAGACTCTTCAATAATCCTGGAAGCTTTGATGTATACTCTATAAGCCTTAGCATGTGAAGAGTACCCAACAAAGTAGCCCTCTGCTGATTTCTCAGCAAACTTGGCTAAATGATCTTTAGTATTCAAGATTGTGCATTGACATCCAAATGGTTTGAGAAACCCAATGAATGGTTTTCTCTTGTGCCAAATTTCATAGGGAGTCATACCATGTGTCTTAACTACCAATACTCTATTTTGGACATAACAGGCAGTATTGACTGCTTCTGCCCAAAAAGTTATTGGAAGTTTGGCATCAGACAACATGGTCCTTGCAGCCTCAATTAGTGTCCTATTCCTTCTCTCAGCAACACCATTTTGTTGTGGAGTCATAGGAGCACTAAATTGTCTTGTTATACCTTTAGATTCACAAAATGAATTTAAAACATGATTTTTGAATTCTGTTCCTTGATCTGATCTGATTATTTTTACATGGTGGTCACTTTCATTCTCCACCCTAAGTATAAATGACTTTAGGATCTCAGCAGTTTCATCTTTGGTATTTAAGAAAAATACCCAGGTATACCGAGAGAAATCATCAGTAATCACCAAGCAATATGATTTTCTACCAAGACTTTTAACACTTGTAGGACCAAACAAGTCCATATGAAGCAGATGCAGGACTGTTGTTATAGAATTTATCTCTTTGGCATGATGAGATGACTTGTGTTGCTTACCTTTTAGGCATGCAACACATTTGTCAACACATATGAATTCCTTTGTTGGTAAACCAGTTACTAGGTTATCTTTGACAAGTTTATTCATGTTTTTGAGATTTACATGACAAAGTTTTCTATGCCAAAGAGATGATTCATCAAGTGAAGCTTTTGAGACAAAGCAATTTATGTTACTGAGTGGTGTAGCTGTGCTCATGTCAAGCATGTACATGTTATTTCTTCTAGGTGCCCTGAGCAGGATTTGATCATTTGGAACAACAAATCCTGGTTTTAAAACAATACATTCATGCTCAGTAAACAACATGTGCTTTTGATCACACACCTGTGATACACTCAGTAAATTGTAGTTTAGTTCTTTAACAAAATGCACATTCTCAAAGCTTACCTTGCCATTTGTGATAGTGCCCTTACCTTTTATGTAACCTCCCACTGGATCACTTTCAAAAGCAACAGACCCTCCAAAGAATGGTTCATATTTATGAAGGTGAGTCTTAACAGCCACTATCAACTATCCACAAGTTCCCTTTTGAATCATGCTGTCCCTGCACATGACCAGAAGTGAGTTAATTTCTGATGGGAACCCAAGCCATTATGGTCTTGGGTTTTCCATTTACATCATTATAGGTAAATTGCTTTGACATCATCCTAGTCGGAACCAATGATCTTCCTGATGATTGAACAGATGGTTCAGAGATTTCCTTTTTCTTCCATATCTGTTTGACTTTTGTCGGAAGTGCTTTCCTCTGCTGATGATCATCGGAAGTTCTTTTACTTTTTCCTTCCGATGACTTGAAGGTGGAGTTTTTCTTCTGATGATTAACTGCTGATGATTTTCTTCCGATGGTAGGAATTTTATTTGATCTATCAGAAGTTCTTTGTGCATGTGCTTCCGATGCTTTCTTTCCTTTGGAAGCCTTATTGTGTTGTTTCTTTTGATAATCATAAGTATTAGCTTCTGATCCCTTCTTGACTAACTTCCTTTCTGATTCTTCTGAAGATGCAGATAACTTGCTCCGGCTCTTCTTTCTTCCTCTTCCTTGTATTTTAGAGATGATTATGCTTCTTGGATTATAGAAGCAATCAGCAGCAAAGTGATTCATTTCACCACATATCAGGCATACAGTTTGATTGATGAAAGGTTGTATCTGTTTATTCTTGTAGATGAAGGTTGAACTTTGGCTTTCAGAGGTGGATGGTTTGGATGATCCAACAGGTTTGTTGGATTTAGGATTTGCCTGATTTCCTGAAAAGTTTATCTTTCTCTCCTCTGATCTACCCTGTTTGGATTTGTCTGATGGACAGGTCACATATTCATCTAAAGAGATGTTCCCATTTTTAATGTTTGTAGGCTTGACAAATACTGATTTATTTTTCTTAATTTTTGTAGATCTTTTCTTAGATTTCATAGCCTGTTTTTCTTTCTGGTTTAATAGGAACATCATCCTCATCTGAGCATGTTGAAGTACTTGGGTTTAGATCAAAGAGAGTATCAGTTTGAACCACCTTGTGTAATTCCAATTCCTCATCATACACAAGGTCAACTAGTGGTTTACACCTAACATCTACCATGGAAGTATATGCAGATGGAGGTTCCACTCTATTATATCCCAAACCTGCCCCATATTTATTTACCAATTCAGTTGTGCTGCTCATCCTGAAAAGTTTCTCATACTTTTCACCTTGGCTTAAAAATTTGTCTCTGTAAGACTCAGCCAATACAAGTTCAGTCTTGGCAGTGGTTAGTCTATCTAAAAGATTTTTAATTTGACACTGTTTGTTAGTGTCTTCATGTTTTAAACTTGAAATAGTCTTTTCCATTTCTTCAATCTTTTCTTTGTAATTTCTTTCAGCCTCAAAGAAATTTGCCTTGACAACTTGTAAAGACTCAAGCTCATTACAGAGTTGAGAATTTATCTTTTTATAAACAGTTAATGTTCCTACTCATTCAGGTGTGCACATGTTATCAGTTACCTTGCATGAGGAAGATGAGTCATTTGCCATTAAAGCACTGTTTGAGATGGAAGCATCCTCAGCTTGAAAGCTCCAATCTGAAAAGTCTTGCTCTGCAATGTTTGCATTGTTTGTTGAACTTGATGGCCTTTGCTGTGGTTGACCAGTAGTTGATTGCTGAGTACTTGAAGACTTGCATTCTCTGGCAAAATGTCCTAACTGTTGGCAGTTAAAAATTCAAGCTTAGATTTGTCAAGCCCAAACCCTGTCTTCATGTTGTGCCTTTTGAACTGTCTTCCAGTTCTTTGATAAAACTTCTTTGCTCTGTAGGAGATCATGGCCATTTGATAGTTTATATCCATCTCCTCAAGATCATCTGCAGGAATGCCATCCAAGTCTTCCTGGCATAGATGGAAGTAGTTGGTTTCCTCAGCCATAAAAGCTCCTTGCCCAGGGGTTGGTAATAAAGTTGGGTTAGAGATAGGACTTGAGTGTGTGGTTGATGGATTTGAAGCTTCAGGAAATATGTTATTGGATGTGGAGGAAGGATGGTAAATGGGTTGATAATTCTGGTACGAAGGATTGTTGATGGGTGCATAAAGGGCAGCTGAACCAGATGATATATGGGAAACTTTAGATTCTTGGGCATCTAATTCCATCTGGTACGCACTGAGAATACCAAATAACTCTCCTAGATTTAGAGTTTTCAAGTTTTCTGTTCTTCTGATTGTAACTGAATAGATGTTCCATGCCTTTGGAAGAGATCTCAGAAATTTTCTGAGCACATCTTGATTATCCAGTATCACACCTGCAGTTGTTAATTCATCCACAAGTTGGACATACCTTAGATACTGAGAGGACATACTCTCATTGTTTTGTTGACAAAAGTTTTCAAACTTCTGTTTCAGCATATCCTTCTTGTTTTCTTTGACATCGTCTGACCCTTCATACATCTGCTTTAAGGAGTTCCACAATTCCTGAGCAGACTTGCATTTCTTGAAAGCATGTATAATGGAATTCGGTATCGACATCTGGATGAGCCAAAGAGCCTTAGAATCAACTTCCATCTTCTTGTAGTCTTCGTCTGAGTACATAGATGGGTCTTTTGGTACTGCAGCACCCCAGCTCTAGCAGCAGCAACTGTAGGAATGTAAGGACCATTAAGAACAGACTTCCAAAGTTTGAAGTCTTGGTTCCTGATGAACCCTTCCATTCTGACTTTCCAGGTGTCAAAATCTTCAGGGGTGAACATAGGTGGCTTGTTGAGAGTGTCATTTTCTGTATCATGTTTGTTTAGAGCAGCCATTTTAGACAAACACAGAAATTATGAGTTTTGAAACGATGAGATTCTTAGAAGAAATAGAACTGGTAACTTAAGGATGATTAGTCACTTAAGTTCAAGAACCAAGGCTCTGATACCACTTGTTGGATCGGGTTGTTTAATCTAAACAACACTTCACAAGTATTTCTTTCTACAATCTAACAGATGCGGAATGTTCTGTTAGAATAATCTCACAAACACTCAAATGACAAAGTAATAATCTTTGAACAGCAATAAGAACACAAGAATAATTTCAAGCTCAAGGATATATTTCTCTCAAAGTAAGAAGCATACAAGCACACTTCAAAAAAACATACAATGGGAGGTTATATAGCCAAGGCTACAACCGTATACACGTAGGAATACAAGTTGGGTATACTAGACAATACATAAAGTAAAGCTTATTCTAGTATGTTGAGTGTCTTAACAGGCTAAGACACTCAGTCACAATCATTACATTAATAGACATTGACTTTACAAAGGACTACTAAATACAAAAGACATTTAATGTTGTTGATCTTCAAGGCTTCAGATGATCTTTTGCATTTAATGCATCATAGGAGAAGTAAGGCGCTCTGTCTGACTCATTACATGTTTTCGTTGTCTTTACTCAGATCAGCATGTCTTGTGTCAGTCTCTTTTGTACTATGAAAGTACTTAGCTACAGTCCTTTGATTATCGGAAGTCTTTGTCTGAGGAAGCCGTTGAGAAGAGCCTTCGGAAGCTGGGTTGGTTCTTCGGAAGCTTGTAGTCTTCTGAAGCTTTAATCATTTAAGTTCTTCTTCCGAAGCACTTGTCTTGTAAAACCTTCAGTAGGAATAAGTTATCCTTCAGAAGCAATGCTGCTTCCGAAGAATCACTTCTTCCTTCCGAAGGCTTTTAGTCAATGTAGCTCCTGTACTTAGACAAAATAAGAAGTTTGGTGAGCATCAGCCTTTATTAGTCTTTACAATCTTGGATGCTTGAATGAAAGTTATGTTGACTTTAAATTGGATTATTAACTATTGAAACTTATAAAGTAGCACCTTGAGTTATGAACAATCGCAATCGCGCCCCGACGTGTTCCGCCGTCGGTCGGGGTGTGACAGCCATAATGCAGCCCATAGTTTCTTGTGTATCTTAAGTACCTTAGTAATCATGTCATGCTCTTCCAATGATCAGAACTCGGATTACTAGTATATCTACTTAGCCTACTCACAGCATATGCTAAGTCTAGCCGTGTACATGCCAATAGATATATCAGACTGCCAATAATCCTTGAATACTCTAACTGAGCAACACCCTCACCTCTATTTTTTGATAGATGTTGGGTGGTATCTACTGGAGTTTGAGCCACACTCGTATCCCCCTCATTGAATTTTTCAAGGATTTTGTCCACATAGTGAGATTGACTCAACACAAGACCATGTTGGGTTCTATTGATCTTTATACCAAGGATCACATCAGCTAAACCCATGTCTTTCATGTCAAATCTCGCTTTTAACATGTCTTTTGTAGATTTGATCATCTTATCATCACTCCCCACAATAAGCATATCATCTACATAAATACATAATATCACATAACCTCTCATTGTGTTTTTCACATAAACACACTTGTCGCATTCATTAATTTTGAAACCATTGTTAAGCATAACTTGGTCAAACTTTTGATGACATTGCCTTGTACTTATCAATGGAACCATCAGCTTTCATCTTCCTTTTGAATATCCACCGATATCCAAGTGGTTTACACCCTGGTGGAAGGTCTACTAGCTCCCAAGTATGGTTTTGTAAGATCGAATCAATTTCATTCTTGATTGCCTCTTTCCATTGAGGTCCTTCTGAAGAGCTGACTGCATCACGATAGGTCTGGGGCTCTCCCTCAACCATATAAGTAAGAAAATCAGTTCCAAAAGATTTTTCAATCCTTTGCCTCTTACTTCTTCTTGGCTCAATGTGACAACTCAAAATTCTCAGGTTAGAATCATAACTCGAAAATGAAGAGAATGAGTGTAAGCGAAATCGAGAAACGAGGATCCGATTTCAAGATACACTGAATGGAATATAGCCTTAGACAAGATGTCAAATATTTTGAACTTTTCTGGTCTTGAGATTATAACCATTGGAAAGAGCTCGAAAAATCGTGAACGTAGGCGAAAACCGTGCGCAAAACGGAGTCCGTATGCTCCCGGAATCGCGAAACGAAGATAAGATCAAAATATGGATTTTCCATTCCGTGCGGTACGCCCCGGGACAACCTCCGAGGTGGGGCGATGCGCCTGGGGCCAGAAAGTCGGAAAAATGGCTTCAAAAGTCAAGATTTCATCCAACAACTCAAATTTTATCTCCTCTTCGATGTTCCAGCCACCATAGACGAAAAATCAACCTCCAATCCATAAAATATTCCATTTTAAAGTCTTTTGATCACGTAGATCGTACCAAGGAACGTTTCTGCAAGTTCAGATCATCATTTTATCCGCAGAACTCCGTCAGATTGGGTAACAGTTCATTTTAACCTTTTAGTTTGATAAGGAATGGTTAGATCTTGATTTTGAACGTAATAATATGGTTATTGTTGTTGATTATTACCTAGATGATGGATAGAAATAGTTAGAAATGAAAAACTTGACAGGTTAACGGTGAAATCTTTGTTTTGAGCCGTTATAATGTCCGATTATCATAAAACCATATCATAGATAATAATGGTTTTAACCATTTGATTATAACAATGGTTGTGATGGTCCTGATCATTCTTTGGAATAATTAATGTCAAGGATTAACTATTTCTAAATCTGGAATCCATTGAGAAACTGTTTTGGTGATATAATCAACAGCAATACTAATTTGGTTAATCTGGGAAATGTCCTGATTAAACCAACAAGTTATAAGTTTTTTTTAATAAGAACCTAAATCATTATAGGTTCTCAGTTAACACACGTGGTGAGGTGTTGAACTAAGGAAAGTTCTGAGAGTCAGATTAAGCTTAAGTAACTTATAGAACTCTAATGACATACAGGTTTAGAGTTCAAGAACTAGTGGTACACATGTTGTGCATTGCTATTGGTTTGAATCAATTCAGGTGAGTTCACGAATCCCCTTTTCTGTATTTTGGCTTTTGAACTCGGGAAATGAGAAAACATAAAAACACATTTGAAACATCTTGTTTATTCTGAAGCTTTGAGAACAGTTTTGAAACATTTTGTGAAACATGGTACCTGATTTGATCAGGTGAAACTTTGAAACATGTTGATACATTTTGTGGAACATGATACCTGATTTGATCAGGTGGAACACTGAACACGTTTGATGCATTGTGTGATACATGATACCACTCTGAAACGCTTTTGCAATATTTTGTGAAACACGAAAAACCTGTTTGTATCAGGTGATACACTGAAATATGTTTGAACTATTTTACGAGACATGAAAACGAAAGCGTTTGTAAAGCATTTGGTTGAAACACGTGACAGTGGGGGAACACATGACCAAATTTGTCGTTATTTCTCGGGTTACACATTTGTCGCTAAGTCCCCTATTCTGTAAACGTTAATCGGGGGGGGGGGGGCGTGATTATTGAGAATAGATCTATTTGTGATTGACAATCCTCGCCCGTGGTTCGTAGCTAAGACCACGACTGGATGTCGAGCGGGTGTAACATCCCAAATTTCTAATACAAGTTACTTGGAACTTACGAATGGGTAACGGATAATAAGCTTGAAGGAAAGTAGACGAAAAATAACCAAGTTGAAGTCCCAAGTTCGTGTACTCGATATGGAACTTCGAGTACACTGTACTCGAAGCTGTACTCGAAATTCTCCAAATTTCGAGTACCAGACACTGCCTATAAATAGTAGTGCCTTGGGATATGTGCGAACCTTTGGCTGAGCACGTTCTCTCTCGAGTACACGAAGTCGGAACCAAGAAACTTCAAGGATCGAGCTTTTGATCGACCAAACGAAGGAGGAAACGCACGGGAATCTACAGGGGTGATCACCTAACTTCAAGTAAATGTTCTAAATCAAAAAGCTAGGATTTTTATGCGAAAGTTAGAATGGTTAGACAAAGAGTGAACTTATGCATAAAGCTCACACCTTTATGCGTAAAGTTCGTAACTTTGAGGTTCCAATACGTTGGTAACAACCTAAGGAACCTAGAACTAGCTCCCCAAGGCCTTAGATGAATTTCTGAGATGTTTAATGACGAAATGATGAGTACACGAAGCTATACACTAAGGGTACTCGAAAATCATACTTAGAATTTCGTGTACATGAGTATTTCGAGTACATGGGTAATTCGAGTACAGGGCCATTTCGTGTACATGAGTATTTCGAGTACAAGTATTTCGAGTATGTGGTGATTTCGAGTACACCATTGGGTTCGAGTACACAGGGATGTTCGTGTACACAAGGGGGTTCGTGTACCTTGGGTATTTCGTGTACTGGTGTTTCGAATACTCATGGATTTCGTGTACATGAAGACTTAATGAATTTCAAGGGTTTCGAACACTTAGCTAAGTGTTGAGAACTTGGATTCCATAAGGGGGACTAGTAGGCTATGAGGACTTAGAATAATTTCTAAGTCTAAGTATGTGATGTGATGGTATGTGATGATATGATGTAACTGATATAGGTCCTTAAGGCCCCAGCTAAGGAGTTCGGCTAAGGTTAACAGGAGTCTACTATCAGGTGAGTTCTAGACGCCCTATTTCATGTTAACTGTTTTGGGCTGGCATACATGCTTATGGTTATGTTATGATGTTATGTGCTTATGATGATGATGAATGAATGATGGTATGCCCTGACTATGTATGCATGCGTACGTGTTAGTATGATCTATGCATGAAAGTATGTTAAGTATGATGAATGCATGAGAAATGAATTATGATAATGAATAACATGACATGAAAATGATGCTAGCATTTGATATGATGATGACTTTATGATAACGTGCTTCTTGATGATAACTATGAGAATAGTTATAGGAGTATGACAAGGTCCTAGGTTGCTAGGATGGAAGTATGATATGTAGGCATGATGACATGATATTATGATATGCTGATGATGCTAGTATGTTATGATGAACTGTGCATGATGACAGTATGCTATGATGGTATGATGAGACGATGCTAGTATAACATGTCTAAGATGCCATGATGACTGCTATGAACGATGTTATAATGCTAGCAGTAAATGTTATGATGATTATGGTAAAAGATGATATAATGCTAGTATATCATGTATGACGAACGAACGATGTTCCTATACGTGTTATAGGATAAGTATGAAAGATGTACCAGCTCTCGTGCTGGGTAGGTATGATAGTCAACCACGACTATAACTGGGTATGATAGTCAACCACGACTATAACTGGGTATGATAGTCAACCACGACTATAACTGGGTATGATAGTCAACCACGACTATAACTGGGTATGATAGTCAACCACGACTATAACTGGGTATGATAGTCAACCACGACTATAACTGGGTATGATAGTCAACCACGACTATAACTGGGTATGATAGTCAACCACGACTATAACTGGGTATGATAGTCAACCACGACTATAACTGGGTATGATAGTCAACCACGACTATAACTGGGTATGGAGCCTGGTGCCGGCATAAGCCCCCTGTTCGTATTGTAACAGTGGAACGTATGATGATGATGATGTAAGGGTGTTATGTGCTAAGGTTATGGACTATGTGTATGAAATGATGTGTATGTTAAGTATGCTTAATGTTGTTTTATGAAAACTAGAACTCACCAGCGTAAGCTGACTTGATTTAGCATGTATGTCAGGTTGAAGGTACGATAAGAGAAGGCATGGAGCTCGGGCATCAAGTTAGACAATCCATTGGTTTTGGCAAATCCGATATGTTTTTGATACAGACACTTTATTGATTTCTGTTTATCAAACTATGTTTACATTTCCGCTGCATGATTATGAAAGTTTTTAGTTTAAGAGCTATGTGTTATGATGAAAACCAACCTATGTGAGGTGCCCGGTTTCGGGGCCTCACAAGTTGGTATCAGAGCCATAGTTTGAGAGATCTTGGCATCCCAAATGCCAAGACTTAAACTGAGAATGGGATTAATGGATGCGGATTGCCAACCACGGATGACGGATGCCACGAGTTGAATGTTTATGTATGAGTTAAGGGTTAGATGTAATGTTATGAAAGTAGTTAGTGTCATGCACATTGAAGAGATGGGATGGGAAACGTTTAGAGCCTATGAGTTGGGTAAATGGTTAATAACACTTGATCAACGTCGTTAACGATTTACAAAACTTATTCCGTGGTAAACTGATTCCTATGCTGACTCATCAATTGTTGCATTATGTAGAAAGTTAAGATGGCCGGACAAAAGGGTAGACCGCGAAAGAAACCACAGGTAGCTGAAGAACCACATGTCGAGGCTGAAGAACCCGTCAACGAAGACGACCACGAGCACAACGAGCAACCTGAGAATGAAGACGAGTTCACTCTAGAGCCTATCGTGGTGAAGGCTATTTCTGATGAGGTCTGCAAGATCATGGATGAAAAGATGCCAGCAATGATTGCTAAGGCACTGAAGGATGCTCTAAAAGACAAGTCTGAAGGAACTAAAGAAAGCACCAAAGAAGACGAGGTGGTGATCATCGAGACGAAGAGCGGCGACTCTATGACAGGGAAACTGAAGGGCTGTGACTACAAGTCCTTCAAGGGATGTAACCCACCGACCTTTGATGGGAAGAAGGACGCAGTGGCCACCTGCCACTGGATTTCTGCGATGGAGGCTGTTATCTCCATCAGTGAGTGCCGAGTTGACCAAGCTGTCAAGTTTGCAGCTCACTCTTTCGTTGAGGAGGCACTTCACTGGTGGAACACCGTCAAGCAATCCAAGACTACTGAGGATATGGAAAAGATGACTTGGGAGGATCTCAAGGAACTGGTCACTAAGCAGTTCTGTCCCAAGAATGAGTTGGATAAGGTTGAAAGGGAGTTTCTGGTGCTGAAGGCGGGAAGTCTGAACCACAGGCAGTACACCTCACGATTCAATGAGATGGCAAGACTTGTTCCTCATCTGGTTTATACCGAGGAACGCAGGGTGAAGTTGTACATGGAGGGTTTGCCTCCCAAGGTTCGGATACATGTGAAGGCGAATGCTCCCAAGACTTATGACTCCACTGTGGAGCTCAGTGGCATAGTTTGGGATGATGTTATGTCAGCCGAGCCAGTCAAAGAAGAAGCAAAGGTGAAAGAGTCCTCCGGGACTAAGAGGGGTCGAACAGACCAACGAAAGTTTTCAGGCAAGAAGATGAAGCGTGAGGATGCGAACCGATGCAACAAGTGTGGTAAAATTCACACCAGACAGTGCTTGGTGGGCACTAACTTATGTTTTCGATGCGGAAAGACGGGACATTTCTCCAGCAATTGTCCGAGTGCCACCAGATGCTACAACTGCAACGGGTTTGGACATCTGTCCAAGGATTGCAGACAACCACGGGCCGATGCTTCGGGCTCGGGTAAGAAAGAGGAGAAAGGAAAGGAGAAGCAGAAGGCTAAAGCACGAGCCTTTACGATGACGAAGGATGATGCGATTGTGGACCCGGACGTGGTCACAGGTACCTTTTCTATCAACAATATTCCTGCTTCTGTATTGTTTGATTCTGGTGCCAGTATGAGTTTTGTGTCTTCTACTTTCTGTGATGGGTTATCTGGGAAGGTTAAGAAGATAGATCGGGTATTTGATGTAGAGACGGCTATTGGTAAGATGACCAGGGTGACTGAGGCTATTGATGACTGTTATGTTGAGATAGAAGGTCATAGGTTCCCTGTCCGATTGTTTCTTATTACCTTAGGGGGATTCGATGTGGTTTTGGGTATGGACTGGTTAGCCAAATATGAGGCTAACATAGTATGTCGACGAAAGATGATATGTTTACGTGCGATGGATGGGAGCTCCGTGACGGTTTATGGTGATAAAGCGATGTATGCGCCAAAGATCATTTTGATGATCAAGGCTGATGTTATGATGCGGCGAGGGTGTGTAGCCTACTTGGTCTACGCGATTGAGGAACGTACGGTTACGAGGACGATTGATGATGTTCCCGTGGTGTGTAACTTCCCCGATGTATTCCCTGAGGAATTGCCTGGATTACCACCCGAACGGGAAATTGAGTTCCAGATCGACTTAGTGCCGGGGGCACAACCCGTTGCCAAAGCACCTTACCGTTTAGCTCCAACCGAGATGAAGGAAATGATGACCCAGCTACAAGAACTCCTTGATAAAGGTTTTATACGACCGAGTGTCTCTCCGTGGGGAGCACCGGTGCTGTTCGTTAAGAAGAAGGATGGAAGTATGCGTATGTGTATTGACCACAGGGAACTGAATAAGTTGACCGTAAAGAACATGTATCCTCTACCCAGAATTGACGATTTGTTCGATCAATTGCAAGGTGCAAGCTGGTTCTCTAAGATTGATCTCCGATCCGGTTACCATCAGTTGAAAGTTCGAGAGCAGGATATTTCAAAGACTGCTTTCCGTACGCGTTATGGACATTACGAGTTTCTCGTTATGTCGTTTGGATTGACGAATGCTCCTGCAGCATTTATGGATTTGATGAACAGAGTATGTCGACCGATGCTGGACCGATCGGTGATAGTGTTTATTGATGATATTTTGATTTATTCAAAGAACGAGGGAGACCATGCTTGCCACGTACGTGAGGTATTGGAGATCCTGAGGAAAGAGAAACTTTATGCTAAGTTCTCCAAATGCGCTTTCTGGTTACGAGAGGTACAGTTTCTGGGTCACGTGGTGAACCCAGAAGGCATTATGGTAGATCCAGCTAAAGTTGAAACGGTTATGAAATGGAGTCCTCCGAAGTCACCTACGGAAGTACGCAGTTTTCTTGGTTTGGCCGGTTACTATCGGAGATTTATTCAAGACTTCTCCAAGATAGCGACGCCGCTGACGAAGCTCACAAAGAAAGACGTAAAGTACGAATGGGGTCCAAACCAAGAACAAGCGTTTTCAGTGCTGAAGGAGAAACTTACCCAAGCTCCTGTTCTAGCACTGCCGGATGGGAATGATGATCTTGTTGTGTATGCCGATGCGTCACGACAAGGGTTGGGATGTGTACTAATGCAAAGGGGAAGGGTGATAGCTTATGCTTCGCGCCGGCTAAAGATTCATGAGGCTAACTACCCGACCCACGATCTTGAACTCGCTGCAGTGGTGTTTGCATTGAAAATATGGAGGCACTATTTGTATGGAGTAAGGAGTACCATCTATACCGACCACAAGAGCTTGAAGTATTTCTTCGAGCAAAAGGATTTGAATATGAGGCAGAGACGATGGCTTGAGCTGTTAAAGGATTATGACTGTGATATTCTATATCACCCGGGAAAGGCCAATGTGGTGGCAGATGCTCTGAGTCGCAAGACTGATCATCCTGCCATACGAGTGAAATCGTATAGTTTGGTGATAACGCCAGACTTTCTGAACGAGCTCAAACAGGCGCAACAGGAGGGATTGAAAGAAGAGAATGTGGGTTTTGAACGCGTCTTCGGACAAGTCAAGAACTTGGAAGACAATGACCATGGGATAAAGCTACGATTCGGTCGAATGTGGGTGCCCAGAAATGGGGACATTCGAGCGAGGATTTTAAATGAAGCCCACAAGTCACGATACTCGGTACACCCCGGTGCGACGAAGATGTATCAAGATCTTCGACAGGATTATTGGTGGCCGGGCATGAAGTTTAATGTGATGCAGTATGTGAACAGGTGTCTTACTTGTGCGCAAGTGAAGGCTGAACATCAGAAGCCCTACGGATATGTGCAACCTCTAGAGATACCGGAATGGAAATGGGAACACATCACCATGGATTTCATTACCAAGCTACCAAAGACAGCTAAGCGACATGATACCATATGGGTGATTGTGGACCGACTGACGAAAAGTGCACATTTTCTTCCGATCAGGGAAACGTATACGTCCGAAAGGTTGTCTGAGTTGTTCGTAAAGGAGATTGTGGCTAGACATGGAGTTCCTGTCTCCATTGTGTCAGATCGAGATACGAGGTTTACTTCCAGATTCTGGAAGCAGTTTCATGATGCTATGGGAACGAGGTTAAATATCAGTACCGCCTATCACCCTCAGACTGATGGACAGTCAGAAAGGACTATTCAAACGTTGGAGGATATGCTTAGGGCATGCATTATCGATTTTGGAGGAAGCTGGGATGACCACTTGCCCTTGGTGGAGTTCTCATACAACAACAGCTATCACTCTAGTATCGGAATGCCCCCATATGAGGCGTTGTACGGACGACGATGTAGAACCCCGGTATGCTGGGGTGAAGTTGGACAGAAAGAAATGGGAAACAAGGCTGCTGTGATTGATATGGCAGAAAAGCTACGGGTGATAAAAGCACGTATGAAAGCTGCACAAGATCGCCAAAAGTCTTACGCTGACAAGCGCCGAAGACCGATCGAGTTTGATGTTGGCGATCGAGTGTTGCTGAAAGTATCACCATGGAAGGGAATCATTCGATTCAGAAAGCGAGGCAAGTTGAGTCCGAGGTACATTGGACCATTTCCGATAAAGGCAAGGGTAGGGAAGGTCGCGTATCGGCTGGACCTACCAGAGGAGCTGAACGGGATTCATCCTACCTTCCACGTGTCACATCTTAGGAAGTGCTTGGCAGACGAGCAGGCACATGTTCCTTTGGATGACATTGAGGTAGATGATCGACTGAACTACATTGAAGAGCCAGTTGCCATTGTGGACACAAAGGAAAAACAGCTATGGAATAAAACGGTTCGTCAAGTAAGAGTTCAGTGGAAGCATCGGAAGGGTTCAGACACGACGTGGGAATTGGAAGACAAAATGAGGAAGATGTACCCTCATTTGTTCGATATGTAACGAGGCAGGTTTCGGGACGAAACCTATTGTAAGGAGGGGAGACTTGTAACATCCCAAATTTCTAATACAAGTTACTTGGAACTTACGAATGGGTAACGGATAATAAGCTTGAAGGAAAGTAGACGAAAAATAACCAAGTTGAAGTCCCAAGTTCGTGTACTCGATATGGAACTTCGAGTACACTGTACTCGAAGCTGTACTCGAAATTCTCCAAATTTCGAGTACCAGACACTGCCTATAAATAGTAGTGCCTTGGGATATGTGCGAACCTTTGGCTGAGCACGTTCTCTCTCGAGTACACGAAGTCGGAACCAAGAAACTTCAAGGATCGAGCTTTTGATCGACCAAACGAAGGAGGAAACGCACGGGAATCTACAGGGGTGATCACCTAACTTCAAGTAAGTGTTCTAAATCAAAAAGCTAGGATTTTTATGCGAAAGTTAGAATGGTTAGACAAAGAGTGAACTTATGCATAAAGCTCACACCTTTATGCGTAAAGTTCGTAACTTTGAGGTTCCAATACGTTGGTAACAACCTAAGGAACCTAGAACTAGCTCCCCAAGGCCTTAGATGAATTTCTGAGATGTTTAATGACGAAATGATGAGTACACGAAGCTATACACTAAGGGTACTCGAAAATCATACTTAGAATTTCGTGTACATGAGTATTTCGAGTACATTGGTAATTCGAGTACAGGGCCATTTCGTGTACATGAGTATTTCGAGTACAAGTATTTCGAGTATGTGGTGATTTCGAGTACACCATTGGGTTCGAGTACACAGGGATGTTCGTGTACACAAGGGGGTTCGTGTACCTTGGGTATTTCGTGTACTGGTGTTTCGAATACTCATGGATTTCGTGTACATGAAGACTTAATGAATTTCAAGGGTTTCGAACACTTAGCTAAGTGTTGAGAACTTGGATTCCATAAGGGGGACTAGTAGGCTATGAGGACTTAGAATAATTTCTAAGTCTAAGTATGTGATGTGATGGTATGTGATGATATGATGTAACTGATATAGGTCCTTAAGGCCCCAGCTAAGGAGTTCGGCTAAGGTTAACAGGAGTCTACTATCAGGTGAGTTCTAGACGCCCTATTTCATGTTAACTGTTTTGGGCTGGCATACATGCTTATGGTTATGTTATGATGTTATGTGCTTATGATGATGATGAATGAATGATGGTATGCCCTGACTATGTATGCATGCGTACGTGTTAGTATGATCTATGCATGAAAGTATGTTAAGTATGATGAATGCATGAGAAATGAATTATGATAATGAATAACATGACATGAAAATGATGCTAGCATTTGATATGATGATGACTTTATGATAACATGCTTCTTGATGATAACTATGAGAATAGTTATAGGAGTATGACAAGGTCCTAGGTTGCTAGGATGGAAGTATGATATGTAGGCATGATGACATGATATTATGATATGCTGATGATGCTAGTATGTTATGATGAACTGTGCATGATGACAGTATGCTATGATGGTATGATGAGACGATGCTAGTATAACATGTCTAAGATGCCATGATGACTGCTATGAACGATGTTATAATGCTAGCAGTAAATGTTATGATGATTATGGTAAAAGATGATATAATGCTAGTATATCATGTATGACGAACGAACGATGTTCCTATACGTGTTATAGGATAAGTATGAAAGATGTACCAGCTCTCGTGCTGGGTAGGTATGATAGTCAACCACGACTATAACTGGGTATGATAGTCAACCACGACTATAACTGGGTATGATAGTCAACCACGACTATAACTGGGTATGATAGTCAACCACGACTATAACTGGGTATGATAGTCAACCACGACTATAACTGGGTATGATAGTCAACCACGACTATAACTGGGTATGATAGTCAACCACGACTATAACTGGGTATGATAGTCAACCACGACTATAACTGGGTATGATAGTCAACCACGACTATAACTGGGTATGATAGTCAACCACGACTATAACTGGGTATGGAGCCTGGTGCCGGCATAAGCCCCCTGTTCGTATTGTAATAGTGGAACGTATGATGATGATGATGTAAGGGTGTTATGTGCTAAGGTTATGGACTATGTGTATGAAATGATGTGTATGTTAAGTATGCTTAATGTTGTTTTATGAAAACTAGAACTCACCAGCGTAAGCTGACTTGATTTAGCATGTATGTCAGGTTGAAGGTACGATAAGAGAAGGCATGGAGCTCGGGCATCAAGTTAGACGATCCATTGGTTTTGGCAAATCCGATATGTTTTTGATACAGACACTTTATTGATTTCTGTTTATCAAACTATGTTTACATTTTCGCTGCATGATTATGAAAGTTTTTAGTTTAAGAGCTATGTGTTATGATGAAAACCAACCTCTGTGAGGTGCCCGGTTTCGGGGCCTCACAGCGGGCGCTCAATAAGTCTAGAACACACAATGTCTTGCGACAAGGACATTGGAAAAGGGGCATGAACACGTCAGCTCGGTTATGGGAGCCCTGGAGTTATAATTGGACTTTTGGTCTGAGACAGGACACGACGTTGTTGGAAGGAACAATGTTCGCACTAGATACCAATGTTTTACACCCCGTTTGGGACATTAACAGTATTGAACTCTTTTTAGGCAAACATTTGAATCTTTTGTGATATATTATATACGTTTGTTATAAATAAACTGTGTGAACTCACCAGCAATGTGCTAATTGTTTAAAACCATGTTTTCTCATATGCCAAATGATACAGGGGTGTAGTGATACAGGGGGTGGAGCTGGGAGCTAATTATTGGGAGGCATATAGCAGAGCTATGAGAGATAGACTCAATAGTGTGATATATTGCATAGTAAATATGTGTAATAGCATTATACATATGCATGAAACTTTGATAAAACTGTTGATACATTAGACTTGTGTCTAATGTAGTTGTAATATCGCTCTGTAATGTAGAAACATGTATGTCTTTTGTTGTAAATCATGGCTGTGAAACCTTGAAAGTCACACCGTACGCTTCTGCAACGACCAGGGTGTGACACTCAACCTCTTCAGCCTCTAATTGTTCTTGATCTTCATCATGAACAATCTCATCAACTGGTGTTGATGAACTTGGGAGTTCCTTTTTCAAACAAGGAAACACTTCTTCAAAGAATGATGCATTCCTTGACTCTATTATAGTATTCTTGTGTATTTCAGGATTCTTTAAATCATAAACAAGAAACCGTTATGCACTACTATGATAGACATAACCAATGAATACACAATCCACTGTTTTGGGTCCTATTCTTTGAACCTTTGGTGGTTCACCACTTTTGCTAGGCACCCCCATTCAAATCCATTCAAATTCGTATGCTTATCCTCCATTCAAAGCGACCCCACTTCTCTCTCACATAGGTGATTTCACACAAATCATTAAAATTCGTATGCTTATCCTCCATTGGTATCACTGATTTGATAAAGGAATGAACTAGGAAGTATTCAAGTCCCTTTTTATATTTGAGGTACTCCCTCACAGTGACCTTAATTCATACAATTAGGTTGTCCTATTGAGCCTAGGTCATGGGATCTCCAATCTTCTAGGATAGGTTTTCCTTTGTACAAACTTGTTCAAAGGGCTTTAGTCCCATTCCTCTTGACGACTTGTGCACTAACTCTCTGCTTAAGCCTTTTGTAAACGGATCCGCTATGTTATCTTTTGACCTCACATAGTCAATTGAGATAACTCCCATTGAGTATAATATCCTACTATTAATAAATGATTACAAATAAATGTCACATGGCATTCTCACATTCACTTATTTAAATTAAATGATAATTAAGTAAAAAACATTCTTTTATTTATAAAATTATATTTAAGGAATGTTTAATTAAAAACTTTTTCTAATTAAATATTAATTCTATTAACAATTTATTAAAAAAAATTAATTGATAACAACTTTTTTAATTTTTGAAATTCATAGTATAAGCATAAAACATAATAAAAAAATTTAATTTCAAATAAAACACATGTGACATACAAAAATGTTAAAGATTTAAATCATAATTATAATTTTTTATATTGTTTTTATGTAATAAAATTCTTTTAATTATGTACTTAAATTTAATAAAACATTATAAAGTTACATAATTTTTATTTTTAAACCCGTGTAATACACAGGTCTATAACCTTGTAACACCCCAAATTTTTCTATACAAATCAGTTGAACTTACGAACGGGTAACGTATAATTTATTTGCCGGCAATGGATGAAAAACCAACCAAACAAAAGATGACGGAATTTGGAAGTACACTAACTCCATTTTCGAAGTACACAACTTAGTGTACTCAACTTAGAGTACACAACTTAGAGTACACAACTTAGAGTACACAACTTAGTGTACTCAACTTAGTGTACTCAACTTAGAGTACACAACTTAGAGTACACAACTTAGTGTACTCAACTTAGTGTACTCAACTTAGAGTACACAACTTAGAGTACACAACTTAGTGTACTCAACTTAGTGTACTCAACTTAGAGTACACAACTTAGAGTACACAACTTAGAGTACACAACTTAGAGTACTCAATTTCGTGAACTCCACTTAGAGTACTCGATTTAGTGAACTTTACTTCGTGTACTCGAATTTCGTGAACACTGTCTATATATATGAGTTCCTTGGGAAACGCGCTAACCTTTGGTTGGAGGCATTCTCTCTCAAGAACTCGAAGAGGGCAAGTTCGGGAAAATCAAGAAAACAGCTTTTGATCCGCTAAACGAAGGACGAGTCGCACGGGAAGCTACAGAAAGGATCATCTAACACCAGGTAAGGGTTTGATGCATGAAAGTTTCGATTTTTAGACAAAAGGGAAAACATGCATAAAGGTCACGCCTTTATGCAGAAAGTTTGTTCCTTTTTGGTTCCAATACGTTAGTAAGGCCATAAGGGACGTAGAACTAACACCCCAGAGTCTTGGATAGATTCTAATATATTTTATGAAGAAAAGACGAAGTACTAAAGTTCGTATGCTCAACTTCGTGTACACAACTTCGTGTACACCACTTAGTGTACTCAACTTCGTGTACACAACTTAGTGTACTCAACTTCGTGTACACAACTTAGTGTACTCAACTTCGTGTACACAACTTAGTGTACTCAACTTCGTGTACACAACTTAGTGTACTCAACTTCGTGTACACAACTTAGAGTACTCAACTTCGTGTACACAACTTAGAGTACTCAACTTCGTGTACACAACTTAGAGTACACAACTTAGAGTACACAACTTAGTGTACTCAACTTAGTGTACTCAACTTAGAGTACACAACTTAGAGTACACAACTTAGAGTACACAACTTAGTGTACTCAACTTAGTGTACACAACTTAGTGTACTCAACTTAGTGTACTCAACTTAGAGTACACAACTTAGAGTACACAACTTAGAGTACACAACTTAGTGTACTCAACTTAGTGTACTCAACTTAGAGTACACAACTTAGTGTACTCAACTTAGGGTACTCAACTTAGAGTAATGTAATGTAAAGAGACGATGTACTGATGTAGGTTCTTAAGTCTTGGCTAAAGAGTTCGATCAAGAATTCAAGGAGCTACTGTCAAGTGAGTTCTAGATGCCCTACTTTAACAAGTTATATGTAACTATGTTTTGGGCTGGCATACATGCTGTTAATATGTTATGATGTTATGTGACTATGCCATGATGATGAATGCATGTTAATGTGCTAGTATGATTTATAATGTGTGTTAGTAAGTTATGATGATGAACTGTATGATAACATGCTATGATGATAATTATAGATGTTATGTTATGATGAAATCCTAGGATGCTAGGATGAAGGTATGATGCTATGATGATTAGATGCTAGCATAATGTGTTTATGATGCTATGATGAATGATGTTGCTCCCATATTCGTATGGGGTAAGTATGGTTACTCCCGTACTTGTTACGGGGTAAGTATGATGTTGCTCCCATATTCGTATGGGGTAAGTATGGTTGCTCCCGTACTTGTTACGGGGTAAGTATGATGTTGCTCCCATATTCGTATGGGGTAAGTATGGTTGCTCCCGTACTTGTTACGGGGTAAGTATGATGTTGCTCCCATATTCGTGTGGGGTAAGTATGGTTGCTCCCATATTCGTATGGGGTAAGTATGGTTGCTCCAGTACTTGTTACTGGGTAAGTATGGATCTGCAGAACGCTTCGGCGGGTCAGATCAACGGTTATGGAGCCTTGTGCCGGCATAAGCCCGCTGTTACGCTCGGTAGCAGTGGTTGTATGATGATGATCAGGATGTTATGTGACAAGGTTTTGGATTATGTGAACGAAACGATGTTAAATATGTTTTAACTTAACAAAATGTTTACGATGTTTTATGAAAACTAGAACTCACCAGCGTAAGCTGACATTTTAGCATGTATGTCAGGTTAAAGCTATGGTAAGAAGAAACGTGGAGCTCGGGCATCAAGATGGAGCATCCGGTGGTGTTGGCAATCAATTATGTTATAATTCAGACATTATTTCATGTTTGACAAACTATGTTTTAAATTCCGCTGCTATCTATGAAAGTTTTTAGTTTAAGAGCTATGTGTTATGACGAAACCAACCTCTGCGAGGTGCCCGGTTTCGGGGCCTCACAAGTTGGTATCAGAGCCATAGTTTGAGAGATCTTAGCATCCCAAATGCTAAGAGTTAAACTGAGAATGGGATTAAATGATGCGGATTGCCAACCACGGATGAACAGATGCCACGAGCTGAATGTTAGGTACGAGTTAAGATGTAGATCTAAGGTTAGAAAGGTAGTTAGTGTCATGCACATTGAGGAGATGGGATGGGAAACGTTTAGAGCCTATGAGTTGGGTAAATGGTTAATAACACCTGATCAACGTCATTAACGATTTACAAAGCTTATTTCGTGCTAAACTGATTCCTGTACTGACTCATCAATTGTTGCATTATGTAGAAAGTTTAGATGGCCGGACAAAGGGGTAGACCACGAAAGAAACCACAGGAAGCTGAGGAGCCCCACGTCGAGACCGAGAAGCCTGTCAACGAAGAAGAAAACGAACACAGTGAACCACCGGAAGACGAAGAAGAGTTCACGCTAGAGCCTATCGTGATAAAGGCTATCTCTGATGAAGTCTGCAGAATCATGGATGAGAAAATGCCGGCAATGATTGCTAAGGCATTAAAGGATGCGCTGAAGGAAAAGTCGGAAGGAACAAAAGAAAGCACCAAGGATGACGAGGAAATCTTGATCCTCGAGACAAAGAGCGGTGACTCCAACCGAAGTATGATGAAAGGCTGTGACTACAAGGCCTTCAAAGGATGCAATCCACCATCCTTTGACGGAAGGAAAGATGTTGTGGCCACCTGCCACTGGATTTCTGCGATGGAGGCTGTTATCTCTATCAGTGAGTGCCGAATTGATCAAGCTGTCAAGTTTGCAGCTCACTCCTTTGTCGAGGAGGCACTTCACTGGTGGAACACCATCAAGCAGACTAAGTCTGCAGCTGATATGGAGAAGATGACTTGGGAAGATCTGAAGGAGCTGGTCGCCAAACAGTTCTGTCCCAAGAACGAGCTTGATAAAGTAGAACGAGAGTTTCTGGTTCTGAAGGCTGGGAGTATGAATCATCGACAGTACACATCAAAGTTCAATGAAATGGCAAGACTAGTTCCTCACTTGATTGGTTCTGAGGAACGCAGGGTGAAACTGTATATGGAGGGTTTGCCTCCAACGGTGCGGATTCATGTAAAAGCAAATGCTCCCAAGACCTTCGACTCCACGGTTGAACTTAGTGGTATAGTTTGGGATGATGTTATGTCTGCTGAGCCAGTCAAAGGAGAAACAAAGATGAAAGAGTCCTCCGGGACTAAAAGGGGTCGAACAGACCAACGAAAGTTCTCAAGCAAGAAAGTGAAGCGAGAGGAGATGGGCCGATGCAACAAGTGTGGGAAAAGCCACACGGGACAGTGCCTGGTGGGCACTAATTTATGTTTCAGGTGTGGAAAGACGGGGCATTTTTCTAGCAGTTGCCCGAATGCTACTCGATGCTTCAACTGCAATGGGTTAGGACATCTGTCCAAGGATTGCAAGCAACCATGGGCCGATGCTTTGGGCTCGGGTAAGAAAGAGGATAAGGGAAAGGAGAAGCAGAAGGCTAAAGCACGAGCCTTCACGATGACAAAGGGTGATGCTGTTGAGGACCCGGACGTGGTCACAGGTACCTTTTCTATCAACAATATTCCTGCTTCTGTATTGTTTGATTCTGGTGCCAGTATGAGTTTTGTGTCTTTTACTTTCTGTGATGGGTTATCTGGGAAGGTTAAGAAGATAGATCGGGTATTTGATGTAGAGACGGCCATTGGTAAGATGACCAGGGTGACTGAGGCTATAGATGATTGTTATGTTGATATAGAAGGTCATAAGTTCCCAGTACGATTATTTCTTATAACCTTGGGAGGTTTCGATGTAGTCTTGGGTATGGACTGGTTAGCCAAATACGAGGCTAACATTATATGTCAACGAAAGATGATATGTTTACGTGCGATGGATGGGAGCTCCGTGACGGTTTATGGTGATAAAGCGATGTATGCGCCGAAGATCATTTCGATGATCAAGGCTGATGTTATGATGAGGCGAGGGTGTGTAGCCTACTTGGCCTACGTGATTGAGGAGCGTACGTATATGAGGAAGATTGATGATGTACCCGTGGTGCGTAACTTCCTCGATGTATTCCCTGAGGAATTGCCTGGATTACCACCGGAACGGGAAATTGAGTTCCAAATCGACCTAGTGCCGGGGGCACAACCTGTTGCCAAAACACCTTACCGTTTGGCTCCCACTGAAATGAAAGAAATGATGACCCAGCTACAAGAACTACTTGATAAGGGTTTTATACGACCGAGTGTCTCTCCATGGGGAGCACCGGTGCTGTTTGTTAAGAAGAAAGATGGAAGCATGCGAATGTGTATTGACTACCGGGAACTGAATAAGCTGACTGTAAAGAACAGGTATCCTCTACCTAGAATCGATGATTTGTTCGATCAATTGCAAGGTGCAAGCTGGTTCTCAAAGATAGATCTCCGATCCGGTTACCATCAGTTGAAAGTTCGAGAGCAGGATATTCCAAAGACTGCTTTCCGTACGCGTTATGGACACTACGAGTTTCTGGTTATGTCGTTTGGATTGACGAATGCTCCAGCAGCATTTATGGATTTGATGAACAGGGTATGTCGACCGATGCTGGACCGATCGGTGATAGTGTTTATAGATGATATTTTGATTTATTCAAAGAACGAGGGAGACCATGCTTGCCACATACGTGAGGTATTGGAGATCCTGAGGAAAGAGAAACTTTATGCTAAGTTCTCCAAATGCGCTTTCTGGTTACGAGAGGTACAGTTTTTGGGTCACGTGGTGAACCCAGAAGGCATTATGGTAGATCCAGCTAAAGTTGAAACGGTTATGAAATGGAGTCCTCCGAAGTCACCGACAGAAGTACGCAGTTTTCTTGGTTTGGCCGGTTACTATCGGAGATTTATTCAAGACTTCTCCAAGATAGCGACGCCGCTAACGAAGCTCACGAAGAAAGATGTAAAGTACGAATGGGGTCCGAACCAAGAACAAGCTTTCTCAGTGCTAAAGGAGAAACTAACCCAAGCTCCCGTCTTAGCACTGCCAGATGGAAATGAGGATTTTGTTGTGTATGCTGATGCATCACGACAAGGGTTGGGATGCGTACTGATGCAACGAGGAAGGGTGATAGCTTATGCTTCACGCCAGCTAAAGATTCATGAGGCTAACTACCCAACTCACGATCTCGAACTCGTTGCGGTAGTGTTTGCATTGAAAATATGGAGGCATTACCTGTATGGAGTAAAGAGTACCATCTATACTGACCACAAGAGCTTGAAGTATTTCTTCGAGCAAAAGGATTTGAACATGAGGCAGAGACGATGGCTTGAGATGTTAAAGGATTATGATTGTGATATTTTATATCACCCAGGAAAGGCCAATGTGGTGGCAGACGCTTTGAGTCGCAAGACTGATCGTCCTGCCATACGAATAAAATCGTATTGTTTGGTAATAACGCCAGACTTTCTGAACGAGCTCAAGCAGGCGCAACAGGAAGGACTAAAAGAGGAGAATGTGGGTTTTGAACGTGTCTTCGGGCAAGTCAAAAACTTAGAAGACAATGACCACGGTGTGAAGATACGATTCGGTCGTATGTGGGTGCCCAGAAATGGGGACATTCGGTCAAGAATTTTAGATGAAGCCCACAAGTCACGTTATTCGGTTCATCCCGGTGCTACGAAGATGTATCAAGATCTTCGAAAGGATTATTGGTGCCGGGCATGAAGTTTAATGTGATGCAGTATGTGAACAGGTGTCTTACTTGTGCGCAAGTGAAGGCTGAACATCAGAAGCCCTACGGATATGTGCAACCTCTTGAGGTACCGGAATGGAAATGGGAACACATCACCATGGATTTCATCACCAAGCTACCGAGGACAGCTAAACGGCATGATACCATTTGGGTGATTGTGGACCGACTGACGAAGAGTGCACACTTCCTTCCTATCAGGGAAACGTATACGTCCGAAAGGTTGTCTGATTTGTTCGTAAAAGAGATTGTGACTCGCCATGGAGTTCCTGTCTCCATTGTGTCAGATCGGGATACGAGGTTTACTTCCAGATTCTGGAAGCAGTTTCATGATGCAATGGGAACGAGGCTGAACATCAGTACCGCCTACCACCCCCAAACGGATGGACAGTCTGAAAGGACTATTCAAACATTGGAGGATATGCTTAGGGCATGCATTATCGATTTTGGAGGGAGCTGGGATGACCACTTGCCATTGGTGGAGTTTTCTTATAATAACAGCTACCATTCTAGTATCGGAATGCCCCCATATGAGGCGTTGTACGGAAGACGATGTAGGACCCCGGTATGTTGGGGTGAAGTTGGACAGAAAGAGATAGGAAACAAGGCTGCCGTGATTGATATGGCAGAAAAGCTACGAGTGATAAAAGAACGAATGAAAGCCGCACAAGATCGCCAAAAGTCATACGCAGACAAACGTAGAAGACCTATAGAGTTTGATGTTGGCGATCGAGTGTTACTAAAAGTATCACCATGGAAGGGAATCATTCGATTTCGAAAGAGAGGGAAGCTGAGTCCGAGGTACATCGGACCGTTCCGAATAGAAGCACGGGTAGGGAAAGTCGCATACCGACTAGAACTACCAGAGGAACTGAATGGAATCCACCCTACTTTTCACGTGTCACATCTTAGGAAGTGCTTGGCAGACGAGCAAGCACATGTTCCTTTGGATGACATCGAGGTGGATTCTCGACTGAACTACATCGAAGAACCAGTCGCGATCATGGATACGAAAGAGAAGCAATTACGTAACAAAGCAGTTCGACAAGTCAAGATTCAGTGGAAGCATCGGAAGGGTTCAAACGCTACGTGGGAAACGGAAGAAGAAATGAGGAGTTTGTATCCTCATCTGTTCAATATGTAACGAGGCAGGTTTCGGGAAGAAACCTATTGTAAGAGGGGGAGACTTGTAACACCCCAAATTTTTCTATACAAATCAGTTGAACTTACGAACGGGTAACGTATAATTTATTTGCCGTCAATGGATGAAAAACCAACCAAACAAAAGATGACGGAATTTGGAAGTACACTAACTCCATTTTCGAAGTACACAACTTAGTGTACTCAACTTAGAGTACACAACTTAGAGTACACAACTTAGAGTACACAACTTAGTGTACTCAACTTAGTGTACTCAACTTAGAGTACACAACTTAGAGTACACAACTTAGTGTACTCAACTTAGTGTACTCAACTTAGAGTACACAACTTAGAGTACACAACTTAGTGTACTCAACTTAGTGTACTCAACTTAGAGTACACAACTTAGAGTACACAACTTAGAGTACTCAATTTCGTGAACTCCACTTAGAGTACTCGATTTAGTGAACTTTACTTCGTGTACTCGAATTTCGTGAACACTGCCTATATATATATGAGTTCCTTGGGAAACGCGCTAACCTTTGGTTGGAGGCATTCTCTCTCAAGAACTCGAAGAGGGCAAGTTCGGGAAAATCAAGAAAACGGCTTTTGATCCGCCAAACGAAGGACGAGTCGCACGGGAAGCTACAGAAAGGATCATCTAACACCAGGTAAGGGTTTGATGCATGAAAGTTTCGATTTTTAGACAAAAGGGAAAACATGCATAAAGGTCACGCCTTTATGCAGAAAGTTTGTTCCTTTTTGGTTCCAATACGTTAGTAAGGCCATAAGGGACGTAGAACTAACACCCCAGAGTCTTGGATAGATTCTAATATATTTTATGAAGAAAAGACGAAGTACTCAAGTTCGTATGCTCAACTTCGTGTACACAACTTCGTGTACACAACTTAGTGTACTCAACTTAGAGTACACAACTTAGAGTACACAACTTAGTGTACTCAACTTAGTGTACTCAACTTAGAGTACACAACTTAGAGTACACAACTTAGAGTACTCAATTTCGTGAACTCCACTTAGAGTACACAACTTTGTCGTTATTTCTCGGGTTACACATTTGTCGCTAAGTCCCCTATTCTGTAAACGTTAATCGGGGGGGGGGGGGGGGCGTGATTATTGAGAATAGATCTATTTGTGATTGACAATCCTCGCCCGTGGTTCGTAGCTAAGACCACGACTGGATGTCGAGCGGGCGCTCAATAAGTCTAGAACACACAATGTCTTGTGACAAGGACATTGGAAAAGGGGCATGAACACGTCAGCTCGGTTATGGGAGCCCTGGAGTTATAATTGGACTTTTGGTCTGAGACAGGACACGACGTTGTTGGAATGAACAATGTTCGCACTAGATACCAATGTTTTACACCCCGTTTGGGACATTAACAGTATTGAACTCTTTTTAGGCAAACATTTGAATCTTTTGTGATATATTATATACGTTTGTTATAAATAAACTGTGTGAACTCACCAGCAATGTGCTAATTGTTTAAAACCATGTTTTCTCATATGCCAAATGATACAGGGGTGTAGTGATACAGGGGGTGGAGCTGGGAGCTAATTATTGGGAGGCATATAGCAGAGCTATGAGAGATAGACTCAATAGTGTGATATATTGCATAGTAAATATGTGTAATAGCATTATACATATGCGTGAAACTTTGATAAAACTGTTGATACATTAGACTTGTGTCTAATGTAGTTGTAATATCGCTCTGTAATGTAGAAACATGTATGTCTTTTGTTGTAAATCATGGCTGTGAAACCTTGAAAGTCACACCGTACGCTTCTGCAACGACCAGGGTGTGACACTCAACCTCTTCAGCCTCTAATTGTTCTTGATCTTCATCATGAACAATCTCATCAACTGGTGTTGATGAACTTGGGAGTTCCTTTTTCAAACAAGGAAACACTTCTTCAAAGAATGATGCATTCCTTGACTCCATTATAGTATTCTTGTGTATTTCAGGATTCTTTAAATCATAAACAAGAAACCGATATGCACTACTATGATAGGCATAACCAATGAATACACAATCCACTGTTTTGGGTCCTATTCTTTGAACCTTTGGTGGTTGAACCACCACTTTTGCTAGGCACCCCCATTCAAATCCATTCAAATTCGTATGCTTATCCTCCATTCAAAGCGACCCCACTTCTCTCTCACATAGGTGATTTCACACAAATCATTAAAATTCGTATGCTTATCCTCCATTGGTATCACTGATTTGATAAAGGAATGAACTAGGAAGTATTCAAGTCCCTTTTTATATTTGAGGTACTCCCTCACAGTGACCTTAATTCATACAATTAGGTTGTCCTATTGAGCCTAGGTCATGGGATCTCCAATCTTCTAGGATATGTTTTCCTTTGTACATACTTGTTCAAAGGGCTTTAGTCCCATTCCTCTTGACGACTTGTGCACTAACTCTCTGCTTAAGCCTTTTGTAAACGGATCCGCTATGTTATCTTTTGACCTCACATAGTCAATTGAGATAACTCCCATTGAGTATAATATCCTACTATTAATAAATGATTACAAATAAATGTCACATGGCATTCTCACATTCACTTATTTAAATTAAATGATAATTAAGTAAAAAACATTCTTTTATTTATAAAATTATATTTAAGGAATGTTTAATTAAAAACTTTTTTTAATTAAATATTAATTCTATTAACAATTTATTAAAAAAAATTAATTGATAACAACTTTTTTAATTTTTGAAATTCATAGTATAAGCATAAAACATAATAAAAAAATTTAATTTCAAATAAAACACATGTGACATACAAAAATGTTAAAGATTTAAATCATAATTATAATTTTTTATATTGTTTTTATGTAATAAAATTCTTTTAATTATGTACTTAAATTTAATAAAACATTATAAAGTTACATAATTTTTATTTTTAAACCCGTGTAATACACAGGTCTATAACCTAGTAGTATAATATGGAGTTATTATTAAATTATAAAGTCACCTATTATTTTTTGTAGATTGCATGCATAGCTTTACGAGCGGCTCAGTTCTTTTGGTTGACTGAAAATGAACTATTATTCAAAGCAGGGGCAGAGGATCTTAGGGGCCTGGGGTTCCCCGGCCCCCGTTTTTCTAGCCAGAAGTCCCGATATATTAGTTTTCAATCGTAAAATTTTAAATGTATTGAGTCCTGACCCTTCGGCTTTTCTTTCAAAAATTCCTAGGCCCCCCTTGGATTTTAAAAAATAATAAAGTTAAAAACCTTTAAGGGTTCACAGTGTCGGTTGTTATCTCATTTTTTTGCCGATATTACATTTAAACTTTAAAACTTGTGGTGGCCCTGAAACTTAAATTGGGCCATTAAAATATTTCATTGCTTATTAAACGTTCAAATCAAAAGGAAAGGGTAAAACTCATTTCCTATTTTAATCGAATAGCAGCGCTGGTAGTAGAAGCAGGGAAATAGGGTTCCTTAATTTCCAAATTCCAAATTCCAAATTCAATCATGATTCAAGCTTCAAGCAATCAAGCAACATCTGTTTCTTCTTCTAATCTTCTTCAACAATCAACCACGAGGCCCAGGCCCACGAGTGACGAGCGCTCAGGCGCTCATGACATTTGTTTTAGGATTTAGGATTAGATTTAAAATTTTAAATTGATTGTTTGTTTAAATTAATTGTTTAATTTTTTTTTAGGATTTAGGATTAGAAATTTATCCGGTTTGTGTTATGAAGAAAACAACTCTTCATCACTTTTTCAAAAGAAAAGAGGCACAAGCCCCACTAGATAATCAACAACAAAATAAAGAAAGTAAACGTCAAAAAATTTCAACAAGTGAGTGGATTCTTAAAGGTCGTCGCGTTGAATTGTAATTCTTCTTCCGGGTACTCATCTTTTCGTCTTAAACATTTTATATCTTATTTGATACAAACATATTTTTTTAGTGGAACAAATATTTGATATTTTAAATTGTTTGATCAGATCGGAATTACTATTTGTCGACCCGAGTTTTTAGCCCGAAACATAACAATAAGAAAATTTTTTTTAACCTATATCTTTCGGCCCTTGAACATTTGAATCAAGCTCCACCACTAATTCAAAGAACCTTTTTCAAATCCATTTAATTTAAACTTTCTATTTTTTTAATTATTTCAAACTCAAATTTTCAATGAAAGTTTGAAATTATTAGAGAACATATCATTACACGTTAAAGTAAAGTCACAAATCAAAACAAACTCAGAAATTTATTTAGAAAAATAATCTGATATTCAACTTTTTAATTATATAATTACATATTGAATTATTATAATAACTAGATGAATTAGCAAAAACACAAAAAATTACATCAACTTACATCAACTTACATTTGTAAATAATTTCTAAACGGTGATGAATTAGCAAAAACACAAAAAAGAAACCCCCTATTTATGTATAATAAAAACCATGAAAAAAAACAAAGATTCGGGCAAAAAATTGTCGGGTTAACGATATAAGGGAGGGTTAATATTTGAACCATCTCCTATATATATATACCTAATTATAAATTAGGTCCTTTATCTTTATTAATTACAAATAACATCCTTTATTTTATTAATTGGTAACAATTTCATCCTTTAACTTAATTATTGTTAATTTAATGGGTTAATTAAAAGGACAAAAAAGTAAAATACACCACTTTAATTAAAAAGATTAAATAAAAATAATTAAAGGGGTTTATTTTTGACTTTTTTTGTCCTTTTAGTTAACCTATCAAATTAACAATAGTTAAGTTAATGGATGAAATTGTTACCAATTAATGAAATAAAAGATGTTATTCGTAATTAACAAAGATAAAGGACCATAAAGGACCATAAAACGGTGATGAATTAGCTCAAACTCATAAAAGAACATGGTGTTCAAAATGTGTTACAATGATGTTAAAAAAAATCTAAGATTTGACTTCATCTTGCCAAAGTTATTTGGGTTAGCGCGGGAATAGTGGGTTATTTTTTGTGCCCAGCCCTATATACATATATATATGTGTGTGTGTATATATATAGGGCATAAAAAATAACCCTCTTTTTTTGCTACAACTACATAACCCATTTAAACCAATCATAAACTTACACATAAGCATTAGATTAAAATATTAAAAAGGGCATCATAGTCATTTTACCCCTTATAAGTTTTCCCCCCTTTTTTTTAAACATTAATAACTTTTTTATAATTATTTTTTAAAAAAAATTGCACCATTATATTCGTCTCATATTTCTCTTTAATTCCGTTATAATCTCGACTAATTTTTTTTACTTTTTTTAAATGCCCTATATTTACATCATTGTAACGAGGTTAAATATAACAAATTTATTTGAATTTTTTTTAAAAATGATAAATTACAGTGATGTAATTTACATTGACGTAATTTAGCGTGATGTAATTTACATTGACGTAAAATTCGGTTTCGGTTTTTTTCGGTGAATTTGGTTTAAATTACAGTGATGTAATTTACATTGACAACAAATTAGTTTAAATTTTTTTCGAACAATGATAAATTACATTACTATAATTATCATTGTAAGAGAAAAAAATCAAAATAATGTGTTCTATTACATCACTGTAATTTATCATTGTAATTATCATTGACGTAAAATTCGGTTTCGGGTTTTTTCGGTGAATTTGGTTTAAATTACAGTGATGTAATTTACATTGACAACAAATTAGTTTAAATTTTTTTTCGAACAATGATAAATTACATCACTATAATTATCATTGTGAGAGAAAAAAATCAAAATAATGTGTTCTATTACATCACTGTAATTTATCATTGTTAGAGAAAAAAAATAAAATAATGTGTTACGTCACCGTTAATTATGTCATTGTAAATTACTTCATTTTGTGTTACATTACTTCATTTTTTGTTACATTACTGTAATTTACCATTGTTAGAAAAAATTTTAATTAATTTGCTATCTTTAAGCTCGTTACAATGATGTAAATACATGACATCAAAAAAAAAATTAGTCAAGACTATAACGAAATTAAAGAGAAAAATGAGACGAGTATAATGGTGTAATTTTTTTAAAAAAATAATACAGTATAAAAAAGTTATGAATGTTTAAAAAAAATGGGTAAACTTTACTTAAATAACAAATGTCTTAAATGCCCTTTACATTAAAAAAAGAAAAAAAAAGGAATCTGACACGTGTCACTATCCTATACACTTACATTTTTAAACTAACCATTGGATGATGGTTAATGGGTTGTAACAAAAGATGAGGGTTATCAAAAATTACATCCCCTATATATATATATATATATATATATATATATATATATATATATATATATTTTAATATATATTTTTGAACGGTTTTATCTAGAAGATTGAGTTTTATAGGAATCAATCCTTATATATATATATATATATATATATATATATATATATATATATATATATAATAAACGAATAACAATTTTGCCACTTGTCATCTTTTTACATCAGTATTGTCATTTGTCAATTCTTTATCATTTCACTTAATTATCTATTTTATTAAATAACTATATTCTATCATTTATTAAAAAAATATTTATCTTATTAAATAGTTATAATAGTAATAACCAATATATTATTTATCTTTTTATTATAAAACACACTTAAAATTTTTTTAGAAAATACGAAATTTTCTAAAATATAATTTTTTTTAAATAAGAAATATTTTATTTAAACAAAAAAATTATGTAAAAAGCAAGTTATTTTAAAAATGGTATTTTTAAAATAAAATATACTATAAACCGGCATTTTAAACAATGAGATTTTTATAAAAATCGACGTTTTCTAAAAATATTTAAAAACTGAAGTAGTAAAAATGATAGAGAAAATTGCACTTCTACTTCGTTATGTTTAACGCTATTTTTAAATTGGATCGTTTAACTTTAATAATTAAAAAAATTATATTTTATATTATTAATTTATAAAAGTTAGTTTTTAATCTAATACAAACTTAAGTTTTTAATGTTAATAATTTCAAAGATATCAATTGTTATACATTAAAGGGTCATATATCATTTGTATAGTAACTAAGTTTTTAATTATTTTTTATTACTTTAAATATTTATTAATATGTAAATTTATCATTTTATATTAAAATATCGTTTTATAATAGCAAAATTTTCATTACTAAATATTTAATAGTTTATATTAAATCCATGTAATACGCGAGTTAATAACTAGTATATATATACCTTACTTCTCACAAATGTAATTTTCAAAATTAAATCCCCGTTGCCGTCGCCCGAAGTCTCCAACCCTTAAAGTTGTCTTCAACATTCCAGATTCTCCCTAATCATCGGTCTGCTTAATAACTAGTATATATATACCTTACTTCTCACAATTTAATTTTCAAAATTAAATCTCCGTTGCCATCGCCCGAAGTCTCCAACCCTTAAAGTTGTCTTCAACATTCCAGATTCTCTTTAATCGCTGGTCTGCCGATCCTCCCAATCGTCTTCGCTTCCACCACTTGTCTTCCCCTCCGCTCCGCCGCTCGTCTTCCCTCTCACCGTCGCTCGTCTTCTTCCTCATTCCGCTCCGCCGCTCCCCATTTTCGGGTATGTTTTCATGGCTGATATAAATTTATATTTATGCTGATTGGAACAAGGCTGACACTCATCTTTGATTAGGGAGTTTGTTTTTGTAGAGATTAGAGTAAGATGGTTCATGGGTGTAATATGGTTTAAGGTATATTTAGAAAAGAAGAAATAACAAGCTATTCAATGATAACCCACAATCATCAGGAAAGAACAAAAGGCAACTGCTGTAATTTTTTGTTCAATGGTAAAATCAATGACATATTTACATGTGACATATAGAGAAAAGAACACAGATTTAGTATGAAGCAATTGGTATATTTTTTTTTTATTTTTAACTTTATGTATTATCTAGCAACTTGCCGGCAAATCTTTGAAATACAATTATGCACACTATTAAAAAATGTTTAAATTAATATATAATGTAATATTATTTAAAAAATTTAAGGTAATAATAACAATTTCCACCCCCTAATAAAGTATTATTAGATGATTCAAATCCCCTATGGAGATAATTAAAGGGAATTAAAATTACGAGAAAGTAAAAGAAACTGAAGAGTCGAAACATAATATATATCGATCAGAAGAATTATTCTACGAATGCGAGTTTCTTAGGTCGTAATCTTTGATTTTGAAATACATATTAATCAAGTTAGATCGAAAGCTAAGGTTGATGATCAACGGTATGTATTATTTGTTTAAATACTTGTAAAGATATTTTTGACTTGTGTTCAATTATATGTCTTGTTCTTCTGCAGGTAGGCCGACATGTTCATTTCGAGAAGAAAACGTGAACCAGCACACTATATGCTCAAGATCGAGTCCTTTTCCATTCTTTATGAAGCTAAAAAGTCCAAGATTGAATCTGATGTTTTTGATGCCAGTGGTCATAAATGGTCACCTTTCTGTTTTAAACCCTAATTTTCAGTGCTGAAATTAAATGAAGCTTATATATTTGACTCTTTAACATCGTTAATTTCATGATTGATCAGGAGACTAGATATACATGCAAACAAGGGCGATCACATTTCTCTGCATGTGGTAATTTGTGACACTGGGAGTGACTCAAAAGGATGGGATGTCTGTGTTGATGTTAGTTTCTTTGTTTATGATCATATACAGAACAACTATGTAACCTTTCAAGGTAAGTGCTTTCTTTTTTAATGCACGCATGGATATTTTCTGAATGTACCTATTTGTAGATGTGAATGGGCACATGACAAGGTTTAATGAGAAGACGACAGCATGGGGTTTTGATAAACTAATATTGACGAAGTCATTTATGGAAAGTAAAAATGGGTACCTTTTCAATGATTCATGTGTCTTTGGAGTTGAGATTATTGAAGTTCCCCAGTTTACACGACTAGATCGGTGCCTGTTGATGACAAAGCCTCTACCAACTATGAATACTTTCACTTGGACCATTAAAAATTTTTCAACTTTAACAGAGGAGGCCTTGTTTTAAGATGCTTTCAAAATTGGCAAAGTCAAGTGGTACAATTATCATAATCTATAATGATTTCATTTGGATGTTTTTTTTTTCTTTAATCAATAAAGCATTAGATTTTCAAGGTTCTAATTAATGTATTTTGACTCTAGGAACTTATCACTATTTTCCAAAGGATACGGTTTAGGTATAGTGTCACACCCCGAGCCGGCGGGGTTGGATCGGAGTCCCCGTCAGGTGGAAGGTTCCCGGGGCGCGATATCGTGAGTGATAATCGAAATGATCAGATTTTTTATATTGCACATGATATATAAATGAGAAATGCTAAATAGAATAGAATTACAAAGTTAAATTACATCAGTATTGTTTATAATTTAACAATGTAAATCTACCATCAACATCATAAATTTTCTATCTTGTATCTGCATAAGATATACAAAATATATTGTATAATGATGTTCCAAAAGAATGCAGGTCCAAAAATACTAAGTCTTCTATCTGAAGTTCTAGTCCAAAAGAAATGACTTCTTAATTGACCTTTTCGTCACCTGAGAAGTCATGCAAAAAGATCAAGTCAACACATGGTTGGTGAGTTCATGTATTTTAGTTATTGAAAAATAGATTTGTGAACCTTTTAGGTAAAACCTTAACCTCATTAACATCACCTGTATCATCCAGCTCGGTATGCTTATATATAGGGCATACCCCTGAGTCGAGCCTATGACCCGCCCAGACGCCATCCCACCACATACTAAGCCACATAGGACATTGATGTTAATGACAATTAAGCATTTTACCCACCATTCCCTTCTATGATCATCTGAGATTTAAAGCACTCTGTTTAACAGTTTAAAACACCCATGATAACATTGATAACCTCTTCGGTAACAACCTTAATCTCATTAACATCACCTGTATCATCCAGCTCAGTATGCTTATATATAGGGCATACCCCTGAGTCGAGCCTACGACCCGCCCAGATGCCATCCCACCACATACTAAGCCTCATAGGACATTGGTATTAATGATAATTAAGCATTCTTACCTACACCCACTTCTATGTTAAAAGCTTGATTTTCCACAATTTGAAATACTCTGATTTTCCAAGAATAATTTTTAGAAACATAATATTAAATGGTTAATTAAATTAATAACTAATCATTTAATTACAACTAAGACATGATGATTGGTCCTTATGTGACTCAATCAATTAGACTTAGTTGTTGGTGGTTGTACAAGTTGTACCCTCTCACATGTGACCCATATCAGGCATGACCCACAAGGGGTCTACCTGTGTGCGACGGGATTTTAACGATATGCCCATATCAGCTTGACCAATTGGTCTACTGTATGCGTCAGGATTTTAGGATATCCTTTACGTTATGATCTTCTTGATTTCCTTGATTTCATTCGATAGTTTAAGTTATGTCCATGTAGCTTAACTACAAGAGTCTACTATTGTGAAGGGACTTTCCGTGTGTTACACGTGATCTCGATTTACATACAACTGACAACTCACCTTACTTTAAGTATTAATGATTTCATTAGATCATAATGATTTCATTATTTCAATGATTCACACACGATTATGATTCCCTTGATTCCTTTGATTCTGATCTTTAGACTTCCATGATTTCCACAACGATTATAGATTTATGAGTAGGATCCTTAGTTTACTGATCACACACTGGATTAGATTCCATTGCATTTGATCTTTAGCTTTGGTTCTTTCGATTTCACTTTGAAATTAGATTCTTGAATTTGAACTCGATGGGCTAAGGGTTGATTTAGAGTATCAGAATTTAGATATTACTCATGATAGTAATTTAATTAACTTGTTAGTTGATTCGGCATAGCGATTACCTAGACAGGAGTCTAGGATTATAAACAAGTATATATAAAGCAATAATAAGTAAAAGCATTTACGTAAAACAATTTAAATACAAAGATTTACGCATGCTTCTCAGCCCCGCGTTTGAAAACAAAAATGTTTAGAAAAGGGGCGATGAAAGATGAAATCACAAAATGCGCGCTCTTTGTTGTAACCTAAGTATCTTCGGTAGCTGAGTTGGTTTTAATAGAATTCGAATACGATAAGTATATACAGTAGTCGTCGTGTCTAGGGTTTGGTCTCGGTGTGCAACTAAGTGTCCTAGTTTGCTAAGGTGTTTCTAGCATTCTTCTCGCTAATCTATGCTATTACCCACAGTAATCCTTATCCCGCATTAATCATTTAAGGTCTTTAAATGGAATGTTTTCAGGTTAATTTCTTTTTAGATTAAGGATTTAGAAATATCATTTTCTGTTATTTAATAAGTTTATAAATCATTTATTTTATTAAATACATAATTAATTTAAATAGAAATATTTATCATGTGATGGGCTTAGGTTAAACCCATTGGGCCAATCTCAGGCCCATTCATTAGCCTTGGATTTTCGAATGATTTATTGCGTGATTCTTTGTAAAATCCATCATAGATAACTCGAGTGAATCATCTAATTTGGTTACAATTTCTTTTGAAATTTCCTAAGGTTTTAGGTGTTAATAATTAAATCACACTCTAATCTTAGATTATCGTTTGGATCCACATGATTTTACAATGAATTCCCGATGTGTTAGGTCTAACCAATGGATGTTAACAATCCATATTTAGTTGGTTGCATAATTACGAAACCCTAATGTGGTTCCCATGCACTCACACACACACACGCTATGCATGCAAGGGTGCGTGTGTTTATACCTCTCCCATGCATGCATCGGGTTTACATAGTGTTCTCATACCCACCTATACTTAACCCATGCAATTTATGCTCTCACAACTTCATAGGATCAACCAACCAGTAGTTTAGCCCATTCACTCGTAGTATAACCCAAATACCCTCGGCCGAATGTGAGCTGCCGAAGCAATGAGGGTCGATCAAATGTAGTGGGGCGAATAGGGTGTTGGCCGACCGAATGAAGTTGTCTAGGCCGACTGGCTTGGGCGGATGACTGGCCGCATGGGACTTGGTCGAAGGAGAGGCGACCGAATGAATGCATGGTCGAATGAGCTAGCACCGAATGGGTCGAACGAATGGGACCATTCGGCCGAAGGATGGCCATTCGGCCCACCTGCAACCTAACCCATTCGGCCGTTCGAGCATATCCATGGTAGCCGAGATTTTGTGAGCTAAATGACTAGGGTTCTCAATGTCGTTTGTTCTTACACTATCCTAGAGGGTTAGTGTGTGATTTCCCTATGGTTTTGAGGCTTGTAACCGGCTAGAATGGGTGGGCGACCTAAAGGGTTATAAAACCCTAAAACCGAACAAATTTGATGATTTTACCTCAAACCTATCGGTGGAAAGCTTAGATCCGCTGTACTTTCAAGTTCTACGAGTTATGGTGGTCGTTTTGACACCAAAAACCCTTGATTTCATGGAGAAATGGTGAAGTTAGGGTTTGAAATCCTAGAGGGAGAAAGTAGAGAGAGAAAGTGGCGAGAATTGTGGTATTAGGGCTGGTTGTTGGTGAAGAAGATGGCGTTAAATGCCATATTAAATGGTAGGAAGATACTCGGGTTCGTTAGGTTCCGCTCGGTTTCGCGTAATTCGTCGGTTTTTCGTGGTTTTCGTAACGAAACGACTCGTTCTTTAAAATAGAATTTATACCATTATTTTAAGTTGTGATTCCTAATAAATTAACTATCTTTATTTATTTTAAATTTTTACAAAACATTTAATTTACGGTTTTAAAATCGAATCGTATGGTTGTCGCGCGCATTCGTTCGAATCGTCACCCGTACGAACACAGCGATAACCATACTTTTCAATATTGTTTAGTAATTATTGGATATCATTCAGAACATTAAACCTCCAGATTTATTCGTACAGATCGTCACCTATACGAATAATCCGTCGGTTTAGCATTCACGTAACGATATCCGTGTTGTTTGGTCTGTAAGGCCTTACATACGTTTATACATAATAAATCCTAACAAATAATCATGTGATGGTTCTGTGTTGCCAGATAATATATCTGACTGATGAACCATGTTTTCTGAGTTTTGTTTTTGAATTGAATCTGAACTGTGCTATGATAACATGTAATGACAATGATATATGAATGATAACTGAAATGTGTACCTGATTACTGTTCAAATTACTGTAGAGATCACTATTCCGGTATGATTCCGGCACTGATGTTACATATAGGTACACATTTGTCAATCTTTTTAGGATATGAACAGCCGATCGGGCTATAAACACAGAGTCGACCGGACTATAAACAAGGTAAGAGCGGATCGGGCTATAAACACAGAGTCGACCGGACTATAAAGATGAGAGTCGATCGGACTATAAACATGGTAAGAGCCGATCGGGCTATAAACACGGAGCCGATCGGGCTATAAACATGGTAAGAGCCGATCAGGCTATAAACATGGTAAGAGTCGATCGGACTATAAACATGGAGCCTTGTGCCGGCATAAGCCCACTGCTCATGTTGGAGACAGTGGTTTGATGATGACGATGGTTATATGGTGACGATGATGACATGGTTATGTGCTATGGTTTATGTGTATGATATGACGCTTTCATGTTAAAATGTTTAACTCACTAAACGATTATGATGTTTTATGAAAAACTAGAACTCACAAGCGTAAGCTGACTTGATTTAGCATGTATGTCAGGTTAAAGCTATGATAAGAGAAGGCATGGAGCTCGGGCATCAATCCAGACGATCCGTTGGTTTTGGCAATTCGATATGATTTTGATACAGACACTTTATTGAATTCTGTTTATCAAACTATGTATACATTTCCGCTGCATGATTATGAAAGTTTTTAGTTTAAGAGCTATGTGTTATGATGAAAACCAACCTCTGCGAGGTGCCTGGTTTCGGGGCCTCACAACAAGGGCTTTCAAAATTTTATGTTGTTGAGTGAACTCATTAACGGGAAAAATGGCTTCTTGTTGAATGATAGTCTTAGTGTTGAAGTAGAGTTTTTAGGAATTGGAAAGCTTAGAAATTTCATTTGAAACATGTTTCTTGTATGTTTTTTTTATTTATTTTAAGATGATATGGTATTAATATGTTATTGTACTTTGCGTTAAATTTATTAATTAAACAGTTGGTAGCTATAAGGTTATGTGTAATGGTTGCAAATTAATTATGGTTTGCATTTTATGGTTGACTTTGTTTCTTTGGCTTTTGTAATATTTGAAGATAAGCATATCTTCTTGATTGTTTGCATTTTTATTTTTTTTTTGAACGACGAAGGTCTCAATCGTGTGAACCCACTGTTTCCAGGCCATGTCACCAAGGTCTAGTTACCTAGACCTCCCATTAGCCACCACAATCACCCTAGGAGGAAACCTCACTGGAAAACCCCCTACACCCTCATACCCCTTTTTCGTTGCGGGATGGATTTGAACCCAATACCTCCTATTTGGAAGAATATTGGGGTACCGTTGAGGCAATGCCTCATTGGTAGAAGTACGCAATTGAAGTTTTAAGTTTTCCTCTCTTCTAATCTTGATTTTTATGGAGAATGCGATTTGTCTCGACTCTCAAATAGAATCGAATCATAAATCATAAAAAAAAGTGTAAATCAATTAGTCTGTGAATGACCAAATCAAACGAGTTGAGTTTTCAGCCATTAGCCCCCGATTGGGTTAACGCAAACGTTGGCTTTGTTTTAATTTTTGAATGACCGAATGAGACGATTATATTGCCGTATGTACATAAATACTTGGATCTCATTGCTATGTTTAAAGAATTCTTTTGGGTTTGGGCTATGATAATATGTTAGAGCAGCCTGACTCTTTATGTTCGATATGCTTATTTCAAGAAGAAACTGGAAATCATGTGGTCTTTGTATACAAGATTGGCTTAAGCTTTTTGTTTCACCAATTCGAATAGGAAAAATGCGTCGTTTTCTTAGATAATATAAAAATCATGGAGTTAAAAAATTAGCGATTACCAAGTACAGTCAATATGAACTTTCAAAAGGTAAAGGATCTTAGACAGTTGACGGAGTGATGACTATCTCCTAAGTCCTATTGGTTACAAGCTACCTCTAATGCTCACAATAAATATGAATGAACAAACAACAATAAATCTGAATGAACAGACAACGGTGAAGAGGAATTGAAGAACAAATAAACAAATTTACTCAGTATATTCTAATATTTGAGCAGGGTTCTTAGGGGAAAGAATGAAAACAAACCTTACCCTTATCTCAATTGAGATAGAGAGCCTGCTTCGAATGAGTTCTTGACTAAGACTGAAAAGTGAGAAGTGATGACAACCCTGTGGAGGGGTGGCCAAATTCTCGGTTCGACTCCTCGACTAGCTGTCCATCTTTCAAAGATGAAAACCATAACAATATCACCCTCCTCCTCCTTGAACTGAAAACAGCCTCTCATGGCATCTTAAGTGAAGCTCAAGTGTGGCTCAAGCATAGGGTAGCAATCAAGTTCAAGAAAGCATTCCAAAATCCAAAATCTTGAGTTTTCAAGCGGAATTATCAATTCAATAAGTTCTAATTCTTGTATTTGGTTGATTTTACTTCATATAACATTTGTAAGAGTAAGCAAGCTCAGTTCCATGGTAAAAAACATCAAAACATTGAAAATTAATAAAAGGGCTAAATTGTCCAAAACGGGTATTTTTCGGAATGTGTCAAAAATAGGATTTTTCCTTACAAAGTTGTAGAAATATGTCAAATATGAGGATTTGGAGCTTGGGGTACGATAAAAGTATCTAGTAACTTGCCGGTAAATCTTTGAAATAAAATTACGCACACTGTTATAAAATGTTTATATTAAACATACTAGATAATAAAATTAATTTACACATGTTTAATTTAAAATATTAAATTGTTAATAATAAAAGTTTAAAAAATTTATGAAATGATATTCTAAGATAAAATAATTAATTTACGTATTGACGAATACTTCATGTAATAAAATTACAATAAAAAACTTTAATTGCTCTATAAATGATAGGGGAAAGATCAAATAAGAAGAGATTTTTGTCTAAGAAGAGTAAGAACTAATAATAATTTGAAATTTGGCATGATAATTTACGTATAACTTCATTTTTTTTACTAGATTTTTATTTTTTATACTAGATTTTTATTTTTTTGTTCTTCATTTTACTTGTACTAGATTTTTGTATTTTTTGTAATACATTTTTATTTTTTGTACTGAATTCTTTTTTTTTTTGTACTGGATTCTTATTTTTGTACTGCATTCTTATTTTTTGTACTGGATTTTTTATTTTTTATGTACAGGATTATGTTTTTTGTACTGGATTGTGACACGTGTCAGATTTCTATTGGTTCTTACTCTTCTTAAGCAAAAATCTCTTCTTACTGGATCCAACCCCATAAATGATATGTGATATTTTTGATTTGTAACAATTATTATCTTTTAACTAATTGATGATAAAGTTTCAATTTTTAATTTATCAAAGACTATCTTTTGTAAATCAAAAAGGTAAAAAGCATAATTTATGTAATTATTTAATTTTAAAGACTCAATTTAAATATAATGTTAAATATAAGGACTAAAAGTGTAACGTTTTCTATCATTTTTTTACTTTGGTTTTTAAAATATATTTAAAAAACGTCATTGGTTTGTAAAAATCTTATTGTTTAAAACACTGATTTATAGTTTATTTTATTTTTTTTATAAAAAAATCATTGTTAAAGAATTTTTTTAAACTTTGATTATCTAGAAAATAAAATATTTCTTATTTAAAAAAATAAAAGATAAATAATATTATTAGTTTTTAATATTATAATTATTTAATAAAAAAGAGAATGCAAAAGAGAGAATTAAATAAATTTAATAAAAAGTTAACATGTGACAAAAGTGGTGTAATGAAATGACAAGTGACAAAATATATCTTTGTTTATTTGTATAGTAAGATAAGATAAGATAATGTAATTTTTATTTAGAAGAACTAAAGTACTAACAATTTCTACCCCATAATAATGTAACTATCAGACAATTCAATTTCCAATATTGAGATAATTAAAGGGACTTTAGTTAGTTACTACGTAAAAGAAGCTAAAGAGTCGAAGAAGAATATATATAAGAAGAATCATTATAAGATATGCAAATTTCTTTTACATTGAAATACATATTAATCAATTAAGGGCAGATCGAAAGCTAAGGTTGCTGATCAAGTGTATGTATATTGTGTGTTTAAATACATCTATATAAACATATTTTTGACTTGTATTTGGTTATATATATTGTTCTTCCACAGGCCGGAATGTTCATTTCGAGAAGAAAACATGAACCAGCACACTATATGCTCAAGATCGAGTCCTTTTCCCTTCTTTACGAAGCTGAAAACTCCAAGATTGAATCCGATGTTTTTGAAGCCAGTGGTCATAAATGGTCATCTCTCTATCTTAAAATCTTTTTATATCACTGAAATACTGTGGCTCTTTAACATCGTTAACTTCATTATTGTAATATTGATCAGGAGACTAGATTTGCGTCCAAACAAGGATGGCTACATTTCTCTACATGTGGTAATATGTGACACTGGGAATGGCTCAAAAGGATGGGAGGTCTGTGTTGATGTTAGCTTTTTTCTTTATGATCATATACAGAACCACTATATAACCTTTCAAGGTAAATGATTTTTTTAATTTATTTTTTGTCATGCGTGCATGGGCATTTTATAAATGTTTGTATTTGTAGATATGAATGGGCATAGGACAAGGTTTCATGAGAAGAAGACGACATGGGGTTTTGACAAACTAATACCCTTGGATTCTTTTATGGAAACTGAAAATGTGTACCTTTTGAATGATTCATGTGTGTTTGGAGTTGAGATTATCGCAGTTCCTGAGTTTACACGATTAGATCGGTGTCTATCGATGACAAAGCCTCCAAAAACTATGAATACTTTCAGTTGGACCATTAATAGATTTTCAAATTTGACACATGAGGTTGTGTATTCACAGGTCTTCAAAGTTGGCAAAGTCAAGTGGTACATCTGATAACTAGGGTTCGAATGGGTAATTTAAATGTTTAATGGGATGTTCTTAAGTGTTTTGATATGATAATTCATTCGAATAGAAGCTACCATGTGTTCATGTGGGTTTGCAGGTTAGATGAAGCAAAATAATGATTTTAGAAGGAAATCAGATAACCGGAAGCAAGAACGAGCAATTTGGGATGCAAGAAAATGAAGTTGTGAAAGCCCGGGCCGTAACTTATGGTTTACAGGTCGTAGCTTATGGTCTGGTGGTGTACACCGTAGCTGGAACCGTAAACCCGAGGCTTATGGGCGTAAAGGAAGTTTTGGAGTGCCGTAGCTTACAGCGGGGTCAGATCAAGATACCAAAAAGTGCGTTTTTTGAGGTATTTAAGCCCCCGGTTAACCCTAGTCGGGGGAATCACTTGGGAACGAAAAATTGGAGTATCTAGGAGCATTTTGGAGCATTCTTAAGCATCCAAACATCAAACCAATCCTAGGAATCAAGATCTAATCATGCAATTCATCAAGAACATTGAAGATTCAACCACGGGAATGTCCGGCTAAGCACTTCGTGATGGTCTCCGAATGGATAGTTAGGTTTGATAGCTAGGGTTTCTTTTGAATTGTTAAACATTGGTATTGCAATTGGATTAGTTTTTCATTGATTTACTTTTCTAGTATTGCTTAGTTGTGAAACCATAACGATTTGTAGTTACTTTGCAATTCCAATTTCAAGTTTGTTACTTTTTATTCATTCATGGTTTGAGTGGATTGGTAATTGCTGGAATTGGGTGTTCAAAGCTCTAATAATCATTGGTTTTGTGAAATCAATAATCAACCAAATCAACAACATCGGTCTAGCTATCGGTTGTCAATAAGGTCATTAATTGGTTTTCAAATCATAGGTGTGGATCAATTCAAGCATAAGCTATGTCTATGTGGTTTCCAATTGACAATTCAAAGTATACCTAGTTATTTGATTAACTTGAAATCTGGAGTGATCACATTTTTAGTTATTGTTTACAAATATTTTGATTAATTGTTGTAAGTTTTAGAAGTTTATTTTTGTTTTCAAATCACAAACTCAACCATTCAAAGTTAATTTTTATTGCAATTAGTTAAGTAACTTGTGTTTGAAAGTAGTTTCCACTTGACTTCTCGTGAATCGATACCCGACTTCCCTATCTAATTGGGTAATAGGACTTGAGTTTAAAACTCTTATTTTTGATTGTTACTTTGACATCGATCAAATTTTGGCGCCGTTGCCTGGGAGTCGTGTGCAAATTACTTTCAATTACATTTTATTTTATTTATTTTTCAGATTTACACGGGTTGTGTTAGTGTGCAGGTAACTTCAGGTTTGCATGCATACTAGGTATTCTGGGAGATCTTTACCACTGAATTTTGATCCAGAAATTGAACGCACCGCTCGTAGGAATCGAGTATTCCACGGACAGAGCTTGCATCTCTAAGCATTCAACAACATTTGATAATGGAATTCCCACTTAATGATCCGTTACCTAAACCACCAAGGTTTGAGAATTTTCAAAATCCACAAGCTAACCCAAATCCACCACCACCACCTGCTCAACCCAATTTCAGCATGTACCTCCTCCTGACCACCCTCCTAATGATGACCATCATACCAACACTACTGAGGAGAGACATACTTTTAGAGGAGGTAGTCACCATGGTACAATAGGGAGTGGTGAGAATTAACAACGTTAATGATTGGGATGATGGTTTGAACGGAGGTGATTACAATAAGTTGGTCCTTTATTATTTGACCCCGAACTTTTTTGTTTGCGTTTATGATATTAGGATACGTTTGCGTTCTTGAACATGTGTGCTCATTGTTAAAATAAGTCACGTGAAACGCACACGTGTCCTTGTAACTAGAGGCTCTTAAAACCAGTTACAATCTTCGAAATAACATACCATAACAAATCTTTGTGCTGATAACTTTTGAACTTTAAATTCAAAACATTCGTTCAGTGCCATCATTGAAATTTCTAATTTTAGTTCTTCTTTATCTTTAAAAACTTTATTTATAATTGGATGTGAAGATGAAGACGGTTTAGAAAATTTCGACTTGTAAAGTTCGGGTTAAAAATCTGGTATGAAATCATCTTTTAAAACATATTGATTATTTAAATCAGGGCTAAATTGAGGTTGTTGACTAAAATCAGTAAAATTGTCAACACCAACACCAATATTTAAATCAGGAACTACAAACTTTTTTTTCTGAGTTAGAACCATGTGATGAAATTTTTCTATCATGAAATTGATCAACTTTAACATCATTAACGACATATAAATAACATATTTCACTCGGATTTTTTTCAACTATTTAAAAAAAAACAGATATATCGTTATCATCACATATATCAACAGGATATATGTATGCTGAAAATTTATACAATATTCGAGTTATATCTCGAATACCAAAACAAACAGAAATTAAATCAAGTAGTTCTTGATAATTAATTTTATAACGAAGACATACAACACGTCGCAAACAATCAAAAGGAAGATAATCGTATCTACCTTCTTTAACCTCACAATTTCCACCAATACAAAAAACAACTGTAAATTCCATAACTAATTGTTTAAACTAATTCTAGAAAATGAGTAAACTTACGCAAAATATATATACCCCTCTTTATAATCGGACGCCTATTAAAAAAGTCGTTTTAAAAAAATTCCAGCAAAGCATTAAATGGGCGGCGCGTGTTTGATACAGGCGGGCGCCCATTGGATTCGCCTGTCCCCAAAAAATTCGATAAAAAATAAAAGATTAACACCAGGCGGGCGCCTGTTAGGTGGTTTTCGAGGACATAAATTGGACGCCCGTTTGGTAGGACCGGGCGCCTGTATAGGTGGTTCGGGCGCCTGTGAGATGACAATTTTTTTCTTAACGGGCGGCCACCCGTGACATGCGTGTCAGGATGGGCCCGACGCCCGTGAAAATTTATTTTATATACGGGCGTTCGTCAGAATTAACGTGCGTGGGCGCCCGTATAAGCCACATGGCGCGTTTTCATTGGTTCTCAAAAGGGTGGCCGCCCGCTAATTAGTAACCCTTGGTCAGATCTGGAACAAAGTGAGTATTTTGGGAATTTTCCCATTATCTAGCGTCTATATATATATGATTTTCGGGATCTAGCGTAAGTAATAAAAAAGGACCTCTATAAACTTAATAACTTATTATAAAAATTGAATAATACAACCATAATTGTAATAAAAAATATATAAGAAGATGATTCAAATGTTAATAAATCAAATGTGATCATTATAAATAAAAGATGATATAGTTTTTTGTTGGATTTAAATTTAAATGAGCTAATAGCAATTAGTGTCACAACCCGAGCCGGCGGGCTAATCGACTTTCCCTTCTGGCGGAATAGTCTCGAGGCGTGATATCGCGGGATAATCAAATCTCATCTCGGCTCATTCACAGTTGGTTTTCCCCATAAGATAAGTCATTACCCCACAACGGTATTAACATAGCATAATAGGTTTTAATAAGTTCAAATCTCCACAGTTATTAATGGTGGTATACTCATTAGATTGGAACATACTATTACTCACATCTGAATAAGAGGTGAGAGTAAGTTTGACACGTAGTTATATCCCAATAGGTGATCAGAGTTGAAATGACCACATTGTAGCCACCACAAAGGCAACCACAATGTCCTCAATTCAATCATGATTCATTAGTTTTCACAAGTCCTCACAACTACTTGTCACAAGCTTATGACAGGAGGGAGGTTAGTCTCTCAGTCTGCTAGTCTATACAATAGAGGTGGTGAGATAATTAGCAGACACTATGATACTAATATCACCCGTGTCATAAATGATATAGTTGGAATATGTTGACTAAAAATCAAATAGTCTCATTGTCTCATAGGCTCATATTGTCTCATCACATAGGCTTATATAGGGTCATATTGTCTCATCGCATAAACTCATATAGGCTCATATTGTCTCATCACATAGGCTCATATAGGCTCATATCACATAGGCTCATATAGGCTCATATCACATAGGCTCATAATCACATAACCTCCTAATAACATAGTCACATAATCACATAGTCTCATAAATATCAGATCTAATCTAATCTTATGAAAATACTAAGGAAAATCTCACAGCTATAACAGATATACTCTCATGGATATTACCATTTAGTCTCATGGATATCACAGGTATAGTCTCATAGATATCACATGTATAGTCTCATAGATATCACAAACGTAGTCTCATAGATGTCCCCATAGTATAAACATAGTGTTATAAGATCAAATCTTAATACACTTATGTTATTCAGTGAGTGGATGATATCAGAAACTTATGTTATTATGACATCATCCTTGATATGTTCTAATGATATGATCAAAATGAAATGAACACGATGCCATGATCTCTAGTCTTTAACATTGTCTTATAAGATCTTGTCTTATTATACAATGTTAGCATACGTGGGGGATGACATCTTGAAGCTATGTTATCACGATGTCATCCTTGATATCCCAAGAAATTTTCTCATATGTTATCTGATATACGTTTAAATATACATATTATTCGACATTATTTCCCCCGGTATAACGATAATAACATGCAAATTCATTCACAAATAGTCCTAATTATTGTTTTTGTGAATTTGCAGGTAAACGACCTTGCTCGGAAGAAAATCAAGCCTTATATGGAATTTCAGCAATTTCTGAGCAAATCCCCATATGCGCACCCCCAGTGGTTCGCCGGTTCGACCGGCCGGTTCACCCAAAAACGACCCCAAACCCCTAACCGGACCGGTCCGACCACCGGTTCCCGGTTCTGCCGGTCCGGTTTTCAAAACATTGATTAGACGGTTCAAATTCCTTTATTCAAATAATTAAAGGGACTGCCGTTCAAAAAACATAATTAAAGGTACTTTAATTAGTTACTAGAAAAGTACGTAAAAGAAGCTGAAGAGTCGAAGCAGAATATATATAAGAAGAACATTCGAAGAACGCAAATTTCTTAGGTCGTCATCTTTGATTTTGAAATACGCATTAATCAAGGGAAGTTGAAAGCTAAGGTTGATGATCAACTGCATATATATTGTTTGTTCAAAAACATGTATATAAAGATATTTTTGACTTGTATTTGGTTATATATCTTGTTCTTCCACAGGCCGACATGTTCATCTCGAGAAGAAAACATGAACCAGCACACTATATGCTCAAGATCGACTCCTTTTCCCTTCTTTGCGAAGCTGCAACCTCCAAGATTGAATCTGATGTTTTTGAAGCCAGTGGTCATAAATGGTCACCTTTCGAACTGTTTTAAACCCTATTTTACATCACTGAAATTAAATGAAGCTAGTTTATATATTTGAATCTTTAACATCGTTAATTTAATTATTGAAATCATTATCAGGAGTCTTGATTTATTTCCAAACAAAGGCGGTCACATATCTCTGCATGTGGTAATTTGTGACACTGGAAGTGACTCAAAAGGATGGGAGGTCTATGTTGATGTTAGTTTTTTTGTTTATGATTATATATATCACAACTATGTAACTTTTCAAGGTAAGTAGTGTTTTTTCTTTAATTTTTAATTTATTTTTTGGTTTCCATTCATGGGTATTTTTTAAATGTATTTATTTATTAGATGTGAATGGGCATAGGACAAAGTTTCACGAGACGAAGACGACATGGGGTTTTGATAAACTAATATCAACGGAGTCATTTATGGAAAGTGAAAATGAAAATGAGTACCTTTTCAATGATTGATGTGTGTTTGGAGTTGAGATAATTGAAGTACCCCAGTTTACACGATTAGATCGGTGCCTGTTGATGACAAAGCCTCTACCAACTATGAATAGTTTCACTTGGACCATTAATTAGTTTTCTGATTTGACAGATGAGGTTGTGTATTCAGATATCTTCAAAGTTGGCAAAGTCAAGTGGTACATCCTTTAGGATCTGATTTGGCTATTCCAAAATGTAAAGTTTTCATTGTTCTAATGCGTTATTGTATCTTTCTTTCTTTCTTGATTTAAGGAAATTATTACTATATCCAAAAGGAAACATGTCAGGTGAGGGTACACATCTGTCAATCTATTTAGGTGTGCATGATGTTGCTTCATTTCCTGATGGCTGGAAACTTTATGCAAAATTCAACCTGCGGGTTAAAAATCAATGCTCCGAAAGTGATAAAGAGAAAGGTAAACTCAGTTTGTTGGTACCACGTTAAAGTTATGAATCCATTCTATATGTTTCATAAATAAATAAAAAATTAAGCAGAGGTTTTAGTTTTAACCGAAAAGATTAAAAAGTGTATTTGATGTGTTTTAATGGTTTCCTTTTCATATTACCTTGCAGAAACTGATAACTGGCTCTGTGACTCTGCTCAAGATTGGGGTTTTAGTTCATTTATGCTGTTGATTAAACTCAGTAATTTAGAAACTGGCTTCTTATTGAATAATAATCTTATGGTTGAAGTCAAGATTTCTGTGATGGGGACGCTCAGACATTTTATTTGAAGCAATGAAAAGTGGTGTTTTTGGGTATTTTTGCTGGCTATTTTAGACCTGATGTCAAGGATTAGTATATTACTGTCGACTACTGCATTTTATCAAGGGCTAAAACTTTAGTAAACGGAAATATTTATGTTGCTGTTGCACACATCCACTACAAGTATACTTTGCATTAATGTATTTGAGTAGCTATTTTTATTGCATGCATTCATATTATGATTATTAGGTTTATTATATGAATTTAAAATGACAGTTAGGGAACTTGCTTAATTATCATGGTCAATATTTGCTAGTATATTCCAGCTACAATTAAGCTCAAAACTCATGACTAATGTAGAAAGATTAAGTTTGATCCTGATGTATCTTGTGATCTGTTCTGCACTTGTGACAATCTGCATGTACTATCAGCCATTCAGGTAATCAAGGATGTAACCATCACAATGAATATAATCATCACGATTTGAAAAATTGCACGTTGTTATTTTATAATTTATAGGTTAGGTATTAGGTTTTTTAGAAAAAATACATTCTTTCAAGCTTGGAAAATTACCAAAATAGACGTCCTAACTGTTAACAAAATTTGACATGGATTTTATGCCGGCAAACTTACAGAACTTGACCAGAATGATTCAATCAGAAAATCACATGTCACACTTTGTATATTAAGATGGTTGACACATAGAAAACATGTGAGATCCAGACCCAACTACTAGAAAAGGAGCATGTGTTCATATTGATAGCTACGTATACTTATAAAAATTATATCACTCACTCATTTTGTTAACCATGTATCCATTAATGGGCATAGGAAAAGGTTCCATGAGAAGACGACTTGGGGTTTCGGCAAACTAGTATAATTCGAGTCTTTCATGTAATGGATATCTTTATAATCATTCACTGTCTAGCCTCTAGGGCCAAAGAGAGCCTCTTCGCCATTTTCTCCCGCCTGAAACCCCGTATGGGATACTTTAATTTTGGAAGAATGGAACCTTAGATGAAGTTGCATTGTCAAAAATTATGCTAGACGCGCCCAATTGGGGTCTTGTCGAGTTGGATGTGCAGTTCGTCTAATCAAAATGTCAAATGGACTGACAATTTAAGACACGGACCTGTTAACACGATACAAAACTAACATGTTTCGTTTTTTACCATAGAATGGTATGTGTCTTTAACAGATAGGAACGTTTAGACACGATATAAATCGTGTCTTAATATGTTAAAACACATTTTAACCTGTTAATAATGTTTTCAGAACCGGACCGGATGTTAAACCAGACGTCTTATTCCTTGCTGGTCGGATCGGTCGGACCGGATCTAAAAACAGAAGGACATAATAAATATATAAAAAATTACAAAAAGAGGATAAAATTTGTTAAAAAAAATACAAGATTTGATTTTAATATTTTGTTTTCTACTTGAAATATCTTAAATTAAATTTTCATTTTTCAAAATAATTCCACATCAAAGTATCAAACCCCTTTCGCTTCACTTTATACAGTGCATATTGGTTCTTTTCCTCATCCCACATTCGTGAGATCACTAAGGTGATGGTTTTAGACTTCTAGCTCATATTGGTTCCCTTCCTCATCCTACATCGGTGATATAACAACATAATGGTTCCTTCCCTCTCTTTAAAAAAGAAATTGGTTTTATCTTTGTTATCCCACATTGATGAGACAACAAGGTAATGATTCCAGTTATATTTGTTCTCTTCCTTGTCTCACATCGGTGAAATAATAACTTGAAAGTTCCTCACCTATTTACAAAAAAGAGTAAATTACAAGATTCATCCTTTATATATATATATATATACCTAATTATAAATTAGGTCCTTTATCTTTATTAATTACAAATAACATCCTTTATTTTATTAATTGGTAACAATTTCATCCTTTAACTTAATTATTGTTAATTTGATGGGTTAATTAAAAGGACTAAAAAGTAAAATACACCACTTTAATTAAAAAGATTAAATAAAAATAATCAAAGGGGTTTATTTTTTACTTTTTTTTTGTCCTTTTAGTTAACCTATCAAATTAACAATAGTTAAGTTAATGGATGAAATTGTTACCAATTAATGAAACAAAAGATGTTATTCGTAATTAACAAAGATAAAGGACCAAATCTATAGTTATTTATATACATAAAAGATGAGTCTTGTAAATTACTCTATAAAAAGGAAGAAGAGTAAGTTTATGAAAAAATGTCTTGTTCAACTATTAAACCGGTTCACCGGCTTAAAAAGAAACTGTCCGGTTATTGTTACAGAGGTTAAACTAGTCATTTTGGGTCATTCACTATGACGGTTTCCGGTTCAACCGGTTGAACCATCCGGCCCGGTTAGGTTACGAAATCATAGAGTTATAATCTATATAAAACATGTTAATTTTTTTTAATAATTAAATATATTAGTAATAGTAATATATATTTATATCAATATCAGTATCTATATATATATATATATATACTATATAATAAAAAAGGGCTGTTTTATTTGGACACCCCACTTTTATATTTTTACACCCCTGCGGTCCAATACGGGCCGTACTGGCCATTACGGCCCGGTATTGAGTACAGACAAACATTCCAGAGAATTCCTTGGAATCAGTGAAACATTCTGTGGGACGGGCCGTACTGGCCATTACGGCCCGTCTTGGCCCCAAGCTTATTTTTCCAGGCCATTTTGGGTGTCAACCAGTTTTGTATGTTGGTACGGCCCGTACTGGCCATTACGGGCCGTCTTGAGTTAATTTATTTTATTTAAACATAATTAACGTATTTAAATATTTTTTAACAATATACGTTTAATACGTGAATTATTTGAACGATATGTGTTATTTATTTTATTTAATCATAATTTACGTATTTAAATATTTTTTAACGATATACGTTTATTATGTAACTTATTTGAACGATACACGGCTATTACGTTAATTAAACGTCATAATGTCGTTTTAACTAAATATTTCATTTTCTAGTTTGTTTACGTTAATTAAAATAATTTAAACAATATAAAGTTTTTCGCGCAAATATTAAACAACACAAACAGAAACAATACAAATGCAGAAAGAAACATACGTATATACATTGTACGGTTTTATATACAAGGAAACAAAATACAAAAATACAAAATGAACTACGATCCGGATGGTCCAGCGTGTGATCCGTCGTCTGTGTAGACGCGTGGCTCCGGGAACGGTGGAAGCTGTGTCCCGTCCCGTCGCGCATGCTCTGACGCGACTGTCCACTGGACCAAATCCTCATACCGATCGAGCCGTCGCTCCATGCGTGCCATCCGCTGGGCCGTCTCGTCGCACCGGGCGGCAATCTGGTGCAACAACGTCTCGAGTGGCTCGGTCAGGCGCACCGCACTGTAAACGTGCGGTGGATGCTGCGGAGGCTCCTCCTCGCGCGGCGGTGACAGAACCGGCTCCTCCCGAATCGGCTCGGGCTCCGGCATCGGGCCACCGTCCTGCTGCTGCTGGTCTGGCAATACAATGACCTGGGCTGGCTGAAACGGGCGGCCGTCCAGCCCAATAAACCGCAATCCCAGACCCGGGATGTCGGCGGCAAGTTTCATGCTGAGGACCGTCCGCCGATCGAGCTTACGAGGCTCGATCGCCGGCAGATCCTCAAGCATGTCAACCATGCCTCTGCTGCGGGCGATGTGGGTGACAAAGGCGCCACCCCACAATGTACCGCGCTCCTGTCGGTGGTAGAAGGAGGCGTAGTACAACGCAAAACACCGTGCCAGGTTGCACGGCTTGCCAGCAATGAGTGAGTGCAGATAAAACAGATCTGTCGTCGTCACCCACTCCTGGCTCTGACCGCGACCTGAGATGGTCGTCACGATGCAGCGGTGGATGTAACGGATCAGTGGATCTCTGATCACCGAGGCCCGTACCCGGGGGCCGGTGAAGGGCGTATCTGATACCTGGGACCACCAGGCCCTCATAACTCCCTCCTCCCCCCCTGCATGGGGGCCTGTGCGAAGTCGTCACGAACGGTCTCCGGCTCGTAATAGATGCCTAAGAGCACGGCGAACCGCTCGATCGACATCTCGAAGTGCTGGCCGCATAAGGAGAACTCGATATCCGGAGGAAGCTCCTCGTCATCCGCCTCCCGAACTACGGCCTGGTGAGCTCGGTATCTAAATGTGGATAGAAACTCCACAGTAATCAACCGGTAGGTGGGCAGGTCCGCGAGATCGAACAAGCGAGTCCACGGCGTGTCCTCGCCGAGGATGGCTCTCGCACGAACCGCCTCCCCGGCATCAGCTAGAAGACCCCAATCTATACAACGGGGCGTCGGCACGCTCATCCGAAGTATCCGACGACACCTCATGAACGTCGCTGAATGCTCCTCGAACTGGAGCCACGCATGCTGCGATAGCGCAAGCGACTCGGGATCTAACGGCGGCATCTGCTGGGCGACCTGCTCCTGCTGTAGCATCTCTGCATCCATCTCAGTAATAAATGTATAAGCTGAAAAAACCGAAAAACGAATAAACGTTAAAAAAAATCTCTTGCCAAGACGGCCCGTAATGGCCATGACGGCCCGTCTTGACCATACCAGGCCAAAACTAGGCTGGTATGGCCAAGACGGCCTGTAATGGCCATGACGGCCCGTCTTGACCATACCAGGCCAAAACTAGGCTGGTATGGCCAAGACGGCCCGTAATGGCCATGACGGCCCGTCTTGACCATACCAGGCCAAAACTAGGCTGGTATGGCCAAGACGGCCCGTAATGGCCATGACGGCCCGTCTTGACCATACCAGGCCAAAACTAGGCTGGTATGGCCAAGACGGCCCGTCTTGACCATACCAGGCCAAAACTAGGCTGGTATGGCCAAGACGGCCCGTAATGGGCATGACGGCCCGTCTTGGCCATACCAGGCCAAAGGTCACCTTCTTCATTTGTTGAACAAGACGGCCCGTAATGGGCAAGACGGCCCGTCTTGTTGTTAACTGATGATTTAAATTTTGAATGAGCAAGACGGGCCGTAATGGGCAAGACGGCCCGTCTTGTTCATGTTTCGAAAACTTAAAAACGCCCTAAACAGGTCCTATTTCGATCAAAAACCTAATCTAAACACATATTCATGATCTACGGGCGAAAATAAATACCTGGTATCGAAAGCTTGAAGCACCAAGACGGGGTGTATAGGCCAAGACGAGAGGAAATGTGGGTGTATGTGTGTGGAAAAGTTAAAAATGAAAAGTAAAAACTGAGTTTAATCTAGAACAGTACGGCCCATACTGGCCATTACGGGCCGTAATGTTCTAAAATTTTTTTTTTAAATTCAAAAAAAATTCACTTTTATTATATTTCATTAAAGAATTTGTTTATTACATTTAAACGTCTATGTAGTCGACCAACTTATTTTCATCTATGAATTTTTGGTATTCTTGCAGCCTGTCATGATATACGAACTCCCAGTCGGATGCGGCATCATTTCGGTAACGTTTCCAGATAGGATTTACCGTTCGCATAGGATAACATCCTTGTAAGGTAACATTAACGTAATGGACGCCAAGATGAATTACTGATACGACGTTATGTCGCGGCAAACTATTAGCAGATGTCCACAAAGGAAAAATGGTTTGAGGACCTCGACTGCTGAAAAGGTGAACGATGACGCCAAATCTTTGAGCAATTACTAAACCTGTGTGAGGCATAAACATCCAATGTTCGGCGGGAGCAGGTGCAATCTGTTGCCAATTTATTGTGTTGCGTAGTACATCATAAGAATCTGGGTCATAGGAGTTAAACACATATCTGTACAAATCTGCGTTGAAATCCAATTCATGCAAGAGTTGTTGTCGAATAAATGCCCAATGACTTTCATCGAATCCTAAGCCTACGGCTACAGAACGAAAACCACAGTTACCATCTGGCTGGACATCTTGTATGTTTATAATGTAAGGTTGAAGGAGAGGAAGGATGTGATGACCGAAGCGATAAACATTGTTTAATCCTTCTGGCTTCATGTTACGTGGAAAACAGAATTCGTTTTGACTTAACGAGTCCGATGGTGGCATTGTTTTTGATACCGATGTGGAACGGCTGCGCCGAAACACGGGTTTCTGACTTTTCTCGGTCACATCTGTAAACGAACTATGTCTCGAAGGTTCAAATGTACTTTCTTGGGACGCTAAGTTATCTTTAACAACGTCTTGCTCTTGCTCTTTTTGTTTCTGTGCCTTTAAAGTTGGACGACCACGTGTATCTTTTTGAACTGAAGGCGCCTTTTTGTCGCTTTTGTTTGGAAATACCTGCGCCAAGACCTTCTTTATTAGACTCTTTTTTATTTCAGGAGGTTTGGAATTTATTTCTTCTGTAACCAAACCCATTTGTCCTATAACATCTATTTCTTCTTCTTCTAACATTGTTGGGTTAGTTGCGTTAAGTTTTGTCCAAAAAATATCTATATCTGAGAGCGGTATCTTTTTATCTGCATAATTTATGATTAGAATTAATATAACAGTAACTACGTGCGAAAAATCTAAGATTTACATTTAATATTACGAACCTGTGTTGTAATATTTTGATATATTACAAGCGCACGGCAACCCACAACTTGTCCAAAGCTGGTGGCCACACGTCATATTTGAGTCGCGCATCACTCTTATTTTGTCTTTTTCCTCGACCAACAAATCAAGAGCTTTATGGGACACCTTTCCTCGAAGGTTATCAAATATTGGTAGTTTATGATGACCCATAGTTTTAATCAAGCTCGTTTCAAAATCGTGTTTCATTTTTACCTCCTGTGCTTGCACGATTTCATTTACGAAACCTACAAGCGAGGCAAGCGTGCTGTTTGGTGATCTGAGGAATCGTTTTAGGTTCGAGTGCTGACTTTCCACCCGGTTTGTTGTACGTTGACCAAAGTTGCGCGTTCTATTGGTCCAAGCTGTTACAAACATATCTCTGTAACTGTTTAACCAGGTGTGCGTCAGATACTCCAGAACCCCTGAAATGAAACAAAAAACCAATGATGATATGATGATAATAATTATGGTATATGATGCTTACTTTTTTTGTCGTCTTTGATAAGTCTTTCGTACAGACGGTTGTAGTTGTAGTCGTATAACTCTGTTGTCGGAGAGTTACACAAATTCGCCCATCGACCTTTGAATTTCTTCCGGTCTGCGTCAGAAAAGCTTGCCTTGCAGTGTTTGGCAATATTTTCGTCTATGTGCCATCTGTAGAGATATTTTGCAGCTTCTGGAAACACTTTACGGCACGCATTCATAACAGCAAGGTCTCGATCTGTTATGATCACACGTAGCTCCATACACTTATTCAACATACTCTTAGCCATTTCCAAGACCCAGACGTAGTTCTCCTCACGCTCTTTGCTTACGAACGCGTGAGCAATACTAAACGTTTGGTGTGTGGAAGTCACGCCAACAATTTGAATAAATGGAAGCCTGTACTGGTTCGTTTTGTACGTCGCGTCCATCATCAGTACGTGCGGAAATGCACGCCACCAGCAATACGATTTTGGATGACAGAAGAAAATGTCTTCCACGACGTTTGTTTCAGGATCCTCCCGGGTATAGTAAACGTACCGCTGACTGTGAAGCACGTTTTCCAGGACCTGCATCGGAGTATCACCGAATTTCTTCTTGTTTTTTAGCTTCTGCTGTAAATTGTATACATCCCTAGGGATGGATACATTTGCAGGGTTATGTTTCTTTATGCTCGAAAGTATGTTACGAGGATCCATGTGTCGCTCGGTCAGATTCTCAACCAGATCTTCTTCCTCCTGCGTGAATCTTCTAACATATGGATGACCCTCTAGATTCTGAGCAGGTTCGTGATTGTGATTGTCGTTAATCACCTGTAATTTCCAGGATTCACGAACTTCGTTGTATAACCCTACCAGTTGAAACGGACAACCGATTTTCTTGCTGCCTGACCGTCTAAGGATTGCGATGCTATTGTGCTCGCCACCACGGTCACACATGAGCCAAACTTTGATTACACTGCCTGTTGTCTTTGATTTCTTCAATCTTCTTTTGACTACAATGTAACCATTGTCTACTGCTCTACTTTTCACCCAACCTACCAGCGCTTCCTCAGTCATAAACTCCTGACATATAAAAACAATAATAAATACCTTAAATGGATAGCGATAATATACAATTATTAACATTTATGTTTCATTTAAGTTACCTCTTTGGTTTCCCAGTTAACGTTTGAAGCCCCCGGCTTTTCTTCATAACCCTCCTCCGTGTAACTTTGTTTACAGTCGTCATACACGAACCCATACGATGCTTGACTGTCAAAACCGACATCAGCGTTAGGTTCAGCATTCAGATCTATCGTGCCGTATGAATACTCGACAGGAGGCTCTTCGTTCAAATCTGACACGGAATAGTTGAAAAAACTCCCGTCCCAAAACGACATCGTTACAGATATGAATTATCGTGAAATATATTTGAATTCGAAATTTACACGTTCGTTTGAAACGATTCATGCTTATATACCAATTTGAAAATGTTCAAGACGGCCCGTAATGGCCTTTACGGCCCGTACTGGGTCAAATCAGTGTCCTTTTGTCAGAATTGAAAAACAAGACGGGCCGTACTGCCCATTACGGGCCGTCTTGTAGTCAAATCATTGTACCAGGTTACAGGGAATGTCTGTACGATGAATGAGACGGGCCGTCCTGGCCAGTACGGCCCGTCTTGCTCCCAATCATTGGCACAGGTTGTCAGGAGCGAATGTTTGACCGAGGCCTGAGACGGGCCGTAATGGCCATTACGGGCCGTCTCAGGGGTGTATTTTTAAAAAAAGTGGGTGTGAGAATAACAACACCCTAAAAAAATAACAAACTTGTCACATGTCACTTCCTATTCATTTGTTATTAATTTTTTACACTTGTCATCCTCACATTTATTTCTCGTTCAATTATATTTTATTAATTATCTCTTCTATTTAATGTTAATGATTTTAAATAATTAAATATAATTAAATGTAAAAAATATAAATATTTTTATTTTAGTAATTTATTATAACTTAATAATCATAATTAAGTTTCAATTATATCTTATTTTAAAATAAAATTTATAATTTTTAAATGTTTATTATTTTAATTCATAATAATTTTAATAACGATTGATATGATATTCAACATATAAAATTTTCATAAACTACTGGTTTGAAATATTTACATTATATAATAAAAGAATAACAAACTTGTTGTTTTACTCTCATAAAATTTTCATTAAACTTCTTAATTGTTGTTTTATTACTTAAAATATTTATTAATACGTAGCATAATCATTTTATATCAAAATATTATTTTTATAATCTCTAAATTATCAGTTTTAACTATTTATTATTTTTATATTTATTCCGTGTTAATACACAAGTTAATAATCTAGTGTGTCTATATATATATACACACACACATAGGGCATGGAATTTTACATAGCCCACTATTCCCGCGGTAACCCAAATAACTTTGGCAAGATGAAGCCAAATCTTGGATTTTTTTTTTAACATCATTATAACACATTTGAACACATGTTCTTTTATGAGTTTGGGCTAATTCATCACCGTTTAAAAACTTACAGTACTTACAGTACTGTAGCACCAAACTTACAACGATGATATTTTTTAAACGGTGATGAATTAGCTCAAACTCATAAAAGAACATGGTGTTCAAAATGTGTTACAATGATGTTAAAAAAATTCAAGATTTGGCTTCATCTTGCCAAAGTTATTTGGGTTAGCGCGAGAATAGTGGGTTATTTTTTGTGCCTAGCCCTATATACATATATATATATATATATATATATATATATATATATATATTTTAAATATATATTTTTGAACGGTTTTATCTAGAAGATTGAGTTTTATAGGAATCAATCCTTATATATATATATATATAGGGGAAGGTTCCATTGTTAACCCTTCCTTATAGCGTTAACCGCTTAACCCTAGCGTTTTTTGCCCAAATCTTAGTTTTTTTCATGGTTTTTATAATACATAAATAGGGGGTTTCTTTTTTGTGTTTTTGCTAATTCATCACCTTTTAGAAGTTATAGTAAGTGTAAGTTACTTACACTTACTTACAATCCTATCTGATGTAAGTAAATGTAAGTAAGTGTAAGTAACTTACACTTACTATAACTTCTAAACGGTGATGAATTAGCAAAAACACAAAAAAGAAACCCCCTATTTATGTATAATAAAAACTATGAAAAAAAACTAAGATTCGGGCAAAAAACGCTAGGGTTAAGCGGTTAACGCTATAAGGGAGGGTTAACATTTGATCATTCCCCTCTATATATATATATATATATATAATAAACGAATAACAATTTTGCCACTTGTCATCTTTTTACATGAGTATTGTCATTTGTCAATTCTTTATCATTTCACTTAATTATCTCTTTTATTAAATAACTATATTCTATCATTTATTAAAAAAATATTTATCTTATTTAATAATTATAATAGTAATAACCAATATATTATTTATCTTTTTATTATAAAACACACTTAAAATTTTTTTAGAAAATACGGAATTTTCTAAAATATATTTTTTTAAAAATAAGAAATATTTTATTTAAACAAAAAAATTATGTAAAAAACAAGTTATTTTAAAAATGGTATTTTTAAAATAAAATATACTATAAACCGGCGTTTTAAACAATGAGATTTTTATAAAAATCGACATTTTCTAAAAATATTTAAGAACTGAAGTAGTAAAAATGATAGAGAAAATTGCACTTCTGCTTCGTTATGTTTAACGCTATTTTTAAATTGGATCGTTTAACTTTAATAATTAATGTTAATAATTTCAAAGATATCAATTGTTATACATTAAAGGGTCATATATCATTTGTATAGTAACTAAGTTTTTAATTATTTTTTATTACTTTAAATATTTATTAATATGTAAATTTATCATTTTATATAAAAATATCGTTTTATAATAGCAAAATTTTCATTACTAAATATTTAATAGTTTATATTAAATCCATGTAATACGCGAGTTAATAACTAGTATATATATACCTTACTTCTCACAAATGTAATTTTCAAAATTAAATCCCCGTTGCGGTCGCCCGAAGTCTCCAACCCTTAAAGTTGTCTTCAACATTCCAGATTCTCCCTAATCGTCGGTCTTCTTAATAATTAGTATATATATACCTTACTTCTCACAATTTAATTTTCAAAATTAAATCTCCGTTGCCATCGCCCGAAGTCTCTAACCCTTAAAGTTGTCTTCAACATTCCAGATTCTCCCTAATCGCCGGTCTGCTTAATAACTAGTATATATATACCTTACTTCTCACAATTTAGTTTTCAAAATTAAATCCTCGTTGCCATCGCCCGTAGTCTCCAACCCTTAAAGTTGTCTTCAACATTCCAGATTCTCCCTAATCGCTGGTCTGCCGATCCTCCCAATCGTCTTCGCTTCCACCACTTGTCTTCCCCTCCGCTCTGCCGCTCGTTTTCCCTCTCACCGTCGCTCGTCTTCTTCCTCATTCTGCTCCGCCGCTCCCCATTTTCGGTATGTTTTCATGGCTGATATAAATTTGCATTTATGCTGATTGGAACAAGGCTGACACTCATCTTTGATCAGGGAGTTTGTTTTCGTAGAGATTAGAGTAAGATGGTTCATGGGTGTAATATGGTTTAAGGTATACTTAGAAAAGAAGAAATAACAAGCTATTCAATGATAACCCACAATCATCAGGAAAGAACAAAAAGCAACGGCTGTAATTTTTTATTCAATAGTAAAATCAATGACATATTTACATGTGACATATAGAGAAAAGAACACAGATTTAGTATGAAGCAATTGGTATATTTTTTTTATTTTTAACTTTATGTATTATCTAGCAACTTGCCGGCAAATCTTTGAAATACAATTATGCACACTATTTAAAAAATGTTTATATTAATACATAATGTAATATTATTTAAAAAATTTAAGGTAATAATAACAATTTCCACCCCCTAATAAAGTAATTATTAGATGATTCAAATCCCCTATGGAGATAATTAAAGGGAATTAAAATTACGAGAAAGTAAAAGAAACTGAAGAGTCGAAACAGAATATATATCGATCAGAAGAATTATTCTACGAATGCAAGTTTCTTAGGTCGTAATCTTTGATTTTGAAATACATATTAATCAAGTTAGATCGAAAGCTAAGGTTGATGATCAACGGTATGTATTATTTGTTTAAATACTTGTAAAGATATTTTTGACTTGTGTTCAATTATATGTCTTGTTCTTCTGCAGGTAGGCCGACATGTTCATTTCTAGAAGAAAACGTGAACCAGCACACTATATGCTCAAGATCGAGTCCTTTTCCATTCTTTACGAAGCTAAAAAGTCCAAGATTGAATCTGATGTTTTTGATGCCAGTGGTCATAAATGGTCACCTTTCTGTTTTAAACCCTAATTTTCAGCACTGAAATTAAATGAAGCTTATATATCTGACTCTTTAACATCGTTAATTTCATGATTGATCAGGAGACTAGATATACATCCAAACAAGGGCGATCACATTTCTCTGCATGTGGTAATTTGTGACACTGGGAGTGACTCAAAAGGATGGGATGTCTGTGTTGATGTTAGTTTCTTTGTTTATGATCATATACAGAACAACTATGTAACCTTTCAAGGTAAGTGCTTTCTTTTTTAATGCACGCATGGATATTTTCTGAATGTACCTATTTGTAGATGTGAATGGGCACATGACAAGGTTTAATGAGAAGATGACAGCATGGGGTTTTGATAAACTAATATCGACGAAGTCATTTATGGAAAGTAAAAAGGGGTACCTTTTCAATGATTCATGTGTCTTTGGAGTTGAGATTATTGAAGTTCCCCAGTTTACACAACTAGATCGGTGCCTGTTGATGACAAAGCCTCTACCAACTATGAATACTTTCACTTGGACCATTAAAAATTTTTCAACTTTAACAGAGGAGGCCTTGTTTTCAGATGCTTTCAAAATTGGCAAAGTCAAGTGGTACAATTATCGTAATCTATAATGATTTCATTTGGATGTTTTTTTTTTATTTTCTTTAATCAATAAAGCATTAGATTTTCAAGGTTCTAATTAATGTATTTTGACTCTAGGAACTTATCACTATTTTCCAAAGGATACGGTTTAGGTATAGGTACACATTTGTCAATCTTTTTAGGAGTACATGATGCCATGTCGCTTCCAAATGGATGGAAAGTTTTTGCAGACTTCAAAATTCGGATTAAAAGTCCGTTTACTGAAAGCGATATAGTGCAAGGTAATTTACATATTTGCAAAAGTACTCATTATTATGAGCTAAAAAAGGTGTTTAGCTCCTTTTTTTATGTGTACAATCGATGCATAAATTGTTACATGTTAACCATTTGAGACCACTTTCTATGTATTCCCTTGTGGTGCTTGGCCATGGATGCACTATGTTTCACAGTTGTGATCCACATCTTCGTTGGGCGTGTTTGTTAACACACTTCAATGTGTATTTGAGTGTCGTTTTTGGATGTTTTATTATTAGGTGTTGATTAATTTTCTGGTCTGTTCTTTGTGTATTGAGATTTGTTAGATTTTTACTGTCCCAATGAGTACGAGATATGGTGCCTCTTTGGCTCTAAAGTCTCTCAAGTGGTCGGTTTGTTATCTTGGAATGTGGTTCTCTTGGGTCTTTGATTTATGGGTCAATTACATATATCTCCTTCCTAAAACCATTTATTACATATTTACCCAATCATAAAAGTAAATTACATATTTCTCCTTTATAAACAAAATATATTACATATTTATCCATTTCATTAAAAAACAAATTATGTATTTCCTATTTTACCCTTAATAAACTAACCATAAAGAACTTACGTATTTCTCCTTACTAAGGGGCAATTTTGGAACATGGGGATATTTGTAATTTTAGTTTAACATTGGGGATATATGTAATTTTGATGTTTAATAAGGGAATATATGATATTATCTCTTGATTTATTAACAGTTTTAATTAACTTGATTTTTTCTTGTGACTAGAAAAAAGTAGAAGTTTAGCTTTTTTAAATACAAAAACAGGGCTTGAATTCTTCAAATTTCATATTTTGATTTTTTATTATTGTTTTGTACTTGCTATTGACGATTTGTATTTTTAATGAATTTTGCACTTTATTCTTTACAGGACTCAATATTTGGTTTTGCAACTCGGATAACAAGGGCTTTCAAACTTTTATGTTGTTGAGTGAACTCATTAACGGGAAAAATGGCTTCTTGTTGAATGATAGTCTTAGTGTTGAAGTAGAGTTTTTAGGGATTGGAAAGCTTAGAAATTTCATTTGAAACATGTTTCTTGTATGTTTTTTTTATTTATTTTAAGATGATATGGTATTAATATGTTATTGTAGTTTGCGTTAAATTTATTAATTAAACAGTTGGTTGCTATAAGGTTATGTGTAATGGTTGCAAATTAATTATGGTTTGCATTTTATGGTTGACTTTGTTTCTTTGGCTTTTGTAATATTTGAAGATATGCATATCTTCTTGATTGTTTGCATTTTTATTTTTTTTTGAACGGCGAAGGTCTCAATCGTGTGAACCCACTGTTTCCAGGTCATGTCACCAAGGTCTAGTTACCTAGACCTCCATTAGCCACCACAACCACCCTAGGAGGAAACCCCACTGGAAAACCCCCTACCCCCTCAGACCCCTTTTTCACTGCGGGATGGATTTGAACCCAATACCTCCCATTTGGAAGAATATTGGGGTACCGTTGAGGCAATGCCTCATTGGTTTGTTTGTAGTTAAACTTCCGTTTGTAGGTTTTCAGAAGTACGCAACTTTTTTTTGAACGATAAAGGTATCAATCGCGTGAACCCACAGTTTCCAGGCCATGTCACCAAGGTCTAGTTACGTGGACCTCCCATGAGCCACCACAACCACCCCAGAAGGAAACCTCACTGGGAAAACCTCCTAATCCCCCTCAGACCCCTTTTTCACTGCAGGATGGATTTGAACCCAAGACCTCCCATTTGAAAGAATCTTAGGTACCATTGAGACAATGCCTCATTGGTAGAATTACGCAATTGAAGTTTTAAGTTTTCCTCTCTTCTAATCTTGATTTTTATGGAGAATGCGATTTATCTCGACTCTCAAATAGAATCGAATCATAAATCATAAAAAAAAGTGTAAATCAATTAGTCTGTGAATGACCAAATCAGACGAGTTGAGTTTTCAGCCATTAGCCCCCGATTGGGTTAACGCAAACGTTGGCTTTGTTTTAATTTTTGAATGACCGAATGAGACGATTATATTGCCGTATGTACATAAATACTTGGATCTCATTGCTATGTTTAAAGAATTCTTTTAGGTTTGGGCTATGATAATATGTTAGAGCAGCCTGACTCTTTATGTTCGATATGCTTATTTCAAGAAGAAACTGGAAATCATGTGGTCTTTGTATACAAGATTGGCTTAAGCTTTTTGGTTCACCAATTCGAATAGGAAAAATGCGTCGTTTTCTTAGATAATATAAAAATCATGGTGTTAAAAAAATTAGCGATTACCAAGTACAGTCAATATGAACTTTCAAAAGGTAAAGATCTTAGACAGTTGACGGAGTGATGACTATCTCCTAAGTCCTATTGGTTACAAGCTACCTCTAATGCTCACAATAAATATGAATGAACAAACAACAATAAATCTGAATGAACGGACAACGGTGAAGAGGAATTGAAGAACAAATAAACAAATTTACTCAGTATATTCTAATATTTGAGCAGGGTTCTTAGGGGAAAGAATGAAAACAAACCTTACCCTTATCTCAATTGAGATAGAGAGCCTGCTTCGAATGAGTTCTTGACTAAGACTGAAAAGTGAGAAGTGATGACAACCCTGTGGAGGGGTGGCCAAATTCTCGGTTCGACTCCTCGACTAGCTGTCCATCTTTCAAAGATGAAAACCATAACAATATCACCCTCCTCCTCCTTGAACTGAAAACAGCCTCTCATGGCATCTTAAGTGAAGCTCAAGTGTGGCTCAAGCATAGGGTAGCAATCAAGTTCAAGAAAGCATTCCAAAATCCAAAATCTTGAGTTTTCAAGCGAAATTATCAATTCAATAAGTTCTCATTCTTATATTTGGTTGATTTTACTTCATATAACATTTGTAAGAGTAAGCAAGCTCAGTTCCATGGTAAAAAACATCAAAACATTGAAAATTAATAAAAGGGCTAAATTGTCCAAAACGGGCCGGTAAATCTTTGAAATAAAATTACGCACACTGTTATAAAATGTTTATATTAAACATACTAGATAATAAAATTAATTTACACATGTTTAATTTAAAATATTAAATTGTTAATAATAAAAGTTTAAAAAATTTATGAAATGATATTCTAAGATAAAATAATTAATTTACATATTGACGAATACTTCATGTAATAAAATTACAATAAAAAACTTTAATTGCTCTATAAATGATAGGGGAAAGATCAAATAAGAAGAGATTTTTGTCTAAGAAGAGTAATAACTAATAATAATTTGAAATTTGGCATGATAATTTACGTATAACTTCATTTTTTTTACTAGATTTTTATTTTTTATACTATATTTTTATTTTTTTGTTCTTCATTTACTGGATTCTTTTTTTTTTGTACTGGATTCTTATTTTTGTACTGGATTCTTATTTTTTGTACTGGATTTTTTATTTTTTATGTACAGGATTATGTTTTTTGTACTGGATTGTGACACGTGTCAAATTTCTATTGGTTCTTACTCTTCTTAGGCAAAAATCTCTTCTTACTGGATCCAACCCCATAAATGATATGTGATATTTTTGATTTGTAACAATTATTATCTTTTAACTAATTGATGATAAAGTTTCAATTTTTAATTTATCAAAGACTATCTTTTATAAATCAAAAAGGTAAAAAGCATAATTTATGTAATTATTTAATTTTAAAGACTCAATTTAAATATAATGTAAAATATAAGGACTAAAAGTGTAACGTTTTCTATCATTTTTTTACTTTGGTTTTTAAAATAAATTTAAAAAACGTCATTGGTTTGTAAAAATCTTATTGTTTAAAACACTGATTTATAGTTTATTTTATTTTTTTTATAAAAAAATAATTGTTAAAGAATTTTTTTAAACTTTGATTATCTAGAAAATAAAATATTTCTTATTTAAAAAAATAAAAGATAAATAATATTATTAGTTTTTAATATTATAATTATTTAATAAAAAAGAGAATGCAAAAGAGAGAATTAAATAAATTTAATAAAAAGTTAACATGTGACAAAAGTGGTGTAATAAAATGACAAGTGACAAAATATATCTTTGTTTATTAGTATAGTAAGATAAGATAAGATAATGTAATTTTTATTTAGAAGAACTAAGGTACTAACAATTTCTACCCCATAATAATGTAACTATCAGACAATTCAATTTCCAATATTGAGATAATTAAAGGGACTTTAGTTAGTTACTACGTAAAAGAAGCTAAAGTGTCACACCCCCACCTCTTGTCACCTCGTTAATGATGTCACTGAAACGGTTGCGGAAGCATAGTGGTGATGTCTCTGAGATGAGGGGTGACTTACTTGAACCGATATCACAAAAGCACACAGATTAACTAAAAATAAATACATTACAGGTTTCGTCATTACATTCAGTATCATAATTTACAACTAAGTTTATTACACAACCGACTTATTTAATTACTAGTGTTTGAAGTGCTGCCTCACCAACGATCACTGTTTCCTGCAAAAAGGTTTAAGTTTGAAAACGTCAGCACAAAGCTGGTGAGTTTGTAAGTTCAAGTTCCACAATATGATATGATATGTAATTATAAGTTCTCAAAATGTTCAGTTCAAGATAACCATGGGACCCGTATCTAGTTCCTTTCTGACGATATAGTTCTACAAGATACTTCCCGTCGGTAGCATCTTAATGCCTCATTATCTTAATGTCTATCACAACATTAAGCAGTCTAAAAACAGGAAACAAACATTCACACAAGGGGAGATGCAATCCTCCCAGCAAATGGATGGTCAGCCGATAGTACTATCATTGTTCCCCCGTTCGGCCACACATGGGTTCACTAGATACAGTTCAGAAATGAGGACTTTTAAGTCTGTGATAGTGTTCTTGTTCTCCAGGCAAAATCCCATGAAATCCCCAAGTTCTCAACAATCACATGAAATCACGCAGATAACAGTGATACATATCATATGTTTAATAAAAGTTCAACAGTGTTCCCCGATGCTTATAAAAGATTAAAAATAAAAGGAGTTGTACGAAACTCACCTGATATTATAGATGTAGCAGAATATCTCCAAAATGATAATAGAGAAATGATTCTGCATTTATTTATATTTAATGAGTCGTTTATGTTCTAGTTTACTGATTAGATCTTTCTGAACGTTTAATGTCAAAGACATTGCTTTAAAAATCATCAAACTAATATTAGTTATGTAATTAGTTAATTTAATGTTATATCATACAATGTATGATAATGTAGGAACCTACATTGCATTAGATTCCTAATATAAGGTTGACGACACTCTTGATTAATCAGAATAACCTCAGATTAACCAAATAGTTAATGTTGTTGATTATGATACTGTAACAGTTTCTAGATAATTGAATGGCTTAGGAATGATCAATCCTTGTTATTGATTACCCAATTATCATGAAATATCACAATGTAGCATCAGAATAGGTGTAATAACCAAGTTTAACATACTAATCTGACTGTTATCATAAACATCAGATAATCGTTCCAATGAGTATGTTAATGATTGTGATTAGTTTGAAACACTTGGATTTAACCTTGCATGTCAAGGATTAATCCAACTAATCACCTACATTGTCATAATCAAATGGGTTAAACCATTATAATCATGGGTATGGTTTCATGAAAACCGGGCATTACAACGGATCAAAACAAGGATTTAACCGTTAAAACTTCGTGTTCTTTGTTTATAATCAATCCTAGCCATCATCTAGGCAATAATCAACAATCCTAACTATGTCGTTACGTTCAAAATCAAGATCTAATCAATCAAAATCAAACTAGAAGGTTTAAACGGATCATTACCTAATCAGACGGATATCTGCGACTAAAACAACGATCAGAACTTGTTAAGATGATCCCTGGTACGATCCTTGGCTTCTGGTGGCTTGAAAATGGTGATTTGGTGGTGGTTTGGCCGGAGTTTTCGTCTGGTGGTCGAAGAAGTTCGAGAAGAAGAATAATAACTTCTTTTGCATGCAATCTGGTAAAAGGATCAGATTTCTCCACCGCCTCACCCATCGCGTACCGCGGCGGGAGGCCAATTTTGGCTTCGCGTACCGCGAAGCTTTTCGGGAAAATCTTAGATATTTTCCAAGCATCGCGTACCGCGGAGGATTCTCAACCCCTCCATCGCGTACCGCGATGGGTCCAGTCGACCAACACTTAGTGATTTTTCTTCGTTTTTCGATTCCGTGCAATCCAGGACTCTGTTTTATGCACGGTTTTCGCCCACGTTCCTCGTTTCTCGCATACTATGAATCTGTAACAATTACTATTATTAATTCAACGTGGATTTCTAGAACGATCAAATGTGCTCACATCATTGATGACGTAATTCTCGTATACAACTGTCACAGTCTCCTCCTGTTAGAGAAATTTCGTCCCGAAATTTAGTGAAGACTTACATTATGACAATCGTTTATGAGAATAGATGTGGATACTTTAATTTCACTTGATCTTCACGTTTCCAAGTATATTCGGGTCCACGTTGCGAGTTCCATCGCACTTTAACGATTGGTATGCGACTACGTTTCAGTACTTTCATTTCTCGATCCATTACCTCTACTGGTTCTTCATTGAACTGAAGTTTTTCATCAATATGAATTTCTTCTAGAGATACGATCAATGATTCATCAGTTAAACATTTCTTCAGATTAGATACATGAAAGACATCGTGAATGTTACTGAGTTCAAGAGGTAATTCAAGTCTGTAGGCTACTGATCCGATTCGTTCAAGGATCTTGAATGGCCCTACAAATCTTGGTGAAAGTTTACCTCTCCTTTCGAATCTGAAAATGCCTTTCCAAGGTGACACTTTCAACATTACCCGATCACCTACTTGGAATTCGTGTGGTCTACGGCGATTATCAGCATAACTCTTTTGACGATCGCGAGCAGCTTTAATTCGTTCCTGAATGAGTGCGATCTTGCCAGTTGTTTCCTGAATGAATTCTGGGCCTATGATTTGGCTTTCACCTACCTCTGACCAACAGATAGGTGATCTACACTTGCGTCCATAAAGTGCTTCAAATGGAGCGCATTGAATACTGGTATGGTAGCTGTTATTGTACGAAAATTCAACAAGTGGAAGATGAATATCCCAGCTACCTCCAAAATCAATCACACAGCTTCTAAGCATGTCTTCAAGAGTTTGATTCGTTCGTTCAGTCTACCCGTCTGTTTGTGGATGATAAGCTGTGCTCATATTGATTTGTGTGCCCAGAGCTTTCTGAAGAGTTTGCCAAAATCGTGACATAAATCGACTATCTCTGTCAGAAATGATAGAGATCGGTACTCCGTGTCGAGATATAATCTCATTAACATAGAGTTTAGCAAGTCGATCCATAGAATAATCTTCTCAGATGGGTAAGAAATGCGCAGATTTTGTAAGGCGATCAACGATAACCCATATAGAGTCATGATTACGTGATGTTCTGGGTAATTTAGTGATAAAATCCATACAGATCTGATCCCATTTCCACATGGGAATCTCAGGTTGTTGCAATAACCCAGAAGGTCGTTGATGTTCAGCCTTAACTTTGAGACATGTTAAACATCGATCCACGTATTCAGCTATTTGTTTCTTCATTCCAGGCCACGAGTAAAAGTCTTTAAGATCTTTATACATTTAATCAGAACCTGGATGAATAGAATACCTGGATTTGTGCGCCTCATCCAAGATAATTGTTCGAGAGTTACCGAATAAAGGAATCCACATTCGGCTTTTGAAATACAACAGTCCATCATTTTTTGTGTCAAGTTTCTTGTCTAATCCCCTCAGTCCCTCAGCAGAATAGTTCGTTGCTTGTAAAGCTTGTTGCTGAGCTTCTTTGATCTGAGGAATCAGACTGGTTTGAATAGTCATACCTAATTCTTTCACACGTAAAGGTTTGACTCGTTCCTTGCGACTCACGGCATCGGCTACGACATTCGCTTTACCTGGGTGATAACGAATTTCACAGTCGTAGTCGTTTAGAAGTTCAACCCATCGTCTCTGTCGCATGTTCAACATTTTCTGATCTAGAATGTGATGGAGACTTTTGTGATCAGTGTATATAATACACTTAGTTCCGTATAGATAATGTCTCCAAATCTTGAGTGCAAACACTACTGCACCGAGTTCTAGGTCATGTGTGGTATAGTTCTTCTCGTGTATTTTCAGTTGTCGAGAAGCATAAGCAATTACCTTGTCGTTCTGCATTAAAACACACCCAAGACCTTGACGAGAAGCATCACAGTATACTGTGAAATTATCAGTACCTTCCGGTAATGCCAAGATAGGTGCGTCGCAGAGTTTGTGTTTCAACAATTGGGACGCCTCCTCCTGTTGAGAATCCCATATAAAAGGTTGATTCTTTTGGGTCAATGTGGTGAGTGGCAAGGCTATCTTTGAAAAGTTCTTGATAAACCGGCGATAATAACCTGCCAACCCCAAAAATTGACGTATTTCAGTCGGGGTTCGTGGTGTCTCCCATTGTTTCACTGCTTGAATCTTACTGGGATCTACTTGAATACCGTTCTCATTCACAACATGCCCAAGAAATTGAACTTCTCGTAACCAAAATTCACACTTGGAGAACTTGGCATATAATTTTTCACGTGCCACAAGTTCTAGGATTAATTTCAAGTGTTGAGCATGTTCTTGTTGGTTTCGAGAATAAATGAGAATATCATCAATAAACACAATCACAAATTTATCCGGATAAGGTCTACATACTCGATTCATCAGATCCATGAAAACTGCTGGTGCATTTGTTAATCCCAACGGCATTATTAAAAATTCATAATGCCCGTATCGAGTTCTGAAAGCAGTTTTAGGAACATCATCCAGATCTTAAATCGATTTTTGAAAAATAAGTAGCACCGTGTAGTTGATCAAACAGATCATCTATACGAGGCAATGGATAAGGATTTTTGATTGGCAGTTTATTGAGTTCACTGTAGTCAATGCACATCCTGAATGAACCATCTTTCTTTTTCATAAAAAGAATTGGTGTTTCACTGGGTGAGAAACTAGATCTGATAATACCTTTATGTAAAACTTCCTAGTCAGTTTAAAAGTTCTCACATTTCAGAAAGTACTAGAAGATCAGGAGTTTGTATCAAGTTACCATTAACAAATTTAAGGCACCCCATTTATCTAAGTACGTAGCAGATAATGCAAGTAAAATGATCATACTGGGGAGGTAAAATTCTTATCTATCCCCATATTAGCAATTATATTGATTGTTAGGAAGAAACGTACCAGTGAAATGTTTGAATCATGCCTTGCCTTCGTTGCACCAATCTAAGAAGCTCTTCTCCTAGCTTCATTCCTCTGAAAATGATCGGGACTTCCACACTTGAAGCACGTCCGGTTTGCTTGAGTGGTTTGTCGTGGTGCTCGATCTGGACGAACAGGCATGTTACAGTATTTGGTATAGTGTCCGACTCGATTACAGTTTGAACAAATAGGACATGGTCCTGTGTGATGAAAAGGACACCTATTGCATTTGGGCGCTTGCCCACCATATACTTTCCTTTCCAAAATAGCCGCACCATAGTTCTTCACAATTGATTTGCTTTGGCTACATTCAGCCGGAGTTTTGGTTTTGCCGAACCACTTTCGTTTGGTACCTTTCGTGTTACTAGGTGTCTTGATTTTAGTACTGCTAGAACTCTCCTTATCCATCATTGTTAGGGTACCATCTCTTATTGCCTCATCGGTAAACCTATTGGCTAAGATAATGGTATATTCTAAAGTTGTGAGTTTAGCAGCAGCCACCATTTCTCGGATTTGAGGAACCAAACCTTGAATATATTTTTCTACCAAAACTAGCTCAGTAGGAAACATGTCAGGGAACAGACATGTGAGTTCATGAAATCGTTCCGTATATTTCTGACACTTCGCACCTATCATTGAAAGATTCAAGAACTCTTCTTGTAGTTTCATGATTTCGGTGGCTGGGCAATATTTTGAAATAATCAAGGTTTTAAACTCCTTCCAGCCCATTACATCAACAGTGGCCTTAGCCAATAATGTTACTTGGGTATTCCACCATGTCAAAGCTGAGTCCTTAAGAGAACAAGTAGCATATGTTACTTTGTGCTCTTCTAAACACTGGCTGATTTGAAGTTTTGTTTCCATCTCTTTGATCCATTTTAACAACCACTCAACTCCTTCCTTTCCAGTAAAATCAGGAGGATTATAAGTTTTAAAGTAGTTGTATGTACATCCATGTGGTGGAGAATCTAAAACTGTTATATTCATACTGGTGGTAGTATAAGTTTCTGTGTTCCTGTCAGTAATGTTGCGCTCTATATGGCTTCCACGTGAGCTAGAAGCTATGTTCTGCTGGTATTGAGCCAACATACCTGGAATAACTGCCACCAGTTGCTCATTTACAATTCGAGCTATCATTGCTTCATTTAGTTCAGCTCCACTAGCAGCCATAGGTGGAACCGTATTCGTTTCAATATTCACGGGTGGAGCCATGTTTGTTTCCGGACTGATAGGTGAATCCGGATTTGATTCCACTTTCTCAGGTGGGACTTGATCCCGTTCTGGTTTAGCGTTATTCCTGCCAGCTTTCTTTGCTGGTCGACCTCATTTCGGAGCCATTGTTCTGCTCACATGCAGACAGACTCAGGTCAGTTCAAGAATAATAATAAAATATAATCCTTGTTCAATCACATTAGTTCAATCATATTCAGTCATACTGAAAATTCATGTCGAGATGTGATTATAATAAATATAGTATAACTACATTGAATTTAGTCCAGACATGTTTTCAGTACACACAGATCACAGCTCACAGTACTGTGATATAAATATGTTATTACCCATGTTTTTGATAAATTCAGATTCAGGACATTGATAAGTTCTCAAATTGATATGTTCCCATACAGATATACGTCCTCACACATGTTCTATGATATGTTCTCAGTTCATGCACTAGATTTGTTCTCACACAGACAATAGATATGTTCTCGTTTAGATAGGTTCTCGTACAGTATGGCTCTAGTACTGTACTTTAGGTAATAGATATATTTGCATACAGTATTGCTCCCGTACTGTATTTCAGCGAAAGATATGTTTTCAGTTTGATATGTTCTGATATTGATATATTCTCATATTGATACGTTCTGATATTGATATGTTCTCATATTGATAAGTTCTGATATTGATATGTTCTCACACAGACTTAATTATAGTTCACACAACATCCAAATAATACCTAGCACAGATCGATACACAAAACACCCATTTTATTATATTACTATCATTATTTGTTTTATACAGACTACCAAAACAACACAAGACACTACAACCAAAGAAAGAAAAGAACAGAAAAGAAAACTCCCCCATCTACACACTAATGATCTGAAGATCCCATAATGATCTTCTGTACATACTCATCGCATAAAGTATGATAAGAAAGAAAGTATCATGGCCACCACTGCCATGACTACTGCCAGGACTATCATCCTGGTCTCAGTACTCACCACTCCAAACCATGCCAAAAACTCTGTCACTCTCTCTCTCACCCACATCCATCGCTCGGTCACCAATGCCACTTGCCACCAAAATGCAGCAAGCATAATCTGTACCCAGGTCATCCTCAATCTATCATCAATCGCGGTCCTCCACGCTCGAGTGTCGGTGTCCAAAGCCTTCACTTGATCCATCAAGGTCAAGTGAGAAGTGAGGATCTCCAATATGGTCATACGCGTATCCTCAACCGTAGCCTGGCATTGCTGTAGGCTCTGCTGTGTCCCCTGCAAGTTCTGAGTAACTTGCTGCAACTGTGCTCTCAGCTCTGCCTGATGGGAGGATTCTCCCACCTCGTGTATAGCATGAAACTCGTCCCTGGGAGCCAGCTGCTTTCGGGGAGGTAATCCCGTGGTTTTGCGGGCTTGACCCCGCATCCTCCTGAGTCCATCCCAAGCAGGGACTCGCTGTGGTGAAGGACTATGTTGTCTCTCATCTGCTACATTCTCAGCACGAGGCTGAGAATGACCGTGTGATGCTACCGGTGCCGGTGGTGGTGTAACTGGTCTAGGGTCTGCCAGTGGGTGTGGTGATGCTGGTGGTGCCTGTGGCACTACAGATGGAGCCCGTGAGGCTGCAGTCGACGCCTCCGAAGGTTCTGAATCCGAACAGGAGCTAGAGCTCGGAGTACCATCCACAACCACGTGAGGAAATCTCTGGTAGATGTACTGTTCGCCTCGATCGGCCATCACTGTACAATAAAATCTCTAATCAGTATCATGACATAAATATTAAATAACAATATTTAATATGTACATGATATGATGCTTCTTCCTATCTTAGAACAACTATTCATCCATATAGTTATTAATGTTGTGCTTGAATTAAATTAACTAGAATGCACACGTGTTGCAAATTTCAGTTATGTTGGCCACTCATAACGGGAATTCGTATCACCTGATTATTCTGGCTTCATTTAAAACAAGTGTTGTTCATTTGATATGTTCGGTGCTCTCTGTGTTACTATTCGAGCCTATGGCTATAGTCTAGGTCTCTAGGTCAACCTAATTCTCTATAACCTGTGGCTCTGATACCACCCTGTCACACCCCCACCTCTCGTCACCTCGTTAATGATGTCACTGAAACGGTTGCGGAAGCATAGTGGTGATGTCTCTGAGATGAGGGGTGACTTACTTGAACCGATATCACAAAAGCACACAGATTAACTTAAAATAAATACATTACAGGGTTTCGTCATTACATTCAGTACCATAATTTACAACTAAGTTTATTACACAACCGACTTATTTAATTACTAGTGTTTGAAGTGCTGCCTCACCAACGATCACTGTTTCCCTGCAAAAAGGTTTAAGTTTGAAAACGTCAGCACAAAGCTGGTGAGTTTGAAAGTTCAAGTTCCACAATATGATATGATATGTAATTATAAGTTCTCAAAATGTTCAGTTCAAGATAACCATGGGACCCGTATCTAGTTCCTTTCTGACGATATAGTTCTACAAGATACTACCCGTCGGTAGCATCTTAATGCCTCATTATCTTAATGTCTATCACAACATTAAGCAGTCTAAAAATAGGAAACAAACATTCACACAAGGGGAGATGCAATCCTCCCAGCAAATGGGTGGTCAGCCGATAGTACTATCATTATTCCCGCGTTCGGCCACACATGGGTTCACTAGATACAGCTCAGAAATGAGGACTTTTAAGTCTGTGATAGTGTTCTTGTTCTCCAGGAAAAATCCCATGAAATCCCCAAGTTCTCAACAATCACATGAAATCACGCAGATAACAGTGATACATATCATATGTTTAATAAAAGTTCAACAGTGTTCCCCGATGCTTATAAAAGATTAAAAATAAAAGGGGTTGTACGAAACTCACCTGATATTATAGATGTAGCAGAATATCTCCAAAATGATAATAGAGAAATGACTCTGCATTTATTTAGATTTAATGAGTCGTTTATGTTCTAGTTTACTGATTAGATCTTTCTGAACGTTTAATGTCAAAGACATTGCTTTAAAAATCATCAAACTAATATTAGTTATGTAATTAGTTAATTTAATGTTATATCATACAATGTATGATAATGTAGGAACCTACATTGCATTAGATTCCTAATATAAGGTTGACGACACTCTTGATTAATCAGAATAACCTCAGATTAACCAAATAGTTAATGTTGTTGATTATGATACTGTAACAGTTTCTAGATAATTGAATGGCTTAGGAATGATCAATCCTTGTTATTGATTACCCAAATATCATGAAATATCACAATGTAGCATCAGAATAGGTGTAATAACCAAGTTTAACATACTAATCTGACTGTTATCATAAACATCAGATAATCGTTCCAATGAGTATGTTAATGATTGTGATTAGTTTGAAACACTTGGATTTAACCTTGCATGTCAAGGATTAATCCAACTAATCACCTACATTTTCATAATCAAATGGGTTAAACCATTATAATCATGGGTATGGTTTCATGAAAACCGGGCATTACAACGGATCAAAACAAGGATTTAACCGTTAAAACTTCGTGTTCTTTGTTTAAAATCAATCCTAGCCATCATCTAGGCAATAATCAACAATCCTAACTATGTCATTACGTTCAAAATCAAGATCTAATCAATCAAAATCAAACTAGAAGGTTTAAACAAATCATTACCTAATCAGACGGATATCTGCGACTAAAACAACGATCAGAACTTGTTAAGATGATCCCTGGTACGATCCTTGGCTTCTGGTGGCTTGAAAATGGTGATTTGGTGGTGGTTTGGCCGGAGTTTTCGTCTGGTGGTCGAAGAAGTTCGAGAAGAAGAATAATAACTTCTTTTGCATGCAATATGATAAAAGGATCAGATTTCTCCACCGCCTCACCCGTCGCGTACCGCGGCGGGAGGCCAATTTTGGCTTCGCGTACCGCGAAGCTTTTCGGGAAAATCTTAGATATTTTCCAAGCATCGCGTACCGCGGAGGATTCTCAACCCCTCCATCGCGTACCGTGATGGGTCCAGTCGACCAACACTTAGTGATTTTTCTTCGTTTTTCTATTCCGGGCAATCCAGGACTCCGTTTTGTGCACGGTTTTCGCCCACGTTCCTCGTTTCATGCATACTATGAATCTGTAACAATTACTATTATTAATTCAACGTGGATTTCTAGAACGATCAAATGTGCTCACATCATTGATGACGTAATTCTCGTATACAACTATCACATAAAGAGTCGAAGAAGAATATATATAAGAAGAATCATTATAAGATATGCAAATTTCTTTTACATTGAAATACATATTAATCAATTAAGGGCAGATCGAAAGCTAAGGTTGCTGATCAAGTGTATGTATATTGTTTGTTTAAATACATCTATATAAACATATTTTTGACTTGTATTTGGTTATATTATATTGTTCTTCCATAGGCCGGAATGTTCATTTCGAGAAGAAAACATGAACCAGCACACTATATGCTCAAGATCGAGTCCTTTTCCCTTCTTTACGAAGCTGAAAACTCCAAGATTGAATCCGATGTTTTTGAAGCCAGTGGTCATAAATGGTCATCTCTCTATCTTAAAATCTTTTTATATCACTGAAATACTGTGGCTCTTTAACATCGTTAACTTCATTATTGTAATATTGATCAGGAGACTAGATTTGCGTCCAAACAAAGATGGCTACATTTCTCTACATGTGGTAATATGTGACACTGGGAATGGCTCAAAAGGATGGGAGGTCTGTGTTGATGTTAGCTTTTTTCTTTATGATCATATACAGAACAACTATATAACTTTTCAAGGTAAATGATTTTTTAATTTATTTTTTGTCATGCGTGCATGGGCATTTTATAAATGTTTGTATTTGTAGATATGAATGGGCATAGGACAAGGTTTCATGAGAAGAAGACGACATGGGGTTTTGACAAACTAATACCCTTGGATTCTTTTATGGAAACTGAAAATGTGTACCTTTTGAATGATTCATGTGTGTTTGGAGTTGAGATTATCGCAGTTCCTGAGTTTACACGATTAGATCGGTGTCTATCGATGACAAAGCCTCCAAAAACTATGAATACTTTCAGTTGGACCATTAATAGATTTTCAAATTTGACACATGAGGTTGTGTATTCACAGGTCTTCAAAGTTGGCAAAGTCAAGTGGTACATCTGATAACTAGGGTTCGAATGGGTAATTTAAATGTTTAATGGGATGTTCTTAAGTGTTTTGATATGATAATTCATTCGAATAGAAGCTACTATGTGTTCATGTGGGTTTGCAGGTTAGATGAAGCAAAATAATGATTTTAGAAGGAAATCAGATAACCGGAAGCAAGAACGAGTAATTTGGGACGCAAGAAAATGAAGTTGTGAAAGCCCGGGCCGTAACTTATGGTTTACAGGCCGTAGCTTATGGTCTGGTGGTGTACACCGTAGCTGGAACCGTAAAACCCGAGGCTTATGAGCGTAAAGGAAGTTTTGGAGTGCCGTAGCTTACGGTGAGGTCAGATCAACATACCAAAAAGTGTGTTTTTTGAGGTATTTAAGCCCCCGGTTAACCCTAGTCTGGGGAATCACTTGGGAACGAAAAATTGGAGTATCTAGGAGCATTTTGGAGCATTCTTAAGCATCCAAACATCAATCCAATCCTAGGAATCAAGATCTAATCATGCAATTCATCAAGAACATTGAAGATTCAACCACAGGAATGTCCGGCTAAGCACTTCGTGATCGTCTCCGGATGGATAGTTAGGTTTGATAGCTAGGGTTTCTTTTGAATTGTTAAACATTGGTATTGGATTAGTTTTTCATTGATTTACTTTTCTAGTATTGCTTAGTTGTGAAACCATAACTATTTGTAGTTACTTTGCAATTCCAATTTCAAGTTTGTTACTTTTTATTCATTCATGGTTTGAGTGGATTGGTAATTGCTGGAATTGGGTGTTCAAAGCTCTAATAATCATTGGTTTTGTGAAATCAATAATCAACCAAATCAACAACATCGGTCTAGCTATCGGTTGTCAATAAGGTCATTAATTGGTTTTCAAATCATAGGTGTGGATCAATTCAAGCATAAGCTATGTCTATGTGGTTTCCAATTGACAATTCAAAGTATACCTAGTTATTTGATTAACTTGAAATCTGGAGTGATCACATTTTTAATTATTGTTTACAAATATTTTGATTAATTGTTTTAAGTTTTAGAAGTTTATTTTTGTTTTCAAATCACAAACTCAACCATTCAAAGTTAATTTTTATTGCAATTAGTTAAGTGACTTGTGTTTGAAAGTAGTTTCCACTTTACTTCTTGTGAATCGATACCCGACTTCCCTATCTAATTGGGTAGTAGGACTTGAGTTTAAAACTCTTATTTTTGATTGTTACTTTGACATCGATCAAATTTTGGCGCCGTTTCCAGGGAGTCGTGCGCAAATTACTTTCAATTACATTTTATTTTATTTATTTTTCAGATTTACACGGGTTGTGTTAGTGTGCAGGTAACTTCAGGTTTGCATGCATACTAGGTATTCTGGGAGATCTTTACCACTGAATTTTGATCAAGAAATTGAACGCACCGCTCGTAGGAATCGAGTATTCCACGGACAGAGCTTGCATCTCTAAGCATTCAACAACATTTGATAATGGAATTCCCACTTAATGATCCGTTACCTAAACCACCAAGGTTTGAGAATTTTCAAAATCCACAAGGTAACCCAAATCCACCACCACCACCTGCTCAACCCAATTTCTGCATGTACCTCCTCCTGACCACCCTCCTAATGATGACCATCATACCAACACTACTGAGGAGAGACATACTTTTAGATGAGGTAGTCACCATGGTACAATAGGGAGTGGTGAGAATTAACAACGTTAATGATTGGGATGATGGTTTGAACGGAGGTGATTACAATAAGTTGGTCCTTTATTATTTGACCCCGAACTTTTTTGTTTGCGTTTATGATATTAGGATACGTTTGCGTTCTTGAACATGTGTACTCATTGTTAAAATAAGTCAAGTGAAACGCACACGTGTCCTTGTAACTAGAGGCTCTTAAAACCAGTTACAATCTTCGAAATAACATACCATAACAAATCTTTGTGCCGATAACTTTTGAACTTTAAATTCAAAACATTCGTTCAGTGCCATCATTGAAATCTCTAATTTTAGTTCTTCTTTATCTTTAAAAACTTTATTTATAATTGGATGTGAAGATGAAGACGGTTTAGAAAATTTCGACTTGTAAAGTTCGGGTTAAATTTCTGGTATGAAATCATCTTTTAAAACATATTGATTATTTAAATCAGGGCTAAATTGAGGTTGTTGACTAAAATCAGTAAAATTGTCAACACCAACACCAATATTTAAATCAGGAACTACAAACTTTTTTTTCTGAGTTAGAACCATGTGATGAAATTTTTCTATCATGAAATTGATCAACTTTAACATCATTAATGACATATAAATAACATATTTCACTCGGATTTTTTTCAACTATTTAAAAAAAAACAGATATATCGTTATCATCAAATATATCAACAGGATATATGTATGCTGAAAATTTATACGATATTCGAGTTATATCTCGAATACCAAAACAAACAGAAATTAAATCAAGTAGTTCTTGAAAACTAATTTTATAACGAAGACATACAACACGTCGCAAACAATCAAAAGGAAGATAATCGTATCTACCTTCTTTAACCTCACAATTTCCACCAATACAAAAAACAACTGTAAATTCCATAACTAGTTGTTTAAACTAATTCTAGAAAATGAGTAAACTTACGCAAAATATATATACCCCTCTTCATAATCGGACGCCTATTAAAAAAGTCGTTAAAAAAATTCCAGCAAAGCATTAAATGGGCGACGCGTGTTTGATACAGGCGGGCGCCCATTGGATTCGCCTGTCCCCAAAAAATTCGATAAAAAATAAAAAATTACCACCAGGCGGGCGCCTGTTAGGTGGTTTTCGAGGACATAAATTGGACGCCCGTTTGGTAGGATCGGGCGCCTGTATAGGTGGTTCGGGCGCCTGTGAGATGACAATTTTTTTCTTAACGGGCGGCCGCCCGTGACATGCGTGTCAGGATGGGCCCGACGCCCGTGACAATTTATTTTATATACGGGCGTTCGTCAGAATTAACGTGCGTGGGCGCCCGTATAAGCCACATGGCGCGTTTTCATTGGTTCTCAAAAGGGCGGCCGCCCGCTAATTAGCAGGCGCTGGCGCATGCTAACCCTTGGTCAGATCTGGAACAAAGTGAGTATTTTGGGAATTTTCCCATTATCTAGCGTCTATATATATATGATTTTCGGGATCTAGCATAAGTAATAAAAAAGGACCTCTATAAACTTAATAACTTATTATAAAAATTGAATAATACACCAATAATTGTAATAAAAAATATATCAGAAGATGATTCAAATGTTAATAAATCAAATGTGATCATTATAAATAAAAGATGATATAGTTTTTTGTTGGCTTTAAATTTAAATGAGCTAATAGCAATTAGTGTCACAACCCGAGCCGGCGGGCTGATCGACTTTCCCTTCGGGCGGAATAGTCTCGAGGCGCGATATCGTGGGATAATCAAATCTCATCTCGGCTCATTCACAGTTGGTTTTCCCCATAAGATAAGTCATTACCCCACAACGGTATTAACATAGCATAATAGGTTTTAATGAGTTCAAATCTCCACAGTTATTAATGGTGGTATACTCATTAGATTGGAACTTACTATTACTCACATCTGAATAAGAGGTGAGAGTAAGTTTGACACGTAGTTATATCCCAATAGGTGATCAGAGTTGAAACGACCACATTGTAGCCACCACAAAGGCAACCACAATGTCCTCAATTCAATCATGATTCATTAGTTTTCACAAGTCCTCACAACTATTTGTCACAAGCTTATGACAGGAGGGAGGTTAGTCTCTCAGTTTGCTAGTCTACAGAATAGAGGTGGTGAGATAATTAGCAGACACTATGATACTAATATCACCCGTGTCATAAATGATATAGTTGGAATACGTTGACTAAAAATCAAATAGTCTCATTGTCTCATAGGCTCATATTGTCTCATCACATAGGCTTATATAGGGTCCTATTGTCTCATCACATAAACTCATATAGGCTCATATTGTCTCATCACATAGGCTCATATAGGCTCATATAGGCTCATATCACATAGGCTCATAATCACATAACCTCCTAATAACATAGTCACATAATCACATAGTCTCATAAATATCAGATCTAATCTAATCTTATGAAAATACTAAGGAAAATCTCACAGCTATAACAGATATACTCTCATGGATATTACCATTTAGTCTCATGGATATCACAGGTATAGTCTCATAGATATCACATGTATAGTCTCATAGATATCACAAATGTAGTCTCATAGATGTCACCATAGTATAAACATAGTGTTATAAGATCAAATCTTAATACACTTATGTTATTCAGTGAGTGGATGATATCAGAAACTTATGTTATTATGACATCATCCTTGATATGTTCTAATGATATGATCAAAATGAAATGAACACGATGCCATGATCTCTAGTCTTTAACATTGTCTTATAAGATCTTGTCTTATTATACAATGTTAGCATACGTGGGGGATGACATCTTGAAGCTATGTTATCACGATGTCATCCTTGATATCCCAAGAAATTTTCTCATATGTTATCTGATATACGTTTAAATATACATATTATTCGACATTATTTCCCCCGGTATAACGATAATAACATGCAAATTCATTCACAAATAGTCCTAATTATTGTTTTTGTGAATTTGCAGGTAAACAACCTTGCTCGGAAGAAAATCAAGCCTTATATGGAATTTCAGCAATTTCTGAGCAAATCCCCATATGCGCACCCCCAGTGGTTCGCCGGTTCGACCAGCCGGTTCACCCAAAAACGACCCCAAACCCCTAACCGGACCGGTCCGACCACCGGTTCCCGGTTCTGCCGGTCCGGTTTTCAAAACATTGATTAGACGGTTGAAACTCCTTTATTCAAATAATTAAAGGGACTGTCGTTCAAAAAAAAAAGATAATTAAAGGTACTTTAATTAGTTACTAGAAAAGTACGTAAAAGAAGCTGAAGAGTCGAAGCAGAATATATATAAGAAGAACATTCGAAGAACGCAAATTTCTTAGGTCGTCATCTTTGATTTTGAAATACGCATTAATCAAGGGAAGTTGAAAGCTAAGGTTGATGATCAACTGTATATATATTGTTTGTTTAAAAACATGTATATAAAGATATTTTTGACTTGTATTTGGTTATATATATTGTTCTTCCACAGGCCGACATGTTCATCTCGAGAAGAAAACATGAACCAACACACTATATGCTCAAGATCGTCTCCTTTTCCCTTCTTTGCGAAGCTGCAACCTCCAAGATTGAATCTGATGTTTTTGAAGCCAGTGGTCATAAATGGTCACCTTTCGAACTGTTTTAAACCCTATTTTTCATCACTGAAATTAAATGAAGCTAGTTTATATATCTGAATCTTTAACATCGTTAATTTAATTATTGAAATCATTATCAGGAGTCTTGATTTATTTCCAAACAAAGGCGGTCACATATCTCTGCATGTGGTAATTTGTGACAATGGAAGTGACTCAAAAGGATGGGAGGTCTGTGTTGATGTTAGTTTTTTTGTTTATGATTATATATATCACAACTATGTAACTTTTCAAGGTAAGTAGTGTTTTTTCTTTAATTTTTAATTTATTTTTTGGTTTCCATTCATGGGTATTTTTTAAATGTATTTATTTATTAGATGTGAATGGGCATAGGACAAAGTTTCACGAGACGAAGACGACATGGGGTTTTGATAAACTAATATCGACGGAGTCATTTATGGAAAGTGAAAATGAAAATGAGTACCTTTTCAATGATTCATGTGTGTTTGGAGTTGAGATAATTGAAGTACCCCAGTTTACACGATTAGATCGGTGCCTGTTGATGACAAAGCCTCTACCAACTGTGAATAGTTTCACTTGGACCATTAATTAGTTTTCTGATTTGACAGATGAGGTTGTGTATTCAGATATCTTCAAAGTTGGCAAAGTCAAGTGGTACATCCTTTAGGATCTGATTTGGCTATTCCAAAATGTAAAGTTTTCATTGTTCTAATGCGTTATTGTATCTTTCTTTCTTTCTTGATTTAAGGAAATTATTACTATATCCAAAAGGAAACATGTCAGGTGAGGGGACACATCTGTCAATCTATTTAGGTGTGCATGATGTTGCTTCATTTCCTGATGGCTGGAAACTTTATGCAAAATTCAACCTGCGGGTTAAAAATCAATGCTCCGAAAATGATAAAGAGAAAGGTAAACTCAGTTTGTTGGTACCACGTTAAAGTTATGAATCCATTCTATATGTTTCATAAATAAATAAAAAATTAAGCAGAGGTTTTAGTTTTAACCGAAAAGATTAAAAAGTGTATTTGATGTGTTTTAATGGTTTCCTTTTCATATTACCTTGCAGAAACTGATAACTGGCTCTGTGACTCTGCTCAAGATTGGGGTTTTAGTTCATTTTTGCTGTTGATTAAACTCAGTAATTCAGAAACTGGCTTCTTATTGAATAATAATCTTATGGTTGAAGTCAAGATTTCTGTGATGGGGACGCTCAGACATTTTATTTGAAGCAATGAAAAGTGGTGTTTTTGGGTATTTTTGCTGGCTATTTTAGACCTGATGTCAAGGATTAGTATATTACTGTCGACTACTGCATTTTATCAAGGGTAAAAACTTTAGTAAATGGAAATATTTATGTTGCTGTTGCACACATCCACTACAAATATACTTTGCATTAATGTATTTGAGTAGCTATTTTTATTGCATGCATTCATATTATGATTATTAGGTTTATTATATGAATTTAAAATGACTATTAGGGAACTTGCTTAATTATCATGGTCAATATTTGCTAGTATATTCCAGCTACAATTAAGCTCAAAACTCATGACTAATGTAGAAAGATTAATCTGCATGTACTATCAGCCATTCAGGTAATCAAGGATGTAACCATCACAATGAATATAATCATCACGACTTGAAAAATTGCACGTTGTTATTTTATAGTTTATAGGTTAGGTATTAGGTTTTTTAGAAAAAAATACATTCTTTCAAGCTTGGAAAATTACCAAAATAGACGTCCTAACTGTTAACAAAATTTGACATGGATTTTATGCCGGCAAACTTATAGAACTTGACCAGAATGATTCAATCAGAAAATCACATGTCACACTTTGCATATTAAGATGGTTGATACATAGAAAACATGTGAGATCCAGACCCAACTACTAGAAAAGGAGCATGTGTTCATATTGATAGCTAAGTATACTTATAAAAATTATATCACTCACTCATTTTGTTAACCATGTATCCGTTGATCTAGAAGCGAATGGGCATAGGAAAAGGTTCCATGAGAAGACGACGACTTGGGGTTTCGACAAACTAGTATAATTCGAGTCTTTCATGTAATGGATATCTTTATAATCATTCACTGTCTAGCCTCTAGGGCCAAAGAGAGCCTCTTCGCCATTTTCTCCCGCCTGAAACCCCGTATGGGATACTTTAATTTTGGAAGAATGGAACCTTAGATGAAGTTGCATTGTCACAAATTATGCTAGACGCGCCCAATTGGGGTCTTGTCGAGTTGGATGTGCAGTTCGTCTAATCAAAATGTCAAATGGACTGACAATTTAAGACACGGACCTGTTAACACGATACAAAACTAACATGTTTAGAATGGTATGTGTCTTTAACAGATAGGAACGTTTAGACACGATATAAATCGTGTCTTAATATATTAAAACACATTTTAACCTGTTAATAATGTTTTCAGAACCGGACCGGATGTTAAACCGGATGTCTTATTCGTTGCTGGTCGGATCGGTCGGACCGGATCTAAAAACAGAAGGACATAATAAATATATAAAAAATTACAAAAAGAGGATAAAATTTGTTAAAAAAATACAAGATTTGATTTTAATATTTTGTTTTCTACTTGAAATATCTTAAATTAAATTTTCATTTTTCAAAATAATTCCACATCAAAGTATCAAACCCCTTTCGCTTCACTTTATACTGTGCATATTGGTTCTTTTCCTCATCCCACATTGGTGAGATCACTAAGGTGATGGTTTCAGACTTCTAGCTCATATTGGTTCCCTTCCTCATCCTACATCGGTGATATAACAACATAATGGTTCCTTCCCTCTCTTAAAAAAAGAAATTGGTTTTATCTTTGTTATCCCACATTGATGAGACAACAAGGTAATGATTCCAGTTATATTTGTTCTCTTCCTTGTCTCACATCGGTGAGATAATAACTTGAAAGTTCCTCACCTATTTACAAAAAAGAGTAAATTACAAGATTCATCCTATATATATATACCTAATTATAAATTAGGTCCTTTATCTTTATTAATTACAAATAACATCCTTTATTTTATTAATTGGTATCAATTTCATCCTTTAACTTAATTATTGTTAATTTGATGGGTTAATTAAAAGGACTAAAAAGTAAAATACACCACTTTAATTAAAAAGATTAAATAAAAATAATCAAAGGGGTTTATTTTTTACTTTTTTTGTCCTTTTAGTTAACCTATCAAATTAACAATTGTCACACCCCCACCCCTCGTCACCTCATGTATAACCTGACGTCACTGAAACGGTTGCGGAAGCATAGTGGTGATGTCTCCGAGGTGAGGGGTGACTTACTTGAACCGATATCATAAGCACACAGATTAACTTAAAATAAATACAATACAGGGTTCCGTCATTACAATCAGTATCATAATTTACAACTAAGTTTATTACACAATTGACTTATTTAATTACTAGTGTTTGAAGTGCTGCCTCACCGAGTGTCACTGTCTCCCTGCAAAAAGATTTAAGTTTGAAACGTCAGCACAAAGCTGGTGAGATCGACAGTTCATTTTAAAACAATATGATATGATAAGCACGTTCTCAAAAGTTCAGTTCCGGATAACCATGGGACCCGTATCTAGTTCCTTTCGGACGTCTAGTCTGTCTCAAGATATTACCCGTCGGTACATCTCTTAGTGCCTCATTATCTTAATGTCTATCATACCATTAAGAAGTTCAGGAAACAGATAACAAACATTCACACAAGGGGAGATGCAATCCTCCCAGCGAATGGGGTGTCAACCAATAGTACTATCAATGTTTTCTGTTCGGCCACACATGGGTTCACTAGATACAGTTCAGAAATGAGGACTTTCAGTTCCATGATAGAGTTCAGTCTACAGGCAAAATCCCATGAAATCCCACAAAATCACATGAAATCACACAGATATCATTGATGCATATCATATGTTCAGACAACAGTTTACAGAGTTTCCCCGATGTTTATAAAAGATTAAAAATAAAAGGGGTTGTACGAAACTCACCTGGTAGTATAGGTGTAGCAGAGTATCACCAAACTAATAGTACTGAGATGATTCTGCATTTAGTTATATTTAATAAGTTATTTATGTTCTAGTTTACTGATTAGATCTTTCTGAACGTTCAATGTCAAAGACATTGCTTAGTAAATCATCAACTCGATACTATTTATGTAATTAATTAATTTAATATTATATCATACAATGTATGATAATGTAGGAACCTACATTGCATTAGATTCCTAATACAAATTTGATGACACTCTTGATTAATCAGAATAATCTCTGATTAACCAGATAGTTAATGTTGTTGATTATGATACTGTAACAGTTTCTAGATAATTTAATGGCTTAGGAATGATAAATCCTTGTTGTTGATTACCCAAATATCATGAAATATCACAATGTAGCATCAAAATAGGTGTAATAACCAGGTTTAACATACTAATCTGACTGTTATCATAAACATCAGATAATCATTCCAATAAGTATGTTAATGATCGTGATTAGTTTGAAACACTTGGATTTAACCTTGCATTTCAAGGATTAATCCAACTAATCACCTACATTGTTATAATCAAATGGATTAAACCATTATAATCATGGGTATGATTTCATACAAACCGGGCATTACAACGGATCAAAACAAGGATTTAACCGTTAAAACTTCGTGTTCTTTGTTTATAATCAATCTTAGCCATCATCTAGGCAATAATCAACAATCCTAACTATGTCATTACGTTCAAAATCAAGATCTAATCAATCAAAATCAAACTAGAAGGTTTAAACGGATCATTACCTAATCAGACGGAGTTTTGCGGGTAAAATGACGATCAGAACTTGTAGAGACGATCCCTGGCACGATCGGTGACTTCTGGTGGCTTCAGATGTGAGTTTTGATAGTGAAAAGCTCGTCTGCGTTGCTTCTGGGTCGAAGAAAGTCGAGAAAGAAATAAAAATGATGATCTGCATGAAATATGATAAAAAGATATTACCATTCCACCGCCACATCCATCGCGTACCGCGACCAAAAGCAAAAGGGGGCTTCGCGTACCGCGACGATTTCCGGAGGAATCTTAGATATTTTGCAGCCATCGCGTATAGCGGAGGATTCTCAATCCCTCCATCGCGTACCGCGATGGGTCCAGTCGACCAACACTTAGTAATTTTTCTTCATTTTTCGATTCCGGGCTATCCAGGACTCCGTTTTGAGCACGGTTTTCGCCCACGTTCATCATTTCTCACCTACTATCATTCTGTATCAATTACAAGTATTAAAACAAAGTGGATTTCTAGAACGATCAAATGTGCTCACGTCACTGATGACGTAATTCTCGTATGCAACTGTCACAGTCTCCTCCTGTTAGAGAAATTTCGTCCCGAAATTTAGTGAAGACTTACATTATGACAATCATTTATGAGAATAGATGTGGATACTTTGATTTCATTTGATCTTCACGTTCCCAAGTATATTCAGGTCCACGTTGCGAGTTCCATCGCACTTTAACGATTGGTATGCGACTACGTTTTAACACTTTCGTTTCTCGATCCATTACCTCTACTAGTTCTTCACTGAACTGAAGTTTTTCATCAACATGAATCTCTTCTAGAGGTACGATCAATGATTCATCAGTTAAGCACTTCTTTAGATTGGATACATGAAAGACATCGTGGATGTTACTAAGTTCAAGAGGTAATTCAAGTCTGTAGGCTACTGATCCAATTCGTTCAAGAATTTTGAATGGCCCTACAAATCTTGGTGAAAGTTTACCTCTCTTTCCGAATCTGAAAATGCCTTTCCAAGGTGACACTTTTAACATTACCCGATCACCTGCTTGAAATTCGAGTGGTCTATGGCGATTATCAGCATAACTCTTTTGACGATCGCGAGCAGCTTTGATTCGTTCCTGAATGAGTTCGATCTTATCCGTTGTTTCCTGAATGAATTCTGGGCCTATGATTTGATTCTCACCTACTTCTGACCAACAGATAGGTGATCTACATTTGCGTCCATAAAGTGCTTCAAATGGAGCGCATTGAATACTGGTATGGTAGCTGTTATTGTATGAGAATTCAACAAGTGGAAGATGAATATCCCAGCTACCTCCAAAATCAATCACACAGCTTCTGAGCATGTCTTCAAGAGTTTGATTGGTTCGTTCAGTCTGTCCGTCAGTTTGTGGATGATAAGCTGTGCTCATATTGATTTGCGTGCCCAGAGCATTCTGGAGAGTTTGCCAAAATCGAGACATAAATCGACTATCCCTGTCAGAAATGATAGAGATCGATACTCCATGTCGAGACACAATCTCATTAACATAGAGTTTAGCGAGTCGATCCATAGAATAATCTTCTCGGATGGGTAAGAAATGCGCAGATTTCGTAAGGCGATCAACGATAACCCATATAGAGTCATGATTACGTGATGTTCTGGGTAATTTAGTAATGAAATCCATAGAGATCTGATCCCATTTCCACATAGGAATCTCAGGTTGTTGCAATAACCCAGAAGGTCGTTGATGTTCAGCCTTAACTTTGAGACATGTTAGACATCGATCCACGTATTCCGCTATGTGTTTCTTCATTCCAGGCCACCAGTAAAAGTCTTTAAGATCTTTATACATTTTATCAGCACCTGGATGAATTGAATACCTGGATTTATGAGCCTCATACAAGATAATAGTTTGAGAGTTACCGAATAGGGGAACCCACATTCGGTCTTTTAAATACAACAGTCCATCGTCTTTGGTATCGAGTTTCTTATCTAATCCTCTTAGTCCCTCAGCAGAATAGTTCGTTGCTTGTAAAGCTTGTTGCTGAGCGTCTTTGATTTGAGGAATTAGACTGGTTTGAATAGTCATACCTAACGCTTTCACACGTAAAGGCTTGACTCGTTCCTTGCGACTTAAAGCATCAGCTACAACATTTGCTTTGCCTGGGTGATAACGAATCTCACAGTCGTAATCGTTCAACAGTTCAACCCAACGCCTTTGTCGCATATTCAGCATTTTCTGATCTAGAATATGTTGGAGACTTTTATGATCAGTGTATATCATACACTTGGTTCCGTATAGATAATGTCTCCAGATCTTGAGTGCAAACACCACTGCACCAAGTTCTAGATCATGTGTGGTATAGTTCTTCTCGTGTACTTTTAGTTGTCGAGAAGCGTAAGCAATTACCTTATCCTTCTGCATTAGAACACACCCAAGACCTTGACGTGAAGCATCACAATACACTGTGAAGTTATCAGTACCTTCCGGTAGTGTCAAGATAGGTGCGTTGCAGAGTTTGTGTTTCAACAGTTGGAACGCCTCCTCCTGTTGAAAATCCCATATAAACGGTTGATTTTTCTGTGTCAATGTGGTCAGTGGCAAGGCTATCTTTGAAAAGTTCTTGATAAACCGGCGATAATAACCTGCCAACCCCAAGAATTGGCGTATTTCAGTCGGGGTTCGTGGTGTCTCCCATTGTTTTACCGCCTGAATCTTACTGGGATCCACTTGAATACCGTTTTGATTTACTACATGACCAAGAAATTGAACTTCTCGTAACCAGAACTCACACTTGGAGAACTTGGCATATAATTTTTCACGTGCCAAAAGTTCTAAGATTAATTTCAAGTGTTGAGCATGTTCTTGTTGGTTTCGGGAATAAATGAAAATATCATCAATAAACACAATCACAAATTTATCCAGATAAGGTCTACATACTTGATTCATCATATCCATGAAACTGCTGGTGCATTGGTTAAACCAAATGGCATCACTAAAAATTCGTAATGTCCGTATCGAGTTCTAAAAGCAGTTTTAGGAATGTCATCATCATGAATACGCAACTGATGATATCCAGATCTTAAATCGATTTTTGAAAAATAAGTAGCACCTTGTAGTTGATCAAACAGATCATCGATACGAGGTAGTGGATAACGGTTCTTGATTGTCAGTTTATTGAGTTCCCTGTAGTCAATACACATCCTGAATGAACCATCTTTCTTTTTCACAAAAAGAATAGGTGCTCCCCAGGGTGAGAAACTAGGTCTGATAAAACCTTTGTCTAACAGTTCTTGCAATTGACCTGAAAGTTCTTGCATTTCGGATGGTGCAAGCCGATAAGGGGCTTTAGCAACAGGTGCTGCACCTGGAATTAAGTCGATTCGAAATTCAACTTGTCTTACTGGGGGTAGTCCTGATATGTCCTCAGGAAAAATTTCAGGAAAATCCTTGACTACTGGGATATCTGTGATTTGTTTGGGTGAAGAATTGTGCTCAGTCACATGTGCCAGGAAAGCATAACAGCCCTTCCTTAAGAATTTCTGAGCTCGCATACAAGATATGAGACCAAGTTTTCTACCTGCTCGTTCTCCTTGAACTATCAGTGTATTACCGTTAGGTAATGGAATACGGATCACCTTGTTTTGACACACAACTTTCGCTTGGTTATCAGAAAGCCAGTCCATACCAACAACAACATCAAAGCTCCCAAGCTCAATAGGAAGTAAATCAATTTTGAAAAGATGATCATTCAAATTCAAGGAACATCCTTGAATAACACTGTTAGTTTTGATCAACTTGCCATTAGCAAGTTCAATGACATAAGGAGTTTCTAGATCTACCGTAGGCAATGAAATTAATGATGCAAATTCAGGAGAGATAAAACTTTTATCTGCTCCTGTGTCAAACAGAATTGATGCGTATAGATTATTAAGAAGAAACATACCAGTAACAATATTTGCATCATGTCTCGCCTCGGTCGCACTAATCTGAAAAGCTCTCCCCCTAGCTTCAGTTCCCGGATTGGTGTTATTGTTCGGACAGTTTCGTATGAGATGATCAGGGCTTCCACATTTGTAACATGACCGGTTGGTTTGAGTGGTTTGTCGTGGTGCTTGATTTAGTGTTTGAGCAGGAAAGTTGCAATATTTAGCATAATGTCCAACTCGGTTACAGTTCAGACAAACATGACATGGTCCCGTGTGATGGAGTGGACACTTATTGCATTTGGGCGCCTGCCCAGTATAAACTTTCCTCTCGGGAATAGTAGCACCATAGTTTTTCACAGTTGGCTTGCTCTGAGTGATCTCAGCCGGAGCCTTCGCCTTGGTTTTGCCAAACCACTTCCGTTTGGTACCTTTTGACACATTCGAGGTACCGGCATCACTACGACTATGAACCGTCCGAGGTTTCAAAGACAGAGTACCACTCCTTACCGCCTCATTGGTAAGCTTAGTGGTCAAAAGAATCGTATGTTTCAGGGTTGTAGGTTCAGCAGCAGTCACCATTCCCCGGATCTGGGGAATCAAACCCTTAATGTACTTCTCAATTAAAGCAGCTTCCGTATGAAACATATCGGGAAGTAGACAAGTGAGTTCATGAAAACGATCGGTGTAAGCCAGACAATGAGCACCGATCATTGAGTGATTCCAGAATTCCTCCTGGAGTTTTTGAATTTCAGTGATGGGACAGTACTCTGATCTAATCAGAGTTTTGAAATCATTCCAGCCCATCGAGTCAACTGTGGCTAAACCCAAAGTCTTGGCCTGGGTATTCCACCAGGTCAAAGCTGAGTCTTTCAAAGAACATGCAGCATAAGACACCTTATGCTCCTCCAAACACTGACTGATTTTGAGTTTGGTTTCCATCTCCTCGATCCACCTTAATAGACCAGCCGCTCCTTCTTTGCCAGTAAAAGTAGGAGGGTTACAGGAAGCAAAATACTTATAAGTACATCCCTGTCGTGGTGGATCAGGAACAATGGTAGTTGTACCGGTGGTCTGATGGGTTTCTGGATGTCCACCAGTAACGTTTTGTTCCACATGGTTCCCACCAGAACCCGAAGTATTATGTTGCTGTGTCAGAACACCACAAGCAGATAATTGTTCACGCACAATTCGAGCTATCATAGCTTCATTTGTTTCAGATCCGCTTGTACCAGCAGGTGGAACAATGCCTGCTCCAGGGTTCACTGGTGGAGTAGTATTCGTTTCCAAGTTCCCAGGTGGAACCACGTTCGCTTCCGGATTAACATGCGGATCCGGATTTGATTCAACATTCACAGGTGGGACTTGATTCGGTTCAGGGTTTGTAATGTTCTGAGCAGCTTTCTTAGCTGGTCGACCTCTTTTAGGAGCCATTAATCTGCTCACAAGCAGACAAATTCAGGTCAGTTTAAGAACATTAAAGATATAACCCGTTTTATCACATAAATTCAATCATATTCAGTTACACTGAAAATTTATATTGAAATGTGATTATAAAGAATATAGTATAACTACATGAATTTAGTCCAGACATGTTTGCACTACACACAGATCACACAAATGTTCGTAGTTATACTTAGTCCTGTTATTTCAAAAACATGTTAGAGTCTTACCCAGCTCCTTGCATTGCAACACATGTTTTTAGAGATATGTTCATACAGGACTAGGACATGTTCTCACACAAGTTCTCTGATATGTTCTCAGTTCATGCACTAAGTTCTCATAACAACAATAGATATGTTCTTGTTTAGATAAGTTTTCGTACAGTATGGCTCTCGTACTGTACTTTAGTAACAGACACATTCACAATTAGACACGTTCACAATTCAGACATGTTCTCGTACAGTATGGCTCTCGTACTGTACTTTAGTTACAGAGACATTCACAATTAGACACGTTCACAATTCAGACATGTTCTCGTACAGTATGGCTCTCGTACTGTACTTTAGTTACAGACACATTCACAATTAGACACGTTCACAATTCAGACATGTTCTCGTACAGTATGGCTCTCGTACTGTACTTAAGTAACATATATATTTGCATACAGTATTGCTCCCGTACTGTATTTCAGCAAAATATATATATTTTAGTTCGATATATTCGCATACAGTATTGCTCCCGTACTGTATTTCAGCGAAATATATTTTAGTTCAACATGTTCTCATTTTAGTACATTCGCATACCGTTATGTTCTCACACAGAAGAATTAATTATAGTTCATACACATAATTCATTATAACAACATAGTTCACACAACACTCAAATAGTACATTACACAGATCAATACACCAAAAACACCCATTTTATTACATCACTATTGTTTTAATATGTACAGACTACCGAAATAACACAAGGCACTTGTCACACCCCGGGCCGGCGGGAACGGATCGTGTTTTCCCGTCGGGCGGAAGGTTCCCGGGGCGCGATATCTTTGAGTGATAATCAAATGATCAGATTGTTTACATAGCACATGAGATATAAATGAGAAATGCTAATCATGACTTGAAATAGAATTACAAAGTTAAATTACATTGTACTCCATAATTTAACTAAGTAAATCTAATCAAAAAGAATCAATGAGTTTATATCTTAATCTGTACAAGATATACAAAAGTGATTCAAAGTTCTGTCATATCAAAATGTATGCAACCAAAAGAAAGCTAGGTCTTCTATAAGCCCACTAGCTTATCATTTGCATATAGTGTCTACACCTGTCCGTAACCTGAGAAAACATGTAATTTAACAAAGTCAACACTAGGTTGGTGAGTTCATAAGTAAGTAAATTGAAAACCATTGAACTGATCATGCACACATTCACAATGTATTAACTGTTGCTTGTATATTTGTTCACCTGTTCCACCCAATGGCCTCTCCTCAGTTATATGTACAAGTAGTATATCGCCTAGCTAAGTATGCTTATATATAGGGAATCAAGAAAGGGTCAAGCCCAGACGCTATCCCACCACATACTTAACCAAACTCCACACCACTTGCGATACAACTAAAGATATCCACTTCCCAACTATCCGAATTGTCAGTTGCGTCATCATATGTAGAATAATAACATAGTAAGAGGGGTTTAGTTACCAAACTGAAGTATTGATAAACCCTCATTGAATTAAGGAATTTAGATTATTTAAATCTGATCCTTATATTATTCTATTACTTGAGAGGTTAACTTTTATGTTACACTTTTAAGTTAATTAAAAGTATTAGTTAACTGTTCATCATATGTCTCCAAATGTAGCGTATAGAATCCGAATGGAATCCATTTTAAATCCTCACGTAATCAGATTAAAATGCATTCCATTCTCTCCTATCCCGCCGTGTGATCCCAAAGTTTCCGTGTGGGATTGTATCATGTGATTAACAAAGTCGAATAAGAACTTGTCTTATTACGTTATGATAATCGGGTGTAAATGACAAGAATCCCATGAAGTTACGTTATCATGATCGTCATTTACTGAATTCCATGTGATCCCAAAGTATCCGTGTGGGATTGTTCTCGTGTGTCTAACAAAGTTGAATAAGAACTTGTCTTATTACGTTATGTTAATTATGTGTAAATGACAAGAATCCCATGAAGTTACGTTATCATGATCGTCATTTACTGTAAATGATAAGAATCCCATGAAGTTACGTTATCATGATCATCATTTACTGAATCCATGTATTCCCAAAGTATCCGTGTGGGAATGTTCTCGTGTGTTTAACAAAATCGAATAAGAACTTGTCTTATTACATTATGTTAATTATGTGTAAATGACAAGAATCCCATGAAGTTACGTTATCATGATTGTCATTTACTGTAAATGATAAGAATCCCATGAAGTTACGTTATCATGATCATCATTTACTGAATCCATGTATTCCCAAAGTATCCGTGTGGGAATGTTCTCGTTATACAATTAAGTGTAAATTGTTTAAGTATTTGATCATGTGGAAATAACGAAGTATTATAAGTTACAATCTTATAACTAAGTTATTATAATGTATTGATAATTAAGAATTATCTTATCATAATCATATGAGTTTCCCTGTTATCTCATAATCATACAAGCATGCATACAATGATAAACGATAATAAACAATTTAATATTATCAAAATCAAAGTATAAATAACATGTTAAGCAAACTTTTAAGTAAATAAAAGTAAACATGTTTCTCAGCCCCGAGAGTTAAAATCAATAAAGATTTAAAGTAAAAAGGGGGCATATGAACTCACCTTGTAGTTGTTGTGTTTGACTTAGCTTAAACAAGAATGTACGCGCTCTTGATTGTACTTGAGTGTATTTTCACGATCCTGTATTGATTTCACGATGTTCATAACTTATTAGTATGAATTATAGGGATTTTATGTATATGTATGTGTTAGCCATAAGCTTTGGCCAACACTCAAAGTCTTCGGTCTCTGTTGGCCCATCTTTATCTGTTATTGGTTCTTGTAATCCATAGACTTTCTTTGATATATTCTTGTCTTATCTAGCTTGTATTAAAGCCCATTTGTAGTTTCATGAGATCATGTTATAAGTTACAAGACCTCGTTGCAAAAATTGCCGTTTTAGTAGTAATCCCTTAGTTATCATACTTGTTAGTGTTGAGTTAAAGTGTTACAATAGTTCTTTAGTCATGTGGGCCAACAATTTAGGTTGGGCCAATGATATTAGGTGTTGAATCATGAAGGCCTTGCCAAAAGTTATAAAAACTAATGTTCAAGTGGCCTTTTGGGCCTTGTTTTGGGCCTCCAAGGAATCTGTTGGGCCCAAGGTGGGCCTTGGCTATATTTATTGGGCCTAGAGTCATACAAGACTGTTGGAATTGATATTGGGCCAGAAATGGGTTGTTGACCAAGTAAATGACAAAGTGGCTCCAAAAGGGAGGACAAAGGCCTCAAAATGGGCCTTGAAGCAGTTTTCTGTGGGCCTCGGGTATATTTTGATGGGCCCCATGGATTCTGTCTCGGGCCTTTGCCAAAAGAACTCATGGGCCAAGTTGGGCCTGGATTAGAATGGCTGAAACAATGATGGGCCTTGAATTTGGGCTTTTGGCCAAAATGGTGGCCTTGGACCAAAGGTAGTGGGCCTTGAGCCCTAAACCGTGGGCCTTGGGCTGTTCACTCCTTGTTGAACCTTCCTAGAGTTAATGGATCAATTTCTAGAGGTATTGGGCCTGGGGGATGATGTGGGCCAATTGAGTTAACATGGCCCAATAATTGAGTTTGTCCTTATGAATTACTGTTGGGTTAAAAACAAATTGAGTCCAAGAATTGGTTGGCCATGAAACATGAATAATGAGTCAGATAGTATATTGGGCCGAATGATGCTTCTGTTGGGCCTATTAGTTAGATGAACCAAATTGACTTATATAGGCTAGATATGTACAAATGTAGACGAATTAAATGGTTTGAATTAAAGTCGATAGGCCTTGTGAAATGTTAATGAGCTGAATGAATGAAATCAGGGTCTGGGCCTGATTTGTGGTAAATGGGCCTGCACGAATTTTCTTCTACTCCTGGTGAGCCATGTTGTTGGGCCTAGACACTGAAATAACAACACCAATCAACTAAGCCCATTGGGTATTGGCTTTGGGCTTGGAATAATCTTGTTGGGCCTAGTGATGTTCTGGATACACAACATGGCTACTCGAAATTTGCATGTTGGGCCACTGTTGGTTTCTGATTATTCGAAGGTAGGGTGGCCAGCAAGAAAAGTATTTGCCGAATGAGAGTGGGGCCTAAATGACGAATGGGGTGATGTTGGTCGAATGAAATCTGGGTTGGCGAATGGAGTATGGTCGAATGAAGGCAGAGAGGTGGCGAAAGAGAGGTGGTCGAATGAGAGAGTGGTACCGGCGAATGAAAGAGGCGAAGGAGGGTGGTTCGGTCGGCCTAACCTTGGCCATTCGGCCGGCCCTCATTCGATGGTCCATAGATGCCATTCGCTGGTTCTTTGGTTGAGCACACCCAGATCATCCCAGGGTGATTTTTCTGTGTTTGTGTTTGTAGGAGTCATTTTCGAAGGAGTTGGGTTAAGGGAATAGAAGTAGAACCGGTTTTAGTTAGGGACAACCAAAAAGGTTTGAAAACCCTGAAAACCGCACACTTTACAGCTCGTTTACCTGAGAATCGATGGATTTCACTTCCGATCGGTTGTACTTTCATGTAGTAGAGATCAAGAGCTTCGTTTAGGCGAAAGAATCACTCAATTTCGTTAAGAAATGAGTGAGATATGAGGGTTTAAAGTTTGATAATGGTGATGGGAGGTGGGTTCCGGAAATAGGGTTTTTGTTTGGGAGAGATGAAGTGAGAAATGATAAAATGGACTCATTTATGGTTATTTATACCCCGAGGGTGTTCGGGTTCGTTTTCGTTGCTCGGTTCGTAAATTCGTTACGTTTCCGGAAAAATTACGCGTAATTTAAATAATTTTAAATAATAGAATTTAATTTAATTATTTTGATGAGTTTCAAAATTGTAAAATGTTATTTATTTGATTTTATTAAATTATTTTCGTTCGTGACGTGTTTTCGTTGTCGTTTCGTCAGATCGCGTAACCTTCGCGCATAATTCGTTCGAATCGTCACCCGAACGAATACGATGATGGTTTTGCTTTCTGACTTTTGTTTTCTACTTTTCAGTCATTATTTTAGAATTCTAAACTCACAGATATGTTTGTGTGAATCGTCACTCACGCAAACACACTGTCAGTTCGTCATTCTGAAATAACACTGCATTATGTTTTAATTGTGTTTCCTCACTGTCGGACTCAACTATACATCATGATTTCACTTTGTTTGTGTACTGACTTGTCGGTCATCTGATTCCTGTCATCTGTGGACATCAGATCGCAACCGATATGTTTCTGAATATTGTTTGAATTCCGTTGTTTCTCATGATTTGCTGTGTTAACTGTAATTAAGTTTTCACTTAATAAACACAACTAATGTTTCAAATGTACGCTGTACTTAATGTATTTAAGTTTATACGAAAATACGTACAACGTTTTCTTGTATTTAGGATTCTGTTAATACAAGTACTGTTTAAGCTTACGTATGTACACATAGAATACAGTGAAAGTACACATGCCGTACGGACTTGCCGGACGATCTGGCACTTGCTGTTACAGTCTCCCCTTGTTAAAGAAATTTCGTCCCGAAATTTAAGCATCAAAGTCGGGCTTCAATTCTCGAACAAATGGGGATACTTTGCTTTCATGTTGTCCTCGCGTTCCCAGGTAAACTTTGGTCCACGCTTGGAGTTCCATCGAACCTTTACAATAGGGATACGGCTTCGTTTCAGTCTCTTGACTTCACGTTCCATAATCTCTACAGGTTCTTCAATGAAATGTAGTTGTTCATCAATCTGTATCTCTTCCAATGGTATGATTAATGTTTCATCTGCTAGACACCTCTTGAGATTTGATACATGAAATACATCGTGTACTCCGCTGAGTTCATCAGGGAGTCTTAGTCTGTATGCCACAGGACCTCTGCGTTGAGTAATCTCAAACGGTCCGACATACCGAGGTGCTAGTTTGCCTTTAGCCCCAAAACGAACTACGCCTTTCCATGGGGACACTTTCAACATAACTCGGTCACCCACGTCGAATTCCAACGGCTTGCGCCGTTTGTCTGCGTAACTCTTTTGGCGGCTACGTGTTGCTTGTAGTCGTCGTTGTATCTGGGCTATCTTATCAGTAGTTTCCTGAATAAGTTCAGGCCCAGTTATTCTGTTGTCTCCCACTTCGGTCCAACAAATTGGAGACCAACATTTTCTACCATATAGTGCTTCAAAAGGAGCACATCCGATGCTGCTGTGGTAGCTATTGTTGTAGGAGAACTCAATGAGTGGTAAATGTGTATCCCAACTTCCACCGAAGTCTAGAATACATGTTCTCAACATATCCTCTAGGGTTTGAATAGTGCGCTCGCTTTGTCCATCCGTTTGTGGATGATAAGCAGTGCTCAAGTTAACACTTGTCCCTAAGGATTGTTGTAATGATTGCCAGAACCGCGAAGTGAATCGACTGTCCCGGTCTGAGATAATAGACAATGGCACACCGTGCCTTACCACTATCTCATCTATGTATAGTCCTGCAAGTTTCTCCATCTTGTACGTTTCTCTGATCGGCAAGAAATGTGCGGATTTGGTCAATCGATCAATGATGACCCAAATGGAATCGTATCTGCTGGAAGTGCGGGGTAGCTTGGTAATGAAATCCATAGCTATTTGTTCCCACTTCCATTGTGGTATCTCTGGTTGTTCCAGCAAACCCGAAGGTTTCTGGTGTTCTGCTTTGACTTTGGCACATGTGATGCATTTGCCAACATAAGTGGCAACATCTTTCTTCATACCCGGCCACCAATAAAATGACCTAAGATCTTGATACATTTTATCGGCACTAGGATGAACTGAGTAACGTGTCTTGTGTGCCTCGTCAAGTATGAGTGTCCGAAGTTCATCTACTGCTGGAATCCAAACACGATCCAGATAATAGATAACTCCATCTTGTTTTGTCTTGAAATGTTTCTCGGCTCCACAATCGAGCTCGCGTTTCAGATTGTCTCTTGCCACGGCCTCTTGTTGTCCTTGTAAAATATGATCTCTCAAACTTGTTTGCACAGTCATTCCCATGGCACGAACGTGTAAGGGTTTGACTCTTTCCTTCCGGCTCAAAGCATCTGCAACAACATTTGCTTTGCCTGGATGGTATTTGATCACACAATCGTAATCGTTCAGGAGCTCAACCCAACGTCTCTGTCTCATGTTAAGCTCCTACTGATCAAATATGTGCTGTAAACTCTTGTGATCTGTGAAGATAGTGCACTTAGTACCATAAAGGTAGTGTCTCCAAATCTTTAATGCAAATACAACAGCTCCCAGTTCAAGATCGTGTGTCGTGTAATTCTTCTCGTGTATTTTCAGCTGTCTTGAGGCATAAGCAATGACCTTGTCTCGTTGTATCAAAACACATCCGAGTCCCTGATGGGAAGCATCACAGTAAACTACAAAGTCATCACTGCCTTCTGGGAGTGTTAGAATTGGAGCATTGCACAATCTTTGTTTCAGTGTCTGGAATGCCTCTTCTTGTTTATGAGTCCACACAAAAGGTTCAGACTTCTGTGTGAGTTTGGTGAGAGGCAAGGCTATCTTAGAGAAATTCGAAATGAATCTCCTATAATAACCTGCCAATCCCAAGAATGATCGAATCTCCGTCGGTGTTGTAGGCACATCCCAGTTCTTGATTGCTTCTATCTTGGCAGGATCCACGTGGATGCCATCACTGTTAATCACGTGACCCAAAAACTGAACTTCCCTTAACCAGAATTCACATTTAGAGAATTTGGCATAGAGTTGTTCTTCTTTTAGAAGCTCCAAAACTGTCCTGAGGTGTTGCTCATGTTCCTTCTCGGTTCTTGAGTAAATCAGTATATCGTCAATGAAGACGATCACAAACTGATCTAAATACGGCTTGCACACCCGGTTCATCAAGTCCATGAACACAGCCGGTGCGTTCGTTAATCCAAATGGCATCACCATGAATTCGTAGTGTCCGTATCGGGTACGAAAAGCCGTCTTTGATATGTCTTCCTCTTGTATCCGGAGCTGATGATAACCTGATCTCAGGTCTATCTTGGAAAAGTACTGTGCTCCCTGTAACTGATCGAACAAATCATCAATCCTCGGCAACGGGTACCGATTCTTGATGGTGAGTTTGTTGAGTTCTCGATAATCAATGCACATTCTGAAAGTTCCATCCTTCTTCTTGACAAAAAGAACCGGAGCTCCCCACGGGGAAAAGCTCGGTCGGATGAATCCTTTATCGAGGAGTTCTTGTAATTGATTAGACAACTCCTGCATCTCAGATGGAGTAAGCCCATAAGAAGACTTAGCTACCAGAGTGGCTCCCGGAATCAAATCTATTCGAAACTGCACTGATCTCTCAGGTGGCAGTCCCGGTAAGTCATCCGGAAACACTTCTCTAAAATCTCTCACAACTGGCACATCTTGAATCTTGATTGCCTTCTCGTGCAGTATTACACTGACACGGTGCTACACTTAATCTCCGTGAATCTCCAGAAATTGATTATCCTCCGTTCAAGCGTAGGTATTATCTAGATGGCGCCTAATTAATCTATACTTATGTTTAATTATATTATTAATACATATGATCTATACCTATATAAATTTGAACATTATATCTAATTCGAATAAGCGTGGTTAAAATGACATACCTTCGGAGTCATCCGACTCCGCGTGTACATCGGGTGCTGGTAGAGCGAGCAGTTCTTCGGTGGTGGTTGATGCGGTTGGAACAGTTGGAGTTGTTGGAGGCTTCCTCTTGGGGCAATCCCTTGCGAAATGTCCAGTTATTCCGCAGGTGTAGCAGTGGTGTTTGCGTTGAGAAGAAGTAGATGTGCTTGCTTCATAATTCTGATTCTGTGTTGGAAGGCTTCGGCATCGGTGGATTAGATGCCCCTTCCTTCCACAGTTCAGACAATGGTTGCAAGGAGTGTTCCTAGCATGATGAAATCCGCACTCATTACACTTGGGACGATTACCTGTGTAATAACGGAGGTTTGACTTCATTGAGGTTTTGCAATAAATAGCCCAGTGTCCTACTCTTCCACAGCGTGTGCACTGGCGACACTGGTTTGTGTCATGGTGATGATATTGACAGAGTTGACAAAGAGGGGCCTTTCCCTTGTATTTCTTGCCACCCACGACAGTCGGGTCTGGCATGACCTGACTGATAGGTGTGGCCTCAGTATAGTTCATAGTCCTCTTTTGCCTTTTGGCAGGGCGTTGTTTGCATTTCTTGCTGGTGTCACCTTCCGCAGGTTCTTTTCCTTTGGTGGTGACAGGTGGGAAACCTCTAGCATACTCTTCGCTGCTCCTGATTCTATTGATAATCTCAGGAATGATTGCAACCAATTGCTCAGTAATCAAGGTTGCCAGTGCAGCAGTCGTTGGTTCCACCTCGGGTAGAGGGGGATGAGGTGGTGATGGTGGTTGTCCCTGTGACATTCCAATCCTAACCGAAAATCATCGGTTAGTATTTATGCCCAAATAATGTATCATATGCAAATAAGTTCAATGTCCTGCGTTTTCTACATGAGGGTCCCTAGGTTATAGTCTAGGCCAAACCGTTTCAGTAATATGACCTATATTTCTCTATAACCATGGCTCTGATACTAATCTGTCACACCCCGGGCCGGCGGGAACGGATCGTGTTTTCCCGTCGGGCGGAAGGTTCCCGGGGCGCGATATCTTTGAGTGATAATCAAATGATCAGATTGTTTACATAGCACATGAGATATAAATGAGAAATGCTAATCATGACTTGAAATAGAATTACAAAGTTAAATTACAATGTACTCCATAATTTAACTAAGTAAATCTAATCAAAAAGAATCAATGAGTTTATATCTTGATCTGTACAAGATATACAAAAGTGATTCAAAGTTCTGTCATATCAAAATGTATGCAACCAAAAGAAAGCTAGGTCTTCTATAAGCCCACTAGCTTATCATTTGCATATAGTGTCTACACCTGTCCGTCACCTGAGAAAACATGTAATTTAACAAAGTCAACACTAGGTTGGTGAGTTCATAAGTAAGTAAATTGAAAACCATTGAACTGATCATGCACACATTCACAATGTATTAACTGTTGCTTGTATATTTGTTCACCTGTTCCACCCAATGGCCTCTCCTCAGTTATATGTACAAGTAGTATATCGCGTAGCTAAGTATGCTTATATATAGGGAATCAAGAAAGGGTCAAGCCCAGACGCTATTCCACCACATACTTAACCAAACTCCACACCACTTGCGATACAACTAAAGATATCCACTTCCCAACTATCCGAATTGTCAGTTGCGTCATCATATGTAGAATAATAACATAGTAAGAGGGGTTTAGTTACCAAACCGAAGTATTGATAAACCCTCATTGAATTAAGGAATTTAGATTATTTAAATCTGATCCTTATATTATTCTATTACTTGAGAGGTTAACTTTTATGTTACACTTTTAAGTTAATTAAAAGTATTAGTTAACTGTTCATCATATGTCTCCAAATGTAGCGTATAGAATCCGAATGGAATCCATTTTAAATCCTCACGTAATCAGATTAAAATGCATTCCATTCTCTCCTATCCCGCCGTGTGATCCCAAAGTTTCCGTGTGGGATTGTATCATATGATTAACAAAGTCGAATAAGAACTTGTCTTATTACGTTATGATAATCGGGTGTAAATGACAAGAATCCCATGAAGTTACGTTATCATGATCGTCATTTACTGAATTCCATGTGATCCCAAAGTATCCGTGTGGGATTGTTCTCGTGTGTCTAACAAAGTTGAATAAGAACTTGTCTTATTACGTTATGTTAATTATGTGTAAATGACAAGAATCCCATGAAGTTACGTTATCATGATCGTCATTTACTGTAAATGATAAGAATCCCATGAAGTTACGTTATCATGATCATCATTTACTGAATCCATGTATTCCCAAAGTATCCGTGTGGGAATGTTCTCGTGTGTTTAACAAAGTCGAATAAGAACTTGTCTTATTACATTATGTTAATTATGTGTAAATGACAAGAATCCCATGAAGTTACGTTATCATGATTGTCATTTACTGTAAATGATAAGAATCCCATGAAGTTACGTTATCATGATCATCATTTACTGAATCCATGTATTCCCAAAGTATCCGTGTGGGAATGTTCTCGTTATACAATTAAGTGTAAATTGTTTAAGTATTTGATCATGTGGAAATAACGAAGTATTATAAGTTACAATCTTATAACTAAGTTATTATAATGTATTGATAATTAAGAATTATCTTATCATAATCATATGAGTTTCCCTGTTATCTCATAATCATACAAGCATGCATACAATGATAAACGATAATAAACAATTTAATATTATCAAAATCAAAGTATAAATAACATGTTAAGCAAACTTTTAAGTAAATAAAAGTAAACATGTTTCTCAGCCCCGAGAGTTAAAATCAATAAAGATTTAAAGTAAAAAGGGGGCATATGAACTCACCTTGTAGTTGTTGTGTTTGACTTAGCTTAAACAAGAATGTACGCGCTCTTGATTGTACTTGAGTGTATTTTCACGATCCTGTATTGATTTCACGATGTTCATAACTTATTAGTATGAATTATAGGGATTTTATGTATATGTATGTGTTAGCCATAAGCTTTGGCCAACACTCAAAGTCTTCGGTCTCTGTTGGCCCATCTTTATCTGTTATTGGTTCTTGTAATCCATAGACTTTCTTTGATATATTCTTGTCTTATCTAGCTTGTATTAAAGCCCATTTGTAGTTTCATGAGATCATGTTATAAGTTACAAGACCTCGTTGCAAAAATTGCCGTTTTAGTAGTAATCCCTTAGTTATCATACTTGTTAGTGTTGAGTTAAAGTGTTACAATAGTTCTTTAGTCATGTGGGCCAACAATTTAGGTTGGGCCAATGATATTAGGTGTTGAATCATGAAGGCCTTGCCAAAAGTTATAAAAACTAATGTTCAAGTGGCCTTTTGGGCCTTGTTTTGGGCCTCCAAGGAATCTATTGGGCCCAAGGTGGGCCTTGGCTATATTTATTGGGCCTAGAGTCATACAAGACTGTTGGAATTGATATTGGGCCAGAAATGGGTTGTTGACCAAGTAAATGACAAAGTTGTAACAGCCAAAGACTTAGCACATTTGATCGCGCATGAAATCCACGCTGATTTGACAATCGAAATTATTACAGGATGGTAGTACGCGAGAAATGGTGAACGTGGGCGAAAACCATGCGCGAAACGGAGTTACGGATTGTCCGGAATCGAAAAACGAAGAAAAATTTCTAAGTATTGAATTCTGGGGATCGTCGCGGTACGCGAAGCTCGTGTTTGATCCTCTTCGCGGTACGCGATGTGTACAAAATATCTAAATCTTCCGGATTTCTTCGCGGTACGCGAAGCTCCTATCTGGCTACGCTCGCGGTACGCGACGAGGGGAAACCGACTTAAAGTTGGAAGAAATACCAGAATTCATCTAGAAAACTATTTTATTTCTTCCCTTCGACGTTTCCAGCCACCACACACGAAAGACCACCCTTTAATCCATCAAAACTCAATTTTGAAGGCTTCTCAAGGTTTAGAGCGCAGCAGGGAACGTTTCTGCAAGTCCGGATCATCTTTTTAACCGCATAACTCCGTCTGAAGAGGTAACGGTTCATTCTAACCTTCTAGATTGGTAATAATTGATTAAATCTTGTTTCTGAACGTGATGATATAGTTAGGGTTGTTGATTATTGCCTAGATGATGGCTAGGATTAATTATAAACAAAAAACTCGAACTGTTAATGGGAAAATCCTTGTTTTGAGCCGTTGTAATGCCCGGTTTGCATGAAATCATAATAATGGTTATATTGGTTTAAACCATTTGGTAGTGACAAAGTATGTGATTAGTTTAATAAATTTTTGGACATACAAGGTTAATTCTAAGTGTTTTAAACTAATCACAGTCATTAACATACTCACTGGAACGAGTATATGATGTTTATGATAACAGGCAGATTAGAATGTTAAACATGGTTATTAAACCTATTCTAATACTACCTTGTGATATTTCATGATATTTGGGTAATCAATAACAAGGATCTATCATTTCTAAGCCATTAATCTGTCTAGGAACCTGTCTAGTGGGATAATCAACAACATTAACTATTTGATGACTATCAAGGCAATGTCTTTGACATTGAATGTTCAGAAAGATTCAATCAGTAAGTAGCAACGCCTAAGACGAATTAAGTAAATAAGAGAATACGCTTAATTAAGCCGAGCGGATAAGCAATCTTAAGCATAACAAGATTGTAAAGATAAGAATGATCAAAATGAGTGTAAACGGAATTTTGGGATAAAGTTCCGAATGAAAGTTACGATATGCCGAAGTTTTGAGCGGTAATCGTAAATTGAGAACCTTAATGATAAGGTTATAATCATGATGATATGTTCATATTAATAGGATATCATTGTGAAGTGAGAAAGTAAGGAAAGGAAGAGGAGCTATCAAATTGTGCTTAGCTCAGGTGAGTTCTATGAGCCCTCTTTTACTGTTTTAACGTTTTAGGGCTGATGTGCATGTATGATAAATATCTTTGAAATGATTGTGAGTTCTTATAGCCCTGTTTTAAATGTTTTATCATTTTGGGCTGATATGCATGTTATAAAGTTCTGTTATGAAAATGATTGTATGTATGTATAAAGTATAGTATGAAAGTGATTTTAACCTGATTATAGTCAGGTAAAACATGTTTACAGATAAAGAAAGTTTACAGATAAAGAATGTTTATAGATAAAGAATGTTTTAAAGAAAAGAATGTTTTAAGTCTCAACTATGATTGAGAAGTAAATGATTTTAAGAATTTCAGCTGAGATGTAATGAATATGTTAAGTCTCAATGATGATTGAGAAGTAAATGATTTTTAAGAATCTCAGCTAAAATATGATGAATGTTTTAAAGTCTCAACTGCGGTTGAGAAAGAAATTATTTTAAAGGACTCAACCGAGGTTGAGTAGGAAATGAGGTTTTGCTGGCTGCGGTTGGGCAAAACTTGAACACTACGGTGAAAGGAGCCGTTTATGATGATGATGGTTTAAATGATTTAAACCATATTATGTATGAATGATATATGTAAAGAAGTCTTGTACCGGTATGAGCCGTCAATTTCGGTTGATGGTTAAAGAGTCCTGTGAAAGAACAGGCCTGCCGACTGTGTGTCGCCAGTTCAGTTAAAGAAATCTTAGGCATGCTTGAGTTATCAGCTGCGCGTTGATAGTGTTAAAGAAATCTTATACATGTATGAGTTACCAGCTGCGGGTTGGTAGTTAAAGAGCTTTATGCTGCACAAGCCTGTTGACTTCGGGTCAACAGTTGAGGCTAATGTTTTATGAATAATATGATAGATGTTATGATGACAGGTATGTTATACCTGTGAATTATGTTATATTTTATAAAGTTTTGAGACTGTTGACTTGGGTCAATAGTAATGGCTAATGTTTTATGTTCAGTATGACTGAGACTGTTGACTTCGGTCAGCAGTAAGTTATGATGCTATGTATGTTATAACTTATGTTGTGTTATATACAGATAGGAATGGGTAAAGATTTTTATGAAAAATTAACTTAGAACTCACCAGCGAAAGCTGACTTGTTTTAGCATGCATGTCAGGTTGAGCAGATTATGACGAAGATATGATGGCTCGTGGCATGGCATAAGGACTACCTATTCAAGAGCTGGCATTCCTGTTAAGAGTTAAATGTTATGTAATGATTTCCGCTGCTATAACATAAGATTGTTCTATGGTTTAAGAGCTATGCTTTTGATGTGTAACCAACCGAGGGACTCCCGGGGATCGGGGCCTCTCAAGTTGGTATCAGAGCCATAGTTTGAGAGATTCGGGCATAACCTAATGCCTGAACTTAAACTGAGAATGGGATCAAGGTTAAGGAAGCCAGTTAAAGGTAGTTCAATGCCACGAGCATCTTGCTAAAGTAAGGAATATGTGTCATGATATATTTGAAATAGATTGAAGGTTTATGTACCTTAAAGTCAATATGATGTAGTTAAAGTAAAGATGTATGTTTATGTGCCTATATGTGTTAAGATGCATGAATATGTTGGATTGTTTAGACTATGGGTAATAATAATGTTTGTTAGGAAATGAACTAAGCATGTGGTGGAAGAAACCCTAGACACACGAGTACAGATAAATAGTGACCGCAATTAGCTACTGCGGTTACGGATTTATCTATATGACTAATGCTCGGGTTTCATCTGTCATATGACTTGGACACAAGACAAAGGATTCAATGACCGAATAAATTATAACTATGTGATGCCAAGAAAGGTAAAGAACAAAAGGTGATTAGAAAGGTTGAAAGAGTTATATAAACAATTGGGAATGCTTGTTTGGTCAGATGGATACTGATTAAGGTCTTACTTTATTGGTTTGACAAAGATACATGGATTAATGGGTATAAAGTATGAATGCGAATAATAGAAACAAGGTTGGAAAAGTAAATGATTAATGACATTCCGGACACTGTTATTAATGATTTACTATACAACTGAGTTTGTGTTATTGTCTATCATACGAATACCTTTTATTTCCTAAATTACATTATGGTCACAGTGAATTCATTGTTGAGGCTATTGGGAAGCTATTGGTGAAGGACATGTCCTAAAAGGTCAATAATGAAGTAAACCCTTAGAACATGGAAACAAAGTTCGATCAATGATAGAAATGTAGTTTGAAGACGATGATGGTCCAAGAAATAAAGCATACATGGAAAGTGATGAGGACAACAATGATGAATGCAGTGCAGGGTGTTATTACTCGGGCAACGGTAACATGATGAAGATAGGAATGTATGTATACCAATATGGATGAAATAAATCAATCACAGATGAAGAGAATCAGCACGGTTGACTGAGTTTATGTGTAGGTGATCCAATTGGTTTACGAATAATAGAACTAACGTATGAATGAAGGAAATGGCTTATAAAGGAATCAAGGAACTTTATTTAGGGATGAATTATTCATCGCCTGAGAATGAATAATATTATAAAGTAAGGATAAGTACATCAGATTGAGGTGATGTAAGTTAAAATTTGACCTAGAGATTTGATGAGATTATTCTCTATGTCAAGAGTGATAATGCTTTGTTAGTATCTTAAATCCTGACAAGGTCTCACTAGAATGAGGAATACACGTTGACATTAGGAATTGATAAGCGAATAAATGAATATATGCTTGGCTTTAGGTATAGGTGAATCTCAAAGACTAGAGTCAGTCTTATGTCAAATGCAAAGGAAAAAGGAAATGTTCAACCATCAAGATGGTTCGAAGGTTATGAAAAGTTGAAATGATACGATTTGCCTTAGACAAGAATTCATGTGAAGACTGACCAGACCTAGAATTGCTATGCTAAAGATGTTATAGATAATTTTAATAACTCTAGCGGGAAGCTATTTATGCTAGAAGAGGATACATAAGTGTTGCAACATTATTATCATTTAATGAACTATCTTGTCCTCACAAGATAATAGATGTTGAACATGTATAAGATATGTATGGAGCGTAAAGGATGGATTGTAAAATGTGGATTTAATACAGTTACAGGTGTTAAGAGAGTCTTGCATCTGTTGCAATAAACTACTCAAGGAACTTTGTATTAGTTCAAATTTAATGATAAAGGATGATAACCACTATCTCAGGTGTAAGAAAATTCATGGTATCGTTATGTGATAGTGTGCATACGTATGTTATCAAAGGAAGGTTTTATGATAAGATTGTCGTGCATAAAGTGGATCAAATGATGCAGTTTCCTTGTTGAGGCAAACGATAAAGTCTTCTTAACAATGGAAAATGATGAAGCCCTCTTAATGAGGCAAATGATAATGTAAATGATAAAGTCCTCCTATTGAGGGGAAACAAGAAGATTCTTATTATAAGTTGATCAACGAAATCTCGCCGTAGCGCTATGATTTGGGTTGGTCTGTTTTATGTAATGAAAAATTTGGTTGGCCTTATGCATTGACAACCTTATGTGTTAAGATATGTATGTAAGTCATGTTAAGAAGAGTTATTTATGACCAAATTCCAACAAGTGCTTTGTAAATGGTTTAATGCCAAGAGAGATAAGTGTTGGTAGAGATTAAATGTGAAAATGTTAGCACAGTCAACAAAGTAAAGAATAACGCATGCTGTAGCTAAAGAATATAACATGTGGTAGCATACAGCTAGGAAAAGATAAGGACGTAAGGATTAAGTGTCATAATAAGCTACCTGTCACAGCTAAAGTATGACATAAAGGGGAAAACGATTTGTTACCATGTGATCTTCAACGTGTGATTAAAGCATGCTTATTGTTATGTTTACGTTGTTCTGTGCTTATGATGCTGATGAACGAATGATGAATGATGATATACCATGACTATGTATGTACGTTTAGCTTTAGCACGATTTATGCATGAAAGTCGGCTAAGCATGATGAATGCATGTTAGTAAGTTATGATGATGAATTGTATGATGACATGGTATGATGCTCGGATTTTATGATGATATGATACCAATAAAGTATGTTATGAGTATAATGATTCCTATGTTACTAGGAAATTAATATGATAAAATAGTGCTAGCATGACAGGTTTAGGATGTCATGGTGATTATGATGAATGCCGTTATGATGCTAGCATGGAATGCATGATGATTATGATGAATGGTGATATGATGCTAGTGTATCATGTATGATGAATGAATGATATCCCTATAAGTGCTATAGGGTAAGTATGATTTTGCTCCCATATTCGTATGGGGTAAGTATGGTTGCTCCAGTACTTGTTACTGGGTAAGTATGGATCTGCAGAACGCTTCGGCGGGTCAGATCAACGCTTATGGAGACTTGTGCCAACATAAGCCATTGTTACACTTGGTAGCAGTGGTTGTACGATGATTAGGAAGTGTCTAGCAGATAATGTAGGATATGTACCATTAAACGCTATTGAAGCTGATGAAATGTTAAACTACATAGAAGAACCAATTGTAATTGTTGACATAAATAAAACAATTGCGTAACAAGACGATTAGACAAATTAAGGTTTAATGGAAACACCGAAAAGGATTTGAGGCTACATGGAAGACTGAAGGTGAGATGAAACGACTCTACCCACGTTGTTTAATACGTAACAGGTTTCGAGGACGAAACCTATTGTAAGGAGGGTAGATTTGTAACAGCCAAAGACTTAGCACATTTGATCGCGCATGAAATCCACGCTGATTTGACAATCGAAATTATTACAGGATGGTAGTACGCGAGAAATGGTGAACGTGGGCGAAAACCATGCGCGAAACGGAGTTACGGATTGTCCGGAATCGAAAAACGAAGAAAAATTTCTAAGTATTGAATTCTGGGGATCGTCGCGGTACGCGAAGCTCGTGTTTGATCCTCTTCGCGGTACGCGATGTGTACAAAATATCTAAATCTTCCGGATTTCTTCGCGGTACGCGAAGCTCCTATCTGGCTACGCTCGCGGTACGCGACGAGGGGAAACCGACTTAAAGTTGGAAGAAATACCAGAATTCATCTAGAAAACTATTTTATTTCTTCCCTTCGACGTTTCCAGCCACCACACACGAAAGACCACCCTTTAATCCATCAAAACTCAATTTTGAAGGCTTCTCAAGGTTTAGAGCGCAGCAGGGAACGTTTCTGCAAGTCCGGATCATCTTTTTAACCGCAGAACTCCGTCTGAAGAGGTAACGGTTCATTCTAACCTTCTAGATTGGTAATAATTGATTAAATCTTGTTTCTGAATGTGATGATATAGTTAGGGTTGTTGATTATTGCCTAGATGATGGCTAGGATTAATTATAAACAAAAAACTCGAACTGTTAATGGGAAAATCCTTGTTTTGAGCCGTTGTAATGCCCGGTTTGCATGAAATCATAATAATGGTTATATTGGTTTAAACCATTTGGTAGTGACAAAGTATGTGATTAGTTTAATAAATTTTTGGACATACAAGGTTAATTCTAAGTGTTTTAAACTAATCACAGTCATTAACATACTCACTGGAACGAGTATATGATGTTTATGATAACAGGCAGATTAGAATGTTAAACATGGTTATTAAACCTATTCTAATACTACCTTGTGATATTTCATGATATTTGGGTAATCAATAACAAGGATCTATCATTTCTAAGCCATTAATCTGTCTAGGAACCTGTCTAGTGGGATAATCAACAACATTAACTATTTGATGACTATCAAGGCAATGTCTTTGACATTGAATGTTCAGAAAGATTCAATCAGTAAGTAGCAACGCCTAAGACGAATTAAGTAAATAAGAGAATACGCTTAATTAAGCCGAGCGGATAAGCAATCTTAAGCATAACAAGATTGTAAAGATAAGAATGATCAAAATGAGTGTAAACGGAATTTTGGGATAAAGTTCCGAATGAAAGTTACGATATGCCGAAGTTTTGAGCGGTAATCGTAAATTGAGAACCTTAATGATAAGGTTATAATCATGATGATATGTTCATATTAATAGGATATCATTGTGAAGTGAGAAAGTAAGGAAAGGAAGAGGAGCTATCAAATTGTGCTTAGCTCAGGTGAGTTCTATGAGCCCTCTTTTACTGTTTTAACGTTTTAGGGCTGATGTGCATGTATGATAAATATCTTTGAAATGATTGTGAGTTCTTATAGCCCTGTTTTAAATGTTTTATCATTTTGGGCTGATATGCATGTTATAAAGTTCTGTTATGAAAATGATTGTATGTATGTATAAAGTATAGTATGAAAGTGATTTTAACCTGATTATAGTCAGGTAAAACATGTTTACAGATAAAGAAAGTTTACAGATAAAGAATGTTTATAGATAAAGAATGTTTTAAAGAAAAGAATGTTTTAAGTCTCAACTATGATTGAGAAGTAAATGATTTTAAGAATTTCAGCTGAGATGTAATGAATATGTTAAGTCTCAATGATGATTGAGAAGTAAATGATTTTTAAGAATCTCAGCTAAAATATGATGAATGTTTTAAAGTCTCAACTGCGGTTGAGAAAGAAATTATTTTAAAGGACTCAACCGAGGTTGAGTAGGAAATGAGGTTTTGCTGGCTGCGGTTGGGCAAAACTTGAACACTACGGTGAAAGGAGCCGTTTATGATGATGATGGTTTAAATGATTTAAACCATATTATGTATGAATGATATATGTAAAGAAGTCTTGTACCGGTATGAGCCGTCAATTTCGGTTGATGGTTAAAGAGTCCTGTGAAAGAACAGGCCTGCCGACTGTGTGTCGCCAGTTCAGTTAAAGAAATCTTAGGCATGCTTGAGTTATCAGCTGCGCGTTGATAGTGTTAAAGAAATCTTATACATGTATGAGTTACCAGCTGCGGGTTGGTAGTTAAAGAGCTTTATGCTGCACAAGCCTGTTGACTTCGGGTCAACAGTTGAGGCTAATGTTTTATGAATAATATGATAGATGTTATGATGACAGGTATGTTATACCTGTGAATTATGTTATATTTTATAAAGTTTTGAGACTGTTGACTTGGGTCAATAGTAATGGCTAATGTTTTATGTTCAGTATGACTGAGACTGTTGACTTCGGTCAGCAGTAAGTTATGATGCTATGTATGTTATAACTTATGTTGTGTTATATACAGATAGGAATGGGTAAAGATTTTTATGAAAAATTAACTTAGAACTCACCAGCGAAAGCTGACTTGTTTTAGCATGCATGTCAGGTTGAGCAGATTATGACGAAGATATGATGGCTCGTGGCATGGCATAAGGACTACCTATTCAAGAGCTGGCATTCCTGTTAAGAGTTAAATGTTATGTAATGATTTCCGCTGCTATAACATAAGATTGTTCTATGGTTTAAGAGCTATGCTTTTGATGTGTAACCAACCGAGGGACTCCCGGGGATCGGGGCCTCTCAAAAGTGGCTCCAAAAGGGAGGACAAAGGCCTCAAAATGGGCCTTGAAGCAGTTTTCTGTGGGCCTCGGGTATATTTTGATGGGCCCCATGGATTCTGTCTCGGGCCTTTGCCAAAAGAACTCATGGGCCAAGTTGGGCCTGGATTAGAATGGCTGAAACAATGATGGGCCTTGAATTTGGGCTTTTGGCCAAAATGGTGGCCTTGGACCAAAGGTAGTGGGCCTTGAGCCCTAAACCGTGGGCCTTGGGCTGTTCACTCCTTGTTGAACCTTCCTAGAGTTAATGGATCAATTTCTAGAGGTATTGGGCCTGGGGGATGATGTGGGCCAATTGAGTTAACATGGCCCAATAATTGAGTTTGTCCTTATGAATTACTGTTGGGTTAAAAACAAATTGAGTCCAAGAATTGGTTGGCCATGAAACATGAATAATGAGTCAGATAGTATATTGGGCCGAATGATGCTTCTGTTGGGCCTATTAGTTAGATGAACCAAATTGACTTATATAGGCTAGATATGTACAAATGTAGACGAATTAAATGGTTTGAATTAAAGTCGATAGGCCTTGTGAAATGTTAATGAGCTGAATGAATGAAATCAGGGTCTGGGCCTGATTTGTGGTAAATGGGCCTGCACGAATTTTCTTCTACTCCTGGTGAGCCATGTTGTTGGGCCTAGACACTGAAATAACAACACCAATCAACTAAGCCCATTGGGTTTTGGCTTTGGGCTTGGAATAATCTTGTTGGGCCTAGTGATGTTCTGGATACACAACATGGCTACTCGAAATTTGCATGTTGGGCCACTGTTGGTTTCTGATTATTCGAAGGTAGGGTGGCCAGCAAGAAAAGTATTTGCCGAATGAGAGTGGGGCCTAAATGACGAATGGGGTGATGTTGGTCGAATGAAATCTGGGTTGGCGAATGGAGTATGGTCGAATGAAGGCAGAGAGGTGGCGAAAGAGAGGTGGTCGAATGAGAGAGTGGTACCGGCGAATGAAAGAGGCGAAGGAGGGTGGTTCGGTCGGCCTAACCTTGGCCATTCGGCCGGCCCTCATTCGATGGTCCATAGATGCCATTCGCTGGTTCTTTGGTTGAGCACACCCAGATCATCCCAGGGTGATTTTTCTGTGTTTGTGTTTGTAGGAGTCATTTTCGAAGGAGTTGGGTTAAGGGAATAGAAGTAGAACCGGTTTTAGTTAGGGACAACCAAAAAGGTTTGAAAACCCTGAAAACCGCACACTTTACAGCTCGTTTACCTGAGAATCGATGGATTTCACTTCCGATCGGTTGTACTTTCATGTAGTAGAGATCAAGAGCTTCGTTTAGGCGAAAGAATCACTCAATTTCGTTAAGAAATGAGTGAGATATGAGGGTTTAAAGTTTGATAATGGTGATGGGAGGTGGGTTCCGGAAATAGGGTTTTTGTTTGGGAGAGATGAAGTGAGAAATGATAAAATGGACTCATTTATGGTTATTTATACCCCGAGGGTGTTCGGGTTCGTTTTCGTTGCTCGGTTCGTAAATTCGTTACGTTTCCGGAAAAATTACGCGTAATTTAAATAATTTTAAATAATAGAATTTAATTTAATTATTTTGATGAGTTTCAAAATTGTAAAATGTTATTTATTTGATTTTATTAAATTATTTTCGTTCGTGACGTGTTTTCGTTGTCGTTTCGTCAGATCGCGTAACCTTCGCGCATAATTCGTTCGAATCGTCACCCGAACGAATACGATGATGGTTTTGCTTTCTGACTTTTGTTTTCTACTTTTCAGTCATTATTTTAGAATTCTAAACTCACAGATATGTTTGTGTGAATCGTCACTCACGCAAACACACTGTCAGTTCGTCATTCTGAAATAACACTGCATTATGTTTTAATTGTGTTTCCTCACTGTCGGACTCAACTATACATCATGATTTCACTTTGTTTGTGTACTGACTTGTCGGTCATCTGATTCCTGTCATCTGTGGACATCAGATCGCAACCGATATGTTTCTGAATATTGTTTGAATTCCGTTGTTTCTCATGATTTGCTGTGTTAACTGTAATTAAGTTTTCACTTAATAAACACAACTAATGTTTCAAATGTACGCTGTACTTAATGTATTTAAGTTTATACGAAAATACGTACAACGTTTTCTTGTATTTAGGATTCTGTTAATACAAGTACTGTTTAAGCTTACGTATGTACACATAGAATACAGTGAAAGTACACATACCGTACGGACTTGCCAGACGATCTGGCACTTGCTGTTACAGCACTACAAGTAAAAAGAAAAGAACAGAAAAGAGAACTCCTACATCTACACACTGCTGATCCGAAGATCCCAAAATGATCTTCTGTACATACTCATCGCATAAAGTATGATAAGAAAGAAAGTATCATGGCCACCACTGACATGACTACCGCCAGGATCATCATCCTGGTCTCGGTACTCGCCACTCCAAACCATGCCAAAAACTCTGTCGCTCTCTCTCTCACCCAAATCCAACGCTCAGTCACTAACGCCGCTTGCCGCCAAAATGCAGCAAGCATAATCTGTACCCAGGTCATCCTCAATCTATCATCCATCGCGATCCTCCACGCTCGAGTATCGGTGTCCAAAGCCTTCACTTGATCCATCAGGGTCAAGTGAGAAGTGAGGATCTCTACTATGGTCGCACGTGTATCCTCAACGGCAGCCTGACACTGCTGCAAGCTCTGCTGTGTCCCCTGCAAGTTCTGAGTAACTTGCTGTAACTGGGCTCTCAACTCTGCCTGATGGGAGGATTCTCCCACCTCATGTATAGTCGGTGGCTTATCTCGGGGAGCCATCTGTCGTCTCGGGGGTAGCCCCGTCGTCTTGCGAGCTTGGCCTCGCATCCGCCTCAACCCGTCCCACTCAGGGACTCTCCGTGGAGAGGAGTCCTGTCTCCTCTCGGCAGAAATATGAACTAAAGGTGAATGAGGTGGACTAGGTAGAATGGGGGCTGCTGGTGGTAGTACTGGTGATGGTGGTGGTGGAGTAACAGGTCTGGGGTCCGAAGGTGTATGAGATCCGGCAGGGGTCGTCTGTGAGGCTACCGATGATGCCTCACTAGGACCTGAATCTGATCCTGCACTAGAGCTAGGTGTGTCGTCCAACCTCAAATAAGGGAACCTCTGATAAATATACTGCTCAGCTGGATCCGCCATCGCTGTACAATCAAAATCTCTAATCAGTATCATGATGTAAATATTAAATAACAACATTTAATATGAACATGATATGATGCTTTCTCCTATCTCATAGCAACTATTTGTTCCTTTGGTTATTACTGTTTCGCTTGAATCAAATCAAACTAGAATGCACACGTTTTGCAAATTTCAGTTATGCTGGCCACTCATAACTGGAATTTGTACCACCTGATTATCCTGGCTTAATTCAAAACAAGTTTTGTTCAATATTAATGTTCGGTGCTCTCTGTGTCACTATACGAGCCTATGGTTATAGTCTAGGTTTCTAAGTCAACCTAATTCTCTATAACCTGTGGCTCTAATACCACCGTGTCACACCCCCACCCCTTGTCACCTCATGTATAACCTGACGTCACTGAAACGGTTGCGGAAGCATAGTGGTGATGTCTCCGAGGTGAGGGGTGACTTACTTGAACCGATATCATAAGCACACAGATTAACTTAAAATAAATACAATACAGGGTTCCGTCATTACAATCAGTATCATAATTTACAACTAAGTTTATTACACAACTGACTTATTTAATTACTAGTGTTTGAAGTGCTGCCTCACCGAGTGTCACTGTCTCCCTGCAAAAAGATTTAAGTTTGAAACGTCAGCACAAAGCTGGTGAGATCGACAGTTCATTTTAAAACAATATGATATGATAAGCACGTTCTCAAAAGTTCAGTTCCGGATAACCATGGGACCCGTATCTAGTTCCTTTCGGACGTCTAGTCTGTCTCAAGATATTACCCGTCGGTACATGTCTTAGTGCCTCATTATCTTAATGTCTATCATACCATTAAGAAGTTCAGGAAACAGATAACAAACATTCACACAAGGGGAGATGCAATCCTCCCAGCGAATGGGGTGTCAACCAATAGTACTATCAATGTTTTCTGTTCGGCCACACATGGGTTCACTAGATACAGTTCAAAAATGAGGACTTTCAGTTCCATGATAGAGTTCAGTCTACAGGCAAAATCCCGTGAAATCCCACAAAATCACATGAAATCACACAGATATCATTGATGCATATCATATGTTCAGACAACAGTTTACAGAGTTTCCCCGATGTTTATAAAAGATTAAAAATAAAAAGGGTTGTACGAAACTCACCTGGTAGTATAGGTGTAGCAGAGTATCACCAAACTAATAGTACTGAGATGATTCTGCATTTAGTTATATTTAATAAGTTATTTATGTTCTAGTTTACTGATTAGATCTTTCTGAACGTTCAATGTCAAAGACATTGCTTAGTAAATCATCAACTCGATACTATTTATGTAATTAATTAATTTAATATTATATCATACAATGTATGATAATGTAGGAACCTACATTGCATTAGATTCCTAATACAAATTTGATGACACTCTTGATTAATCAGAATAATCTCTGATTAACCAGATAGTTAATGTTGTTGATTATGATACTGTAACAGTTTCTAGATAATTTAATGGCTTAGGAATGATAAATCCTTGTTGTTGATTACCCAAATATCATGAAATATCACAATGTAGCATCAAAATAGGTGTAATAACCAGGTTTAACATACTAATCTGACTGTTATCATAAACATCAGATAATCATTCCAATAAGTATGTTAATGATCGTGATTAGTTTGAAACACTTGGATTTAACCTTGCATTTCAAGGATTAATCCAACTAATCACCTACATTGTTATAATCAAATGGATTAAACCATTATAATCATGGGTATGATTTCATGCAAACCGGGCATTACAACGGATCAAAACAAGGATTTAACCGTTAAAACTTCGTGTTCTTTGTTTATAATCAATCCTAGCCATCATCTTGGCAATAATCAACAATCCTAACTATGTCATTACGTTCAAAATCAAGATCTAATCAATCAAAATCAAACTAGAAGGTTTAAACGGATCATTACCTAATCAGACGGAGTTTTGCGGGTAAAATGACGATCAGAACTTGTAGAGACGATCCCTGGCACGATCGGTGACTTCTGGTGGCTTCAGATGTGAGTTTTGATAGTGAAAAGCTCGTCTGCGTTGCTTCTGGGTCGAAGAAAGTCGAGAAAGAAATAAAAATGATGATCTGCATGAAATCTGATAAAAAGATATTACCATTCCACCGCCACATCCATCGCGTACCGCGACCAAAAGCAAAAGGGGGCTTCGCGTACCGCGACGATTTCCGGAGGAATCTTAGATATTTTGCAGCCATCGCGTATCGCGGAGGATTCTCAATCCCTCCATCGCGTACCGCGATGGGTCCAGTCGACCAACACTTAGTAATTTTTCTTCATTTTTCGATTCCGGGCTATCCAGGACTCCGTTTTGAGCACGGTTTTCGCCCACGTTCATCATTTCTCACCGACTATCATTCTGTATCAATTACAAGTATTAAAACAAAGTGGATTTCTAGAACGATCAAATGTGCTCACGTCACTGATGACGTAATTCTCGTATGCAACTGTCACAACAATAGTTAAGTTAATGGATGAAATTGTTACCAATTAATGAAACAAAAGATGTTATTCGTAATTAACAAAGATAAAGGACCCAATCTATAGTTATTTATATACATAAAAGATGAATCTTGTAATTTACTCTATAAAAAGGAAGAAGAGTAAGTTTATGAAAAAATGTCTTGTTCAACTTTTAAACCGGTTCACCGGCTTAAAAAGAAACTGTCCGGTTATTGTTACAGAGGTTAAACTAGTCATTTTGGGTCGTTCACTATGACGGTTTACGGTTCAACCGGTTGAACCATCCGGCCCGGTCAGGTTACGAAATCATAGAGTTATAATCTATATAAAACATGTTAATTTTTTTAATAATTAAATATAATAGTAATAGTAATATATATTTAATTATATCAATATCAGTATCTATATATATATATATATATATACTATATAATAAAAAAATAACAAACTTGTCACATGTCACTTCCTATTCATTTGTTATTAATTTTTTACACTTGTCATTTTCACATTTATTTCTCGTTCAATTATATTTTATTAATTATCTCTTCTATTTAATGTTAATGATTTTAAATAATTAAATTATATAATTAAATGTAAAAAATATAAATATTTTTATTTTAGTAATTTATTATAACTTAATAATCATAATTAAGTTTCAATTATATCTTATTTTAAAATAAAATTTATAATTTTTAAATGTTTATTATTTTAATTCATAATAATTTTAATAACGATTGATATGATATTCAACATATAAAATTTTCATAAACTACTGGTTTAAAATATTTACATTATATAATAAAAGAATAACAAACTTGTTGTTTTACTCTCATAAAATTTTCATTAAACTTCTTAATTGTTGTTTTATTACTTAAAATATTTATTAATACGTAGCATAATCATTTTATATCAAAATATTATTTTTATAATCTCTAAATTATCAGTTTTAACTATTTATTATTTTTATATTTATTCCGTGTTAATACACAAGTTAATAATCTAGTGTGTCTATATATATATACACATAGGGCATGGAATTTTACATAGCCCACTATTCCCGCGATAACCCAAATAACTTTGGCAAGATGAAGCCAAATCTTGGATTTTTTTTGAACATCATTATAACACATTTGAACACATGTTCTTTTATGAGTTTGGGTTAATTCATCACCGTTTAAAAACTTACAGTACTGTAGCACCTAACTTACAACGATGATATTTTTTAAACGGTGATGAATTAGCTCAAACTCATAAAATAACATGGTGTTCAAAATGTGTCACAATGATGTTAAAAAAATCCAAGATTTGGCTTCATCTTGCCAAAGTTATTTGGGTTAGCGCGGGAATTGTGGGTTATTTTTTGTGCCTAGCCCTATATACATACATATATATATATATATTTTTTAAATATATATTTTTGAACGGTTTTATCTAGAAGATTGAGTTTTATAGGAATCAATCCGTATATATATATATATATAGGGGAAGGTTCCATTGTTAACCCTTCCTTACACTTACTATAACTTCTAAACGGTGATGAATTAGCAATAACACAAAAAAAAAACACGAAAAAAAAACTAACATTCGGGCAAAAAACGCTAGGGTTAAGCGGTTAACGCTATAAGGGAGGGTTAACATTTGATCATTCCCCTATATGTATATATATATATATATATATATATATATATATGATGCGGATCCTATATATATATATATATATATATATATATATAATAAACGAATAACAATTTTGCCACTTGTCATCTTTTTACATGAGTATTGTCATTTGTCAATTCTTTATCATTTCACTTAATTATCTCTTTTATTAAATAACTATATTCTGTCATTTATTAAAAAAATATTTATCTTATTTAATAATTATAATATTAATAACCAATATATTATTTATCTTTTTATTATAAAACACACTTAAAATTTTTTTAGAAAATACGGAATTTTCTAAAATATAATTTTTTTTTAAAATAAGAAATATTTTATTTAAACAAAAAAATTATGTAAAAAACAAGTTATTTTAAAATTGGTATTTTTAAAATAAAATATACTATAAACCGGCGTTTTAAACAATGAGATTTTTATAAAAATCGACATTTTCTAAAAATATTTAAAAACTGAAGTAGTAAAAATGATAGAGAAAATTGCACTTCTGCTTCGTTATGTTTAACGCTATTTTTAAATTGGATCGTTTAACTTTAATAATTAATGTTAATAATTTCAAAGATATCAATTGTTATACATTAAAGGGTCATATATCATTTGTATAGTAACTAAGTTTTTAATTATTTTTTATTACTTTAAATATTTATTAATATGTAAATTTATCATTTTATATAAAAATATCGTTTTATAGTAGCAAAATTTTCATTACTAAATATTTAATAGTTTATATTAAATCCATGTAATACGCGAGTTAATAACTAGTATATATATACCTTACTTCTCACAAATGTAATTTTCAAAATTAAATCCCCGTTGCTGTTGCCCGAAGTCTCCAACCCTTAAAGTTGTCTTCAACATTCCAGATTCTCCCTAATCGTCGGTCTGCTTAATAACTAGTATATATATACCTTACTTCTCACAATTTAATTTTCAAAATTAAATCTCCGTTGCCATCGCCCGAAGTCTCCAACCCTTAAAGTTGTCTTCAACATTCCAGATTCTCCCTAATCGCCGGTCTGCTTAATAACTAGTATATATATACCTTACTTCTCACAATTTAATTTTCAAAATTAAATCCTCGTTGCCATCGCCCGAAGTCTCCAACCCTTAAAGTTGTCTTCAACATTCCAGATTCTCCCTAATCGCTGGTCAGCCGATCCTCCCAATCGTCTTCGCTTCCACCACTTGTCTTCCCCTCCGCTCCGCCGCTCGTCTTCCCTCTCACCGTCGCTCGTCTTCTTCCTCATTCCGCTCCGCCGCTCCCCATTTTCGGTATGTTTTCATGGCTGATATAAATTTATATTTATGCTGATTGGAACAAGGCTGACACTCATCTTTGATCAGGGAGTTTGTTTTCGTAGAGATTAGAGTAAGATGGTTCATGGGTGTAATATGGTTTAAGGTATACTTAGAAAAGAAGAAATAACAAGCTATTCAATGATAACCCACAATCATCAGGAAAGAACAAAAAGCAACGGCTGTAATTTTTTATTCAATAGTAAAATCAATGACATATTTACATGTGATATATAGAGAAAAGAACACAGATTTAGTATGAAGCAATTGGTATATTTTTTTTATTTTTAACTTTATGTATTATCTAGCAACTTGCCGGCAAATCTTTGAAATACAATTATGCACACTATTTAAAAAATGTTTATATTAATACAATGTAATATTATTTAAAAAATTTAAGGTAATAATAACAATTTCCACCCCCTAATAAAGTAATTATTAGATGATTCAAATCCCCTATGGAGATAATTAAAGGGAATTAAAATTACGAGAAAGTAAAAGAAAATGAAGAGTCGAAACAGAATATATATCGATCAGAAGAATTATTCTACGAATGCAAGTTTCTTAGGTCGTAATCTTTGATTTTGAAATACATATTAATCAAGTTAGATCGAAAGCTAAGGTTGATGATCAACGGTATGTATTATTTGTTTAAATACTTGTAAAGATATTTTTGACTTGTGTTCAATTATATGTCTTGTTCTTCTGCAGGTAGGCCGACATGTTCATTTCGAGAAGAAAACGTGAACCAGCACACTATATGCTCAAGATCGAGTCCTTTTCCATTCTTTACGAAGCTAAAAAGTCCAAGATTGAATCTGATGTTTTTGATGCCAGTGGTCATAAATGGTCACCTTTCTGTTTTAAACCCTAATTTTCAGCACTGAAATTAAATGAAGCTTATATATCTGACTCTTTAACATCGTTAATTTCATGATTGATCAGGAGACTAGATATACATCCAAACAAGGGCGATCACATTTCTCTGCATGTGGTAATTTGTGACACTGGGAGTGACTCAAAAGGATGGGATGTCTGTGTTGATGTTAGTTTCTTTGTTTATGATCATATACAGAACAACTATGTAACCTTTCAAGGTAAGTGCTTTCTTTTTTAATGCACGCATGGATATTTTCTGAATGTACCTATTTGTAGATGTGAATGGGCACAGGACAAGGTTTAATGAGAAGACGACAGCATGGGGTTTTGATAAACTAATATCGACGGAGTCATTTATGGAAAGTAAAAATGGGTACCTTTTCAATGATTCATGTGTCTTTGGAGTTGAGATTATTGAAGTTCCCCAGTTTACACGACTAGATCGGTGCCTGTTGATGACAAAGCCTCTACTAACTATGAATACTTTCACTTGGACCATTAAAAATATTTCAACTTTAACAGAGGAGGCCTTGTTTTCAGATGCTTTCAAAATTGGCAAAGTCAAGTGGTACAATTATCGTAATCTATAATGATTTCATTTGGATATTTTTTTTTATTTTCTTTCATCAATAAAGCATTAGATTTTCAAGGTTCTAATTAATGTACTTTGACTCTAGGAACTTATCACTATTTTCCAAAGGATACGGTTTAGGTATAGGTACACATTTGTCAATCTTTTTAGGAGTACATGATGCCATGTCGCTTCCAAATGGATGGAAAGTTTTTGCAGACTTCAAAATTCGGATTAAAAGTCCGTTTACTGAAAGCGATATAGTGCAAGGTAATTTACATATTTGCAAGAGTACTCATTATTATGAGCTAAAAAAGGTGTTTAGCTCCTTTTTTTATGTGTACAATCGATGCATAAATTGTTACATGTTAACCATTTGAGACCACTTTCTATGTATTCCCTTGTGGTGCTTGGCCATGGATGCACTATGTTTCACAGTTGTGATCCACATCTTCGTTGGGCGTGTTTGTTAACGCACTTCAATGTGTATTTGAGTGTCGTTTTTGGATGTTTTATTATTAGGTGTTGATTAATTTTCTGGTCTGTTCTTTGTGTATTGAGATTTGTTAGATTTTTACTGTCCCAATGAGTACGAGATATGGTGCCTCTTTGGCTCTAAAGTCTCTCAAGTGGTCGGTTTGTTATCTTGGAATGTGGTTCTCTTGGGTCTTTGATTTATGGGTCAATTACATATATCTCCTTCCTAAAACCATTTATTACATATTTACCCAATCATAAAAGTAAATTACATATTTCTCCTTTATAAACCAAATATATTACATATTTATCCATTTCATTAAAAAACAAATTATGTATTTCCTATTTTACCCTTAATAAACTAACCATAAAGAACTTACGTATTTCTCCTTACTAAGGGGCAATTTTGGAACATGGGGATATTTGTAATTTTAGTTTAACATTGGGGATATATGTGATTTTGATGTTTAATAAGGGAATATATGATATTATCTCTTGATTTATTAATAGTTTTAATGAACTTGATTTTTTCTTGTGACTAGAAAAAAGTAGAAGTTTAGCTTTTTTAAATACAAAAACAGGGCTTGAATTCTTCAAATTTCATATTTTGATTTTTTATTATTGTTTTGTACTTGCTATTGACGATTTGTATTTTTAATGAATTTTGCACTTTATGCTTTACAGGACTCAATATTTGGTTTTGCAACTTGGATAACAAGGGCTTTCAAACTTTTATGTTGTTGAGTGAAATCATTAACGAGAAAAATGGCTTCTTGTTGAATGATAGTCTTAGTGTTGAAGTAGAGTTTTTAGGGATTGGAAAGCTTAGAAATTTCATTTGAAACATGTTTCTTGTATGTTTTTTTATTTATTTTAAGATGATATGGTATTAATATGTTATTGTAGTTTGCGTTAAATTTATTAATTAAACAGTTGGTCGCTATAAGGTTATGTGTAATGGTTGCAAATTAATTATGGTTTGCATTTTATGGTTGACTTTGTTTCTTTGGCTTTTGTAATATTTGAAGATATGCATATCTTCTTGATTGTTTGCATTTTTTTTTTTTGAACGGCGAAGGTCTCAATCGTATGAAACCACTGTTTCCAGGTCATGTCACCAAGGTCTAGTTACCTAGACCTCCATTAGCCACCACAACCACCCTAGGAGGAAACCCCACCGGAAAACCCCCTACCCCCTCAGACCCCTTTTACGCTGCGGGATGGATTTGAACCCAATACCTCCCATTTGGAAGAATATTGGGGTATCGTTGAGGCAATGCCTCATTGGTTTGTTTGTATTTAAACTTCCGTTTGTAGGTTTTCAGAAGTACGCAACTTTTTTTTGAACGATAAAGGTATCAATCGCGTGAACCCACAGTTTCCCGGCCATGTCACCAAGGTCTAGTTACGTGGACCTCACATGAGCCACCACAACCACCCCAAAAGGAAACCCCACTGGGAAAACCTCCTAATCCCCCTCAGACCCCTTTTTCACTGCAGGATGGATTTGAACCCAAGACCTCCCATTTGAAAGAATCTTAGGTACCATTGAGGCAATGCCTCATTGGTAGAAGTACGCAATTGAAGTTTTAAGTTTTCCTCTCTTCTAATCTTGATTTTTATAGAGAATGCGATTTGTCTCGACTCTCAAATAGAATCGAATCATAAATCATAAAAAAAGTGTAAATCAATTAGTCTGTGAATGACCAAATCAGACGAGTTGAGTTTTCAGCCATTAGCCCCCGATTGGGTTAACGCAAACGTTGGCTTTGTTTTAATGTTTGAATGACCGAATGAGACGATTATATTGCCGTATGTACATAAATACTTGGATCTCATTGCTATGTTTAAAGAATTCTTTTGGGTTTGGGCTATGATGATATGTTAGAGCAGCCTGACTCTTTATGTTCGATATGCTTATTTCAAGAAGAAACTGGAAATCATGTGGTCTTTGTATACAAGATTGGCTTAAGCTTTTTGGTTCACCAATTCGAATAGGAAAAATGCGTCGTTTTCTTAGATAATATAAAAATCATGGAGTTAAAAAAATTAGCGATTACCAAGTACAGTCAATATGAACTTTCAAAAGGTAAAGATCTTAGACAGTTGACGGAGTGATGACTATCTCCTAAGTCCTATTGGTTACAAGCTACCTCTAATGCTCACAATAAATATGAATGAACAAACAACAATAAATCTGAATGAACAGACAACGGTGAAGAGGAATTGAAGAACAAATAAACAAATTTACTCTGTATATTCTTATATTTGAGCAGGGTTCTTAGGGGAAAGACTGAAAACAAACCTTACCCTTATCTCAATTGAGATAAAGAGCCTGCTTCGAATGAGTTCTTGACTAAGACTAAAAAGTGAGAAGTGATGACAGCCCTGTGGAGGGGTGGCCAAATTCTCGGTTCGACTCCTCGACTAGATGTCCATCTTTCAAAGCTCCATATTCTAACATCTAGAAAGATGAAAACCATAACAATATCACCCTCCTCCTCCTTGAACTGAAAACAGCCTCTCATGGCATCTTAAGTGAAGCTCAAGTGTGGTTCAAGCATAGGGTAGCAATGAAGTTCAAGAAAGCATTCCAAAATCCAAAATCTTGAGTTTTCAAGCGAAATTATCAATTCAATAAGTTCTAATTCTTATATTTGGTTGATTTTACTTCATATAACATTTGTAAGAGTAAGCAAGCTCAGTTCCATGGTCAAAAACATCAAAACATTGAAAATTAATAAAAGGGCTGAATTGGAGTAAATTGCACTTTTGGTCCTTTATGTTTACACAAAATTTAAGAGATAGTCCTTAAAGTTTCAAAGTGTCAAAATCAGTCCTTTAAGTTTTCAAATGTTGCAAACTCGGTCCTTTCTCCGTTAACACCGTTAAGTACTAACAGAATAAAGGACCATATATGAAAATTTATGTAAACATAAAGGACCAAAAGTGATGATTTTTTTTGACATTTATGCCCCAATTCTGTTAATACTTAACGGCGTTAACGGAGAAAGGACCGAGTTTGCAACATTTGAAAACTTAAAGGACTGATTTTGACACTTTGAAACTTTAAGGACTATCTCTGAAATTTTGTGTAAACATAAAGAACTAAAAGTGCAATTTACTCTAATTTGTCCAAAACGGGTATTTTTCGGAATGTGTCAAAAATAGGATTTTTCCTTACAAAGTTGTATAAATATGTCAAATATGAGGATTTGGAGCTTGGGGTACGATAAAAGTATCTAGTAACTTGCCGGTAAATCTTTGAAATAAAATTACGCACACTGTTATAAAATGTTTATATTAAACATACCATATAATAAAATTAATTTACACATGTTTAATTTAAAATATTAAATTGTTAATAATAAAAGTTTAAAAAATTTATGAAACGATATTTTAAGATAAAATAATTAATTTACATATTGATGAATACTTCATGTAATAAAATTACAATAAAAAACTTTAATTGCTCTATAAATGATATGTGATATTTTTGATTTGTAACAATTATTATCTTTTAACTAATTGATGATAAAGTTTCAATTTTTAATTTATCAAAGACTATCTTTTATAAATCAAAAAGTTAAAAAACATAATTTATGTAATTATTTAATTTTAAAGACTCAATTTAAATATAATGTTAAATATAAGGACTAAAAGTGTAACGTTTTCTACCATTTTTTACTTTGGTTTTTAAAATAAATTTAAAAAACGTCATTGGTTTGTAAAAATCTTATTGTTTAAAACATTGATTTATAGTTTATTATATTTTTTTATAAAAAAATCATTGTTAAAGAATTTTTTTTAACTTTGATTATCAATAAAATAAAATATTTCTTATTTAAAAAAATAAAAGATAAATAATATTATTAGTTTTTAATATTATAATTATTTAATAAAAAAGAGAATGCAAAAGAGAGAATTAAATAAATTTAATAAAAAGTTAACATGTGACAAAAGTGGTGTAATAAAATGACAAGTGACAAAATATATCTTTGTTTATTAGTATAGTAAGATAAGATAAGATAATGTAATTTTTATTTAGAAAAACTAAGGTACTAACAATTTCTACCCCATAATAATGTAACTATTAGACAATTCAAATTCCAATATTGAGGTAATTAAAGGGACTTTAGTTAGTTACTATGTAAAAGAAGCTGAAGAGTCGAAGAAGAATATATATAAGAAGAATCATTATAAGATCTGCAAATTTCTTTTACATTGAAATACATATTAATCAATTAGGGGCAGATTGAAAGCTAAGGTTGCTGATCAAGTGTATATATATTGTTTGTTTAAATACATCTATATAAACATATTTTTGACTTGTATTTGGTTATATATTTTGTTCTTCCACAGACCGGAATGTTCATTTCGAGGTATTTAAGCCCCCGGTTAACCCTAGTTGGGGGAATCACTTGGGAACGAAAAATTGGAGTATCTAGGAGCATTTTGGAGCATTCTTAAGCATCCAAACATCAATCCAATCCTAGGAATCAAGATCTAATCATGCAATTCATCAAGAACATTGAAGATTCAACCACGGGAATGTCCGGCTAACCACTTCGTGATCGTCTCCGGATGGATAATTAGGTTTGATAGCTAGAGTTTCTTTTGAATTGTTAAACATTGGTATTGGATTAGCTTTTCATTGATTTACTTTTCTAGTATTGTTTAGTTGTGAAACCATAACGATTTGTAGTTACTTTGCAATTCCAATTTCAAGTTTGTTACTTTTTATTCATTCATGGTTTGAGTGGATTGGTAATTGCTGGAATTGGGTGTACAAAGCTCTAATAATCATTGGTTTTGTGAAATCAATAATCAACCAAATCAACAACATCGGTCTAGCTATCGGTTGTCAATAAGGTCATTAATTGGTTTTCAAATCATAGGTGTGGATCAATTCATGCATAAGCTATGTCTATGTGGTTTCCAATTGACAATTCAAAGTATACCTAGTTATTTGATTAACTTGAAATCTGGAGTGATCACATTTTTAATTATTGTTTACAAATATTTTGATTAATTGTTTTAAGTTTTAGAAGTTTATTTTTGTTTTCAAATCACAAACTCAACCATTCAAAATTAATTTTTATTGCAATTAGTTAAGTGACTTGTGTTTGAAAGTAGTTTCCACTTGAATTCTCGTGAATCGATACCCGACTTCCCTATCTAATTGGGTAGTAGGACTTGAGTTTAAAACTCTTATTTTTGATTGTTACTTTGACATCGATCAAATTTTGGCACCATTGCCAGGGGAGTCGTGCGCAAATTACTTTCAACTACATTTTATTTTATTTATTTTTCAGATTTACGCGGGTTGTGTTAGTGTGCAGGTAACTTCAGGTTTGCATGCATACTAGGTATTCTGGTAGATCTTTACCACTAATTTTGATCCAGAAATTGAACGCACCGCTCGTAGGAATCGAGTATTCCACCGGACAGAGCTTGCATCTCTAAGCATTCAACAACATTTGATAATGGAATTCCCACTTAATGATCCGTTACCTAAACCACCAAGGTTTGAGAATTTTCAAAATCCACAAGGTAACCCAAATCCACCACCACCAACTGCTCAACCCAATTTCAGCATGTACCTCCTCCTGACCACCCTCCTAATGATGACCATCATACCAACACTACTGAGGAGAGACATACTTTTAGAGGAGGTAGTCACCATGGTACAATAGGGAGTGGTGAGAATTAACAACGTTAATGATTGGGATGATGGTTTGAACGGAGGTGATTACAATAAGTTGGTCCTTTATTATTTGACCCCGAACTTTTTTGTTTGCGTTTCTGATATTAGGATACGTTTGCGTTCTTGAACATGTGTGCTCATTGTTAAAATAAGTCACGTGAAACGCACACGTGTCCTTGTAACTAGAGGCTCTTAAAACCCAGTTACAATCTTCGAAATAACATACCATAACAAATCTTTGTGGTGATAACTTTTGAACTTTAAATTCAAAACATTCATTCAGTGCCATCATTGAAATTTCTAATTTTAGTTCTTCTTTATCTTTAAAAACTTTATTATAATTGGATGTGAAGATGAAGACGGTTTAGAAAATTTCGACTTGTAAAGTTCGGGTTAAATTTCTGGTATGAAATCATCTTTTAAAACATATTGATTATTTAAATCAGAGCTAAATTGAGGTTGTTGACTAAAATCAGTAAAATTGTCAACACCTAACACCAATATATAAATCAGGAACTACAAACTTCTTTTTTGAGTTAGAACCATATGATGAGATTTTTCTATCATGAAACTGATCAACTCTAACATCATTAACGACATATAAATAACATATTTCACTCGGATTTTTTTATACTATTTAAAAAAAACAGATATACCGTTATCATCACATATATCAACAGGATATATGTATGCTATAAATTTATACGATATTCGAGTTATATCTTGAATACCAAAACAAACAGAAATTAAATCAAGTAGTTCTTGATAACTAATTTTATAACGAAGACATACAACACGTCGCAAACAATCAATAGGAAGATAATCGTATCTACCTTCTTTAACCTCACAATTTCCACCAATACAGAAAATAACTGTAAATTCCATAATTAACTGTTTAAACTAATTCTAGAAAATGAGTAAACTTACGCAAAATATATATACCCCTATTTATGATCGTACGCCTATTAAAAAAGTAGTTTTAAAAAAATTCCAGCAAAGCATTAAATGGGCGACGCCTGTTTGATACAGGCGGGTGCCCATTGGATTCGCCTGTCCCCAAAAAACTCGAAAAAAACAAAAAATTACCACCAGGCGGGCGCCTAGGTGGTTTTCGAGGACATAAATTGGACGCCCGTTTGGTAGGATCGGGCGCCTGTATAGGTGGTTCGGGCGCCTGTAGATGACAATTTTTTTTCTTAACGGGCGCCCGCCCGTGACATGCGTGTCAGGATGGGCCCGACGCCCGTGACAATTTATTTTATATTCGGGCGTTCGTCAGAATTAACGGGCGTGGGCGCCCGTATAAGCCACATGGCGCATTTTCATTGGTTCTGAAACGGGCGGCCGCCCGCTAATTAGCAGGCGCTGGCGCCTGCTAACCCTTGGTCAGATCTGGAACAAAGTGAGTATTTTGGGAATTTTCCCATTATCTAGCGTCTATATATATATGATTTTCGGGATCTAGCGTAAGTAATAAAAAAGGACCTCTATAAACTTAATAACTTATTATAAAAGTTGAATAATACAACAATAATTATAATAAAAAATATATATAAGAAGATGATTCAAATGTTAATAAATCAAATGTGATCATTATAAATAAAAGATGATATAGTTTTTTGTTGGCTTTAAATTTAAATGAGCTGATAGCAATTAGTGTCACAACCCGAGCCGGCGGGCTGATCGACTTTCCCGTCGGGCGGAATAGTCTCGAGGCGCGATATCGTGGGATAATCAAATGATCAGATTGTTTACAATGCACATGATTTATAATGAGAAATGCTAAATGACATAGATATAGAATTACAAAGTTAAATTACATTGTCATGTTCATAATTTAACTAAGTAAATCTACTTAAAAGAATCATAAAGTTGATATCTTGTATCTGCATAAGATTTACAAAAATGATTCACAAAATATATTATCAAAAGTTAATGCACGACACAAAGTAGCTAGGTCTTCTATATAAGTCCACTAGCTAAAGCCTCCTTACTGCTGTTGACCTAAACGTGTTCGTCACCTAAGAAAACATGCATTTAAACAAAGTCAACACTAGGTTGGTGAGTTCATAAGTTTTGTAATTTAAAACTATTGTTTTTGATATTTCACAAAATATCTTGTAACACACAAGTCCTACTTAGTCTCACTTGGCATTATCTCATCCCAAGGTCCTCTCTATAGTTACACCTACAGATAGGATATCGTCCAGCTAAGCATGTTTATATATAGGGCATACGTATCATGAATGAAGCCGCCAGCCCACCACACACTTAACTGAACATTATACTACCTGTATTGAAGCTATAGATACCCATTTCATCTCATCTCGGCTCATTCACAGTTGGTTTTCCCCATAAGATAAGTCATTACCCCACAACGGTATTAACATCGCATAATAGGTTTTTATGAGTTCAAATCTCCACAGTTATAAATGGTGGATTACCACAGTTATTAATGGTGGTATACTCATTAGATTGGAACTTACTATTACTGACATCTGAATAAGAGGTGAGAGTAAGTTTGACACGTAGTTATATCCCAATAGGTGATCAGAATTGAAATGACCACATTGTAGCCACCACAAAGGCAACCACAATTGTCACACCCCTACCTCTCGTCACCTGAGATGATGTCACTGAAATGGTCACGGAAGCATAGTGGTGATGTCTCAGAGATAAGGGGGTGACTTACTTGAACCGATATCACAGCACACAGATTAACTTAGAATAAATACATCACAAGGGTTTCGTAATTACATCAACAGTACAGCTAAGTTAATTACACAATCTGGTTTATTTAATTACAAATGTGAAAAGTGCATCCTCACCCTGTCGTCACTGTTGTCCTGCAAAAATGTTAAGTTTAAAACATCAGCACAAAGCTGGTGAGTTTGACAATTTAGTTACAACAATATGATATGATATACATGTTCTCAAAAAGTTCAGTTCCGGATAACCATGGGACCCGTATCTAGTTCCTTTCGGACAGTTTACGTTTTACGAAGATACTACCCGTCGGTAAATATCTTAATGCCTCATTTTCTTAACGTCTATTACTTAACATTAAGAAAGTGTTTCGGAAACAGGTACCAAACATTCACACCATGGGAGGAGCAACCCTCCCAGCGAATGGGTTGTCAGCCAATAGTACTATCAATGATTCCTGTTCGGCCCCACATGGGTTCACTAGATACAGTTCAAGAGATGAGGACTTTTGATACTGTGATAAAGATACTAACGGCAAAATCCAATGAAATCACACAAAAGTCACATGAAATCACACAGATAACAGTGATGCATATCATATGTTCAGAAAAGGATTTACAGAGTTACCCCGATGTTTATAAAACATTAAAAAGAAAACGGGGCTGTACGAAACTCACCTGATATCTTACCGATAGCAGAATATCACACAAACTGGTAATAATATGATGATTCTGCATTTATTTATGTTAAATTAGTTATTTACAGTTTACTTACCGATTAAATCTTTCTGAACGTCTAATGTCAAAGACATTGTCTTAACAATCATCAATCTGATGTTAAATAATTAATTAATTAAATTAACGTTATATCATACAATGTATGATAATGTAGGAACCTATGCTGATTCTGGTTCCTAATACAAAGTTGATGACATGTTTAATTAATCAGAATAATCTCAGATTAATCAGCTAGTTAATGTTATTGATTATGATGATAAAACTGTTCCTGGATAGATTAATGGCTTAGGATTGATTAATCCTTGTTATTGGTTACCCAAATATCATGAAATATCACAATGTAGTATTAGAATAGGTTTAATAACCATGTTTAACATACTAATCTGACTGTTATCAGTAACATCAGATAATCGTTCCAATGAGTATGTTAGTGATTGTGATTAGTTTAAAACACTTGGATTTCACGTTGCATGTCAAAGATTAATCAAACTAATCACCTACATTGTCACAACCAAATGGTTTAAACCATTATAACCATTGTTATGATTTCATGCAAACCGGGCATTACAACGGATCAAAACAAGGATTTACCCGTTAACAGTTCGAGTTTGTCATTTATAATCAATCCTAGCCATCATCTAGTCAATAATCAACAACCCTAACTATATCTTTACGTTCAAAAACAAGATTTAATCAATCATTATCAAACTAGAAGGTTAAAATGAACCGTTACCTAGTCAGACCGAGTTCTGCGGATGAAAAGACGATCCGGACTTATATAAACGTTTCTTGATGCGATCTAAACGTTCCAGAGGCTTCAAAACTGAGTTCTTATGGATTGGATGATGAAATTTTCGAAGGTGGTGGTGGTGTCGTCGAGTAGAAGATAGAAATGATGATGAGGATGAAATCTAATCTTTTAACCAAGCTGTCAACTTTTTCCACCGCCTCATCCTTCGCGTACCGCGAAGAGAAGCCAAATAAGGTTTCGCATACCGCGAAGAAATCCGGAGAAATCTCAGATATTTTCAAGCATCGTGTACCGCGTAGAACCCTCAACTCCGCCATAGCGTACCGAGACGAGTCCAATTGTTCAATACTTAGAAACTTTTCTTCGTTTTTTCGATTTCGGGCAATCCAGGACTCCGTTTTGCACACGGTTTTCGCCCACGTTCATCATTTATCGCATGCTATCGATTGGTAATAACTACAATTGTTAAATTAACGTGGATTTCTAGAACGATCAAATGTGCTCGTTTCTTTGATGACGTAATTCGTCGAACGCGATTGTCACAACAATGTCCTCAATTCAATCATGATTCATTAGTTTTCACAAGTCCTCACAACTACTTGTCACAAGCTTATGACAGGAGGGAGGTTAGTCTCTCAGTCTGCTAGTCTACAGAATAGAGGTGGTGAGATAATTAGCAGACACTATGATACTAATATCACCCGTGTCATAAATGATATAGTTGGAATACGTTGACTAAAAATCAAATAGTCTCATTGTCTCATAGGCTCATATTGTCTCATCACATAGGCTTATATAGGGTCATATTGTCTCATCACATAGACTCATATAGGCTCATATTGTCTCATCACATAGGCTCATATAGGCTCATATCACATAGGCTCATAATCACATAACCTCCTAATAACATAGTCACATAATCACGTAGTCTCATAAATATCAGATCTAATCTAATCTTATGAAAATACTAAGGAAAATCTCACAGCTGTAACAGTTATACTCTCATGGATATTACCATTTAGTCTCATGGATATCACAGGTATAGTCTCATAGATATCACATGTATAGTCTCATAGATATCACAAATGTAGTCTCATAGATGTCACCATAGTATAAACATAGTGTTATAAGATCAAATCTTAATACACTTATGTTATTCAGTGAGTGGATGATATCATAAACTTATGTTATTATGACATCATCCTTGATATGTTCTAATGATATGATCAAAATGAAATGAACACGATGCCATGATCTCTAGTCTTTAACATTGTCTTATAAGATCTTGTCTTATTATACAATGTTAGCATACGTGGGGGATGACATCTTAAAGCTATGTTATCACGATGTCATCCTTGATATCCCAAGAAATTTTCTCATATGTTATCTGATATACGTTTAAATATACATATTATTCGACATTATTTCCCCCGGTATAACGATAATAACATGCAAATTCATTCACAAATAGTCCTAATTATTTTTTTTGTGAATTTGCAGGTAAACGACCTTGCTCGGAAGAAAATCAAGCCTTATATGGAATTTCAGCAATTTCTGAGCAAATCCCCATATGCGCACCCCCAGTGGTTCGCCGGTTCGACAGGCCAGTTCACCCAAAAACGACCCCGAACCCCTAACCAGACCGGTCCGATCACCGGTTCCCGGTTCGACCGGTCCGATTTTCAAAACATTGATTAGACGGTTCAAATTCCTTTATCCAAATAATTAAAGGGACTGCCGTTAAAAAAAGATAATTAAAGGTACTTTAATTAGTTACTAGAAAAGTACGTAAAAGAAGCTGAAGAGTCGAAGCAGAATATATATTCGAAGAACATTCGAAGAACATTCGAAGAACATTCGAAGAACGCAAATTTCTTAGGTCGTCATCTTTGATTTTGAAATACGCATTAATCAAGGGAAGTTGAAAGCTAAGGTTGATGATCAACTGTATATATATTGTTTGTTTAAAAGCATGTATATAAAGATATTTTTGACTTGTATTTGGTTATATATCTTGTTCTTCCATAGGCCGACATGTTCATCTCGAGAAGAAAACATGAACCAGCACACTATATGCTCAAGATCGACTCCTTTTCCCTTCTTTACGAAGCTGCAACCTCCAAGATTGAATCTGATGTTTTTGAAGCCAGTGGTCATAAATGGTCACCTTTCGAACTGTTTTAAACCCTATTTTTCATCACTGAAATTAAATGAAGCTAGTTTATATATCTGAATCTTTAACATCGTTAATTTAATTATTGAAATCATTATCAGGAGGCTTGATTTATTTCCAAACAAAGGCGGTCACATATCTCTGCATGTGGTAATTTGTAACACTGGAAGTGACTCAAAAGGATGGGAGGTCTGTGTTGATGTCAGTTTTTTTGTTTATGATTATATACATCACAACTATGTAACTTTTCAAGGTAAGTAGTGTTTTTTTTTAATTTTTAATTTATTTTTTGGTTTCCATTCATGGGTATTTTTTAAATGTATTTATTTTTTAGATGTGAATGGGCATAGGACAAAGTTTCACGAGACGAAGGCGACATGGGGTTTTGATAAACTAATATCCACGGAGTCATTTATGGAAAGTGAAAATGGGTACCTTTTCAATGATTCATGTGTGTTTGGAGTTGAGATCATTGAAGTACCCCAGTTTACACGATTAGATCGGTGCCTGTTGATGACAAAGCCTCTACCAACTATGAATACTTTCACTTGGACCATCCAAAATTTTTCATCTCTAACAGAGAAGATCTTGATTTCAGATGCATTCAAAATTGGCAAAGTCAAGTGGTCCAACTTTCACAGTCTATAAGGATATCATTTGGATGTTTTTTTAATTTCTTTAATCAGAAAAGCATTTGATTTATAAGGATCTTATGAATGTATTTTGATTCCAGGTATTTATCACTATATCCCAAAGGATACGGTTTAGGTGAAGGTACACATTTGTCAATATTTTTAGCAGTTATGATGCCATGTCGCTTACAAATGGTTGGAAAATTTTTGCAGACTGCAAATTTCAGATTAAAAATCAGAGTACCGAAAGCGATTTAATGAGAGGTAATTTAAATATATGCGCTGTTCAAAAAAAAATTAATATATGCAAAAGTAATTATTATTTATTATTAGACCTTGTGCAATGTAAAGTCCCCATCACACCATCATCACGTGAGAGGCCCCAAACCCCTCAGTTGGCAAACATTAAACCTATACTCTTTAGATCATATTTACATTATCATAGCAGCGGAATGTTGGGTAACAACATAAATATCATACAGATCTAAACAAACTTTTACACATTAAACATAACCCACTCTTCTAACAGTCACATAATACAGCCAATCTATGCCAGGGGTAGTCTTCAATATATGCCATGAGCTTTCCTGGTCTCCTTTCTCAAACCATTCAACCTGATATGCATGCTAAACAAGTCAGCTTTCGCTGGTGAGTTCTAAGTTAACTTTTCATAAAAGTTAAATCTTTAATATGCATAAAACATTAGCCTTCACTGCCGACCGAAGTCAACAGTCTCAATCATACTAAACATAAAACATTTCATATACATAACATACATGACATCATAACATCAATCATACAGTGCATAAATGTAGCCTGTACTGTTGACCGAAGTCAACACGTTATGCATGCATAATACTTCCTCAACTGGCGACACACAGTCGACAGGCCTGTTCTTTCACAGGACTTATGCCTGTTCTTTCACAGGACTTCTGCCTATTCTTTCACAGGACTTATGCCTGTTCTTTCACAGGACTTCTTAAACCATCAACCGAAATTGACGGCTCATACCGGTACAAGACTTCTTGACATACATCATTCATACATAACATGGTTTAAATCATTTAAACCATCATAATCATAAACCATTATAATCATAAATCATTATCTGCACCGCAGTGCTCAACATTTGCCCAACCGTAGCCGGGACCTCAAAATCGCATTTTCTAATTAACCTCGGCCGAGACTTTTAAAATCATTCATTTCTCAACCGTAGTTGAGTCTTTAAAATATCCTTGACATCTCAGCTGAGGCTCTTAAAATCATTTACTTCTCAACTGTAGTTGAGACTTAAAGCATTATTTACTTTGAAACGTTCTTTACTTGAAAACATTCTTTACCTGACCTTAATCAGGTTAGTGTCACTTTCATACATTAACTTTACAACTTGAAACATTCTTTACTTTAACATATTCTCTCATCTGACCGTAGCCAGATAAAACAATCATTTACCTAAAATAACTTTATAACATGCATATCAGCCCTAAAATGTTAAAATAGTAAAAGAGGGCTCATAGAACTCACCTGATGTCTTACTGTAGCAAGATCACTCACAAACTGGTACTAATGGTGAATTTCTGCATTCGTTTACACTTAATAAGTCATTTATGTTTTAACCTACTGATTAGATCTTTCTGAACGTTCAATGTCAAAGACATTGCCTTAAAAGTCATCAAGTAGTTAATGTTGTTGATTATAATGCTAAAACAGTTCTTAAACAGATTAATGGCTTAGAAATGATAAATCCTTATAATTGATTACCCAGATATCATGAAATATCACAATGTAATCTTAGAATAGGTTTAATAACCATGTTTAACATACTAATCTGACTCTTATCATAAACATCAGATAATCGTTCAATAAGTATGTTAATGATTGTGATTAGTTTGAAACACTTAGATTTAACCTTTGCATTTCAAAGATTAATCAAACTAACCATCTACATTGTCATAATCAAATGGATTAAACCATTATAACCATAGTTGTGATTTCATGCGAACCGGGCATTACAACGGATCAAAACAAGGATTTAACCGTTAGAACATCGTGTTCTTCATTTCTAATCAATCCTAGCCATCATCTAGGCAATAATTAACAATCCTAACTATATCATTAAGTTCAAAATCAAGATCTAATCAATCAAAATCAAACTAGAAGGTTAGAACAAATCATTACCTAATCTGACAGGTTTCTGCGGGTAAAACAACGATCAGGACTTGTAAACACGTTCCCTGGCTTCAAATATACGATCTGATGGCTTCAACAGGTTGTTTGGAGGGTGTTTTGCTTGTGTTCTTCGTCTGTAGATCGTCTGAGTTCGAAAATGTAAAAATAATTAACTTTGCATGAAATCTGATGAAGTAGATCAGATTGTTGCACCGCCACACCCGTCGCGTACCGCGACCAGAAGCCAAAAAGGGCTTCGCGTACCGCGAAGAAATCCGGAGGATTTTAGATATTTTAGGTCCGTCGCGTACCGCGAAGGATCCTCAAATCTCCGTCGCGTACCGCGTCGAGTCCAGAAGTTCAATACTTTGAAAATTTTCTTCGTTTCGTGATTCCGGACAATCCGTAACTCCGTTTTGCGCACGGTTTTCGCCTACGTTCATCATTTCTCGTGTACTATCAATCTGTAGTAATTACCACTGTCAATTCAACATAGATTTTATACAGGATCAAATGTGCTAATTATTCGGTTGTTACAAATCTACCCTCCTTACAATAGGTTTCGTCCTCGAAACCTGTTACGTTTCTAACAAATGTGGGTAGAGTCGTTTCATCTCGTCTTCAGTCTCCCATGTCGTCTCAGATCCTTTTCGATGTTTCCATTGAACCTTAACTTGCCTAATCACCTTGTTACTTAACTGTTTTTCTTTCGTATCAACAATTGCAACGGGTTCTTCTATGTAGTTTAATTGCTCATCAACTTCAATGTCATTTAACGGCACATATGCTACATCATCTGCTAGACATTTTCTCAAATGTGAAACGTGGAATGTCGGATGAATTCCACTCAGTTCATCTGGTAGATCTAATCGGTAAGCTACCTTACCGACCCGTGCTATTATTTGAAAAGGTCCAATAAATCTCGGACTCAGCTTTCCTCTTTTCCTGAATCGAATAACTCCCTTCCATGGTGAAACTTTTAACAATACTTGATCCCCTACTTCAAATTCTATTGGCCTCCGTCTTTTATCGGCATAGGACTTTTGTCGATCCTGTGCAGCTTTCATTCGTGCTTTAACTAATTGGAGCTTTTCGGTCAAATCAACTACTGCAGCTTTACTTCCTACTTCTTTCTGTCCTACACCTCCCCAACATACCGGTGTCCTACAACGCCGTCCATACAATGCCTCGTATGGTGGCATTCCAATACTAGCATGATAGCTATTGTTGTACGAGAATTCCACCAATGGTAAATGATCATCCCAACTACCACCGAAATCAATAATACAAGCTTTGAGCATATCCTCTAAAGTTTGGATAGTCCTTTCAGACTATCCATCTGTCTGAGGATGATATGCAGTGCTGATATTGAGCCTTGTACCCATTGATTCATGAAACCATTTCCAGAATCTTGATACAAATCGCGTGTCACGATCTGACACTATAGAAACTGGAACTCCATGTCTTGTAATTATTTCTTTTACAAATAATTCAGACAGTTTCTCCGAAGTATAAGTCTCTCGTATAGGCAAGAAATGAGCACTTTTCGTTAACCGGTCTACAATCACCCAAATAGCATCATGATGTTTCGCCGTAAGAGGCAATTTAGTAATAAAATCCATGGTAATGTGTTCCCATTTCCATTCTGGGACTTCTAAAGGTTGTACATAACCATAGGGTTTCTGGTGTTCAGCTTTTACTTGCGCACATGTCAAACATTTATTTACATACTGCATTACATTAAACTTCATACCTGGCCACCAATAATCTTTTCGAAGGTCTTGATACATTTTCGTTGCACCAGGATGAATAGAGTAACGTGACTTATGTGCTTCGTCTAGAATCCTTGACCTGATGTCCCCATTTCGTGGAACCCACATTCGACCAAATCGAATCTTAACACCACATTCATTTTCTTCTAGACTTTTAACCTGACCAAATATTCTTTCGAATCCCACATTTTCTTCCTTTAATCCTTCCTTCTGCGCATCCTTGAGTTCATTTAGAAAATCTGGTGTGATTACCAAACTGTAAGACTTAATTTGTATAGCAGAGTGTTCTGTCTTACGACTTAGAGCATCAGCCACCACATTGGCCTTGCCCGGGTGATACAAGATCTCACAGTCATAATCTTTGAGCAGTTCAAGCCATCTTCTTTGTCTCATATTCAAATCCTTCTGTTCAAAGAAGTATTTTAAACTTTTGTGATCTGTGTAGATTGTACATTTAACTCCATATAAATAATGCCTCCAAATTTTTAAAGCAAATACCACAGCAGCCAATTCCAAATCATGTGTTGGATAATTAGCTTCATGGGTTTTCAATTGTCTTGAGGCATATGCTATTACCTTTCCCCTTTGCATAAGTACACAACCCAAACCCAGATAAGACGCATCTGAGTACACAACCATGTCTTCATTACCATCCGACAGTGTTAAAATAGGAGCTTCAGTTAACCTCTTCTTTAGTTCTTCAAAAGCTTGGACCTGAGTTGGACCCCAATCATATTTTACTTCCTTCCTCGTCAATTTTGTTAATGGTGTAGCAATCCTGGAGAAATCCTGGATAAATCTTCTATAATAACCTGCTAATCCAAGAAAGCTACGAACTTCCGTTGGTGTTTTCGGAGGATTCCATTTCATAACTGCTTCAACTTCAGCTGGGTCCACCATTATGCCTTCTGGACTAATAACATGACCTAAAAATTGTACTTCCCGTAGCCAAAAGGCACATTTAGAGAATTTAGCATAAAACTTTTCTCTTCTTAGTATTTCAAGAACTTCCTGGATATGACACGCATGATCACCTTCACTCCTTGAGTATATTAATATATCGTCAATAAACACAATCACTGATCGGTCTAACATAGGTCTGCACACCCGATTCATCAAATCCATAAACGCCGCAGGTGCGTTTGTTAATCCGAAAGACATCACAAGAAACTCATAGTGTCCATAACGTGTGCGAAATGCTGTCTTCGGAATGTCTTGTTTTCTCACCTTTAGTTGATGATACCCTGATCTGAGATCAATTTTAGAAAACCAACTTGCCCCTTGCAATTGATCGAATAGATCATCAATCCTTGGTAACGGATACTTATTCTTTATTGTGAGCTTATTCAATTCCCTATAATCAATACACATTCTCATACTTCCATCCTATTTCTTTACAAACAACACTGGTGCACCCCAAGGTGACATACTCGGTCGTATAAAACCTTTGTCTAGAAGGTCTTGTAGTTGGGTCATTAATTCTTTCATTTCCGTTGGAGCCAGACGGTACGGTGCCTTGGCGACAGGTTGAGCTCCTGGCACAACATCAATTTGGAATTCGATTTCCCGATCAGGTGGAAGTCCTGGCAAATCCTCAGGAAATACATCAGGAAAGTTACACACCACGGGTACGTCTTCCAATTCTTTTACCTTAATTTATTTATCAATAACATAAGCCAGATAAGCCCCACACCCTCGCCTCATAAATTCACTTGCCTTAATCATTGAAATGACTTTAGGCGCGTTAAACACTTTATCCCCGTAAACCGTTACTGAACTCCCATTAAGAGCCGTTAAGAAAATCATATTTCGTCGACAAACAATGTTAGCCTCATGTTTGGCCAACCAATCCATACCCAACACTACATCGAAACCTCCTAACGTAATCACAAATAATTTAACAGGGAATCTATGACCTTCTATATCAATGTAACAATCATCATCAATAGCCTTCGTTACTCTAGTAGATTTACCAAGAGCTGTTTCTATGTTAAAGACATTTTCTATCTTTTTAACATTTGCACACAGTTTATCACAAAAAGCAATAGCCACAAAGCTCATACTTGCACCAGAATCAAATAGAACTGACGCAGGGATATCATTAATCAAGAATGTACCTGTCACCACATCCGGGTCTTTATCTGCCTGATCCTTAGTCATAGTAAAGGCACGAGCTTTTGCCTTTTGCTTCTCACCTCCTTTGCTACTTTCAGGTTTGATGGCTTCAGTAGGCATTATCTTTGGTTTAAAACAATTCCTGCTCACGTGACCGATTCCACCACAATTGTAACATTTTGGCATATTCGGGCAATCATAAGAGAGATGTCCAATCTTTCCACAACGATAGCACAAAGTAGTTCCCGTAAGACATTCTCCCCTATGTCTCTTTCCACACTTAGGGCATTTTTCAATTTCTTCGGTTCTAAACCTTTTCATAGGCGGTCCGGATTTGTCATTTCTGTTTCTTTTAAATTTAGGTGACCATTTTTGCTTCGGTTCCTCCTTTGTTGGTTCAGCTTCAACAACATCATCCCAGACAATACCGCTAATTTCTACGGCTGATTCAAAAGTTCTAGGAGCATGCGCCTTTACATGTGTTCGGACTTTAGGCGGTAGTCCTTCCACATATAGCTTCAATCTGCGTTCCTCCGTGTTTACCAAATGAGGAACCAGTCTTGACATTTCATTAAATTTTGACGTATATTGCCGATGGTTCATACGTCCAGCTTTCAAAGTCAGAAATTCCCGCTCGATTTTATCAATTTCATTCTTTGGACAGAAGTGTTTTATAACTAATTCCTTCAAGTCCTCCCATTTAAAACCCTCCACATCAGTAGTGGTCTTTGACTGCTTAACAGTGTTCCACCAATGTAGAGCTTCTTCAGTAAATGAGTGAGCTGCAAATTTCACAGCTTGATCTTCCCGGCATTCACTGATAGCAATAACCGCCTCCATAGCCGAAACCCAATGACAGGTGGCCACAGCATCCTTCTTACCATCAAATGAGGGTGGATTGCATCCTTTGAAGGCCTTGTAATCACAACCCTTCCATTTCTCTGACGTAGAATCACTGTTCTTAGTTCCGGTGATCACAACTTCTTCTTCTTTGGTGCTCTCCTTAGTTTCTTCAGACTTTTCTTTCAAAGTATCCTTCAGTATTTTTGTAACCAAAGTTGGTAGCTTATCATCCAAAACTTTACAGACCTCATCAGAAATAGCCTTCACTACGATAGGCTCTAGAGTAAACTCGTTTTCATCTTCCGGTTGCTCGTTGTGCTCGTAGTCGTCTTCATTGACGGGTTCTTCATTCTCGATATGTGGTTCTTCAGGTTCCTGTGGTTGCTTACGTGGTCTACCCCTTTGTCCAGTCATTTAACTACCTACAAGATGCATCAATTGGAGAGTCAGTACAGGTTTAGTTTAGCACGAAATAAGCTTTGTAAATCGTTAATGACGTTGATCAGGTGTTATTAACCATTTACCTAACTCATAGGCTCTAAACGTTTCCCATCACGTCACCCCAAAGTGCATGACTCTAACTATCTTTCTAACCTTACACCTATGTCTTAACTCATACATAACATTTAGCTCATGGCATCAAACTACCCTTGACTGGCATTCTTATCCTTCAGTCCCATTTTCAGTTTAAGTCCAGTCATTAGGGATGACCGGATCTCTCAAACGATGGCTCTGATACCAACTTGAGAGGCCCCAAACCCCTCAGTTGGCAAACATTAAACCTATACTCTTTAGATCATATTTACATTATCATAGCAGCGGAATGTAGGGTAACAACATAAATATCATACAGATCTAAACAAACTTTTACACATTAAACATAACCCACTCTTCTAACAGTCACATAATACAGCCAATCTATGCCAGGGGTAGTCTTCAATATATGCCATGAGCCTTCCTGGTCTCCTTTCTCAAACCATTCAACCTGATATGCATGCTAAACAAGTCAGCTTTCGCTGGTGAGTTCTAAGTTAACTTTTCATAAAAGTTAAATCTTTAATATGCATAAAACATTAGCCTTCACTGCCGACCGAAGTCAACAGTCTCAATCATACTAAACATAAAACATTTCATATACATAACATACATGACATCATAACATCAATCATACAGTGCATAAATGTAGCCTGTACTGTTGACCGAAGTCAACACGTTATGCATGCATAATACTTCCTCAACTGGCGACACACAGTCGACAGGCCTGTTCTTTCACAGGACTTATGCCTGTTCTTTCACAGGACTTCTGCCTGTTCTTTCACAGGACTTATGCCTGTTCTTTCACAGGACTTCTTAAACCATCAACCGAAATTGACGGCTCATACCAGTACAAGACTTCTTGACATACATCATTCATACATAACATGGTTTAAATCATTTAAACCATCATAATCATAAACCATTATAATCATAAATCATTATCTGCACCGCAGTGCTCAACATTTGCCCAACCGTAGCCGGGACCTCAAAATCGCATTTTCTAATTAACCTCGGCCGAGACTTTTAAAATCATTCATTTCTCAACCGTAGTTGAGTCTTTAAAATATCCTTGACATCTCAGCTGAGGCTCTTAAAATCATTTACTTCTCAACTGTAGTTGAGACTTAAAGCATTATTTACTTTGAAACGTTCTTTACTTGAAAACATTCTTTACCTAACCTTAATCAGGTTAGTGTCACTTTCATACATTAACTTTACAACTTGAAACATTCTTTACTTTAACATATTCTCTCATCTGACCGTAGCCAGATAAAACAATCATTTACCTAAAATAACTTTATAACATGCATATCAGCCCTAAAATGTTAAAATAGTAAAAGAGGGCTTATAGAACTCACCTGATGTCTTACTGTAGCAAGATCACTCACAAACTGGTACTAATGGTGAATTTCTGCATTCGTTTACACTTAATAAGTCATTTATGTTTTAACCTACTGATTAGATCTTTCTGAACGTTCAATGTCAAAGACATTGCCTTAAAAGTCATCAAGTAGTTAATATTGTTGATTATAATGCTAAAACAGTTCTTAAACAGATTAATGGCTTAGAAATGATAAATCCTTATAATTGATTACCCAGATATCATGAAATATCACAATGTAATCTTAGAATAGGTTTAATAACCATGTTTAACATACTAATCTGACTGTTATCATAAACATCAGATAATCGTTCAATAAGTATGTTAATGATTGTGATTAGTTTGAAACACTTAGATTTAACCTTTGCATTTCAAAGATTAATCAAACTAACCATCTACATTGTCATAATCAAATGGATTAAACGATTATAACCATAGTTGTGATTTCATGCGAACCGGGCATTACAACGGATCAAAACAAGGATTTAACCGTTAGAACATCGTGTTCTTCATTTCTAATCAATCCTAGCCATCATCTAGGCAATAATCAACAATCCTAATTATATCATTAAGTTCAAAATCAAGATCTAATCAATCAAAATCAAACTAGAAGGTTAGAACAAATCATTACCTAATCTGACAGGTTTCTGCGGGTAAAACAACGATCAGGACTTGTAAACACGTTCCCTGGCTTCAAATATACGATCTGATGGCTTCAACAGGTTGTTTGGAGGGTGTTTTGCTTGTGTTCTTCGTCTGTAGATCGTCTGAGTTCGAAAATGTAAAAATAATTAACTTTGCATGAAATCTGATGAAGTAGATCAGATTGTTGCACTGCCACACCCGTCGCGTACCGCGACCAGAAGCCAAAAAGGGCTTCGCGTACCGCGAAGAAATCCGGAGGATTTTAGATATTTTAGGTCCGTCGCGTACCGCGAAGGATCCTCAAATGTCCGTCGCGTACCGCGACGAGTCCAGAAGTTCAATACTTTGAAAATTTTCTTCGTTTTGTGATTCCGGACAATCCGTAACTCCGTTTTGCGCACGGTTTTCGCCTACGTTCATCATTTCTCGTGTACTATCAATCTGTAGTAATTACCATTGTCAATTCAACATAGATTTTATACAGGATCAAATGTGCTAATTATTCGGTTGTTACATCACGCTTCATTACACATAATATTATGAGTTATGGAATGTCTTTAGGTCCTTTTTTTAATGTGTATAGTGAATGCTTGAAATGATGCATCCTAAGATTTGTTACCACTTTCTATATATTCCTTTGTGGGGCTTGTCCATGGATGCACTATCTTTCTATGTATTTTCCAGTCTTTTCTTTTATGTTTTGAGCTTCTGATTAGGTGCGCTAGGGTCTTTGTCATTTGATTTCCCCTTTCTTCCCATTGCTGTTTTTTTGCTGTCATATAGTGACCCTCTAATAATAAACTATATATGGTTTGTTTTTGTTGAGATTTGTTGGATTGGTACGGTCCCAATGAGTAGGGATATGGTGCATCTTTGGCTCTAAAGTCTAAAGTCTCTCGAGTGGTCGGTTTGTTTTCTTGGAATGTGGTTCTCTTGGATCTTCGATTTATTAACAGTTTTAATGAACTTATTTTTTTCTTGAGAATAGAAAACGTATAAAGCTATCTTTTTTAAATACAAAATCAGGGCTTGAATTCTTGAAATACCAACTTTTGTTTTTTTTATTATTGTGTTGTTCATGCTATTGAAGATTTGTATTTTTGATGAGATTTTGCGTTTTATGCTTTTCAGGATTCGATAATTGGTTTTGCAACTCGAAAAGCAAGGGCTTTCCAACTTTTATGTTGTTGAGTGAACTCATTTACTCGAAAAATGGCTTCTTATTGAATGATAATCTTATTGTTGAAGTAGAGTTTTTAGTAATTGGAACGCTTAGAAATTTCATTTGAAACATGTTTCTTGTATGTTTTATTATTTATTTTAAGATTATATATGGGATTAATATGTTATTGTAGTTTGCGTTTAATTTATTAATTTAACAGTTGATAGCTATAAGGTTATGTGAAATGGTTTCTAATTAGTTTTTCTCTCTTATCTGTTTTTGTAATCTGTGTCACATTATATATCGTTCTGAGTACATTTATTTATCTATATAATGATCATCATCATCATTTTCATTTCTTCTTCTGTTTCAATTCACCAATCAAAGCGACCCTTCTTCCGATCAAAATCACGCATCAAACCACGATGAACAAAAAATGTTGTTTACTGTCGTACGCCTCCCCACGCACCACAAAGGTATCATTATTTCATTACATAAAGCCTAAAAATGTTATGTTGTGCATGTCTCTTATTCAAATGTGCTTTGCATTATTGTGAGAGTTAGTTTATGGTATGGTTCATTGTTCTTATGATACTCATCAATTCTCGAAAACCATTAAAACTAGTTTTATACCGTCCAATAGCGGGGTACTTTGTTGTAATATTTTTGTTATTTAATTAATTAATTTTTTAAGTTTTAACAATAGTTCGATTTAATTTATATCCATTTCAACCCAAGACACATGAAATGTGTCAAAACATGAGACGGCATGTGTCAATGATCCGTATGTAGCGAAAAACTGTCAGAAACCGTTGAAAACCGGCATATAATTGTTGTAGTCGCCTAATTTACATGGTCGTTATTTATTCTTGATGAATTTCAGCGGATAAGAATTCATTTAGAGTCGGTTGACTTCACTGGCGTCTATATATATATATATAATTTTTGGGGTCTAGCGTAAGTAAAAAAATAGGCCTCCATAAACTTAATAACTTATTATAAAAATTTAATAATACAACAATAATTGTAATAAAAAATATATATAAGAAGATGATTCAAATGTTAATAAACCAAATGTGATCTTTATAAATAAAATATGATAATAGTTTTTTGCTGGCTTTAAATTTAAATGAGCTAATAGCAATTAGATGCTTGGTAAATTAGTTTAGTTAAAAGATATTTGAATAATAATTAACTTAAGATAAATCAAATGCTAATAAGAAAGTGCTAAAATTAAAACAATTTAAAATTAGTTATAGGCTTTTATCTAAAGTAAATATATGCCTGTAATCATATAAAAACTCTTTTATAAAGCAATAACTTATTAACTATAATTCAATGTTTATTATAAAAAAACAAGTTTATAATATCGTGTCACATGGTTCTTAATTATTTTTTAAATGACATTATTTTTTTATAAAAATTATACTATTATACTCGTATTATTTTTCTTTATTATTTCGTTGTAATATTGACTATGCTTTTTTTCATATCTTCGTATTTATATCAAGGTATGCGTGTTTAAAAATAAAAAACTGTTTAAAATAAAAACCAAACCGTATATGTGATAAAAAACCAATCGAATTCTGAATTTAGTTTTTCAGTTTGATAAATGGTTTCAATTTTATTTAAATTCGGTTTTTTCGATTAATCAAGTAAACCAAATTTAAATATAAATTAGTAATTAACATGTTACGTGATGACGTCAAAACATGTAGGATCGGGTTGCTAAATCTAAACAACACTTGAACAAGTATTTCTCACTAAGTTCTAACAGATGCGGAATTTTCTGTTAGAGTAATCTCACAATCACACTCAAGATGACAAAGCAATAATCGTTGAACAATAATAATAACACAAGAGTAATTTCAAGCTCAAGGATATATTTCTCTTAAAAAGTTTAAGTGTACAAGCAAAAGCACAAGCGCACTCACCCACCCTTCGGTGAACATACAATGAGAGGTTATATAGCCGAGGCTACAACCGTATACACTTAGGAATACAAGTTGGGTATACTAGACAAGTACATAAAGTAAAGCTTATTCTAGTATGTTGAGTGTCTTAACAGGCTAAGACACTCAGTCATAATTATTATACAAATAGACATTGACTTTACAAAGACTACTAAATACAAAAGACATTTAATGTTATAGATCTTCAAGGCTTCAGTTGATCTTTTGCATTTAATGCAGCATGGGAGAAGTAAGGCACTTTATCTGACTCATTACATGTTGTCTTTGTCTTTTCTCAGACCAGCATGTCTTGTGTCAGTACCTTTTTGTACTTTGAAAGTATTCAGCTACAGTCTTTGATTTAGGAATCTTTTCGGAAGTCTTTGTCAGCAGAGGAATGTCTTCGGAAGCTTTTGTTCTTCAGAAGCAACTTCTGAAGCTTTGAATCTACTAGATGCTGATCCTTCCGAAGCAGTTGTCTTGTATACCTTTCGGTAGGAGTAAGTTATCCTTCGGAAGTAATGTTGCTTCCGAAGAGTAATTTCTTCCTTCCGAAGAGTATTAGTCTTTGTAGCACTTATACTTAGACAAAATAGAAAGTTTGGTGAGCATCAGCCTTTATTAGTCTTTACAGTCTCCCCCTAGGCTGATGCTACCAAAACTTCCTATGGAATCCTTCTTACTATCTTTTCTCCCCTCAGGACCTGAGCCCTTGCCTTTGCCCATCTGACTGCTTGCCTCCCTTCTTGTCCTTCGTCTGGATTTTCAAGAGGAAGCTTCTCCAAATCAAAGACAAAGGGTGCAGCCAACGCAAACAACTGCACCAAATTCACAACCTTTATTCCTCCATTGCTCAGAGTGAGAGTAAACCTTTTGTGAAGTCTACTGTAGCTCCAGTTTACAACAGGGACATAGGTATGATGGTGTTGTGAATCAAATAGATCCTTTGGATGATCTTTGGGCATTGAAGCTCCTGGTTTGGCCTTTGATCCTGGGGGAGGTGATTCTGGCTCAGAGTCAGAGGAGATAGCAGATGTTCTCTTTTTCCTTCTGGCTATGCTCTTTTTTCTTGTAAATCTTGGTCTGGCTTGAGCAATAGCTTGATTCCTCTGATCTCTGGCTTGTTGGGCTTCCACGGTTGATCCTACTGCTGCACCTGTTGTTGCAGTAGGCTGTGACCCAACATCCTCAGTTACTGAGGGTTCAGTTCTCCTCTCATCAGCCTGTGTTTGTCTCCATGGTTGAGTTCTTCATAGGGCCTAGCTGCCGAGCATGGAACCCATATTCCAGGAGAAAGGCCTTGTTCTTGTCTCTGTAGGCCTTATCTTTTTGTGCCTTAGTTAGCTTCTTTTGGACTTTGGTTGCAGCAGCTGCCTGTTCTTGCTGCTGCACTTTGTCCAGCTCGACAGCCATCTGAGGCACCGACCATCCCCATACTTCATCAAAGTTGTATCCTTTCTCTTCAAGCAGAGCAGAGAATCTAACTCTTTCTTCATCCTGAGAGGTGTCTGGTCGGCCCTTCATCTTTTTGGGAAACCTCTCCTCTTGTGCTGCTTCCTCCTCTGGGGTTAGCTTCCTTTTTCCTTTGTCATCAGCAGTTAATTTTACCCCAGAGGAGATTTCTCCTGTAGCCTCACCAATTGGTTCATCGGCAATTAGCTCCTCTGTGGAGGAATCATCAATAATGACTGGGCCTTCGGAAGCAGCTGCAGCTTCGGAGTTAACCTCAGCATTCACTGTCTCCTCCAGTTGACCAATCACCTTGGATGATTCCTTATTAGTTTCCACAAAGAGCTCAGGAGAGGAGGAGAGGTCTTCAGCAGCTTCTGTCCCAGAAGGGGACACAGGTTCCATGGATATTTGTTCTTGTGTAGTTTCTTCCATGGTAACCTGGGCTGCAGTCTCAGAAGGAGACTTAGTCCCAGAAGGGGACAAGTGAGTCTCAGCTTGAGACTTAGTCCCAGAAGGGGACTGAGGTTCCAAAAAGACATTTGTTGTTTGCTTTTCAGTCTCTTTGGCAACCTCCCTAGTATCCTCAGAAGAAGAAGAAGAGGAAGTAGAAGAATCTTGAAAGTAGGTACCCAAGAAGTCATCCCATTCAGCAGTCAAAGTGACTATGGATGGGTTAACTTCCTGTGCACCCTCCTCTTCTCTTGCTTCTGAACCTGACCCTGCAGTGGGTACATTCTCCCCCTTTTTGGTAGCATCAGGGGAGGTGAAAGTGGTAGTAGCAGGATCAGGGTGAAAGGGATGTAGAGTGACAGGGGGACGCCTCCTGAGGTCCAGAATAGTGGCATCTTTGGTCTGGACCTCAAGCCGCAGGGTAGCTACTTCTGCTTCCAACTGAGCCACCCTGGCTTGGAGGGATGTTATAGTAGCCGTCAATTCCTGTGTGTGTGTGCCCTCATCTACCTTAGTAGAGTCATTGGGCGATGGAGTCTTGAGCCTAGCTCCTGCATCTCCACCACCAGATGTGGTTTCTTGGCACCCTGGATTCCCTTCATTGAGAAGAACCTCAAAGAAGTCCTCCCCAATATAGGTTGCCGCAGGTGAGGTCCTATTGCCTGTACCACTGTCCTGTGGATCTTGATTAAGATCAACAGTAGTGGCAGCCTCACCTGTATTGACCCCTTCAGAACTACTGGGGCCAACCTCTGATATAATAGGCTCTGGGTCAGGAAACCTTGCCTGTAACTGTGTCACCACTCTCATTAAAGTTTGGGTAGTGGGAGAGAGTGGTTCCTCCACAGTTAGAACAGGGGTTCCTTGAGCCTGGGTATTAGTTTGGGTGGGGGGCATTTCTGGATGATATGAACCTGGAGACCTGGGAGACAGTCTCTGATCTAGTGGAGTTGCTTCAGGTGAAGCAGACTCAAGAATGGGGTTTTCTCTTTGAATATTCTCAGATATGTTTTGGGACATATGCTGAGGGCTTTCAGGCTGGTTAAGGGCAGCCACAGGTTCCAGAGGAGAAACCTGTGGATCAACAAGAGGTGTGGCTTTCACCTTAGGTAGGACTGTGCCCTGGGCAGTCCTTTTAACCTTTTTCTTGTTGGGATCAGAAGAAGGAGCCTGAGCAACTGTAGAGAGTTGCACAGGGGTTCGTTTGCGTTTGTAAGTGATCTTTATGGGGTGAGGAACAGAAGTGGAAGGTGTGGGTTCAGCATCTGTGGGGTTAACAGAGCTGTCACCTTCAAGAGTATGTGACTCCATAGATGGAAGAAGGGGAGTGAATTTCCCAGAAAACTGATTACCCTTCTTCTTTAGTTGCACAAAAACCTTGGAAGAAACCAAGGGCATTTTGTATGTATTCTCAGTTAGATTGAGGGAGGTGCCCAACTCCTCATTAAAGATCTGTTGCAAAAACCTGGGGTACATACAAAATTTCTTTGGGGACGAAATATTGTCAACCAAATTATTAAAAATAAAAGCAGAAAAGTTAAACAGTTGGTTGGAGACCAAACCATGAATAGCCGAAGCTAAGTCAGATGGAATTTGATCCCAACCCCCAGTTTTATTGGAAAGGCAGTGAAGGAACAAATGTATGAGGTACTTGTAATTATAGGACACTCTACCCTTCAAATAGGTTGTTGTAGGGAGAGGACCTTCGTACCCCATCGACTGAAATGTCGATGCTACCTCATCCTTTGTGAATGAGACCTTTCCACCGGCATCATTTAGTCTGAGATGCCGACAGATGGTCTCCACATTGATAGAAATAGGATGAGCATCAATGGTGGCATTGAGAGTCCGACCATCGGAAGACGAAGAAACTGAACAAGATGCCCAAAACTGTTGGTGATGAGATTCATACACCAAGGGCTGAGAGGTGAGAGCGAAGAAATACCTGCTCCTTTGAAGAAAGGAGACGATTGGAGCGAAATCAGCATCATGTTCTGCTGATAGCTCCGCTGGAACATTGTGAGCAGGTTTGAATGCAAGAAGATCCATGGCAGTTTGTGATTTTTAGGTTACAATTTGGGAGAAAGAAGAGAAGAAAATTTTAAAGTGAAACGGTGAGAGAAAACGAATGGGCGGGAGACCTTTATATACCTTCGGATTTCAGCATTTAATATATAGACACATTAAATTTGAGATCCGGATGTCAGAAACAGGTCTTCCGATGACAGCTGGTTTCACAATAAATGTTTAAAATTCATTAAGGTCCAAGGGGCTTCCAAAGATGTGACTTTCGGAAGAAGTGATTCTTCGGAAGAAGTTTAAGAACCAAAAAGTTTTTCAGAAGAGTTTTGCTTCCGAAGTATAAATTTTATACTGTCGGAAGCACTGCTTCTGAAGTATCAGAAGCAATGGTTAGGAAGTATAAAGTTAATACATCGGAAGCATTACTTCTGAAGTATCAGATAAGTATATTATATAAAATGTTCTTCGGAAGAAACTTTCTTCTGAAGAGTATTATCAGAAAATTAAGCTTCCGAAGTTAATGTATCGGAAGAGTATTACTTCAGAAGGTAAATCAGCTTCTGAAGTGTTAGACCTTCCGACAGAGGAAGAAATAATGCTTTTGAAGACTTAACCTATCTTCTGCTGAGTAGTTACTCATCAGAAGGTAAGTTAAGTTTATCTTCCGAAGAATTATTCATTCCGAATTATTTCATTTACTCAAAGTTAATCATTCCAATAGATGTTATTAAGTACATGAATCTTCCTTCATCAAATGCCTTGGTGAATAGATCAGCCAAATTATGTTCTGAATCAACTTTGACTAAATGGATCAACTTCTTTTCTGCACAGTCTCTGATGAAATGATATCTGATGTCAATGTGCTTGGTCTTGGAATGCTTGACAGGATTATTGGTGATGGAGATTGCACTAGAATTATCTATCTGAATAGGAGTATTGAACAGATCTACTCCATAATCCTTCATCTGATTTTGAATCCAGATGACTTGTGCACAGCAACTTGAAGCAGCTATGTATTCAGCTTCTGCAGTAGAAATAGAAACACATGACTGTTTCTTGCATTGCCAAAATACAATCCTGGATCCAAGAAATTGACATCCTCCTTATGTGGATTTCTTGCTGATGTTACACCCTCCATAATCACTGTCTGTGTAAGCCATGAACTGAAAGTCTTCATTTTTAGGATACCATAATCCTAGACTTGATGCTCCTTTGAGGTATCTAAAGATTCTTTTCACAGCCAGCATATGTGAGACTTTGGGATTGGCCTGAAATCTTGCACATATACAAGTTGCAAACATGATATCTGGCCTGCTTGCTGTGAGATACATCAAAGAGACTATCATTGCTCTGTACTGGTGCTGATCAACATCCTCCCCCTCAAGATCTGGGCTAAGAGATGTTGTTTTGGACATAGGAGTTCCCAGTGCTTTACAATCAGAGAGCTTGAATCTTTCAAGAATGTCCTTGACATATTTTGATTGACTAATGAAAATCCCTGTAGGAGTTTGTTTCACTTGTAATCCAAGAAAGAAGGTGAGTTCTCCTATTGAACTCATTTCAAACTTGGATTTCATCAGAGATTCAAAATCCTTGCAGAGAGATTCATTAGTAGAACCAAAAATAATGTCATCAAAATATATTTGAACTAACATGATATGTTGATTAGACCTTTTGAAAAATAGAGTTTTGTCAATTGTTCCTCTTTTGAAGTTGTTGGCCAGTAGAAAAGAAGATAAGGTTTCATACCATTTTCTGGGAGCTTGATGCAGCCCATAGAGAGCCTTATCAAGCTTACAGACATGGTCAGGAAACTTTGGATCTTCAAATCCTGGAGGCTGGCACACATAAACTTCCTCATCTATTTTTCCATATAGGAAAGCACTCTTAACATCCATCTGAAACACCTTGAAATCTTTTGCAGTTGCAAATGCCAAAAAGATTCTGATAGCTTCAATTCTGGCCACAGGTGCAAATACTTCATCATAGTCAATTCCCTCCTCTTGAGTGTAACCTTGTACAACTAATCTTGCTTTGTTTTTGATGACAACACCCTTGTCATCCTTCTTGTTTCTGAACACCCATTTGGTTCCAATGGCATATTTTCCCTTAGGCAAAGGGCAAATCTTCCAAACTCCTTGTCTTTGAAACTTAAGAAGTTCCTCCTGCATAGCTTCTACCCAGCTGTTATCTTTTAATGCTTCAGTAACCTTCTTAGGTTCAATTTGGGATAGAAAGCAGGAAAACAAGCAGACATTTGCTTCATGCATAGAGCTTCTTGTTCTTACTCCTTCTTCAACATTTCCAATAATGTTCTCAACTGGATGAGTGTTGTGAATTCGATTTCTTGGAATCACATCCAATTGAGAAACTTCATCCAGATTGATTGTCTCAAGGTGAGGAAGTACTACCTCAAGTTGAATTTCTGGCATATCCCGTGGATTCTGAATTTGGACTGTGGTGGGTTGGTTTTCTCCGGGACAAGTAGTTTCCAGATTGGTTGCCTCTGCTGATGGACTTCCTACTTCTTCTTGATGTTGTAAAACAAAAGTAGATTCAATTGAAGGACTTGCCTGAGAAGTGTTTGTTGTCTCAGTCTGTGACACACCATTTTGTGCTGAAGTGGATTCTGCCAAGATTTGTCTTGAAGCTATTGGCAGTTCAACACGAAAGTCATCTTCTCTTGTGCCTTTAGATGTGTCTGTGGTAGCTGACTGAGAAACTGGAACATACTCTTTCACCAGATTAAATACAGATGTAAAGCTATCAAGATCAAATAACCAATCAGGGCCTGTTCCAGGTTTATTAAGAGTATGTTCATTGAACTGAACATTTGCAGACTCTTCAATAATCCTGGCAGCTTTGATGAATACTCTATAAGCCTTAGCATGTGACGAGTACCCAACAAAGTAGCCCTCTGCTAATTTCTCAGCAAACTTGGCTAAATGATCTTTAGTATTCAAGATGGTACATTGACATCCAAATGGTTTGAGAAATCCAATGAATGGTTTTCTCTTATGCCAAATTTCATAAGGAGTCATGCCATGTGTCTTAACTACCAATACTCTGTTTTGGACATAACAGGCAGTATTGACTGCTTCTGCCCAAAAAGTTATTGGAAGTTTGGCATCAGACAACATAGTCCTTGCAGCCTCAATTAGTGTCCTATTCCTTCTCTCAGCAACACCATTTTGTTGTGGAGTCCTAGGAGCACTAAATTGTCTTGTAATACCTTTAGACTCACAGAATGAATTTAAAACATGATTTTTGAACTCTGTTCCTTGATCTGATCTAATTATTTTTACATGGTGGTCACTTTCATTCTCCACCCTAAGTATGAATGACTTTAGGATCTCAGCAGTTTCATCCTTGGTACTCAAGAAGAATACCCAGGTATACCGAGAGAAATCATCAGTAACCACCAAGCAATATGACTTTCTACCTAGACTTTTTACACTTGTAGGGCCAAACAAGTCCATATGTAGCAGATGCAGGACTGTTGTTATAGAATTTATCTCTTTGGCATGATGTGATGACTTGTGTTGCTTACCTTTTAGACAAGCAACACATTTGTCAACACATATGAATTCCTTCGTTGGTAATCCAGTTACTAAGTTATTTTTGACAAGTTTATTCATATTTTTGAGATTTACATGACAAAGTCTTCTATGCCAAAGAGATGATTCATCAAGTGAAGCTTTTGAGACAAAGCAGCTTATATTACTAAGAGGTGCAGCTGTGCTCATGTCTAGCATATACATGTTGTTTCTTCTTGGAGCCCTGAGCAGAATTTGATCATTTGGTACCACAAATCCTGGTTTCAGGACAATGCATTCATGCTCAGTAAACAACATGTTGTGCTTTTGATCACACACCTGTGATACACTTAGTAAATTGTAATTAAGTTCTTTTACAAAATGCACATTCTCAAAGCTTACCTTACCATTAGTGATTGTGCCCCTACCTGTTATGTATCCTCCTACTGAATCACTTCCAAATGCAACAGACCCTCCAAAGAATGGTTCATATTTGTGCAAGTGAGTCGTGTTGCCTGTCATGTGCCTGGAGCAGCCACTGTCAACTATCCACAAGTTGCCTTTTGATTCCTGCTGTTCCTGCACATAACCAGAAGTGAGTTAGTTTATGATGGGAACCCAAGCCCATGTGGTCTTGGGTTTGCCATTTGCATCATTGTATGTAAATTTCTTTGACATCATCCTAGGTGGGACAGATGATGTGCTAGCTTTTGATGGGAAGGATAGCTTATCAGTTGATTCCTTCTTCTTCCATACTTGTTTTGCCTTTTGAGTTGTCGGAAGACTTTGTTTCTTTTGATAGTCATCGGAAGCTACTTTTCCTTTTCCTTCCGATGGTCTTCTTCCGAAGGAACAAGGTTTCCTTTGTTTGTTGAAAGCCTTCTTTTCATGAGCTTCCGAGGTTCCTTTTATATCGGAAGCTTCTTTTGTCTTTGCTTCTGATGCTTTCTTTTTGGAAGCCTTTTGGTATTGTTTCTTCCGATTGTCATAATTTTTAGCTTCCGATGCTTTCTTGAATGGTTTCCTTCCTTGTTCTTCCGAAGATGTAGATGACTTACTCCAACTATTCTTTCTTCCTCTTCCCTGTATATTTGAGGAAATTCTGCTTCTTGGATTATAGAAGCAATCAGCAGCAAAGTGATTCTTCTCACCACACATCAGACATATAGTTTGACTGTTGAGAGAGTGTTGCTGCTGATCCCTTTTTAAGAAGGCTGAGATTTGATCCTCAGAGAGTGATGAATTGGATGTTCCAACAGACTTATTGGTTTTATGATTTGTCTATTTTCCTGAAAAATTGACATTTCTCTCCTTTGATCTACCCCTTTTGGACTTGTCTGATGGACAAGTGACATATTCATCTGATAAGGTACTCACTGTGTTTTTAGCTTTAACAAAAACTGTTGAATGTTTCTTAGTTTTATTAGTTCTTTTCTTGTTTCTTGAAGCTGTTTTTGTTGTTTCTGGTTTGATAGGGATATCACTCTCATTCGAACATGTTGAGTTATTTGGGTCTGTATCAGATAGATCATCACTTTGATTTACCTTGTGCATGTCTAACTCATCATCATACACAAGATTTGTTACTGGTTTACATCCGATTTCCACCATAGGAGTATATGCAGATGGAGGCTCCATTTTGTTATAACCCAACCCAGCTCCCATCTTTCTTACAAGCTCAGATGTATCACTCATTCTAAACAGTTTTTCATATTTTTCACCTTGACTTAGAAACTTGTCTCCGTAAGACTCAGCCAATACAAGTTCAGTCTTGGCAGTGGTTAGTCTTTCTAAAAGATTTTTAATTTGACATTGTTTGTTAGTATCTTCATGTTTTAAACTTGAAATGGTCTTTTCCATTTCTTCAATCTTTTCTTTGTAATTTCTTTCAGCCTCAAAGAAATTTGCCTTGACAACTTGTAAAAACTCAAGCTCATTACAGAGTTGAGAATTTATCTTTTTATAAACAGTTAAAGTTTCTAAGCATTCAGGTGTGCACATGTTATTAGTTACCTTGCTTGAGGAAGATGAGTCATTCGCCATCAAAGCACTGTTGGAGATATAGGCTTCCTCAGCTTGGAAGCTCCAGTCTGCAAAGTCTTGTTCAGCAATGTTTGCATTGTTTGATGAGCTTGATGGTCTTTATTGTGGTTTCCCAGAAGTTGTCGGCTGAGTTCCTATGGACTTGCATTCTCTGGCAAAGTGACCTAACTGTTGACAGTTAAAGCATTTGAGTTTAGATTTGTCAAGTCCAAACCCAGTCTTCATATTGTGCTTTTTGAATTGTCTGTCGGTTCTTTGGTAGAACTTCTTTGCCCTGTAGGAGATCATGGCCATTTGATAGTTTATATCCATCTCCTCAAGATCATTTGCAGGGATGCCATCCAAGTCTTCTTGGCACAGATGAAAATAATTGGTTTCCTCAGCCAGAAAAGCTCCTTGCCCATAGGTTGGTAGTGGAGTTGGGTTTGAGACAGGGTTTGATGAATTTGGAGTTTCAGGAAATGTGACAGTGGTTGTGGAGGTAGGATGGTAGATAGGTTGATAATTTTGGTATGAAGGATTATTGATGGGTGCATGAAGGGCAGCTGAACCAGATGGTGAATAGGAGACTTTGGATTCTTGGGCATCAATTCCATTTGATAGGCACTGAGAATACCAAACAACTCTCCCAGAGTTAGAGTTTTCAGGTTTTCTGTTCTTCTGATTGTAACAGAATAAATGTTCCAAGCCTTTGGAAGGGATCTCAGAAATTTTCTGAGTACATCTTGATTATCCAGAATTACACCTGCAGTAGTTAATTCATCAACAAGTTGGACATGCCTAAGGTACTGAGATGACATATTCTCATTGTTTTGTTGACAAAAGTTCTCAAACTTTTGTTTCAGCATATCCTTCTTGTTTTCTTTGACATCCTCTGATCCTTCATACATCTGCTTCAAGGAATTCCAAAGTTCTTGAGCAGACTTGCATTTCTTGAATGCATGTATAATGGAGTTTGGTATTGACATCTGTATGAGCCAAAGAGCCTTAGCATCAACTTCCATCTTCTTGTAGTCTTCATCTGAGTACATAGATGGATCTTTTGGTACTGCAGCTCCTCCCGCTCCAGCAGCAGCAATTGTAGAAATGTAAGGACCTTCCAGAACAGACTTCCAAATCTTGAAGTCCTGGTTCCTGATGAATCCTTCCATTCTGACTTTCCAGGTGTCAAAGTCTTCAGATGTGAACATCGGTGGCTTGTTGAGAGTGCCATTTTCTGTATCATGTTTGTTAAGAGCAGCCATCTTAGACAAACACAGAAAGTATGAGTGTTGAAACTCTGAGAATTTAGAAGAAATAAACTGGTAACTTGATGATGATGAGTCACTCAAGTTCAAGAGCCAAGGCTCTGATACCACTTGTAGGATCGGGTTGCTAAACCTAAACAACACTTGAACAAGTATTTCTCACTAAGTTCTAACAGATGCGGAATTTTCTGTTAGAGTAATCTCACAATCACACTCAAGATGACAAAGCAATAATCGTTGAACAATAATAATAACACAAGAGTAATTTCAAGCTCAAGGATATATTTCTCTCAAAAAGTTTAAGTGTACAAGCAAAAGCACAAGCGCACTCACCCACCCTTCGGTGAACATACAGTGAGAGGTTATATAGCCGAGGCTACAACCGTATACACTTAGGAATACAAGTTGGGTATACTAGACAAGTACATAAAGTAAAGCTTATTCTAGTATGTTGAGTGTCTTAACAGGCTAAGACACTCAGTCATAATTATTATACAAATAGACATTGACTTTACAAAGACTACTAAATACAAAAGACATTTAATGTTATAGATATTCAAGGCTTCAGTTGATCTTTTGCATTTAATGCAGCATGGGAGAAGTAAGGCACTTTATCTGACTCATTACATGTTGTCTTTGTCTTTCCTCAGACCAGCATGTCTTGTGTCAGTACCTTTTTGTACTTTGAAAGTATTCAGCTACAGTCTTTGATTTAGGAATCTTTTCGGAAGTCTTTGTCAGCAGAGGAATGTCTTCAGAAGCTTTTGTTCTTCAGAAGCAACTTCTGAAGCTTTAAATCTACTAGATGTTGATCCTTCCGAAGCAATTGTCTTGTATACCTTTCGGTAGGAGTAAGTTATCCTTCGGAAGTAATGTTGCTTCCGAAGAGTATTAGTCTTTGTAGCACTTATACTTAGACAAAATAGAAAGTTTGGTGAGCATCAGCCTTTATTAGTCTTTACAAAACATATAGTAGCTCTAATTTATAATGTAGTATGAAAACTTGTTATATTTGACTTATTTTTTCCCAAAAGAATTTGATTTGAAACATCAGTCCACCGAATATACACATAGAATATACACGAAAAAAATGACATGACTTATTTGTAAGAACACCGTTCAAAAAATAAACGAATACTTTTATTATTCAATTACTCGAATTACAATTCAGAAAAATACAGAATTTAAAATAAAGTAATACAAGAAATATAAAAATGCTAAAATTGAAATTACAAGAAGTAGAAAACAAGATGAAACGAATTGAAATGAGTTCGGTACCTGAGGATTTATGTTCAATAGAGGTCCCTTAATTAAAACAGATTTCGGGCCACCCAGGTGAACCCGACTGTTTCCCAGGGTACAACAGCCGAAGCAGTGTGTACTGCCGGAGTTAACCGAAAACCCGAAACTTCATCTGAAACAAGAGTGTTAACACGAGGAATCGATTGTTGTAAGTTGTTGAAAACTCAACAAAGTATATGATTGTGTTTGGAACCTTTGAAGCTTATGTGTGTGTAGCTCAAGTGGTGTAGAAATCTCAAAAACTAGCAACTTCAACAAGAGGCCAAATGCCTCTATTTATACTTGTAGTCTTATTATTTCAAAGGTTGCCATTATAACCACTAACTAGCATATTCATGGCCAATTGCCCACTAACAAACACCATATTCATGACAAATGAATTGGTATATGAAAGGTTTCTATTTCTTTTTCCTTTTCCTTTTCACACAAAATTCCAACAATCCCCCACATGAAAAGAAATCGATCCTTACACTCAAGCGTCGCGATAAAATTTCAGCGGTTGAGTATTGCAGGAGAAGTGGGTGTTCCCTTTGAACCCTCCTTTGTGATATACACTTTTGTAATCCCCGAATCTTTTATGAATTGTAATCGTGTTCGAATTATTATAAAATGAAACTTCGAGTATTCGTTTGAAACATTGGTGTCCATTTATTTCAAAGACATATTTAAGATAATTCCCTTTCAAATATATATATATATATATATGGAAAAAAAATACTAATAAACTTGTAATGATAAATGCTTTTAAAACTAGAATAAGTATACATCAAATAGATTATTATAAAGTTATTTTATAAACAATGAAGCTAAATATGTTATTGAAAAATAATAATTCAATTTAGATTAATAATAATAATAAAAAAAAAACAATAAGTAATTAAGTACTCATAAAATCTTTATATAAATAATACAAAGAATATTAGGTTTACAATTTATATGTTAAAAATAGTTTTTTTTTTTAAAAAAAAAACTTTAATATATAGAAAGGAGTTAAAGGGGCTGAAATTTAAATTTTATACAAATTCTTTGTGAGTGTAAAGGAGTTAAAAGAAGAAAATTAAAGAAATCTGAAAGTGGAGGGGGAGAAAATGCAAATAACCCAAACATCCCCCTTCTCCTTCGCCCATCAGCCATCTCCAACCCGACCCAGACCTATTGCGCGACCCGGAACCCATCAACAACACATCCACGCGTTTAGAACCAAAATAGGAATAGATTTATGAAGGATTTTCATATGAGATTCGTATCAAACCATTAAACTAACAAAATCAAATCAAAAACAAGAAGATTCGATCTCCATAATCGCGAAACCTCAACCAAAAGTAGAATTTGAATCTTCTGTGTATAAAAACCCAATACATGCATCCCATTTCCTTCGCTCAACCCATACGAATCATTCTGCATCATTTACACATAATCAGAAGCTCTAGGAAGCTAGAACCGATCCAAGAACACGACCGAAACCATCTCCCAATCGAACTCCAACCAAACGACATCGAATCAGGTAATCTTATACATCAGTCGATTCGTAATCAAGATAGGAACAAAAGCCCTAACCTGTTCTGGTCTAACAAACGCTTCATTCGATCGATTGGGAACTAATCCAATCTAGGGTTCAGACACTTTGAGGATTACTTTCTGAATCTCTATAAGAACCTTATGGTTTGGATATGGTCAGCGAATCCCACCCAGCTCACTGGTAATGCTCGGTGAGTGTGAGTCAAACCCGGCCTCGAACCCGGGAGAGGCGCCTAGGTCCGGTTTTTCTTATTTTAGCCTTCTTCCATCCATTTTTTTATAAAAAAAATTCTGAAAATCCTAAAATGATATTTCTATTTTTCTGTAATAATTAATTTATTTCAGAAAATTGTTAAGATCATTTTTATTAATTAAATTAGTTATTTATACTTATGTTAAACTCAAATAATTAAACTAAAAACTCTAATTACTCTTTTATTATTCTTTTAAAAATAATAATAAAATCATGTTTATAAAATAAATATATGTGTATGTTTATTAACTCCATAATAATTAACCTTTCATCATAATTAATGATTTATAAAAATACATATATGAGTGTAGCTTTTATTCTTTTATTATTTTTAATAATAAAATGATTTACAAAATGGATATATGTGTAGCTTTATTCTTTTTAAATAAAATGATTTATTAAATACATATATTTGTACATTTTATTATTCTTAAAATAATAAAATGATTTCGAATGAGTTTTTTTTAATTATAAATCACTTTTGTTCAAACAAATTTTATAACTTTAAATGATTATTTTATAAAACTACGAATTTATTTTCAAAAAAAACTATTAAACAAAGTAAAACATTATTTCAAATAAAAAGGCTTTTGTTTTAAAGTAAACATAAATCTTTTATATTAAACATAAAATTTCTTTAACACAATTATTAATTTAAGATATATTCTTTCTTAAAACATTAAACAATAAATCAAATACAAAAGGATGGAAATTAGGTTATTCAAATTAATTAGGATATTTATTTATTTGATTATTTAAAATCAAATAAATATATAATTATTCAAGATCAATTTGAATATTTATTTATTTGATTATTCAAAAATCAAATAAATAAATAAGTATTCAAAAATCAATTAGAATACTTATTTATAAAGAAATGATGTTTTTTAATTTATTTACAAACTGAAGTAGTAAAATTTATAGAAATAATTGTTCCGTTATGTTTAACGTTATTTTTAAATTGTGTCGTTTAACGTTAATAATTACAAAAATAATATTTTATATTATTGATTTATAAAAGTTAGTTTTAATCTAATGCAAACTAAAGTTTTTAACGTTAATTATTTCAAATATATCAATTGTTACACATTAAAATGTCATATATCAGTTGTATAGTAACTATGTTTTTAATTATTTTTTATTACTTAAAACATTTATTAACATATAAATTCATCATTTTATATTAAAATATTGTTTTATAATAACTATATTTTTATTATTAAGTATTTAATATTATACTAGTCTAGTACCCGCACGTTGCAGCGGAAAACACAACACTTAAGTTTGACAATTTTAGAGGTTTGCATGGTTCATTCTTGAGTTAGAACAATAACAAAAGCAATTTTTTTAACTTGTTAGTTAACTAAAACTGACTTTAACTACTAACATAAAAGGCTAAATGAACCAAAAATGTCAACAAGTGATTCATTTGTTTTGAAGATTTTTTTTATAATCACTCTATCTCACTTAAATTCTTAAAAATCTAACAATGTGGGACAAAGTGAAAACACAAACAAACATTTAGATTAAATTAAAAAGTTGTACCATATGTTATAAGAGTTGTAAAACTCTTAATTTTAAGAGATTTAAGGAAATTACTATTTTGTCCTTCTAATATTTATTATATAGTAGTATAGATATAGATATCAAATTCGTATAATGTGCGTGTTAATAGCACAGTATATATAACTTAGTTCTGGCAATATAATTTTCAAAATTAAATCCCCATTGCATCTCAGTCTCCAAAGTCCAACCCTAAAGTTTTCAACATTCCAGATTCTCCCTAATCACCGGTCTGCTGATCCTCCGCCATCGTCTTCGCCTCCATCTTCCCCTTCGCTCCGCCGCTCGTCTCCCCTCTCACTATTGCTCTGTCGCTCGTCTTCTTCCTCATTCCGCTCCGCCGCCCCTTTTTCGGGTATGTTTTAATGGCTGATATAAATTTATATTTATGCTGATTGGAACAAGGCAGACACTCATCTTTGATTAGGGAGTTTATTTTTGTAGAGATTAGAGTAAGATGGTTCATGGGTGTAAGATGGTTTAGGGTATATTTAGAAAACAAGAAATAACAAGCTATTCAATGATAACCCACAATCATCAGGAAAGAACAAAAAGCTAACTGCTGTAAGTTTTTATTCAATAATAAAATCAATGACATCTTTACATGTGACATAGAGAAAAGAACACAGATTTAGTATTTTAGTATGAAGCAATTGGTATATATATTTTTTTAATTTTAAACTTTATGTATTATCTAGCAACTTGCTGGCAAATCTTTGAAATAAAATTATGCACACTATTAAAAAAATGTTTATATTAGGCCCTGTTTTGGATTGATTATTTGATTTCAAAAGTACTTTTCGTCAAAAGTGTTTACTAACTTGTAACTTTTTAAAATAAAGTTTTTAAAAATGTGTTTGGATTAGTTTTTTGAAAATTAATTTTCAAAATGACCAAAAAGGACATTTTTTATTTACACTATTTTAATGTTATTGGGTAAAGGGTAATGAGTGGGGTATATTTGTAATTTTATGTAAATAAGTCATAAGTCATTTTGAAAAGCTAGAATTTTTAGCTTTTGAAAAAAAACTTATTACTCTTTTACAAAAAGTCATTTTAAAAAGCCATTTTAGGTTTGACAAATAACCTATTGACTTATTGGCTTTTATAAAAAAGACAATAAGTTGTTTTTAGCCTTTTAGGTGAAATCCCAAACAGGGCCTTAATATATAATGTAATATTATTTTAAAAAATTAAGGTAATAATAGCAATTTCCACCCTTAATAAAGTAATTATTAGATGACTCAATTTCCCCTATGGATATAATCAAAAGGAATTAAAAGAAACTTAAGAGTCGAAGCAGAATATGTATCGATCAAAAGAATTATTCTACGAATGCAAATTTCTTAGGTCGTAGTCTTTGATTTTGAAATACATATTAATCAAGGGTAGATCGTAAGCTAAGGTTGATGATCAATGGTATATATTATTTGTTTAAATACATGTAAAGATATTTTTGACTTGTGTTCAATTATATATCTTGTTCTTCTGCAGGTAGGCCGACATGTTCATTTTGAGACGAAAACATGAACCAGCACACTATATGCTCAAGATCGAGTGCTTTTCCCTTCTTTACGAAGCTGAAATGTCCAAGATTGAATCTGATGTTTTTGAAGCCAGTGGTCATAAATGGTCTCCTTTCTGTTTTAAACTCTAATTTTCTTCACTTAAATGATGCTTATATGTGTGATTCTTTAACGTCGTTAATTTTCCTTATTGAAACATTGATCAGAAGACTAGATATACATCCAAACAACGACGGCCACAATTCTTAATATGTGGTGGCATGTGACAGTGAGAGTTACTCAAAGGGGTGCGAGGTCTGTGTGGATGTCTGTTTTTTGTTTATGATCATACACAGAACAACTATGTAACCTTTCAAGTTAAATGCTTTTTTTTTTAAATTTATTTGATGGTTTGCGTGCTTGGGGAGAACCATCAATTTTGACCCAAAGCAAGGGAAATGAGTTTGTTTTGGTGAATATGTATTGTATTTTGGGTTGAAATTGGTTGCATCATAACATAAAAAGGAATGAAATGGGTAACTTATTAAGATAATTGTAACATCACTGTACTTCCGGTCGTCCGTACATCCGTACATCCGTACGATTGTACTGTTATGACATGAGATTTTGTAATTATTAATATTGATACATTATTTGATGATTATCACTGTTACTGGTATACATGTTTAGAACATATTATTATACGCGTAAACCATGGGAAGTTTAGTTGTAACTCAACTAAACAGGACCAGAGAGTTTATCGCAGTCACATTTCAGATGATATGGGTTACTGGTTTGGAAATGGAAAGGGGATTTAAGTTGGTTATGTTTTGGTTACTAAACACAGTCAAGGACACATGGTCATGGTTTACCGAAATAACGGTGGGACGGTGTAGGGGAGGTTGCGATCTACCTCTGCATATGCCCTATACATATGCATATTTCGATCTATCATGGATGTGTCAGTGATTTGGTTTAGTGGGTTTTGGATTGGGGTGATAACATTAAAGATAATTAAATAATAGAAGTTGTAATAAAAATAATTACGCGATGGTGAGGTTACGGACATAAATTAAAGGCGAATATTGATTCAGAAAATACTAACTTAATAACGTATTCGCGTGGGTGACGATTCACACGAATATAATTATTAAGAGTAACATTCTGAACCGATATTCCATAGATTGTAAATCAAATCGAAATACGATACAAGTGTCGGATTCGCAAAGATGACGATCTTTATGAATACGTACGCGAGTAACGTGTTTCGACGAGATAATAAATAATATCAAACGATATTAAATTAATAAATGAAATTTTAAAAATATTTATTAGGAATCACGACCTAAAACAAAATCGAATAAATTATTTTATTCGAATAAATAAAGTATCGTAAATAAAACGAAATCGTTTTACGAAATAAATTATTTAAATCATTTTATCTAACGAAACCCAATTATTTCTAACGAAACCCAATTATTTAATTTTATTATGTTTTAATATGTTTTACGTTAAAACCGAGCAATTATCATGTTTTATCGCGACGTAAACGAGACCGAGCATGCAGGGAGATCCCGGGCTATAAAAGCCCACCCTTCTTTCTTCTTCCCCATTTGCAAGATTTCTCTCTCTCGCTACACCCACATTTCTCTCTACCTTCTCTCTACATTTCCTCACTCGATCCTCACCCGATTCGCGAGATCTTGGCGCCTACGTGTTCGTGAGACCGAGGAGAACAAGGAGATACAAAGAAATCTTACTTTTGACCGACAAATTGAGGTAGATCTAATGTTTATTTTCGGTTTTTGTGATAATCTATAAACTCCATAAATCTAGTGATGTTATAATCGGTTTACACATTAAATCATACTAAACAAAGTTAGAATGAGCATAGAAGAGACCATGGACGACCCTAGGACACGAGAAGCTCGAAGATGAGGACGATTGGGTGGCTGGTTCGTGCCACAGTAGGTGGCCAAACCCTGCAATTACAGCCGAACCTTCTTGGCGGGGCAGAAGGGTGGCCAAACCCTTACAGGGTGGCCGAACCTTATGGGTGGCGAACCCTTGGATCACGAACCCTCCCCTGCCCAACGAACCCATGGGATGAGCGAACCCTTGCCCCGAACCCAATGGAGACGAACCTGTATGGATGCTAGGCTACGAACCTTATTCAGCCGAACCCATTAGGAGCGACTCTGCTGGCCACGAACATGTTTCCTCCTTGGAGCCGAACTGTTGGATCGGTTTGTTTAATTCAAACAACACACAAACAAGATTTTCTCACAATCAATCTAATAGACGCGGAATATCTATTAGAAGGATCTTACAAACACTTAACAGATGAACAAATAATCTTTGAATAAGCAGTAAGAACACAAAAGTAAATTCAAGCTCAAAGATATATTTCTCTCAAAGTATTACAAGTGTAAACGAACAAGCACACGCACACCTAGTCGGTTTACAATGAGTGGTTATATAGCCAAGGCTACAACCGTATACACGTAGGAATACAAGTTGGGTATACTAGACAAGTACATAAGTAAAGCTTATTCTAGTATAAGGAGTGTCTTAACAGGCTAAGACACTCAATTACAATTATTACAAATATAGACATTGACTTAACCAAAGACTAGCTGGATACACAAAGCATTTAATGTTGATGATCTTCAAGGCTTCAGATAATCTTTTGCATTTAATGCTGAGGAAGAAAAGTAAGCTGCTATCTGTCTTTCGGTATGTTCTTTTTGTATTTCATCAGACCAGCATGTCTTGTGTCAGTCCCTTTTGTACTAAGAAAGTAATCAGCTACAGTCTTTGTCAGAGGATAAACCTCAGAAGTCTTTGTCTTTGTCCTTGGTGCAAAGAAGAGTCATCGGAAGCTAGGAAGGTTCTTCGGAAGCTTGTAGTCTTCTGAAGCTTTAATCCTTTGAGTTCTTCTTCCGAAGCAATTGTCTTGTAAAACCTTAAGAAGGAATAAGTTATCCTTCGGAAGCAATGCTGCTTCCGAAGAATCACTTCTTCCTTCCGAAGGCTTTTAGTCAATGTAGCTCCTGTACTTAGACAAAATAAGAAGTTTGGTAAGCATCAGCCTTTATTAGTCTTTACAGTCTCCCCTAGGCTGATGCTACCAAAACTTCCTATGAGACCCTCTTTACAACCTTTTCTCCCCTCAGGACCTGAGCCCTTGCCTTTACCCATCTGAGTGCTTGCCTCCCTTCTTGTCCATTTTCTGGAATTTCAAGAGGGAGGTTTTCCAAATCAAAGACAAAGGGTGCAGCCAGCACAATCAGTTGTGCCAATTCCACTACCTTTATTCCTCCATTGAGCAGAGTGAGAGTAAACTCTTTGTGAAGTCTACTGTAGCTCCACTTTACAACAGGGACGTAGGTATGATGATGCTGTAGATCATGTAGATCTTTTGGATGATCTTTGGGCATTGAAGCTCCTGGTTTGGCCTTTGGTCCTGGGGGAGGTGAGTCTGGCTCAGAGTCAGAGGAGATGGCAGATTTTCTCTTTTTCCTTCTGGCTATGCTCTTTTTTCTTGTGAATCTTGGTCTGACTTGAGCAGCAGCTTGACTCCTCTGATCTCTGGCTTGTTGTTCTTCCACATTAGATCCTACTGATGCACCTGTTGTTGCAGTAGGCTGTGGACCAACATCCTCAGTCATTGAGGGTTCTGTTCTCCTCTCATCAGCCTGTTTTTGTCTCTCAGGATCAGGGATTAGAGATGGTTGTTTCCTTGCAGTCTTTTTGCCCTTATTGATCTTGATCACTGAAGAGATTGGCATGTTGTCCATATAGGGACTTGATGGAGGAGATGTTTGTTCTTCTTTAGGATTTAGGGGGAACATGTTGGGGAACATTGTCTTTGTTACTTCCCCACACATGACTTCTTCTCCCTCTCTGATACCTGCACCAGAGAGGGGAAACTCTATTCTTACTCCTCCCCCTAAACCTAAGCCTCTTATTAGGCTTGCCTTTTGAGCCCTTATCTGCGCAATTGGAAGTAACTCACCTCTGGCAATCTTAGCCTTGATGTCTCTGATATGCATATCCATGGTTGAGTTCTTCATTGGGCCTAGCTGCCGAGCATGGAAGCCATATTCCAAGAGAAAGGCCTTGGACTTGTCTCTGTAGGCCTTTTCCTTTTGCTTCTTTGTAAGGACAATCTGGGCCTTGGATGCAGCAGCAGCCTGTTCTTGCTGCTGTACCATGTCCAGCTCGGCAGCCATTCTAGGTACCGACCAGCTAAGTACTTCATCAATATCATACCCCGTTTCCTGAAGAAGGGCAGACAATCTGATGAGTTCATCATCCATTGAAGTGTCTAGTCGGCCCTTCATTTTCTTTGGAATCCTCTCCTCTTGTTCAGCTTCCTCCTCTGGGGTTAATTTTCTTTTTCCTTTATCATCAGCAGTTACTTTTACCCCAGAGGCAATGTCTCCTGTTGCCTTACCAACTGGTTCATTGGCACTTAGCTCTTCTGAGGAGGAATCATCAAGAATGACTGGGCCTTCGGAAGCAGCTGCAGCTTCGGAGTTAACCTTAGTATTCACTGCCCCCTCCGGTTGACCAACCATCTTGGTTGATTCCTTATTAGTTTCCCCAGAGAGCTTAGGAGAAGAGGAGAGGTCTTCAATAGCCTTTGTCTCAGTAGGAAGGGACACAGGTTCCATGGAGATTGTAGATTGTTCTTGAATAGTTTCTTCCATGGCAACCTGGGCTGCAGTCTCAGAAGGAGACTTAGTCCCAGCAGGAGACTGTTGAGTCTCAGTTGGAGACTTAGTCCTAGAAGGGGACAGGTGAGTCCCAACAGGGGACTGAGGCTCCAAAGAGACATTTGTTGTGTTGGGCTCTTGCTCTGTCTCTTTGGCAGCCTCTGTTGCTTCAGAAGAAGAGGAATAGGAAGTGGAGGAAACATGAAAGTAAGTACCCAAGAAGTCATCCCATTTAGTAATCAAAGTGACTATGGATGTGTTGACATCCTGAGCGGCTTCCTCTTCTCTTGCTTGTGATCCTGACCCTGCAGAAGTTGTATTCTCCCCCTTTTTGGTAGCATCAGGGGAGATGAAAGTAGTTGTAGCAGGATCAGGATGAAAGGGTTGAAACAGAACTGGGGGACGCCTCCTGAGGTCCAGAATGGTAGCATCTTTAGTCTGGACCTCAAGCCACAGGGTAGTCACCTCGGCTTCCAGATGAGCTACCCTGGCTTGGAGGGATATGATGGTAGCCGTCAATTCCTGTATTTTGGTGCCCTCATCTACCTGAGTAGAATCATGGGGCGATGGAGTCCTGAGCCTAGCTCTTACACCTCCACCACCAGATGTGGTTTCTTGGCACCTTGGATTCCCTTCATTGAGAAGGGCCTCAAAGAAGTCCTCCCCAATGTTGGTTGCCGCAGATGAGGTCCTATTGCCTGTACCACTGTCCTGAAGAACTTGAGAAGGTTCATCAGTAGTGGCAGCCTCATCTGCATTAATCCCTTCTTCACTCCTGGGATCAACCTCTGATATGGTAGGCTCTGGGTTAGGGAACCTAGCTCGTAACTGTGTCACCACTCTCATAAGTGTTTGGGAAGTGGGAGAGAGTGGTTCCTCCACAGCTATAGCAGATGTCCCTTGAGCCTGGGAAGTAGTATGGGTGGGGGCATTTCTGGATGATAAGAACTTGGAGACCTGGGAGACAGTCTCTGATCTAATGGAGTTGCTTCATTAGAAGCAGACTCAATGATGGGAGAATCCCTTTGGATATTCTCAGGTATGTATGGTGACATCCTCTGAGGGCTATCAGGCAGGTTAGGGGCAGCCACAGATTCCAGAGGAAGAACCTGTGGAGTAACTGTAGGTGTGGCCTTCACCTTAGGTGGAACTGTGCCCATATCAGTTCTTTTCACCTTTTTCTTGCTGGGTTTTGAGAAAGGGGCCTGAACAGCTGTAGAGAGCTGTACACGGGTTCGTTTGCGTTTGTATGTGATTTTTATGGGATGACCAACAAAAGTGGAAGGTGTGGGTTCAGCATCTGTGGGGTTAACAGAGCTGTCACCTTCAGGAGTATGTGACTCCATAGATGAAAGAAGGGGAGTGAATTTCCCAGAGAACTGGGCACCCTTCTTCTTTAGTTGCACAAAAACCTTGGAAGAAACCAAGGGTATTTTATATGTATTCCCAGTTAGAGAGAGGGAAGTGCCCAACTCCTGATTAAAAATCTGTTGCAAAAACCTGGGATACATACAAAATTTCTTTGGTGACGAAATATTGTCAACCAAATTATTGAAAATAAAAGCAGAAAAGTTAAACAGTTGGTTGGAGACCAAGCCATGAATAGCCGAGGCTAAGTCAGATGGAACTTGATCCCAACCTCCTGTCTTATTGGAAAGACAATGTAAGAACAAATGTATGAGGTACTTGTAATTATAGGACACTCTATCCTTCAAATAGGTTGTTGAAGGGAGAGGACCTTCATACCCCATCGACTTAAAAGTCGATGCTGCCTCATCCTTTGTGAATGAAACCTTTCCATCGGCATCATTGAGTTTGAGATGCCGACAGATGGTTTCCACAGTGATAGAAATAGGATGAGCATCAATGGTGGCATTAAGAATCCGACCATTGGACGAAGAAGAAACAGAACAGGATGCCCAAAATTGTTGGTGATGAGACTCATACACCAAGGGCTGAACAGTGAGTGCAAATGAATACCTGCTCTTCTGAAGAAACAAGATGATCGGAGCAAAGTCAGCATCATTGTCTGATGACAACTCCGCTGGAATGTTGTGAGTAGGTCTGAATGTAAGGAGATCCATTTCAATCGGTGGTTTTTAGGTTACGATTTGAGAGAAAGAAGAAAAGCAATTTTGAAGTGAAACGGTGAGAGAAGATGAATAAGCGGGAGACCTTTTTATACCTTCGGATTTCAGCATTTAATATATAGACACATTAAATTTGAGATCCGGATGTCAGAAAAAGGTCTTCCGATGACAGCTGGTTTCACAATAAATGTTTGAATATTTGCTAAGGGCTGAGTTGCTTCCGAAGATGTGACTTTCGGAAGAAGTTTAAGAGACCAAAAAGTTTTCAGAAGAGTTTTGCTTCCGAAGTATAAAGTTTATACTGTCGGAAGCACTGCTTCTGAAGTATCAGAAGCAATGGTTAGGAAGTATAAAGTTAATACATCGGAAGCACTGCTTCTGAAGTATCAGATAAGTGCATCAGAAGATAATTTAACTTCTGAAGTATGAGAACTTCCGACAGAGGAAGAAATAATGCTTCCGAAGACTTAACCTATCTTCTGATGAGTAGTTAGTTACTCATCAGAAGATAAGTTAAGTTTATCTTCCGAAGAATTATTTATTCCTTATCATTTCATTTACTCAAAGTTAATCATTTCAATGGATGTTATTAAGTACCTGAATCTTCCTTCATCAAATGCTTTGGTGAAGAGATCAGCCAGATTGTTTTCTGTATCAACTTTGACTAGATGAATTAACCTTTTCTCAGCACAATCTCTGATGAAGTGATATCTTATGTCAATGTGCTTTGTCTTGGAATGTTTGACAGGATTGTTGGTGATGGAGATTGCACTTGAGTTGTCTATCTGAATAGGAGTGTTGAACAGATCTATTCCATAATCTTTCATCTGATTTTGAATCCAGATAACTTGTGCACAGCAACTAGATGCAGCTATGTATTCTGCCTATGCAGTAGAGGTAGATACACATGACTGTTTCTTGCATTGCCAAGACACAATCCTGGGTCCAAGGAATTGACATCCTCCAGATGTTGATTTCTTGTTGATGTTGCACCCTCCATAATCACTGTCAGTGTAAGCTACGAACTGGAAGTCTTCATTTCTAGGATAGCATAATCCTAGGTTTGGTGCTCCTTTGAGATATCTAAAAATTCTTTTCACAGCCAACATATGTGAGACTTTGGGAGTGGCCTGAAATCTTGCACAGACACAAGTTGCAAACATGATATCTGGCCTGCTGTGAGATACATCAAATAGCCTATCATTGCCCTGTACTGGTGTTGATCAACATCCTCCCCCTCAAGATCAGGGCTAAGAGATGTTGTCTTGGACATAGGAGTTCCCAGAGCTTTGCAATCAGACATCTTGAATCTTTCAAGAATGTCCTTGACATATTTTGATTGATTAATAAAAATCCCTGTAGGAGTTTGTTTCACTTGTAGTCCAAAAAAGAAGGTGAGTTCTCCCATTGAACTCATTTCAAACTTGGATTTCATCAGTGATTCAAAGTCCTTGCAGAGAGATTGGACTTCTTGAAAAAGAGAGTTTTATCAATTGTTCCTCTCTTGAAATTGTTAGACAACAGAAAGGAAGACAAAGTTTCATACCATTTTCTAGGAGCTTGATGCAGCCCATAGAGAGCTTTATCAAGCTTACAGACATGATCAGGAAACTTTGGATATTCAAAACCTGGAGGCTGACACACATAAACCTCCTCATCAATCTTTCCATAGAGAAAGGCACTTTTGACATCCATTTGAAACACTTTGAAGTTCTTGGGCAGCTGCAAATGCTAAAAAGATTATGATGGCTTCAATTCTTGCTACTGGAGCAAAGACTTCATCATAGTCTATGCCCTCCTCCTGAGTATATCCCTTAACAACCAGTCTTGCTTTGTTTTTGATAACAACCCCTTTGTCATCTTTCTTGTTTCTAAACACCCATTTGGTTCCAATTGCATACTTACCTTTAGGTAAAGGACATGTCTTCCATACTCCTTGTCTTTCAAATTGAAGAAGCTCCTCCTGCATGGCTTCTACCCAACTGTTGTCTTTCAATGCTTCAGCAACCTTCTTTGGTTCTATTTGGGATAAAAAACATGAGAACAAACAAATGTTTGCTTCATGCATAGAGCTTCTAGTTCTTACTCCTTCTTCAACATTTCCAATAATGTTCTCAACTGGATGAGTGTTGTGAATTCGAGTTCTTCGAATCACATCCAATTGAGAAGCTTCATCTAGATTGATTGACTCAAGGTTAGGAAGTACTACCTCAAGCTGAATTTCTGGCATATCTTGTGGATTCTGAATTTGGACTGTGGTGGGTTGGTTTTCTCTGGGAAAAGTAGTTTCCAGAGTGGTTGCCTCTGCTGATGGACTTCCTACTTCTTCTTGATGTTGTAAACCAGAAGTAGATTCAATTGAGGGACCTGCCTAAGATGTGTTGATTATCTCAGGCTGTGACACACCATTTTGTGCAGAAGAGGATTCTGCCAAGATTTGTCTTGAAGCTATTGGCAGTTCAACACGAAAGTCATCTTCTCTTGTGCATTTGAAGGTATCTGTGGTAGCTGACTGTGAAACTAGAACATACTCTTTTACCAGATTAAATGCAGATGTAAAGCTATCAAGATCAAATAACCAATCAGGGACTGTTCCATGTTTATTAAGAGTATGTTCATTGAACTGAACATTTGCAGACTCTTCAATAATCCTGGAAGCTTTGATGTATACTCTATAAGCCTTAGCATGTGAAGAGTACCCAACAAAGTAGCCCTCTGCTGATTTCTCAGCAAACTTGGCTAAATGATCTTTAGTATTCAAGATTGTGCATTGACATCCAAATGGTTTGAGAAACCCAATGAATGGTTTTCTCTTGTGCCAAATTTCATAGGGAGTCATACCATGTGTCTTAACTACCAATACTCTATTTTGGACATAACAGGCAGTATTGACTGCTTCTGCCCAAAAAGTTATTGGAAGTTTGGCATCAGACAACATGGTCCTTGCAGCCTCAATTAGTGTCCTATTCCTTCTCTCAGCAACACCATTTTGTTGTGGAGTCCTAGGAGCACTAAATTGTCTTGTTATACCTTTAGATTCACAAAATGAATTTAAAACATGATTTTTGAATTATGTTCCTTGATCTGATCTAATTATTTTTACATGGTGGTCACTTTCATTCTCCACCCTAAGTATGAATGACTTTAGGATGTCAGCAGTTTCATCCTTGGTACTTAAGAAGAATACCCAGGTATACCGAGAGAAATTATCAATAACCACCAAGCAATACGACTTTCTACCAAGACTTTTCACACTTGTGGGGCCAAACAAGTCCATATGAAGCAGATGCAGGACTGTTGTTATAGACTTTATCTCTTTGGCATGATGAGATGACTTGTGTTTCTTACCTTTTAGGCATGCAACACATTTGTCAACACATATGAATTCCTTTGTTGGTAAACCAGTTACTAAGTTATTTTTGACAAGTTTATTCATATTTTTGAGATTTACATGACAAAGTCTTCTATGCCAAAGAGATGATTCATCAAGTGAAGCTTTTGAGACAAAGCAACTTATGTTACTGAGTGGTGTAGCTGTGCTCATATCAAGCATGTACATGTTATTTCTTCTTGGAGCCCTGAGCAAAATTTGATCATTTGGAACAACAAATCCTGGCTTTAAAACAATACATTCATGCTCAGTAAATAACATGTTGTGCTTTTGATCACACACCTGTGATACACTTAGTAAATTGTAGTTAAGTTCTTTAACGAAGTTCACATTCTCAAAACTTACATGCCCATTTGAAATAGATCCTCTGCCTATGATATACCCTCCTACTGGATCTCCACCGAATGCAACAGATCCTCCAAAAAATGGTTCATTGTTATGAAGGTGAGTCTTGTTGCCTGTCATGTGCCTGGAGCAGCCACTATCCACTATCCAAAGATTACTTCTTGCATCCTGCTCCTGCACATAACAAATTTGGTTAGTGTCTTTTGGGAACCCAAGCCATAGTGGTCTAGGGTTTGCCTTCTGCATCATAGTAAGTAAAACGTTTTAAATGCAGGTTAGGTAGAACAGATGATGCACTGGTTGATGAGGTCAAAGGTGGTTCAGATTCTCTTCTTGTCCAGGTCATGTTACCCTTTTTGGTAGACATAAAGGGGTTTGGCTTCTTTATTTTCTCATCGGAGGTACTTTTGTGACATGCTTCCGATGACCTTCTAGGAGATTGTCTTGTCTTCTGATTATGTAGGGATGATCTGGGTAGAGCTTCTGAAGACTTAGAATGCTTTTCTTTTCTTTTCTCATCAGAAGCAGGTGCAGCTTCCGATGGTTTCTTCCGACTCTTTGATTTTCTTTTATCTGAGACACTTTGGTTATCTTCCGATGAAGAGAATGACTGTCTAAAGTGTCTGTATGATGGTTTTGATTGCCTGATGGGTTGACTGCGTCTACTTGGATTATAGAGACAATCAGCAGCAAAGTGATCAGAATCTCCACACATTAGGCAACTTATGAGCTGTTGCCTTTCTACCTGAGAAACCATGTCTTTGGGACCAGATTTAAGGTTTGATTTTGATGGTCCATTACCCTTCTTTCTATTGTGTACTGAAGGATTGCTCACATACTTATTTTGTTTTGAATTTTGAGAGTCAGTTGTATTTTCTTCAGAAGAGATGGTGCCTTTGTTATGTTCAGTGAATTGTTTTGGTTTTACAAAAACAGTTGTGTTGATTTGTTTTGATTTATGGTTTTTTCTTTTAGAAACTGTTTTGGTTTTGATTTCTGGTACCACCACCTCTTCCTTTGTGGTATCCTCAGCAGAAGTGTTGACAACACTTCTGATTCACTATCCACCATGTGGATTCCAAGTTCCTCATCAAATACAAGCTTGATTTCTGGTTTGCACTTAACATCTACCTGTGGAGTATATACAACTGGTGGTTCCACACTGTTATATCCCAACCCAGCAGTTTTCCCTTTAGCTAGATTAGAAGTGCTATTAATTTTCCACATTTTTTCAAACTTCTCACCTTGATTGAGAAATTTATCCCTGTATGATTCAGCCAATACAAGTTCTGTCTTAGCAGTTGTTAATCTTTTTAAAAGATCATTTATTTGACAAATATAGTTAGTCTCTTCATGTTTGAGACTAGAAACTGCTTTTTCTAATGTTTCAATCTTTTCTTTATGGTCCTTTTCAGTTTTGTAAAATTCTGCTTTGACAACTTGTATTGACTCAAGTTCATTACATACTTGTTCATTAACTCTTTTATAACCATTTAGTTTCTCTAAGCATTCAGGTGTACACATATTGTCTGTTACCTTGAATGATGAGCTGGCATCATTTGCCATGAAGACATTGTTTGAGGTTGATGCATCTTCTGCTTGAAAGCTCCAGCCTGAAAAATCATGATGCTCAGCAACATTTGCATTGATGGTTTGATTGGTTGCTTGCTGATTGATTTGCCATTCTCCAGTTGTAGGCTGATTTCTTGGTGCTTTGCATTCTCTTGCAAAGTGCCCAAGTTGCTGACAATTATAGCTTCTGATTTTAGATTTATCCAGTCCAAAACCAGTCTTCATGTTATGCTTCTTAAATTGCCTCCCTGTTCTCTGATAAAATTTCTTTGCTTTGAAAGAAATCATGGCCATCTGATAATTGATGTCCATTTCTTCTAAATCATCAGCAGGAATTCCTTCCAGATCTTCTTGACATAACTGGAAATAATTTGTTTCTTCAGCTAGTAAAGCTCCTGGGCCAGAGCTAACCAAAGGAACAGATTGTGCAAATGGATTGGTAGTTGAACTTGATGGTGTGGATGTTTCAGGATATGTGGTGTTGGGTTGGCTTGGTGGTGCAGTTGAATGAAACATAGGCTGATAACTTTGAAAGGATGAGTTTTGAGTAAGAACATACAATGCAGCTGATCCTGATGGAAATGCAGCTAATGGTTTTAATTCCTGTGAATCAATCTCCATTTGATATGCACTTAAGATACCAAATAATTCTCCAAGAGTTAGTGTTTTCAAGTTTTCAGTTCTTCTTATTGTGACTGAGTAGATGTTCCAGGCCTTTGGAAGAGATCTCAGAAATATTCTGAGCACATCTTTATTATCCAGTGTTACCCCTGCAGTGGTTAGCTCATCAACAAGTTGGACATACCTTAGGTACTGAGAAGACATGTTCTCATTGTTTTCATGGCAGAAGTTTTCAAACTTCTGTTTCAGCATATCCTTCTTGTTTTCTTTGACATCATCCGAACCCTCATACATCTGTTGCAGAGAGTTCCACAACTCCTTTGCTGATTTGCATTTCTTGAATGCATGTATAATAGAGTTGGGGATTGACATCTGAATGAGCCACAGTGCCTTTGAATCCATCTCCATCTTCTTATAGTCCTCATCCGAATACATGGATGGATCCTTCGGTATAGCAGCTCCACCGGCTCCAGCAGCAGCAATTGTAGGAATGTAGGGACCTTCAAGAATAGACTTCCAGAGTTTGAAGTCTTGATTCCTGATGAACCCTTCCATTCTGACTTTCCACGTATCAAAGTCTTCAGGGGTGAACATCGGTGGCTTGTTGAGTGTCCCATTTTCTGTATCATGCTTGTTTAATGCAGCCATTTGAACAAACAACGTTTCCGCCATCGGTCGGGGTGTTACAATAATGCGGGTCAAGGTGGCAACTTTAAAACCGTAAAAAGAATGAATTCAAATTGATAATAATTATTAATAATATGCTTGAAAAAATCACTACATATTATTTAAATAGACTATTTGTTTAGTTACAATTTATTTTTATTTGAAATAAATTGAAGGTTTTTAAAAATGAACAATTTAGACACAAACTGATTTTACTTAACACTAGTGTTGTAAAAATCGGTCTAGGCGCTAGTTGTCCTCTAACTGTGTCGATTTGGCTCTAGGCGGCCTAGGTAGTTTTTTTCCGACTTTTTTCGAGTAGAAAGGATCAGATCCACGATTATTCGAGACCCAAAATATGTAATTTTTCTATAAAACATCGAGTCCAACATCTTAAACATCGAGTCCAGCCACTGAACATTGAAATCCATCTCTAAACTTTGAACTTAGTATTTAAGTTTATTTTTTTTAATTATTTAAAGTATTATATTAATTATTGATATTTATGTGTGTATAATTTATATTTGTAAAATTACATATAGAAATTATCTGCCTAGCGCCGATTGATCCCTAGGCGTTACGTCGCCACCCGACTAGTGCCTTCTACAACCATGCTTAAAACTAATCTTGACCCAAACTTCTGACCAATTACTCAACCCGATCTAATCGACCCATTTTGTAAGGCTTATGTGTAGGTATTTTTTTAAATGTATTTATTTGTAGATGTGAATGGACATAGAACAAAGTTTAACGAGAAGAAGACGACATGGGGTTTTGATAAACTAATATCGACGGAGTCTTTTATGGAAATTGAAAATGGGTACCTTTTCAATGATTCATGTGTGTTTGGGGTTGAGATTTTGGAAGTTCCTGAGTTTACACGATTAGATCGGTGTCTATCGATGATAGAGCCTCCAGAAACTATGAATACTTTCACTTGGACCATTGAAAAATTTTCAACTCTTACGGAGAAGACCTTGTATTCAGATGCATTCAAAATTGGCAAAGTGATGTGGTACAATTATCTAATCTATGTTGATTTCATTTGGAAGCTTTTTTTTCTTTTCTTTAATCAGAAAAGCATTAGGTTTATAAGGATCTATCTAATTAATGTATTGACTCTAGGAAATTATCACTATATCCCAAAGGAAGTGGTTCAGGTAAAGGTACACATTTGTCAATCTTTTTAAGATTACATGATACCATGTCGCTTCCAAATGGATGTAAAGTTTTTGCAGACTGCAAATTTCGGATTAAAAGTCGGAGTACCGAAGGCGATACAGTGATAGGTAATTTAAATAACTGCATAAGTAATTATAATTATGAGGGGAAAGGTTCCCCAAGTCATTTTTGCCTAAGAAAACTAAGAACAATTTTTAAAAACTCAAAAACCGAACCAAACAAACTCCGATCGAATTAATTTTTACATTATTTGATCCAGCTTGTAATTCCCTATAACCTAAATCTTAAATCATAAACAATAAACCCTAATCCTAAAAGCAAAATTATAAAAACTAGCCCTAAACCTAAAGATTAAACCTTAAAGCTAAAAAACCATGCCCTAAAATCCAAACTCTAAAACCAGTTGTTAAAGCTAAAACCAAAAAACAATATTGTAGGGTTTGATGAGACTGTTCTAATGCCATCGAATTGAGTTCGATCAGAGTTTGTTTGGGTCGTTTTAGAGATTTTAAAAGTCCTTTTTAGCCTTATTGGCAAAATAGACTTTTTATTTGATCATTGTCCTAGTTATGAGTTATGAAAAGTGTTAAGGCCCTTTATCAATCGATGCATAAATTGTTACATGTTAAGCATTTGATACCACAATCATAAGTAAATGTTTGTTATCTTGAAATGTGGTTCTCTTGGATCTTCCATTTGTTAACAGTTTTAATGAACTTGATTTTTTTGTGTGACCAGAAAACGTATAAAATTATCTTTTTTAAATACAAAACCAGGGCTTGATATCTTGAAATTTCAATTTTTGCTATTGAATTGAAGATTTGCATTTTTAATGAATTTTTGCATTTTATACCTTTCAGGATTCGATAAGTGGTTTTGTAACTCGATGAGCTCGGGCTTTCCAACTTTTATGTTGCTGAGTAAACTCATTGACTCGAAAAATGGCTTCTTGTTGAATGATAGTCTTATTGTTAAAGTTGAGTTTTTTGTAATTGGAACGCTTAGAAATTTTATTTGAAATATGTTTATGGTATGTTTTATTATATTTATTTTTGTTGGACCGATTGGGAGCTCGGAAACAATCCGAATCCAATGTAAAACTACTCGACAGCCTCTGGAATAGTGCGGAATCCTATTCCAGGGTTTTCCAATCGAAACCAACAGAAACCGTGGTGATCCGAGGTTGTAAGAACAACGTGGAAGCAACAATCGAACACCACGGGTTGAGAATCGAACTTGGATGATCAAGAACCGCTCAAATCTTCTAGGGTTTTGACACTTGAGTCTCAGGGAAGAAGGAGGGCTCTGGAAAGTTAAAGTTGAAATGATTTGAACTTCTATTTATAAGCTGTAGTCATTCGGCCGAATGAGTGGCCGAAGCAGCTCATTCGGCGAATGACTAAGCTCGAATGAGCTATCATTCGAATGAGTCATTCGGCGAATGACTCATTCTCAATCCAGACATTCGCTATAACCTTCATTCGGCGAATGACTTCATTCTAGAGTCATTCGCCGAATGAGTAACCTTCATACTCAATTCAGTTTATAATCAATTCAACTAAATAGATAAACATTAATAGACATTAAGGAATAGTAACAAACATTAAGAAATAGAAATAAAGACAACTTCCATTAATACTTTGAACATTTACATGATAAGAGTTACAAAACTGAACTAGGGACAAAAACATGTATCAACAAACTCCCCCTTGGACCTAGTTCAACTCTTGGAAGTTTCTTTCTTGAAATACTTTGCTGAAATAGCTTTCCAATCTGCTCCAGCGTGTATCTTGAAAATGCTGCAGAGACGGATCACTCTCATAAACTGCAAGGCTTGAACCATGTCTGGAACATCAAAGAAGATCTGATTCCTGAATAGAGCTTGGACATCTTTATGAGACAGGTTCGTCAGCCACATGGGATCAAAAATTCTGACAGTTTCCCACTTCTTGTCTTTGCAAAGGACTATCACAGCTTCACCAGTTCTCCCGTCATAGTACCACCATCGGAAGCCATCCATAAAGTCTTGTCTCATTTTCCGCAAGGGAATCTTCTTCAAAACTCTAGGGGGAAGCCACTTCAGGATCACTTTATGCTTGCGGGTATCACCATTAATCTCTGGCAAATAGTATCGTTCTGGCTGCTGCGGTTGAAAGTTCACCCATCTCTTCCGGTATTCATACTTGATATGTCGAGAAAACCAAGCAGACATCCCAGAGTCACCACTGTATAGCATGTTCAGACGTGCTAGCTGATTGACTTCGAATCCAGGCAACGTCTTGAAATCATGTGGGTGTTTGAAGTAGTCGATCCCTTTCTCTCTTTTCACAGCATAGCACCCAAGATCATGGAAGTATGCCCAGCTAAGGATCTGACCTCCAGCTTTGTAGCCTTTGGTCCTGTAAACCTTCTTGTGCGTGGCTGGCATCTTCTCAGTGCTTTGCTTCTTTAACACTTCCCAGTAAGAAGCCCATTCCTCTTTTCTCTTCTTTCGATCATCAGCTTCAGCCTTGCTTGCCTCTACTTGTTCTTCTAGATATCTGACCAAGAGATCCTCTGTTTCCTGATCAAATGGCTCAGTGAATGTAGGCAGCTCGTCTTCGGCCGATGTATACTTTGGATATTCTTCATCTGTGATGTCTTCCAGAATAACCTCATCTATATCATCAAAAGGTTCTGGTTCGGGCTCTTCAAAACTGGGAACTGAGGTGTCATCAGTAACAACCTCGTCAGGATTCAACCTGAATAGCTCGGCTATCTGCTCTTTTGATAAACAGTGTATAATCTCTCCCTCCTCCTTGTCATAGCTCACTGAGTGCTGTATAATGTCTTGAGCGTCCAAGATCATAGTCAGTGTCTCGTCAAGCTGACGTCTCAAAGGCACAGCTTGAACTTCCTCAGTAGCTTCTGGTTCTGCTGTCTTTGATGGAGACGAGGGAGGAGGAGCCTGAGCCTTCTTGTCGTTGACTTTCTTGGATCGGATCTCTGAAGAGGGAGGGGCTTGATCATCATTGCCATCATCATCATCGTCATCAGTACCAGATGATTCAGCAGACCCACTCCCATATCCGTCTTTGTCATCATCTTCAGCATCATCATCTTCATGAGATTCTTCATCCTTCTCAGAATCTTCATAGTCCACTTGTTCCTCATCAGACTCTTCTTCTTCTTCCTCATCCACCTGCTTGTCTGAATCATCGGAACGATCTTCTACACCCTCAAGTCTGGGAGTGCCCTCCTTTGAACCCTCGACAAGTCCAGCGAGGCGAGCATTCTCAGCCTCGAGTAGAAGAATCCTCTCATTGAAACCAGAGGCTGTCAGAGCCAGCTGGTTATGCTCGTCAATATACTTCAGGAGCTGTTCCTCCTGCTGAGCTGAACGAGCTCTAAGATCAGCTCGTTGATCAGCTGCCTGCAGCAACAAGGCATCCTGATCGTTGATCCGTTGAGTGAGCTGAGCGATCTTAGACTCTTGCTCCAAGTTCTTCTCCATCAGCCTGAGAACCATACTGTTCAGTGTGCTAAGCTGATCCACGACTGACACAGTAGGTATATGCATATCAGCTCGAACTGTAGATGGGCCCGAAGAAGCAGCAACATAAACTGGCTCACGAATAACAGGAGTGGTCAGAGGGGCAATAGTGGTCTGAGTAGGAATAGCCCTTGACCGTGTTAGTGAAGAAACTGACACAGCTGCTACTGATGTAACAGTAGTTGTAGCAGCTGATGTCAGTTCTGACCTCCTTTGGAAAGAGAACCTAGATCTCTTTCCCCTTCCAGCTCTGGAGGATGTGGCCTGAGAGGCAGCAGCAACCACAGCTGCTGAAGCAGGAGCAGAAGACCTAGGAGGAGGAGATAGATCAAACTCTGGAATGAATGACGGATCAGTGATCTCCTCCCTCTCTTCTTCTGTCCTCTTCCTCTTCCGAACAACCATCTTCCCGGCCACCATCACCTTCTCATACCCTTCCTCCATGAAATCATCAGAATCTGTACTCTCCTCATCAGTATCCCCTACTACACCCTCATCACCAGAGTCCTCTGACTCATCATCAACATCAGAAATATGAGGAGCTGTAGTATCAACAACAGTAGAGGCAGAAACAGTAGTAGTGGTAGTAGTAGTGGCCAGAAATCTAAGTCCAACAAAGAATCATATCAATATCCTCTTCCTGTGCTGCAGACACACCAGCATCACCACCAGCAACTGTACCACTAACATCAACCATGCTCACAGAAGCAGCAGTGGTCATGTATCCAGAACTCATCTCAGCCACACCTGAACTCACCATAGCAGCAGTGCACACTATTACAGTGCTCTCACCAGCTCCAGCACCACTAGGGCCTGCACCATCACCACCATCACCTCCATCACTATCATCCCCACCAGCCGGTACAACAATGTCTTCCACATCCGAATCGGAGTCATCATGTCTCCATCTCCGTCCGGCAGGAGCCCTATAATCAGGTCGAGAGAGATGACCGAATAAAGACCTGGTGGTAGGCTTCCTCTCCTTCCCTCTGTATGACCAAACTCTGTTAAGAGTAATGTCATTCATATGCTCTAATCGAATGACATCTGCATTGATCTTCGGAAGATCTGGAACTTGGGCGTCTATGATTTGCTGTAGAAACCTCGGGTACATGAGGAACTTCTTGTCACCCTTCAGAACCACGTTCTCCTTCATGTGAATGAAGATCATCTCTGAGAAGTTGAAGGGTTTGTTGAGCACTAAAGCAGCAAATGCGCACTGAATGGTCTCACGCATATCATCAAAACCACCTCTCCTAGATCCAAGACAGTGTACCAGCACATGAGCTAAGTACTTGAACTGCGGAGACATAAACGCCTTGTTGAGGATGCCAGCTCCAATGTCACCCTCATACTTGCATCGAAGAAAACATCCACGAACCAGAAATCGATCAAGTAATGCAGGCTGATCAGGAGAGTCTTGAAATCCACAGATTCTCCGGATGTGCTCAGCTGAGACAACCACATCATGTCCTTGCACTTTGCCCCGTATAACTGTAGGCTCGGCCTCGCAATCAATATCAGCTGATGACCAAAAATCCTGCTGATGTGATAGATAGGGCACATGTACAGTAGATATAGCTGTGAATATCCTAGAACGCCTCAGAAATGTGATGATGTCTGAGTAGTGCTTCGCGTTCGGAGTGGTCAAGTCTAGATGAGCACAGATGTTGTGCTTAGGAACTGACTTGTATCCTGCCATACTGCATAACACAAGAAATAAACATGTCAGTACGAGATACTCAATCAGTAAACTGAAATTAGCCAAAAATCAGATTAACTGTTAATCTGATATGCCGAATGAAAGACATTCGCCGAATGAGTCATAGGATCGAATGAGTCATTCGTCGAATGAGCCATTCGTCGAATGAGGTTCATTCCTCGAATGACTCTCATTCGTCGAATGAGACATGAATATGACTGGTCATTCGTCGAATGAGCCATTCGTCGAATGAGGTTCATTCGCCGAATGAGTCATTCGCCGAATGACGACATTCGGCGCCCATTTTGAATTCAAAATCCATTTTTTCAAAAATCAACAATCAGTTCATAAAAATTGCACACACACACTCAGAATCAACCGATTAAGACTTTTAATACAGGTCTTAGGTAGTTTCAATCCCATTTTGATAGTCTATTTAAATGGCGATTTACAAAACCCTAAAACCCTAAATTTTGATCTGATTGGCCTGATTCCACGGTTGGAATGATCTGAAATTTGATCCCCATATACCTGAGATGAAGTATAAAAAGATTATCAGAGGCAGAGTCAACAAGGATCAGAGAAAATCAAGTGAAAAGACACTGTGTGCTAATCGCCGAATAGGGTTCTCTCTGTAGTCGCGAAAGAGTTTTTGTCGAATGACCTTCATTCGGCCGAAGGAGTGATATATAGTCTCTTCTCATTCGCCGAATGAGCTAGGCGAAAGGTCAACTGACTTTAGTCTCATTCGCCGAATGAAAGTAGTCGATTGAGACATTCGACAATATTCATTCGCCGAATGAGAATGTCGAATGAGACATTCGACACCCTTCATTCGTCGAATGATGACCACAGAGTATGATTGATTTGTTCGAATGACTCATTCGGCCGAATGAGTTCATTCTACCTCTCATTCGTACGAATGAGAGATGAAAACCTCCAAACCTCAACTATTTCAACATTTGACATTTTGAGCACTAAACCTTTAACACTTTATGAAGATATGTCTGGTTGGTTCAGGATTCGGATATGACAGACATCCGAATCTACAAATGATCATCTAAAACAAAATTGAAAATAGAAAATCTTTTTGTATTTTTCTGAAGCAACCACTACAACTATACAAACAAGAATTTAAAAACAAATAAACACATATTTTTGTGAGAAGTCCATTAATAAAATAACACATATCTCTAATCACATCATATTGCCTTCAATGAATGCTTCACTTCAAACACAATTTCATTTTGATACGATTACTGATATATTTGTCCAAATTTAAACTGAACAATACATAACTCCTAAACAAACTATATGATCACTCATATTTTCTGATTGAGTTCCCCAATTCATTTCATCAATCAAGATCAAAATCAGTTCAAAACTCATTTCAGCATATCTTAAAACCAGTCATCATGAATTCAATAAGATTCAAACATTTATTATCTTTTGTATTTTTTTCTTGTTCTATCCAAATGGATGGCTTCAGCTAGGTCCGTCCCAGCAATATGGCACATGTATGGAATCGAACTTTATTTGTTTAAGTTTTTCTCAAGCTTAATACCAGCTTGCATTAGGTTTTCTTCAAGCTTAATACCAGCTTGTTTTAGTTTTCCTCAAGCTTAATACCAGCTTGTTTTAATTTTCCTCAAGCTTAATACCAGCTTGCCTTTATTTTGCTTTGAATGAAACCTCATTTGATTCCATGATGACAGGTGTATGCTTGATTTAAGTCAAAAACCGTTTTTCACTCAAATGATTTAATTAAAATGGATCCCACAAATCAAACTTTCTAAGTTATCATAAGTTGTTTATTTATTTTGTATAGCCAGCCTATCAGTACATCCCATCACAATTCTCTTGTGATTCTAGTTCACACATTCATTTCTGCTTCTATGACATAATGAAATCAATGTACTACTTTATTAAACTAGACCATCTCATTTTTTTAATTTTTCTATTGTTTTTGGTTTTTCAAATTTTCTAATGTTTTTGGTTTTTCAAATTTTCTATTGTTTTTGGTTTTTCAAATTTTTTATTGTTTTTGGTTTTTCAAATTTTCTATTTCTCCCCCTAAAAACCTAAAAATAGAAAATCTTTTTGTGTTTTTGGTAATAAAAAATAACTGTACAAGAGAAAATGAAAATACTGAAATAAAATAAACAAAGCAAAGACTAGCTAAGTAAAATGATGATCATTTGTGAGACTCAGATGAGGATTGAACTTCATCCTTTTGGAAAACACCATTAGCCGATAACAGATATAGAAATCTGGGTTTGTCAAAAGCTTTTGTAAAAAGATCGGCTTTTTGGTGATCGGTGTGAATTTTAACAACATCGATTAATTTCTTTTCAAAACAATCACGTATGAAGTGATATTTTATGTCGATGTGTTTGGTCTTGGAGTGCTGAACTGGATTTTTAGTGACAGCAATGGCGGCAGTATTATCAACATAAATAGGAGTGTTAGAAAAATGTAACCCATAGTCCCTGAGTTGCTGTTGAATCCAGATGATTTGTGAACAACAACTAGCAGCAGCAATATATTCAGCTTCACAGGTTGAAGTAGACACCGATGTCTGCTTCTTGCACTGCCAGGTGACCAATCGGTTTCCAAAGAACTGACATCCCGCAGATGTTGACTTGAAATCTCTTTTGCATCCGCCATAATCTGAATCACTGTAGGCAGTAAGCTCAAAGTTATCATCATTAGGGTACCATAAGCCAAGTTCCGGTGTACCCTTCAGATAACGCATAATCCTTTTGACAGCAATAAGGTGAGATACTCTTGGTTTGGATTGATAACGTGCACACAAGCAAGTGGCGAACATGATATCTGGCCGAGAAGCAGTAAGATACATGAGAGATCCGATCATTCCCCGGTACAGAGTGGCATCAATTAACTCCCCCTTTTCATCTGGAGTAATCCCGTGATTAACAGCCAGTGGGGTACCAGCAGGCTTGGCATCAGACATACTGAACCGGCTCAGAATGTCACCAACGTATTTGGTTTGATGAATAAAAATCCCTGCCTCAGACTGATCCACCTGCAAACCCAAGAAAAACTTCATTTCTCCCATCGAACTCATTTCAAATTTTTCTTTCATAACATTCTCAAATTCCTTGCACAGATCATCATTTGTGGAACCAAAAATTATGTCGTCCACATACACTTGCACCAAGAGTAAATCACTGTCCTTCTCACGGATAAATAAAGTGCAGTCAATGACACCTCTTCTGAACCCGTTGTTCAGAAGGTGAGTGGAAAGTGTCTCGTACCACGCTCGCGGAGCTTGATGCAATCCATACAGGGCTTTGTCTAACTTGTAGACTTGGTCACGATGCAATGGATCCTCAAATCCGGGAGGTTGACTGACATACACTGTTTCACTAATAACTCCGTGAAGGAACGCGCTCTTTACATCCATTTGATAAACCTTGAATTTTTTAAAGGATGCATAAGCCAAGAAAATACGAATGGCTTCTAGTCGAGCAACTGGAGCAAACACCTCATTGTAATCCAATCCTTCTATCTGTCTGAATCCTTGAACCACCAGACGAGCCTTATTTCTCACTATAATCCCGTGATCATCTTTCTTGCACCGAAGAACCCATCTTGTACCGATGACTTTTGCACCTTTGGGTCTATCAACTAATTGCCAGACCCCCAACTTTTTGAACTGTAAAAGTTCCTCTTGCATGGCATCGACCCATGATTCTTCTTTGAGGGCTTCAGTGACAGTACGCGGTTCAACTTGAGAGATAAAGCAGGAATGAGCACAAAAGCTTACATCTGCAAAATCAAGAATGTCTGCAAGACCACCTGAAGAAATCTGACTTCGAGTTTTCACTCCATCTAAAGGACTCCCAATAATGTTGTCTTGAGGATGAATACGATTGATTCTTCCAACAGGATGAGCTGGAACCTCAACCTCAGGATCTAAGTTATTCAGATTCAAATCCTCAAGACCAGGTACAAGGTTATCAACAACTAGTTCAGGAGCAGCTGGAGGATTGTCGTATGTGTCTGAGCTGTCATCATTTATCTGTGTAGTTGGAACAGATGCAGAGGAAGGTTGCATAGGTTCATCAGGTGCATTTTGTACATCATACAACATCTGAACAGCAACATCTTCATCTGAATACATGGGGGGCATATTGAATGAATCAAAGAGACTGGAATAATCAAACATCCAATCTGGCCCTTTTCCAGGTGGGGGCATTGTATATTTCTGAACATCCACATGGTACCACTCCTCCACATTATGAGTTGAAATGTTGTAAACTCGTTTATTTGGAGTGCTGTACCCAAGAAAGTACCCTTCTTCCACCTTTTCATTAAACTTGCCCTGCTCATGTTTCTTAAGCATAGTGCATGGAGCACCAAACGGTTCTAGATACTTAAGATTTGGCTTTCTGTTATGGAGCAGTTCAAAGCAAGTCTTCCCATGTCTCTTCACAATAAGAACCCGGTTCAATGTATAACAAGCATTAGCAACAGCTTCATTCCAGAATTGAACCGGCAGAGAAGAATCAGCAAGCATAGTTCTAGCAGCCTCAATCAATGTCCTATTCTTGCGTTCAGCAACACCATTCATCTGTGGAACGTATGGAGCACTAAATTGTTGCACAATGCCTCTTGCATTACAAAAATTCTCCATGTTGTGATTTTTGAACTCCGTTCCATTATCAGTTCTAAACTGACGAATCTTGAGCTTATAAAGCGATTCAAGTTTAGTAACCAGAACTTGAATACAATCAAACGTTTCTGATTTCTCTTTCAAAAAGAAGACCCAAGAGTATCTGGAGTATTCATCAGTGATAACAAGGCAGTATTGATCTCCAGCTATACTCTTCCTATTCACTGGACCAAACAAATCCATGTGGAGAAGCTCAAGAGGAACATTGATTGAATGATATTTTTCAGCTTATGAGACTGCTTAGATTGCTTTCCCTTTTTGCACGAAACACAGATATCAGACAGCTTAAAATTTTTCAAGCTAACTCCCTCAACCAGACTGTTGTGTACCAAATGATTCATTTTGCGCAAACTCAAATGGCCCATCCTCTTATGCCAAAGGATTGAATCTTTCTCAGTTGCCTTTGTGATAAAACATGAAGCTGTGGAGGATGTAGTTGAAGCTGTGGCCATATTGAGAACGTACAAGTCTTGCTTCCTCGGAGCAGACATCAAAATCCAATCTTCAGGTATCTGCACACCTTGCTTGAGAATGTAACACTTAGAGTCATCAAATAGAACCTTGTACTCTTTGTCACAAATCTGAGAGACTGACAGGAGGTTGTTTTCCAACTGTTTGACATATCTGACATTATCGAACGAAACCTGTCCATCTGTCAAAATTCCCTCTCCAGTTATAAAACCACCTTTGTCTCCAGCAAAGGCAACATAGCCACCTCGAACTGCATTCACATTGGTGAGCAGAGAAATATCACCGGTCATGTGTCTGGAAGCCCCACTATCAACGATCCAATTGCTGTTAACTCCAGCTTTTGGGGCAACCTGCACAATAAAGAGACAATCAGTTTACTTTGGGAACCCAAGCCTTTACAGTCTTGGGTTGACCCATTGAGTCTCGGATCCACACATCAATCCATTTTCCATCAGGAAAGATTTATCTGAAATTGGGGGAACAGACTCCTCAGATGATTTTACTTTCCAAATTGCATTTTTATCAAAAGAGGTTTTCAGATAGATGGATGATGATTTTGATTGATTAACTTTGACTACATTTGGAACTTCCAAAGTTTCCAATTTTCCTTTTCCCTTGTCTGAATTTTTAGACTGAATGGGTGGTTTAGACTTTTGCTGAAAAGACTTAGGTACAGACTTTACCGGTTTTGGTAAAGCAGATTTTAAGTTTTTGAAAGGCACAACTTTAGGTCTGATCAACTGAGGGCAAAATCTCACAATGTGCCCTGACTCACCACACTCAAAACAGACTTTATCACCCTTTTTATGAAAATGTTTTAAATCAGAAAATGACTTTTTAGTTGATTTAAAAACATTTAATTTCTGATAATCTGGCTCAAAACCCAAACCCTTTCTTCCTTTGTTACCAAACTGAGCTGATTTGGTAACACATTCAGCTTCAGACCCCTGTGAAGCTTTAACAAAGCATAATTCTTTGTAAATTTTTGAGGTGCAGATTGGGTCACCTTTCATAACAACAGAGGTTTGATTCCGAGGAGTACTATATTCTGATTCATCCTCGGAATCTGAGACCCAATCTTCAACAACTCCATCCACCCTTGACTCCTTAGTCTGAGATGAACTCTGATTTGCACTCAGACTAACTGGATCAATTACTAATGGAGTAGTAACTTGAAAATCCTTTACATCTTTGTCATTTGGAGTATTGACAAAGGCATTGAGGATTGGTGGAGGACAATTTTGATAATTAACCTTTTCCTACCCCTGATCAGTACCCTTACTGATCATGTGCTCAATGATATAAGATGAGCTTTCATAGCTCTTGAGCTTTTGTCCTAAGGTCTCATAGTCACACTCGACTATTGCTAACTTCTTCTTAATCTCATTGATGGTATTGAGATAAGAAGTGATAGCATCTTGCTTATTCAGCACTGCGATTTCTGCCTCATGCAATTGTCTATTTAAAAGATCAATTTTATCTTGAAAATCTTTTTCATTAGATTTTAAGACTTTGTTAGCCTCAATGCACAAGTCGAGATCGTTCATCAAAGCACTATTATGTGTCTGATAAGCAAGGACCTTACTTCTAAGATCAACACAATTAAAACACTCTGAATGTGAAGATGAACAGTCAGTGTATACCTGCTCAGAAGAGTCTGTAGAAGCAGAAGAATTTGCCATCAAAGCAAATTGAGTTGAAGAGTCATCAGCTTCAGCATCGGAATCTTGAGTGTCTGAATCTGTCAGATTATCTGATTCTGGACTTGAGAACTTGTCATCATTCCTCAATGAATCTACCCGAATGCTTTCTTCACTTTGACCTTCAGACTGCTGAATCTCTGCCACACAAGCTTTATCTTGATCTTCTTTATCAGCATTAAACCTGAAGTCCCAATTCACCCCTTCATCCTGTTGAACCATTAAAGCTTTACTAGCAGAGGATGAAGATCCAACTTGAGAAGGAGAATCAATGGGAACTAATCTCCTTTCTGGATTGGCAGTAGAGGATTTCTGATGCTGAAATGGATTCTTGTTGCCAGCTTTCTTCGGCTGCTTGCATTGTCTGGCAAAATGACCCTTCTCACCACAGTTGTAGCATGTGACAGATGCCATATCAAATCCAAACTTGGACTCCTTGTTTAGATTGATATCCTTCCCCGTCCTTTTTACAAACTCCTTTGCTCTTCTAACTGCACTAGCCAATGCCCACATAATGTCAATTCTCTCCATATCATCAGGATCAATCTGAGAGTAATCATCATTGGTCAAATATGGATTGCCGATCTGACCAGCAACTAATCCATCATATGAGCTAACCAATGTTGACAGAAGACCCATATGCTCTTTAGCAATCTCTACTGTGACCTTGTCAAAATTCTCTGTTTTCAGACTTGCAGTAGGCTGATGATGCTCTTGTTGTGAGTTTGATGAAGAAGATGAACTGAAATGCATCTGAGCAGCAGATGGAGCTTCAGATGCTTTAGAAACAAAAGCAGTCTTCAAAGGAGCATGAGTTGTAGATTTATCAACTGTAGGAGTGGAGTAGTATAGAGAAGGATCTTGAACTTGCACAACCCTCTTGGCTTTCCACTTGTTCTCTATCTCCTGTTCCTTCAACTTCTGAATGAAATCATTGATGTCCATATGAGCCATCATCTGATTTTGCTTGAGTACCATCAAGAAGGACTCCCACTTTGGAGGTAGGGCATCTGCTAAACACTGAATCTTCTCTTGAGTTGTAGTTTTGACCTCGTGGTTGAACAACTCACTCAACAGATGATAGAACCTGGCAATCAGCTCATCAAGGGACTCATTACCCACATACATAAAGCTATTGAACTCTTTCCTTAAAGCTTTAGACTTAATGCTCTTCAATGCATCATTCCCCTCATATCTTTGTTGCAAGGCATCCCACAGTAGCTTAACCGAAGTAAACTGTCTAAATTGATGAAAGATATCTGTAGCAATGGACTGTGACAGAATGGCATATGCTTTCTTCTCATAGTCATACAGCTTCCTTTGAGGCTCGGTCATCCTTGTAACAAGCATAGGAGTACCATCCTCGTTTAAAGGCCTCAAGTAACCTCCCTCTATCATCATCCACAGATTTGTGTCCACTCCATTGATGTGGATTTCAAATCTATACTTCCAGTGAGGGTAGTCATCTAAAGTCAACAACTTAGGAGCTTTGTTTGAGTTCCCGGTTTCATTTTCTGTCAACAAGAGAGTCTGAATGCGATGGTTTTGGTTAGCCATGAGTGCTAGATCCTCCATTTGATCAGAAGTAATAAGATTCAACACTTAGAAAAATTTCAGAAGTGACTGGCGAATGAACTGATATTGGGCGAATGTCGGGGGCCGAATGTCTTGAAACTGGCGAATGGAGGCTGAGAATGACAACTGGCGAATGGGTTAGTCGAATGACCTATTCGGCGAATGGCAGATCGAATGAGTTCTTTCGCCGAATGAGTGTGGAGAATGAGGCTTATTCGGCGAATGAGAATGGCGAAGGAGCTATTCGCCGAATGAGACCTATTCGGCGAATGAGGGGCTATTCGGCTGAACTTATTCGGCCGCCAGAGTCATTCGGCGATCTGGGGTTTTTAGCAACGAAAATCGTGATAACTTGTGATTTTGACCAGATTTAAGCACCAAATTTGGTACAGAAGTTCAAGACATGATAACAAACCAATTGGGAAAGAATTAGAACAATCAAACCACAAAAACCCTTGATATTTCAATGAAATAGTAACTTGGGAAGCAAGAAAAATAGGGTTGTTGAAAGTTACGAAAATCAGGGTTTTGGGAATCTCAGATCTGTTGATTTTGAGTGGAAATCGAGTAGAATCAAGAGCCAAAGCTCTGATACCACTTTGTTGGACCGATTGGGAGCTCGGAAACAATCCGAATCCAATGTAAAACTACTCGACAGCCTCTGGAATAGTGCGGAATCCTATTCCAGGGTTTTCCAATCAAAACCAACAGAAACCGTGGTGATCCGAGGTTGTAAGAACAACGTGGAAGCAACAATCGAACACCACGGGTTGAGAATCGAACTTGGATGATCAAGAACCGCTCAAATCTTCTAGGGTTTTGACACTTGAGTCTCAGGGAAGAAGGAGGGCTCTGGAAAGTTAAAGTTGAAATGATTTGAACTTCTATTTATAAGCTGTAGTCATTCGGCCGAATGAGTGGCCGAAGCAGCTCATTCGGCGAATGACTAAGCTCGAATGAGCTATCATTCGAATGAGTCATTCGGTGAATGACTCATTCTCAATCCAGACATTCGCTATAACCTTCATTCGGCGAATGACTTCATTCTAGAGTCATTCGCCGAATGAGTAACCTTCATACTCAATTCAGTTTATAATCAATTCAACTAAATAGATAAACATTAATAGACATTAAGGAATAGTAACAAACATTAAGAAATAGAAATAAAGACAACTTCCATTAATACTTTGAACATATACATGATAAGAGTTACAAAACTGAACTAGGGACAAAAACATGTATCAACAATTTTAAGATTGTATTTGGGATTAATATGTTATTGATTGCGTTTCATTTTTTAATTGAACAGTTGGTAGCCAAGAGCTTGTGTAATGGTTACAAATTAATTTTTCTTTCCTTTTTTTGTCACCTCTGTGTCACATTATCATTCTGAGTTACATTTATTTACCTATATAATGATCATCTATCATTGTTTTCATTTCTTCTTCGATTTCAATTCACCAATCCATGCCTCCCTTCTTCCTTTCTGTACGAAGCTGAAGCGTCCAGATTGAATCAGATGTTTTTGAAGCCGGTTGTCATAAATATTCACCTTTCTGTTTCAAGCTATAATTTTCATTACTGATCAAATCAAATGAAGCTTTTTGAATTTTTTACATCGTTAATTTCATGATTGATCGGTGCCTGTTGATGACAAAGCCTCTACCAACTATGAATACTTTCAATTGGACCATTAATAGATTTTCAGATTTGACATATAAGGTTGTGTATTCAGAGGTCTTCAAAGTTGGCAAAGTCAAGTGGTACAATTACCGTAATCTATAAGGATTTCATTTGAATGTTTCTTTTTTTCCTTAAATCAACAAAGCATTAGATTTTTTAGGATCTAATTTATGTATTTTGACACTAGGAAATTATACGTATATCCCAAAGGACCCAAAGGATGCAGTTCAGGTAAGGGTACACATTTGTCAATCCTTTTAGGTGTACATGATGCCAGTTCGCTCCTACATGGTTGGAAAGTTTATGCAAAGTACAAATATCGGATTAAAAGTCAAGAGTAATGAAAGCGATAGACCGATCAATGTGGTTAGGTCTTCTTTTAAATGTGTACAATCAATGCATGAATTGCTGCATCTTATGCATTTGAGATCCCTTTCTATATATACCATTGTGGTGATTGTCCATGGATGGACTGTTTGCTGCTGTCATTATTCTTTTTAATAAGAAACTATGGTTGGTTTTTGATGAGATTTGTTGGCTTGGTACGGTCCCATTGAGTACGGAGATATGATGCATCTTTGGCTCTAAAGTCTTTCCAATGGTCGATCTTTTTGCTATCTTGAAATGTGGTTTCTTGGATTTTTGTTGTTAAGCTTCTAATTAGGATAATGTATGTTTATTGTTTTCTGTCGGAGGTGAGTTGAGTTTTCAGCTATTAGCCCTTGATTGGCTTAATATAATTAATGCTGGCTCCTTTTGTTTTGAATGACTAAATGGGTGATTATATTTCCATCTTTACAAAAAAAAGAGATGGATATCATTGCTCTGTATAAAATTCTTTTGGGTTTGGGCTATACGATCATATGACATAATAGATTGAAACTAAACGCATCTTTGTCTGTATCTTGGCTAGACAAATAACTTGCAGGCTTGCAGCCATGAGATCTCACAAAATGTTTTATAATATGAGACAAATTTTTTCCAGTCATCTTACCAAGGCAACACGTGTGTCGCTTGCATGTACTAATATAACAAAGTTAGTGCAGTACTGCTGTACATGAAGTTTAATAGATGAACACATTTAATAACAGTTTTAATGAACTTAATTTTTTCTTATAACCAGAAAAAGTATAAATTTTTAAATACAAATTCTGGGCTCGAAATTTCAATTTTTTATATTTTTATTTTTTGTGTTATACATGCTATTGAAGATTTGTATTTTAATTTGAATTTTTGCACGTTATGTTGGTAATCAAACTTCTAAAATGAAGATATCAATTGAATGATACAAAGATAAGAACTTGGATAAAACTTGCAGAGAGAATTTTCGAAACACAATTCCATTCATAGACTAACAATATACGTTCACGTTTGGGTATATATATGTCACACCCCCAAATTCCCACTCGTGGTATCAGTCCACGTGGGTGTGACGTGGCCAGGATCACAGCTCTTTGGTCATATAGAACGACTCTATATGAGTTCACAATCAAATAGTTTTGCAGAATAAAATAAGTTTCATAAATACGCAGCGGAATATGTTTTAAATACCATAGCATAAATAAGTTGCAGCGGAAAATGTTAAAATTTCACAGCGGAATGTAAATCGTTTAAGACACTACATAAATTAAATTGTTTTGAAACAAATCCAATGCACACAAAGCCTAAGACGCGAGTCTATATGTGAGCCAGACTCCTTAATGCTTTCTTGTGCGCATCCTAACATGTGCTCCATTTAGTTACCTGAGAATACTTGCGAAAAGTGTCAACTAAAAAGTTGGTGAGTTCATAGGTTTAGACAGACTGAAAAGTAAACAAATATATAATGGGCATGTTAAGTTTAGTTGTGGATCTACGATCCGTGGAGTGTGTCTGTTCATCGAAATTACACTCGTTATGACCTCCAGTCAACATTGGTGCCGAGTGGGGCTAGTCAAACCCAGTAGTACTACGTAATTACGACTCGTTTGTTATACAACTAACGGTAAGGATAAGTGAGGACTTTAAGCGATAGTAGTTACACTCGAAAATGGTTTTCACAACATACCAGTCATATATCTAAAACAGTTGCATAGTATTCTCACCCCAAAGTTAAGTAAAAACAGTTAAAAGTAAAAGTGGGGCTGTAAACTCACATGAGTTTGTGTAGAGTGTTCGTACGAATAGAGTAGCTCACCGGCTAGCAGTCACCTATATCACATAGGTGTTGTAAGTTTGTGTTACATATGTGGGTCTCACAGGACCGTGTTGGTGTTTAACAACTCCAAGTTGTTATGTGGGTCGAGTTGACCGTGTTTGACCTAACGACCCATTGGTGACGGTTTTTGGATCAAGTGCTCGTGTAACGTGTGTTTTAGTGTCGTGTGATGTGTACGGATACCAAAGTCACTTTCGTGAGGAAACTTACTATTTATAGTAAGTTTCTAATTCAGGAAAGTTTCTAATTTAGGCAAGTCATGTAAGAAATTATATTCTGTTTATTCTAGCATGCATATTTATCCTAAGTGAGCATGTTATCACGTTTCACATAGTTACACATAGTCGGTTTAGCATGTTTTGCACGTAAAAGTTTCTAAATATGGAAAGTTACTAAAAATACCATACTTCACCAAGTTTAACAACCAATATCATGAAAATATCATTATCTTAATCCTAAGTAAACCTTTGAATCATAACCATTACAACAAACATAAGGCCATTTATAGACTTTGTAAAATAAAGTTACTATTTATAGTAACTTTTGATAAAACATATTTTTCAACCATTTTAGGACACAAAATCATTTATTAATATCATAACAAGTTTAACTAAGCATACTAAACATACCACATCCATCAATTTCATCATTTCTAGCAAACATATAATAAAAAGTTTCCTTTTATAGTAATAATCACAAAAATCATACTTTTGACTATTCGAATAATTCTATCCCTTTAAATGCATCAATAACATCATCTAACATGTTTCTAAGCATAAATCAAAGATTAAATCACATGCATTTGGTCATTTCATCAAAAATCACCATTTTGTAACAATAAAGTTACTATTTCTAGCAATAATCCCCAAATGACCATTTGTATTTCTAGCAATAATCCCCAAATGACCATTTGTTGACAAATCCATCATTCTAACCTTGCAAATCATAATCAATAACACTTATAACAATATTTCAATATTGGAAATCATGTCAATACGCTTAGATCGTACATGCATGGCAATCTTTCAACACTTACATACAAATCATGAATTTCATCAATACCCAACATCATAGATCATCAAAATATGTCACCATATCACTTTAGATCATCATTAACAGTTGTTAAATCATCAAACCCAGATTCATTATCAAGAAAATTCGTGCATGTGAGGTGTTGGTGATTGCATGTGAGTGATTCACAATGCATGTGAGTTTAGAAGTGTTTTTAGGCCAAAATGGGTCATAGACTTACTTCCCTTGCTCCAAGAATCTTGAAATGAAGCTTGAACAGTAGCTACACAGTCTCAAGCACCTCTGCTAATGGCCTCTTGATGGTTGGTAATGAGGTTGAAGGTGATAACAAAGCCCAAGCCTTCCTCTTCAAGCTTCTAGTCTTCAACAATGGCTTCCACAATGGTTTGTTTAAGTGATTATGGGGTTAGGAGGGTGATGGCAGAGGTTTTGGGAAGTATAAATCGAGTATGTGGCGTCTGAGATTAACCAAATAGGTGTAGAGTGGTTAAAGAAATGATTAGTCTTGTTTTAATCAAAGATTTTGCGTGCTGGACTCGTCGCGTACCGCGACAAGGGTCTCCGAAAGTCTCCGCGTACCGCGATCGATTTCGGGATTCAAATTGCCCGCCCATCCATCGCGTAGCGCGATGATCCCTCTTGTGGGCCTTCGCGTATCGCGATGTGTCCCGGATGAGCCCATTAAGCCCAATTTTGTTGTTTCGATCCGATTTTCGCGAATTTCTCGATTACGAACATCGTTTCTCGACATATGAACATTGTTCTACTAATTTAGGTTCCCCGGAACCTAATGTGCAGTGAAAGTGCACTGTGGTTTGATCCGTTCACCAACGTTCGTCATTCAAGACACGTGCGAGTGTTGTGCGATAATTCCCTTAATTATCGGTGTGTTTAAACTGTTGTGCCACGTGTCACGCTAAACATTCATAATTCTAGTGCCATGTATGCAAAATAATACATATTATTATTTAAAATAAAGGAATGCTGACCTGGAAATTGCGAGGTGTCACAATATAACCCTAATTCTCAATTACATAATTACATATAAACCTCTACACTATTTATATATACATAATAGACTCTAAGTATAGACTTTCTAACATGACAACTTTGACCCTAACTTATTTAGTTTATGATTTCAATACTCCCCCGTAAACTAAATATAGTTTAGCGAGGGTCTTTAACGTTCTTGACTTGCTTCTTACAATAGAGTCGGTTCTTTATCGTAGATGAGATTGGATGCTTCTGGCTTGTCCTTCTCTTTATTCTTCCATTTTGTGTAATTATTTGCAAAATGACCAAAATGACCACAATCATAACATCTAAACTTGTTTTTGTCTTTATTTCCTCGACCCATGACTCTTCCATATGTGTTTTCTCCTTTGTTGAAGTGTTTACCTCGTCCTCTACCACGATCTTGACTGCTTGAACTTGCCATTAAAAGTTTGCTTTGATGGTTTGTCTCGGGTTCATCTTGGCTTTTGAGGCGTTCTTCAAATGATGTTATTCTTTCAACGGCTTCTTCAAACGACATTTTATCAATTTCTTGATATTGCTCAATATATGCCACGATCGGTGAAAATTTCTTTGGAACCGAGTTAAGCAATTTTCTTACAAGTACTTTATCTTTCAAAGTACCACCAAGAGTTTTAAACCTGGCTTTTATGTTGCTTAACTTTCCAGCAAAATCACTTGTTGTTTCGTTTGGTTTCATTTTCATAGCCTCTAGTTCACTCCTTAGAGTTTGTAAACGTGCTTTCTGAACTAGATCGGCTCCAATATATTTGACTTTGATTGAATCCCAAACTTCCTTTGCAGTTGAATATTGTGCAACTTGCATTAAAACATCTTGAGGCAATGTTTGGAAAATCATTGCCTTAGTTGTATGCACTTTCTTTTCTTCAACTGCTTCTTTAATTTCAATTGTTTCCCAAAGGCCATAAGCCTTCAATATTGTTTCCATCATCAATGCCCAAGTGGTATAATTCGTTTAAGTTAACTTAGGATATTGAAGAGGAAAATTTTCTTGCTCACGAATTGGAACAAACTGCTTGACGGCTTTTCTTCGCCAGTCATGCTTGCTTGCTTTCGTGTTTTTTTCTTTTTGCCTATCTTGTGGCACTTGCTAACTTGCTAAATGACATTTTTTTATAAAAATTATACTACTATACTCGTCTTATTTTTCTCTTTAATTCCGTTACAGTATTTACTAAGTTTTTTTAATTTTTTTCCATATCTTTGTATTTATATCAAGGTATGAGTGTTTAAAAACCAAAAACTGTTTAAAATCAAAAACCAAACCGTATATGTGAGAGAAATCCCAATCAAATTCTGAATTTGGTTTTTATTTTAGTTAACAGTTTCAATTTTTTTTAAATTCGGTTTTTTCAATTAATTAGTTAAACCGAATTTAAATATATATTTAATACCAAAGATACAAGTTATTGATTTTGTACTTTATACTACATCTCTGCTTATTATATAACGAAAACCCTAGACCACCGCCCCAGTCTCCGGCGACGCTTCCCTGGCGAGCGACGACTATCGGCGAATCAACAGAACCATCGGCGAACCCATCAGCTCCCATTTGCTACCATCTGCGAACAATCTCCGACTCACTATTTACTACCCCTTATACGCGAAGCATCTCCGGCTCACGAATCACGATCGGTTACCACCTGCGATCTGGTAATAGCTCTTGTTTCTTGGTATTTGTTGTTAGATTTTTGGTATTCTTGAGTTGTTAAACGTAAACCATTTGAACCATCTGTTAAACGTGAAGGATTGGCAAGTACTGGTCTGCAGATATCACTTGCAGATCAGGGACAACAGATGGCAATATATATCTAATCTAGTCTATGCCAGATACTTAAGTCCATTCTATGAACTACTGACATGTATCTGATGGCTTTCGTTATCTATTTCATATAGTGACAGACAACCATCAGTTGGTCCTTGGTTTGTTGACATAAAATGTTGCTAAATGCTAAAGTGTTCGGATTTTGTGTTTTTTTCTGAAAACAGAATGGAAAAAGTGATCAGTGATGACCAATTTGTTCACGACATAGAATGGGTTAACAACAAGTTGAGCACAGGGGTGTTCAAAATATCTTAAACTCAAAAAAATCTGAAATCCGAATGGTATCCGAAACCCGAAAAAGCTCATCCAAAATCTAATTCGGGTTTTTGGGTCGGATAATATATTTTTATATTCGGATCGAACCGGGTTTTGGATTTTGTGTTGTTTTCCTGGAATTTGAATGTTTGATGTGTAATTTCGAATGTTTATTATGTTTGAATTTTTTTGTTATATTTATCTAACATTCAGTGTTATTCGAAACTTTGATCAAATATATGCCTTTCATTCGGTACAAAATAATCCAGAGGGTAAAATAGTTATTATGCATCTCAATGATTTAGCACTTAATAATCCAGATGTCTAATCAAACAACATTACTTATTTAGCACTTAATAATGATAAAAAAGGTTGCCAAACAATCCTTTTTTTAAAGATTGAAAACTAAAGTAAGTGGGTGATCAACTGCATGTTTTTTATTGTTTACATGTATGTTAAGATATTTTCAATTAATATGCAATATTAATTATATATATATATATATATATATATATATCTTGTCCAATACTTCTGTAAGCATGCAAGCAGGTATGTTCATATCAAAAAGAAAACATGAACCAGCACACTATATGCTCACGATCGAGTCCTTTTCCCTTCTTTACGAAGCTGCAACATCCAAGATTGAATCTGATGTTTTTGAAGCCAGTGGTCATAAATGGTCACCTATCTGTTTTAAACTCTAATTTTCTTCATTGAAATGAAGCTTATATATGTGACTCCTTGACATCGTTAATTTCCTTATTGAAACATTGATCAGGAGACTAGATTTACATCCAAACAACGATGGCCACGTTTCTCTACATGTGGTAATTTGTGACACTGGGAGTGACTCAAAAAGATGGGATGTCTGTGTTGATGTTAGTTTCTTTGTTTATGATCATATACAGAACAACTATGTAACCTTTCAAGGTAAATGTTTTTTTTAATGCACGCATGGATATTTCTAAATGTACGTATTTGTAGATGTGAATGGGCATAGGACAAAGTTTAACGAGAAGAAGACGACATGGAGTTTTGATAAACTACTATCATTGGAGTCATTTATGGAAAGCAAAAATGGGTACCTTTTTAATGATTCATGCGTGTTTGGAGTTGAGATTTTTACAGTTCCCGAGTTTACACGATTAGATTGATGCCTATTGATGACAAAGCCTCTACCAACTATGAATACTTTCACTTGGACCATTAAGAAGTTTTCTGATTTGACAGATGAGGTTGTGTATTCAGATATCTTCAAAGTTGGTAAAGTCAAGTGGTACATCTTTAGGATCTGATTTGGCTGTTGTTTTAGTTTAAACACCAAAATGTAAAGTTTTCATTGCTCTAATGCGTTATTGTATCTTTCTTTCTTGATTTAAGGAAATTATTACTATATCCGAAAGGACACAATCCTGGTGAAGGTACACATATGTCACTCTATCTAGGTGTGCATGATGTTGCTTCATTTCCTGATGGCTGGAAACTTTATGCAAAATTCAACCTGCGGGTTAAAAATCAATGCACCGAAAGTGATAAAGAGAAAGGTAAACTCAGTTTGTTGGTACCACATTAAAGTTATGAATCCATTCTATATGTTTCATAAATAAATGAAAAATTAAGCAGAGGTTAAAGTTTTAACCAAAAAGATTAAAAAGTGTATTTGATGTGTTTTAATGGTTTCCTTTTCATATTACCTTGCAGAAGCTGATAACTGGTTCTGTGGCTCTGCTCAAAATTGGGGTTTTAGTCCATTTATGCGGTTGAGTAAACTAAGTAATTCAGAAACTGGCTTCTTGTTGAATGATAATCTTATGGTTGAAGTCAAGATTTCTGTGATGGGGACGCTCAGACATTTTATTTGAAACAATGAAACATGGTGTTTTTGGGTATTTTTACAGGCTATTTTTGACTTGATGTCAAGGATTAGTATATCATGGGTTAAAACTTTGGTAAATGGAAATATTTTTGTTGCTGTTGCACACATCCACTACAAGTATACTTTGCATTAATGTATTTGAGTAGCTATTTTTATTGCATGCATTCATATTATGATTATTAGGTTTATTATATGAATTTAAAATGACAGTTAGGGAACTTGCTTAATTATCATGGTCAATATTTGCTAGTATATTCCAGCTACAATTAAGCTCAAAACTCATGACTAATGTAGCAAGATTAAGTTTGATCTTGATGTATCTTGTGATGCACTTGTGACAATCTGCATGTACTATCAGCCATTCAGGTAATCAAGGATGTAACCATCACAATGAATATAATCATCACGATTTGAAAAATTGCACGTTGTTATTTTATAGTTTATAGGTTAGGTATTAGGTTTTTTAGAAAAAAATACATTCTTTCAAGCTTAGAAAATTACCAAAATAGACGTCCTAACTGTTAACAAAATTAGACATGGATTTTACGCAGGAAAACTTATAGAACTTGACCAGAATGATTCAATCAGAAAATCACATGTCACACTTTGTATATTAAGATGGTTGACACATAGAAAACATGTGAGATCCAGACCCAACTACTAGAAAAGGAGCATGTGTTCATATTGATAGCTACGTATACTTATAAAAATTATATCACTCACTCATTTTGTTAACCATGTATCCGTTGATCTAGAAGCGAATGGGTATAGGAAAAGGTTCCATGAGAAGACGACGACTTGGGGTTTCGGCAAACTAGTATAATTCGAGTCTTTCATGTAATGGATATCTTTATAATCATTCACTGTCTAGCCTCTAGGGCCAAAGAGAGCCTCTTCGCCATTTTCGCCCGCCTGAAACCCGTATGGGATACTTTAATTTTGGAAGAATGGAGCCTTAGATGAATGTTGCATTGTCAAAAATTATGCTAGACGCGCCCAATTGGGGTCTTGTCGAGTTGGATGTGCAGTTCGTCTAATCAAAATGTCAAATGGACTGACAATTTAAGACATGAACCTGTTAACACGATACAAAACTAACATGTTTCGTTTTTTACCATAGCATGGTATGTGTCTTTAACAAATAGGAACGTTTAGGCACGCTTTATATCGTGTCTTAATATGTTAAAACACATTTTAACCTGTTAATAATGTTTTCAGAACCGGACCGGATGTTAAACCGGACGTCTTATTCGTTGTTGGTTGGATCGGTCGGACCGGATCTAAAAACAGAAGGACATAATAAATATATAAAAAATTACAAAAAGAGGATAAAATTTGTTAAAAAATATACAAGATTTGATTTTAATATTTTGTTTTCTGGATTTTAGTTAAAACAAACTTGAAATATCTTAAATTAAATTTTCATTTTTCAAAATAATTCCACATCAAAGTATCTTGGTTTCACTTTATACAATGCATATTGGTTCTTTTCCTCATCCCACATTGGTGAGATCACTAAGGTGATGGTTTCAGACTTCTAGCTCATATTGGTTCCCTTCCTCATCCTACATCGATGATATAACAACATAATGGTTCCTTCCCTCTCTTTAAAAAAGAAATTGGTTTTCTCTTTGTTATCCCACATTGATGAGACAACAAGGTAATGATTCCAGTTATATTTGTTCTCTTCCTTGTCTCACATCGGTGAGATAATAACTTGAAAGTTCCTCACCTATTTACAAAAAAGAGTAAACTACAAGATTCATCCTTTATATATATATATATATATATATATATAGGTAGATGGTTCAAATGTTAACCCTCCCTTATATCGTTAACCCGTGTTAACCCGACATTTTTTGCCCGAATCTTTGTTTTCTTTTCATGGTTTTTATTATACATAAATATGGGGTTTCTTTTTTGTGTTTTTGCTAATTCATCACCGTTTAGAAATTATTTACAAATGTAAGTTGATGTAATTTTCTTACATTTACTAATGTAAGAAAATTACATCAACTTACATTTGTAAATAATTTCTAAACGGTGATGAATTAGCAAAAACACAAAAAAGAAACCCCCCTATTTATGTATAATAAAAACCATGAAAAGAAAACAAAGATTCGGGCAAAAAATGTCGGGTTAACACGGGTTAACGATATAAGGGAGGGTTAACATTTGAACCATCCCCAATATATATACACCTAATTATAAATTAGGTCCTTTATCTTTATTAATTACAAATAACATCCTTTATTTTATTAATTGGTAACAATTTCATCCTTTAACTTAATTATTGTTAATATTATGTGTTATTTAAAAGGACAAAAAAGTAAAATACACCACTTTAATTAAAAAGATTAAATAAGAATAATCAAAGGGGTTTATTTTTGACTTTTTTTTGTCCTTTTAGTTAACCTATCAAATTAACAATAGTTAAGTTAATGGATGAAATTGTTACCAATTAATGAAATAAAAGATGTTATTCGTAATTAACAAAGATAAAGGACCAAATCTATAGTTATTTATATACATAAAAGATGAATCTTGTAATTTACTCTATAAAAAGGAAGAAGAGTAAGTTTATGAAAAAATGTCTTGTTCAACTGTTAAACCGGTTCACCGGCTTAAAAAGAAACTGTCCGGTTATTGTTACAGAGGTTAAACTAGTCATTTTGGGCCGTTCACTATGACGGTTTCCGGTTCAACCGGTTGAACCATCCGGCCCGGTCAGGTTACGAAATCATAGAGTTATAATCTATATAAAACATGTTAATTTTTTAATAATTAAATATATTAGTAATAGTAATATAGATTTATATCAATATCAGTATCTATTTCTATATATATATATACTATATAATAAAAAAAATAACAAACTTGTCATATGTCACTTCCTATTCATTTGTTATTAATATTTTACACTTGTCATTCTCACATTTATTTCTCGTTCAATTATATTTTATTAATTATCTCTTCTATTTAATGTTAATGATTTTAAATAATTAAATTATATAATTAAATGTAAAAAATATAAATATTTTTATTTTAGTAATTTATTATAACTTAATAATCATAATTAAGTTTCAACTATATCTTATTTTAAAATAAAATTTATAATTTTTAAATGTTTATTATTTTAATTCATAATAATTTTAATAACGATTGATATGATATTCAACGTATAAAATTTTCATAAACTACTGGTTTGAAATATTTACATTATATAATAAAAGAATAACAAACTTGTTGTTTTACTCTCATAAAATTTTCATTAAACTTCTTAATTGTTGTTTTATTACTTAAAATATTTATTAATATGTAGCATAATCATTTTATATCAAAATATTATTTTTATAATCTCTAAATTATCAGTTTTAACTATTTATTATTTTTATATTTATTCCGTGTTAATACACAAGTTAATAATCTAGTGTGTCTATATATATATATATACAAAAGTTAATAATCTAGTGTGTCTATATATATATACACACACAAGTTATATATATTTATTCGGGTATGTTTTCATAGCTGATATAAATTTATATTTATGCTGATTGGAACAAGGCTGACACTCATCTTTGATCAGGGAGTTTGTTTTTGTAGAGATTAGAGTAAGATGGTTCATGGGTGTAATATGGTTCAAGGTATATTTAGAAAAGAAGAAATAACAAGCTATTCAATGATAACCCACAATCATCAGGAAAGAACAAAAAGCAACTGCTGTAATTTTTTGTTCAATGGTAAAATCAATGACATATTTACATGTGACATATAGAGAAAAGAACACAGATTTAGTATGAAGCAATTGGTATATATTTTTTTTATTTTTAACTTTATGTATTATCTAGCAACTTGCCGGCAAATCTTTGAAATACAATTATGCACACTATTAAAAAATGTTTATATTAATATATAATGTAATATTATTTAAAAAATTTAAGGTAATAATAACAATTTCCACCCCCTAATAAAGTAATTATTAGATGATTCAAATCCCCTATGGAGATAATTAAAGGGAATTAAAATTACGAGAAAGTAAAAGAAACTGAAGAGTCGAAACAGAATATATATCGATCAGAAGAATTATTCTACGAATGCAACTTTCTTAGGTCGTAATCTTTGATTTTGAAATACATATTAATCAAGTTAGATCGAAAGCTAAGGTTGATGATCAACGGTATGTATTATTTGTTTAAATACTTGTAAAGATATTTTTGACTTGTGTTCAATTATATGTCTTGTTCTTCTGCAGGTAGGCCGACATGTTCATTTCGAGAAGAAAACGTGAACCAGCACACTATATGCTCAAGATCGAGTCCTTTTCCATTCTTTACGATTGAATCTGATGTTTTTGATGCCAGTGGTCATAAATGGTCACCTTTCTGTTTTAAACCCTAATTTTCAGCGCTGAAATTAAATGAAGCTTATATATCTGACTCTTTAACATCGTTAATTTCATGATTGATCAGGAGACTAGATATACATGCAAACAAGGGCGATCACATTTCTCTGCATGTGGTAATTTGTGACACTGGGAGTGACTCAAAAGGATGGGATGTCTGTGTTGATGTTAGTTTCTTTGTTTATGATCATATACAGAACAACTATGTAACCTTTCAAGGTAAGTGCTTTCTTTTTTAATGCACGCATGGATATTTTCTGAATGTACCTATTTGTAGATGTGAATGGGCACAGGACAAGGTTTAATGAGAAGACGACAGCATGGGGTTTTGATAAACTAATATCGACGAAGTCATTTACGGAAAGTGAAAATGGGTACCTTTTCAATGATTCATGTGTCTTTGGAGTTGAGATTATTGAAGTTCCCCAGTTTACACGACTAGATCAGTGCCTGTTGATGACAAAGCCTCTACCAACTATGAATACTTTCACTTGGACCATTATAAATTTTTCAACTTTAACAGAGGAGGCCTTGTTTTAAGATGCTTTCAAAATTGGCAAAGTCAAGTGGTACAATTATCATAATCTATAATGATTTCATTTGGATGTTTTTTTTTATTTTCTTTAATCAATAAAGCATTGGATTTTCAAGGTTCTAATTAATGTATTTTGACTCTAGGAACTTATCACTATTTTTCAAAGGATACGGTTTAGGTATAGTGTCACACCCCGAGCCGGCGGGGTTGGATCGGAGTCCTCGTCGGGCGGAAGGTTCCCGGGGCGCGATATTGTAAGTGATAATCGAAATGATCAGATTTCATTGCGCATGATATATAAATGAGAAATGCTAAATAGAATAGAATTACAAAGTTAAATTACATCAGTATTGTTTATAATTTAACAATGTAAATCTACCATCAACATCATAAATTTTCTATCTTGTATCTGCACAAGTGTGAGGCCCCGAAACCGGGCACCTCACAGAGGTTGGTTTTCATCATAACACATAGCTCTTAAACTAAAAACTTTCATAATCATGCAGCGGAAATGTAAACATAGTCTGATAAACAGAAATCAATAACATGTCTGTATCAAAATCACATCGGATTGCCAAAACCACCGGATCGTATGACTCTATGCCCGAGCTCCATGCCTTCTCTTATCATACCTTCAACCTGACATACATGCTAAATCAAGCCAGCTTACGCTGGTGAGTTCTAGTTTTCATGAAACAACATTAAACATACTTAACATATACATCATCTCATACTCATAGACCATAACCTTAGCACATAACATTCTTACATCATCATCATCATACATTCCACTGTTACCATTCGAACAGTGGGCTTATGCCGGCACAAGGCTCCATAACCGTTGATCTGTCCCGCCGAAGCGTTCTACAGATCCATACTTACCCAGTAGCAAGTACTGGAGCAACCATACTTACCCCATATGAACATGGGAGCAACGTCATACTTACCCCGTAACGAGTACGGGAGCAACCTCATACTTACCCCGTAACGAGTACGGGAGCAACCTCATACTTACCCCGTAACGAGTACGGGAGCAACGTCATACTTACCCCGTAACGAGTACGGGAGCAACCTCATACTTACCCCGTAACGAGTACGGGAGCAACCATACTTACCCAGTACAAATACTGGAGCAACCATCATTCATCATGACATGACACACTAGCACCTTATCATCATTCATCATAACATCGTATCATTATCCTAATAACATAGGATTTCCCATACAGGGTATGCTAGTATCATGTCATCATAACATCCTAGTACCATGCACATGTCATGCTAGCAGCACGTCATCATATCATTCATCATGGCAACATAAACACATTTTGCTAGCATGTAATTATCATAACATCATACTTTCATCATAGCATACCTAGGATTTCATTACCACATAACATCCATATTTATCATCGTAGCCTGATATCATTCAGGTTATCATCATAACTTACTAACATGCATTCATCATTCTTAGCATACTTTCATGCAATAGTCATATTAGTACCTTAACATGCATACATAGTCAGTGCATACCGTCATTCATTCATTATCATCATAGGCACATAACATCATAGACATAACCATAAGCATGTATGCCAGCCCAAAACATTAAACATAGAATAGGGCGTCTAGAACTCACCTGATAGTAGACTCTTGTTCTTCTTAGCCGAACTCCTTAGCTAAGTCTTAAGAACCTACATCCGTTACATCACCTCATTTCGTTACATAACGTTCTTAGTCTTAGAAAATATTCTAAGTCCCAATAGCCTACTAGTCCCCCTTTCTGAATCCAAGTTCTCGAAGCTTAGCTAAGTGTTCGAAACCCTTGGAATTCGTTAAGTTCCCATGTACACGAAATCCACGAGTATTCGAAATACTAGTGTATTCGAAATACCCTGTGTATTCGAAATAACATGTGTATACGAAATGCCTTGTGTATTCGAAATAACATGTGTATGCGAAATGCCTTGTGTATTCGAACATGGCACTGTACTCGAAATTTCCATGTATTCGAAATAATCATGGTATTCGAATTACCCCTTTGTGCAGGATTTTGTGTACTCATCACTTTCGTCATTAAACATCTCAGAAATTCATCTAAGACTTTGGGGAGCTAGTTCTAGGTTCCTTATGTTGTTACCAACGTATTGGAACCTTAAAGTTATGAACTTTATGCATAAAGGTATGAGCTTTATGCATAAGTTCACCCTTTGTTTAACCATCCTAACTTTTGTATAAAAATCCAGCTTTCTATACATGAATCACTTACTTGAAGGTAGCTGATCCTCCTGGTAGGATCCCGTGCGTTTCCTACTTCGTTTGGTCGATCAAAGTCTGATTCTTGAAATTCTTGGACTTAAACTTCGTGTACTCGAGAGCAGATGAGCTTCCAGCCAAAGGTTGTCACACTTCCCAAGGCACCACTATTTATAGGCAAGGCTGGTACTCGAAACCAGTGTACTCGAAATTATGGATTTCGAATACAGGCTCAGTGTACTCGAAATCCCAATGTCGAGTACACGAAGCCGCAGCCCCAAATTTGATTATTTTTCGTCTATCTTACTTCGAGCTTGTTATTCGCTACTCATTTGTAAGTTCAAGTAACTTGTACTAAAATTTCGGGATGTTACAAGTCTCCCCTCCTTACAATAGGTTTCGTCCCGAAACCTGCCTCGTTACACATCGAACAAATGAGGATACAACTTCCTCATCTCGTCTTCCAATTCCCACGTCGTGTCTGAACCCTTCCGATGCTTCCACTGAACTCTTACTTGACGAACCGTTTTATTCCGTAGCTGTTTTTCCTTTGTATCCACAATGGCAACTGGCTCTTCAATGTAGTTCAGTCGATCATCTACCTCAATGTCATCCAAAGGAACATGCGCCTGCTCGTCTGCCAAGCACTTCCTAAGATGTGACACGTGGAAGGTAGGATGAATCCCGTTCAGCTCCTCTGGTAGGTCCAGTCGATACGCGACTTTCCCTACCCTTGCCTTTATCGGAACGGTCCGATGTACCTCGGACTCAACTTCCCTCTTTTTCTGAATCGAATGATTCCCTTCCATGGTGATACTTTCAGCAACACTCGATCGCCCACATCAAACTCTATCGGTCGTCGGCGCTTGTCAGCGTAAGACTTTTGGCGATCTTGTGCAGCTTTCATACGTGCTTTTATCACCCGTAGCTTTTCTGCCATATCAATCACAGCAGCCTTGTTTCCCATTTCTTTCTGTCCAACTTCACCCCAGCATACCGGGGTTCTACATCGTCGTCCGTACAACGCCTCATATGGGGGCATTCCGATACTAGAGTGATAGCTGTTGTTATATGAAAACTCCACCAAGGGCAAGTGGTCATCCCAGCTTCCTCCAAAATCGATAATGCACGCCCTAAGCATATCCTCCAACGTTTGGATAGTCCTTTCTGACTGTCCATCAGTCTGAGGGTGATAGGCGGTACTGATATTTAACCTCGTTCCCATAGCATCATGAAACTGCTTCCAGAATCTGGAAGTAAACCTCGTATCTCGATCTGACACAATGGAGACAGGAACTCCATGTCTGGCCACAATCTCCTTTACGAACAACTCAGACAACCTTTCGGACGTATACGTTTCCCTGATAGGGAGAAAGTGTGCACTCTTCGTCAGTCGGTCCACAATCACCCAAATGGTATCATGTCGCTTAGCTGTCTTTGGTAGCTTGGTAATGAAATCCATGGTGATGTGTTCCCATTTCCATTCCGGTACCTCTAGAGGTTGCACATATCCGTAGGGCTTCTGATGTTCAGCCTTCACTTGCGCACAAGTAAGGCACCTGTTCACATACTGCATCACATTAAACTTCATGCCCGGCCACCAATAATCCTGTCGGAGATCTTGATACATCTTCGTTGCACCGGGGTGTACCGAGTATCGTGACTTGTGGGCTTCATCTAAAATCCTCGCTCGAATGTCCCCATTTCTGGGCACCCACATTCGACCGAATCGTAGCTTTATCCCATGGTCATTGTCTTCCAAGTTCTTGACTTGTCCGAAGACGCGTTCAAAACCCACATTCTCTTCTTTCAATCCCTCCTGTTGCGCCTGTTTGAGCTCGTTCAGAAAGTCTGGCGTTATCACCAAACTATACGATTTTACTCGTATGGCAGGATGATCAGTCTTGCGACTCAGAGCATCTGCCACCACATTGGCCTTTCCCGGGTGATATAGAATATCACAGTCATAATCCTTTAACAGCTCAAGCCATCGTCTCTGCCTCATATTCAAATCCTTTTGCTCGAAGAAATACTTCAAGCTCTTGTGGTCGGTATAGATGGTACTCCTTACTCCATACAAATAGTGCCTCCATATTTTCAATGCAAACACCACTGCAGCGAGTTCAAGATCGTGGGTCGGGTAGTTAGCCTCATGAATCTTTAGCTGGCGCGAAGCATAAGCTATCACCCTTCCCCTTTGCATTAGTACACATCCCAACCCTTGTCGTGACGCATCGGCATACACAACAAGATCATCATTCCCATCCGGCAGTGCTAGAACAGGAGCTTGGGTAAGTTTCTCCTTCAGCACTGAAAACGCTTGTTCTTGGTTTGGACCCCATTCGTACTTTACGTCTTTCTTCGTGAGCTTCGTCAGTGGCGTCGCTATCTTGGAGAAGTCCTGAATGAATCTCCGATAGTAACCGGCCAAACCAAGAAAACTGCGTACTTCTGTCGGTGACTTTGGAGGACTCCATTTCATAATCGTTTCAACTTTAGCTGGATCTACCATAATGCCTTCTGGGTTCACCACGTGACCCAGAAACTGTACCTCTCGTAGCCAGAAAGCGCATTTGGAGAACTTAGCATAAAGTTCCTCTTTCCTCAGGATTTCCAATACCTCACGTACGTGGCAAGCATGGTCTCCCTCGTTCTTTGAATAAATCAAAATATCGTCAATAAACACTATCACCGATCGGTCCAGCATCGGTCGACATACCCTGTTCATCAAATCCATAAATGCTGCAGGAGCATTCGTCAATCCAAACGACATAACGAGAAACTCGTAATGTCCATAACGCGTACGGAAAGCAGTCTTTGGAATATCCTGCTCTCGAACTTTCAACTGATGGTAACCGGATCGGAGATCTATCTTCGAGAACCAGCTTGCACCTTGCAATTGATCGAACAAGTCATCAATTCTAGGTAGAGGATACCTGTTCTTTACGGTCAACTTATTCAGTTCCCTGTAGTCAATACACATACGCATACTTCCATCCTTCTTCTTAACGAACAGCACCGGTGCTCCCCACGGAGAGACACTCGGTCGTATAAAACCTTTATCAAGGAGTTCTTGTAGCTGGGTCATCATTTCCTTCATCTCGGTTGGAGCTAAACGGTAAGGTGCTTTGGCAACGGGTTGTGCCCCCGGCACTAAGTCGATCTGGAACTCAATTTCCCGTTCGGGTGGTAATCCAGGCAATTCCTCAGGGAATACATCGGGGAAGTTACACACCACGGGAACATCATCAATCGTCCTCGTATCCGTACGTTCCTCAATCGCGTAGGCCAAGTAGGCTACACACCCTCGCCGCATCATAACATCAGCCTTGATCATCGAAATGATCTTTGGCGCATACATCGCTTTATCACCATAAACCGTCACGGAGCTCCCATCCATCGCACGTAAACATATCATCTTTCGTCGACATACAATGTTAGCCTCATATTTGGCTAACCAGTCCATACCCAAAACCACATCGAATCCCCCTAAGGTAATAAGAAACAATCGGACAGGGAACCTATGACCTTCTATCTCAACATAACAATCATCAATAGCCTCAGTCACCCTGGTCATCTTACCAATAGCCGTCTCTACATCAAATACCCGATCTATCTTCTTAACCTTCCCAGATAACCCATCACAGAAAGTAGAAGACACAAAACTCATACTGGCACCAGAATCAAACAATACAGAAGCAGGAATATTGTTGATAGAAAAGGTACCTGTGACCACGTCCGGGTCCACAATCGCATCATCCTTCGTCATCGTAAAGGCTCGTGCTTTAGCCTTCTGCTTCTCCTTTCCTTTCTCCTCTTTCTTACCCGAGCCCGAAGCATCGGCCCGTGGTAGCTTGCAATCCTTGGACATATGTCCTAATCCATTGCAGTTGAAGCATCGAGTAGCATTCGGGCAACTGCTAGAAAAGTGCCCCGTCTTTCCACACCTGAAACATAAATTAGTGCCCACCAGGCACTGTCCGTGTGGCTTTTCCCACACTTGTTGCATCGGCCCATCTCCTCTCGCTTAGCCTTCTTGCTTGAGAACTTTCGTTGGTCTGTTCGACCCCTCTTAGTCCCGGAGGACTCTTTCACCTTTGCTTCTTCTTTGGCTGGCTCGGCTGACATAACATCATCCCAAACTATGCCACTGAGCTCCACAGTGGAGTCATAAGTCTTGGGAGCATTCGCCTTCACATGTATCCGAACCTTCGGAGGTAAACCCTCCATGTACAACTTCACCCTGCGTTCCTCGGTAGAAACCAAGTGAGGAACAAGTCTTGCCATCTCATTGAATCGTGAGGTGTACTGCCTGTGGTTCAGACTTCCCGCCTTCAGCACCAGAAACTCCCTTTCAACCTTATCCAACTCATTCTTGGGACAGAACTGCTTAGTGACCAGTTCCTTGAGATCCTCCCAAGTCATCTTTTCCATATCATCAGTAGTCTTGGATTGCTTGACGGTGTTCCACCAGTGAAGTGCCTCCTCAACGAAAGAGTGAGCTGCAAACTTGACAGCTTGGTCAATTCGGCACTCACTGATGGAGATAACAGCCTCCATCGCAGAAATCCAGTGGCAGGTGGCCACTGCGTCCTTCTTCCCATCAAAGGTTGGTGGGTTGCATCCCTTAAAGGACTTGTAGTCACAGCCCTTCAGTTTCCCCGCCATAGAATCACCGCTCTTTGTCTCGATGATCACCACCTCAGCTTCCTTGGTGCTCTCTTTGGTTCCTTCCGACTTGTCTTTTAGAGCATCCTTCAGTGCCTTAGCAATCATTGCTGGCATCTTTTCATCCATGATCTTGCAGACCTCATCAGAAATAGCCTTCACCACGATAGGCTCTAGAGTGAACTCGTCTTCATTCTCAGGTTGCTCGTTGTGCTCGTGGTCGTCTTCGTTGACGGGTTCTTCAGCCTCGACATGTGGTTCTTCAGCTACCTGTGGTTTCTTTCGCGGTCTACCCTTTTGTCCGGCCATCTTAACTTTCTACATAATGCAACAATTGATGAGTCAGCATAGGAATCAGTTTAGCACGGAATAAGTTTTGTAAATCGTTAACGACGTTGATCAAGTGTTATTAACCATTTACCCAACTCATAGGCTCTAAACGTTTCCCATCCCATCTCTTCAATGTGCATGACACTAACTACTTTCATAACATTACATCTAACCCTTAACTCATACATAAACATTCAACTCGTGGCATCCGTCATCCGTGGTTGGCAATCCGCATCCATTAATCCCATTCTCAGTTTAAGTCTTGGCATTTGGGATGCCAAGATCTCTCAAACTATGGCTCTGATACCAACTTGTGAGGCCCCGAAACCGGGCACCTCACAGAGGTTGGTTTTCATCATAACACATAGCTCTTAAACTAAAAATTTCGTAATCATGCAGCGGAAATGTAAACATAGTCTGATAAACAGAAATCAATAACATGTCTGTATCAAAATCACATCGGATTGCCAAAACCACCGGATCGTATGACTCTATGCCCGAGCTCCATGCCTTCTCTTATCATACCTTCAACCTGACATACATGCTAAATCAAGTCAGCTTACGCTGGTGAGTTCTAGTTTTCATGAAACAACATTAAACATACTTAACATATACATCATCTCATACTCATAGACCATAACCTTAGCACATAACATTCTTACATCATCATCATCATACATTCCACTGTTACCATTCGAACAGTGGGCTTATGCCGGCACAAGGCTCCATAACCGTTGATCTGTCCCGCCGAAGCGTTCTACAGATCCATACTTACCCAGTAGCAAGTACTGGAGCAACCATACTTACCCCATATGAACATGGGAGCAACGTCATACTTACCCCGTAACGAGTACGGGAGCAACCTCATACTTACCCCGTAACGAGTACGGGAGCAACCTCATACTTACCCCGTAACGAGTACGGGAGCAACGTCATACTTACCCCGTAACGAGTACGGGAGCAACCTCATACTTACCCCGTAACGAGTACGGGAGCAACCATACTTACCCAGTACAAATACTGGAGCAACCATCATTCATCATGACATGACACACTAGCACCTTATCATCATTCATCATAACATCGTATCATTATCCTAATAACATAGGATTTCCCATACAGGGTATGCTAGTATCATGTCATCATAACATCCTAGTACCATGCACATGTCATGCTAGCAGCACGTCATCATATCATTCATCATGGCAACATAAACACATTTTGCTAGCATGTAATTATCATAACATCATACTTTCATCATAGCATACCTAGGATTTCATTACCACATAACATCCATATTTATCATCGTAGCCTGATATCATTCAGGTTATCATCATAACTTACTAACATGCATTCATCATTCTTAGCATACTTTCATGCAATAGTCATATTAGTACCTTAACATGCATACATAGTCAGTGCATACCGTCATTCATTCATTATCATCATAGGCACATAACATCATAGACATAACCATAAGCATGTATGCCAGCCCAAAACATTAAACATAGAATAGGGCGTCTAGAACTCACCTGATAGTAGACTCTTGTTCTTCTTAGCCGAACTCCTTAGCTAAGTCTTAAGAACCTACATCCGTTACATCACCTCATTTCGTTACATAACGTTCTTAGTCTTAGAAAATATTCTAAGTCCCAATAGCCTACTAGTCCCCCTTTCTGAATCCAAGTTCTCGAAGCTTAGCTAAGTGTTCGAAACCCTTGGAATTCGTTAAGTTCCCATGTACACGAAATCCACGAGTATTCGAAATACTAGTGTATTCGAAATACCCTGTGTATTCGAAATAACATGTGTATACGAAATGCCTTGTGTATTCGAAATAACATGTGTATGCGAAATGCCTTGTGTATTCGAACATGGCACTGTACTCGAAATTCCATGTATTCGAAATAATCATGGTATTCGAATTACCCCTTTGTGCAGGATTTCGTGTACTCATCACTTTCGTCATTAAACATCTCAGAAATTCATCTAAGACTTTGGGGAGCTAGTTCTAGGTTCCTTATGTTGTTACCAACGTATTGGAACCTCAAAGTTATGAACTTTATGCATAAAGGTGTGAGCTTTATGCATAAGTTCACCCTTTGTTTAACCATCCTAACTTTTGTATAAAAATCCAGCTTTCTATACATGAATCACTTACTTGAAGGTAGCTGATCCTCCTGGTAGGATCCCGTGCGTTTCCTACTTCGTTTGGTCGATCAAAGTCTGATTCTTGAAATTCTTGGACTTAAACTTCGTGTACTCGAGAGCAGATGAGCTTCCAGCCAAAGGTTGTCACACTTCCCAAGGCACCACTATTTATAGGCAAGGCTGGTACTCGAAACCAGTGTACTCGAAATTATGGATTTTCGAATACAGGCTCAGTGTACTCGAAATCCCAATGTCGAGTACACGAAGCCGCAGCCCCAAATTTGATTATTTTTCGTCTATCTTACTTCGAGCTTGTTATTCGCTACTCATTTGTAAGTTCAAGTAACTTGTACTAAAATTTCGGGATGTTACAAGTCTCCCCTCCTTACAATAGGTTTCGTCCCGAAACCTGCCTCGTTACACATCGAACAAATGAGGATACAACTTCCTCATCTCGTCTTCCAATTCCCACGTCGTGTCTGAACCCTTCCGATGCTTCCACTGAACTCTTACTTGACGAACCGTTTTATTCCGTAGCTGTTTTTCCTTTGTATCCACAATGGCAACTGGCTCTTCAATGTAGTTCAGTCGATCATCTACCTCAATGTCATCCAAAGGAACATGCGCCTGCTCGTCTGCCAAGCACTTCCTAAGATGTGACACGTGGAAGGTAGGATGAATCCCTTCAGCTCCTCTGGTAGGTCCAGTCGATACGCGACTTTCCCTACCCTTGCTTTTATCGGAACGGTCCGATGTACCTCGGACTCAACTTCCCTCTTTTTCTGAATCGAATGATTCCCTTCCATGGTGATACTTTCAGCAACACTCGATCGCCCACATTAAACTCTATCGGTCGTCGGCGCTTGTCAGCGTAAGACTTTTGGCGATCTTGTGCAGCTTTCATACGTGCTTTTATCACCCGTAGCTTTTCTGCCATATCAATCACGGCAGCCTTGTTTCCCATTTCTTTCTGTCCAACTTCACCCCAGCATACCGGGGTTCTACATCGTCGTCCGTACAACGCCTCATATGGGGGCATTCCGATACTAGAGTGATAGCTGTTGTTATATGAAAACTCCACCAAGGGCAAGTGGTCATCCCAGCTTCCTCCAAAATCGATAATGCACGCCCTAAGCATATCCTCCAACGTTTGGATAGTCCTTTCTGACTGTCCATCAGTCTGAGGGTGATAGGCGGTACTGATATTTAACCTCGTTCCCATAGCATCATGAAACTGCTTCCAGAATCTGGAAGTAAACCTCGTATCTCGATCTGACACAATGGAGACAGGAACTCCATGTCTGGCCACAATATCCTTTACGAACAACTCAGACAACCTTTCGGACGTATACGTTTCCCTGATAGGGAGAAAGTGTGCACTCTTCGTCAGTCGGTCCACAATCACCCAAATGGTATCATGTCGCTTAGCTGTCTTTGGTAGCTTGGTAATGAAATCCATGGTGATGTGTTCCCATTTCCATTCCGGTACCTCTAGAGGTTGCACATATCCGTAGGGCTTCTGATGTTCAGCCTTCACTTGCGCACAAGTAAGGCACCTGTTCACATACTGCATCACATTAAACTTCATGCCCGGCCACCAATAATCCTGTCGGAGATCTTGATACATCTTCGTTGCACCGGGGTGTACCGAGTATCGTGACTTGTGGGCTTCATCTAAAATCCTCGCTCGAATGTCCCCATTTCTGGGCACCCACATTCGACCGAATCGTAGCTTTATCCCATGGTCATTGTCTTCCAAGTTCTTGACTTGTCCGAAGACGCGTTCAAAACCCACATTCTCTTCTTTCAATCCCTCCTGTTGCGCCTGTTTGAGCTCGTTCAGAAAGTCTGGCGTTATCACCAAACTATACGATTTCACTCGTATGGCAGGATGATCAGTCTTGCGACTCAGAGCATCTGCCACCACATTGGCCTTTCCCGGGTGATATAGAATATCACAGTCATAATCCTTTAACAGCTCAAGCCATCGTCTCTGCCTCATATTCAAATCCTTTTGCTCGAAGAAATACTTCAAGCTCTTGTGGTCGGTATAGATGGTACTCCTTACTCCATACAAATAGTGCCTCCATATTTTCAATGCAAACACCACTGCAGCGAGTTCAAGATCGTGGGTCGGGTAGTTAGCCTCATGAATCTTTAGCTGGCGCGAAGCATAAGCTATCACCCTTCCCCTTTGCATTAGTACACATCCCAACCCTTGTCGTGACGCATCGGCATACACAACAAGATCATCATTCCCATCCGGCAGTGCTAGAACAGGAGCTTGGGTAAGTTTCTCCTTCAGCACTGAAAACGCTTGTTCTTGGTTTGGACCCCATTCGTACTTTACGTCTTTCTTCGTGAGCTTCGTCAGTGGCGTCGCTATCTTGGAGAAGTCCTGAATGAATCTCCGATAGTAACCGGCCAAACCAAGAAAACTGCGTACTTCTGTCGGTGACTTTGGAGGACTCCATTTCATAATCGTTTCAACTTTAGCTGGATCTACCATAATGCCTTCTGGGTTCACCACGTGACCCAGAAACTGTACCTCTCGTAGCCAGAAAGCGCATTTGGAGAACTTAGCATAAAGTTCCTCTTTCCTCAGGATTTCCAATACCTCACGTACGTGGCAAGCATGGTCTCCCTCGTTCTTTGAATAAATCAAAATATCGTCAATAAACACTATCACCGATCGGTCCAGCATCGGTCGACATACCCTGTTCATCAAATCCATAAATGCTGCAGGAGCATTCGTCAATCCAAACGACATAACGAGAAACTCGTAATGTCCATAACGCGTACGGAAAGCAGTCTTTGGAATATCCTGCTCTCGAACTTTCAACTGATGGTAACCGGATCGGAGATCTATCTTCGAGAACCAGCTTGCACCTTGCAATTGATCGAACAAGTCATCAATTCTAGGTAGAGGATACCTGTTCTTTACGGTCAACTTATTCAGTTCCCTGTAGTCAATACACATACGCATACTTCCATCCTTCTTCTTAACGAACAGCACCGGTGCTCCCCACGGAGAGACACTCGGTCGTATAAAACCTTTATCAAGGAGTTCTTGTAGCTGGGTCATCATTTCCTTCATCTCGGTTGGAGCTAAACGGTAAGGTGCTTTGGCAACGGGTTGTGCCCCCGGCACTAAGTCGATCTGGAACTCAATTTCCCGTTCGGGTGGTAATCCAGGCAATTCCTCAGGGAATACATCGGGGAAGTTACACACCACGGGAACATCATCAATCGTCCTCGTATCCGTACGTTCCTCAATCGCGTAGGCCAAGTAGGCTACACACCCTCGCCGCATCATAACATCAGCCTTGATCATCGAAATGATCTTTGGCGCATACATCGCTTTATCACCATAAACCGTCACGGAGCTCCCATCCATCGCACGTAAACATATCATCTTTCGTCGACATACAATGTTAGCCTCATATTTGGCTAACCAGTCCATACCCAAAACCACATCGAATCCCCCTAAGGTAATAAGAAACAATCGGGCAGGGAACCTATGACCTTCTATCTCAACATAACAATCATCAATAGCCTCAGTCACCCTGGTCATCTTACCAATAGCCGTCTCTACATCAAATACCCGGTCTATCTTCTTAACCTTCCCAGATAACCCATCACAGAAAGTAGAAGACACAAAACTCATACTGGCACCAGAATCAAACAATACAGAAGCAGGAATATTGTTGATAGAAAAGGTACCTGTGACCACGTCCGGGTCCATAATCGCATCATCCTTCGTCATCGTAAAGGCTCGTGCTTTAGCCTTCTGCTTCTCCTTTCCCTTCTCCTCTTTCTTACCCGAGCCCGAAGCATCGGCCCGTGGTAGCTTGCAATCCTTGGACATATGTCCTAATCCATTGCAGTTGAAGCATCGAGTAGCATTCGGGCAACTGCTAGAAAAGTGCCCCGTCTTTCCACACCTGAAACATAAATTAGTGCCCACCAGGCACTGTCCCGTGTGGCTTTTCCCACACTTGTTGCATCGGCCCATCTCCTCTCGCTTAGCCTTCTTGCTTGAGAACTTTCGTTGGTCTGTGCGACCCCTCTTAGTCCCGGAGGACTCTTTCACCTTTGCTTCTTCTTTGGCTGGCTCGGCTGACATAACATCATCCCAAGCTATGCCACTGAGCTCCACATTGGAGTCATAAGTCTTGGGAGCATTCGCCTTCACATGTATCCGAACCTTAGGAGGTAAACCCTCCATGTACAACTTCACCCTGCGTTCCTCGGTAGAAACCAAGTGAGGAACAAGTCTTGCCATCTCATTGAATCGTGAGGTGTACTGCCTGTGGTTCAGACTTCCCGCCTTCAGCACCAGAAACTCCCTTTCAACCTTATCCAACTCATTCTTGGGACAGAACTGCTTAGTGACCAGTTCCTTGAGATCCTCCCTAGTCATCTTTTCCATATCATCAGTAGTCTTGGATTGCTTGACGGTGTTCCACCAGTGAAGTGCCTCCTCAACGAAAGAGTGAGCTGCAAACTTGACAGCTTGGTCAATTCGGCACTCACTGATGGAGATGACAGCCTCCATCGCAGAAATCCAGTGGCAGGTGGCCACTGCGTCCTTCTTCCCATCAAAGGTTGGTGGGTTGCATCCCTTAAAGGACTTGTAGTCACAGCCCTTCAGTTTCCCCGCCATAGAATCACCGCTCTTTGTCTCGATGATCACCACCTCAGCTTCCTTGGTGCTCTCTTTGGTTCCTTCCAACTTGTCTTTTAGAGCATCCTTCAGTGCCTTAGCAATCATTGCTGGCATCTTTTCATCCATGATCTTGCAGACCTCATCAGAAATAGCCTTCACCACGATAGGCTCTAGAGTGAACTCGTCTTCATTCTCAGGTTGCTCGTTGTGCTCGTGGTCATCTTCGTTGACGGGTTCTTCAGCCTCGACATGTGGTCCTTCAGCTACCTGTGGTTTCTTTCGCGGTCTACCCTTTTGTCCGGCCATCTTAACTTTCTACATAATGCAACAATTGATGAGTCAGCATAGGAATCAGTTTAGCACGGAATAAGTTTTGTAAATCGTTAACGACGTTGATCAAGTGTTATTAACCATTTACCCAACTCATAGGCTCTAAACGTTTCCCATCCCATCTCTTCAATGTGCATGACACTAACTACTTTCATAACATTACATCTAACCCTTAACTCATACATAAACATTCAACTCGTGGCATCCGTCATCCGTGGTTGGCAATCCGCATCCATTAATCCCATTCTCAGTTTAAGTCTTGGCATTTAGGATGCCAAGATCTCTCAAACTATGGCTCTGATACCAACTTGTGAGGCCCCGAAACCGGGCACCTCACAGAGGTTGGTTTTCATCATAACACATAACTCATAAACTAAAAACTTTCATAATCATGCAGCGGAAGTGTAAACATAGTCTGATAAACAGAAATCAATAACATGTCTGTATCAAAATCACATCGGATTGCCAAAACCACCGGATCGTATGACTCTATGCCCGAGCTCCATGCCTTCTCTTATCATACCTTTAACCTGACATACATGCTAAATCAAGTCAGCTTACGCTGGTGAGTTCTAGTTTTCATGAAACAACATTAAACATACTTAACATATACATCATCTCATACTCATAGACCATAACCTTAGCACATAACATTCTTACATCATCATCATCATACATTCCACTGTTACCATTCGAACAGTGGGCTTATGCCGGCACAAGGCTCCATAACCGTGGATCTGTCCCGCCGAAGCGTTCTACAGATCCATACTTACCCAGTAGCAAGTACTGGAGCAACCATACTTACCCCATATGAACATGGGAGCAACGTCATACTTACCCCGTAACGAGTACGGGAGCAACCTCATACTTACCCCGTAACGAGTACGGGAGCAACCTCATACTTACCCCGTAACGAGTACGGGAGCAACGTCATACTTACCCCGTAACGAGTACGGGAGCAACCTCATACTTACCCCGTAACGAGTACGGGAGCAACCATACTTACCCAGTACAAATACTGGAGCAACCATCATTCATCATGACATGACACACTAGCACCTTATCATCATTCATCATAACATCGTATCATTATCCTAATAACATAGGATTTCCCATACAGGGTATGCTAGTATCATGTCATCATAACATCCTAGTACCATGCACATGTCATGCTAGCAGCACGTCATCATATCATTCATCATGGCAACATAAACACATTTTGCTAGCATGTAATTATCATAACATCATACTTTCATCATAGCATACCTAGGATTTCATTACCACATAACATCCATATTTATCATCGTAGCCTGATATCATTCAGCTTATCATCATAACTTACTAACATGCATTCATCATTCTTAGCATACTTTCATGCAATAGTCATATTAGTACCTTAACATGCATACATAGTCAGTGCATACCGTCATTCATTCATTATCATCATAGGCACATAACATCATAGACATAACCATAAGCATGTATGCCAGCCCAAAACATTAAACATAGAATAGGGCGTCTAGAACTCACCTGATAGTAGACTGTTGTTCTTCTTAGCCGAACTCCTTAGCTAAGTCTTAAGAACCTACATCCGTTACATCACCTCATTTCGTTACATAACGTTCTTAGTCTTAGAAAATATTCTAAGTCCCAATAGCCTACTAGTCCCCCTTTCTGAATCCAAGTTCTCGAAGCTTAGCTAAGTGTTCGAAACCCTTGGAATTCGTTAAGTTCCCATGTACACGAAATCCACGAGTATTCGAAATACTAGTGTATTCGAAATACCCTGTGTATTCGAAATAACATGTGTATACGAAATGCCTTGTGTATTCGAAATAACATGTGTATGCGAAATGCCTTGTGTATTCGAACATGGCACTGTACTCGAAATTTCCATGTATTCGAAATAATCATGGTATTCGAATTACCCCTTTGTGCAGGATTTCGTGTACTCATCACTTTCGTCATTAAACATCTCAGAAATTCATCTAAGACTTTGGGGAGCTAGTTCTAGGTTCCTTATGTTGTTACCAACGTATTGGAACCTTAAAGTTATGAACTTTATGCATAAAGGTGTGAGCTTTATGCATAAGTTCACCCTTTGTTTAACCATCCTAACTTTTGTATAAAAATCCAGCTTTCTATACATGAATCACTTACTTGAAGGTAGCTGATCCTCTTGGTAGGATCCCGTGCGTTTCCTACTTCGTTTGGTCGATCAAAGTCTGATTCTTGAAATTCTTGGACTTAAACTTCGTGTACTCGAGAGCAGATGAGCTTCCAGCCAAATGTTGTCACACTTCCCAAGGCACCACTATTTATAGGCAAGGCTGGTACTCGAAACCAGTGTACTCGAAATTATGGATTTTCGAATACAGGCTCAGTGTACTCGAAATCCCAATGTCGAGTACACGAAGCCGCAGCCCCAAATTTGATTATTTTTCGTCTATCTTACTTCGAGCTTGTTATTCGCTACTCATTTGTAAGTTCAAGTAACTTGTACTAAAATTTCGGGATGTTACAACAAGATATACAAAATATATTGTATAATGATGTTCAAAAAGAATGCAGGTCCAAAAATACTAAGTCTTCTATCTGAAGTCCTAGTCCAAAAGAAACGACTTCTTAATTGACCTGTTCGTCACCTGAGAAGTCATGCAAAAAGATCAAGTCAACACATGGTTGGTGAGTTCATGTATTTTAGTTATTGAAAAATAGATTTGTGAACCTTTTAAGTAAAACCTTAACCTCATTAACATCACCTGTATCATCCAGCTCAGTATGCTTATATATAGGGCATACCCCTGAGTCGAGCCTACGACTCGCCCAGACGCCATCCCACCACATACTAAGCCACATAGGACATTGATATTAATGACAATTAAGCATTTTACCCACCATTCCCTTCTATTATCATCTGAGATTTAAAGCACTCTGTTTAACAGTTTAAAACACCCATGATAACATTGATATCCTCTTCGGTAACAACCTTAATCTCATTAACATCACCTGTATTGTCACACCCCAGGCCGGCGGGAACGGATCGTGTTTTCCCGTCAGCCGGAAGGTTCCCGGGGCGCGATATCATCAGTGATAATCAAATGATCATATTGTTTACATAGCACATGATATTTAAATGAGAAATAGCTAACACATCCAAGATACAGAATTACAAGATTAAATTACACAGTATCGTTCATAATTTAATCAAGTAAATCTACCAAAAAGAATCAATGTAACTATATCTTGTATATGTACAAGATATACAAAAGATGATTCATGTTCTTGTTCCCAAAAGCATGCAACACAAAATAGAGCTAGGTCTTCTAAAAGTCCACTAGCTAAATCCTTGCATGAAAGTATCTACACCTGTTCATCACCTGAGAAACATGTATTTAAACAAAGTCAACACTAGGTTGGTGAGTTCATAAGTAAGTTAATGTAAAACCTTGATTCATTCACATGCACATTCACCGTAATAAAACTGTTACTTGTATGATTATCAGTTTCACTTGTTCACCCAATGGCTCCTCAATAGTTATAGTCACAAGTACTATGTCATCCTAGTAGTGTTGCTTATATATAGGGCATATGTAAGGGAACTAAGTCCTAGCCAACATCCCACCACAACACCACTAGAACTCCACACTACTTGTGATACAACTATTGATTTCCATTCTCAATTCCCATGTGTATCTCATTCTTGATCACCTGTGTTCTCATGTATAGAATAATAAAATAATGGCGTTGTAATTATCAAACCGAAGTATTGATAATCAATATATGTGTTAAGGATATTAGATTTATTAAATCTGTTCCTTGTATTATTCTATAGTTTATGGGGTTAACTGTTGTTTCACTTTTAAATATTAAAAGTGTTAGTTAACTGTTTGTAATGTAATTTCAATGCAACGTATAGAGCCCAAATGAAATCCATTGTAATCCTCACGTAATCAGATTACAATGCATTCCATTCACCTCTATTCCGCCGTGTGATCCCAAAGCCTCCATGTGGGATTGTTCTCATGTGATTAACAAGGTTGAATAAGAACTTGTCTTATTACATCATGTTAATTATGTGTAAATGATAAGAATCCCATGAAGTTACGTTATCATGATCATCATTTACTGTAATCCATATGATCCCAAAGCCTCAATGTGGGATTGTTCTCGTGTGATTAACAAAGTTGAATAAGAACTTGTCTTATTACATCATGTTAATTATGTGTAAATGATAAGAATCCCATGAAGTTACGTTATCATGATCATCATTTACTGTAGTCCATATGTTCACCATGTAATCCTTAAGCCGTAGTAAGAACATGTCTTAGTACCCTTAAGTGACGCAGGTGGTGAATACCCAATGCGATCATACTATCACATAGTATGTTTTTAAGGTGTAGATTAAGTGTTATAAATGATTTACTTATCACACTTCATCAATTATAATGTGAAATGATATTAAGAAGATATTTTATCTTCTAATCATTTATGTGTTGTGAAGTGTCACCATGTTCCACTGTAGTAGTTCTCATTGTTTGTTCGCGTATGAATTTTCTCAATGTTTACTCATGTAGGAATAACCAAGTGTCATAAGATATAATCTTACAACTATGTTATTCAAATGTGTTGATGATTAAGAAATTACGTTATCATAATCATCTGAGTTTCCCTGTTATCTCATGATCATACAAGCATGCATACAATGATAAGCGATAATAAACAATTTAATATTATCTAAATCAGAGTATAAATAACATGTTAAGCAAAACTTTTAAATAAATAAAAGTAAACATGTTTCTCAGCCCCGAGAGTTAAAATCAGTAAAGATTAAAGTAAAAGGGGCATATGAACTCACCTTGTTGTTGTAGGGTTGACTTAGCTTAAAAGAATAAAGATACGCGCTCCTTGATTGTTCTTGTAATGTTTTCATGTTCCTGTATGGTTTTCATATTGTATTAACTTATAAGTATAGGTTCTAATTGATTTGAATTTGTGCAAGTGTTGACCTTAACTTGATCATCCTTTCATGATCTCGGTCATTATTCGGCCCAATTAAATTCGAATGACTTGATTGACACACAATTGATTTAATATAAGTGTAGAGTATGATTCTAAGTTATGGCTAAAGTTTTATTCCTTATGACTCCTTTGGTCTTTAACTTAGTCTTGTAAGGATTAAAAGATCCCACATGTCATATCTCATTTTAACATACTAACCATCGATTCAATGATAGAACACGATCACCAATTCCATTTCCCATAATTGACATTCTTTAATAATTTAATTCACTAATTATGTCACGTTTAATCTCATTGGGCCGAATATGTGTGTCATTGGGTCAATTTGTGTCGCGGCTTATTGGGCCAAAATAGAATAGGATTGGGCCGAACTATTGATGTTGGGACCATCTCATTGATGTGGGCCGAATGAGGGTTGGGTCCTTGGGCCGGGTTATTGTCGTTGAGCCAAACAAGAAAGTGGGCCGATGGTCATGGCCTTGGGCCAAACAGTGGGCCAATTAAATTGTACTTGGGCCAAAAGAGTGTGCCATAAACCCAAGCGTGGTTGTTTATTGAGTTTAAACTGATTGGGCCGACTAGTAGTCTACTGGGCCGGTAATAAGGATCAATTAATATGCTTGAATCAAATTGGTTGTGGGCTGATCATAGATCTTGGCTAGGGGTAGGTTTTGGGCCGAACACACAAGGGTTTGGGCTGTTAGCAAAGTCTCGGCTGAGAGAAAAATATAATAGGTTCGACCACTATTTCCATCGGTTACAACAGACACCGGCGAACCTTTGGTCCAAGTGGAAAAAGGTTTGACAGTTGAAGCTTCAGACAGCATCAGGTTCGCCTACTAGGGTGGAGGGTTCGGCCGGTGTCTTGATGTGCTTAGGTTCGGCAAGAGGCTGGTCCAAGGTTCGTCGGTTGAGGTTGAAGGGTTCGGTCAAGAGGCTAAAGGTTCGGCCAGATGGTTTCGTGGGATGAGGGTTCGCTGTTCACCACTCGAAGACCATGGTTCGGCTCCCTTCTGGGTTCGGCTACCCATCCAGGGTTCGTTGGCCTTAGGGTTCGGTCGCACAGCCACCCCCACGAACCTGTAGGTTTCCATCATTATCAACCAACTATATCCTTGGATCTAACCTCCCCTATCATGCTGGTACATGTGATTTAAGTTCCCAAATCGTTTGTGAGTATGTGGTAGAGCCTTAAACCGGTCAAGATAGATGGATCGAATAAAACACCCACAAAACCCTATTTTCGTGGGTTTTCACAGCATCATACCTCAAATTCTAGTGAGTAACAGCTCCGATCTGTTGTACTTTCAAGTAGAGGACGTTGAGAGCTACGCGTGGATTCAAGAATCACCCAAAATCCGTCAAGAAACGAGCAAGTTATGAAGGATTGAAGTTGGTTTCTAGTGAGAGAGTGAAAGGTTCGGGAATGGCTTCAAGAGAGAGGATGAGCTGATGAAAAATGAGGAGAAACACCCTCATTTGATGCTTTTATACACCTGGAGGGTTCGGATTCGTTTCGGTTGCTCGGTTCGCGTTTTCGTCGCGTATCCGGATTTTTACGCGTATATTAATGTAACAAACAAAAAGAAGATTGTTTAAATTACTATGATGAGTTTCAAAATTGTAAAACGTTATTTATTTCATTTTATTAAATTTATTATCGTTTCGTGTCGTGTTTCATTTTCGTTTCGTCGAATCGCATCACCATCGCGCGTATTCGTTCGAATCGTCATTCGAATGAACACGACGATGGTTTTGTTTTCTACTTTCCAGTCATCATTTCAAAACGTTAAACTCACAGATATGTTTGTTTGAATCGTCACCTACGCAAACACACTATCAGTTCGTTATTCTGAAACGACACTGTGTTATTGTTTGAATTGTGTTTCCTCACTGTCAGACTCAACTAAACACCTTGTTTTCACATAGTTTTCACATTGAATTGTCGGCCATCTGATTCCTGTCATCTATGGATATCAGATCGCAACCGATTTGTTTATGTTAACTGTTTGAACACTGATGTTTCTCGTGATTTGTTGTGTTAACTGTACTTAAGTTTTCACTTAAATACACACAACTAATGTTTCAAATGTACGTTGTACTTACTGTATCTAAGTTTACACAAAAATACGTACAACGATTTCTTGTATTTAGCTTTCTGATATTACAAACACTATTTACAATCACGTATGTACACATAGTTACTGTTGCAAGTACACCTACCGTACGGACTTGCCGGCCGGTCAGGTACTAGTTGTCACATGTATCATCCAGCTCGGTATGCTTATATATAGGGCATACCCCTGAGTCGAGCCTACGACCCGCCCAGACGCCATCCCACCACATACTAAGCCTCATAGGACATTGGTGTTAATGATAATTAAGCATTCTTACCTACACCCACTTCTATGTTAAAAGCTTGATTTTCCACAATTTGAAATACTCTGATTTTCCAAGAATAATTTGTAGAAACATAATATTAAATAGTTAATTAAATTAATAACTAATAATTTAATTACAACTAAGACATGATGATTAGTCCTTATGTGACTCAATCAATTAGACTTAGTTGTTGGTGGTTGTCCAAGTTGTACCCTATCACACGTGACCCATATCAGGCATGACCCACAAGGGGTCTACCTGTGTGCGACGGGATTTTAACGATATGCCCGTATCAGCTTGACCAATTGGTCTACTGTATGCGTCGGGACTTTAGGATATCCTTTACGTTATGATCTTCTTGATTTCCTTGATTTCATTCGATAGTTTAAGTTATGCCCATGTAGCTTGACTACAAGAGTCTACTACTGTGAAGGGACTTTCCGTGTGTTACACGTGATCTCGATTTACATACAATTAACAACTCACCTTACTTTAAGTATTAATGATTTCATTAGATCATAATGATTTCATTATTTCAATGATTCACACACGGTTATGATTCCCTTGATTCCTTTGATTCTGATCTTTAGACTTCCATGATTTCCACAATGATTATAGATTTATGAGTAGGATCCTTAGTTTACTGATCACACACTGGATTAGATTCCATTGCATTTGATCTTTAGCTTTGGTTCTTTCGATTTCACTTTGAAATTAGATTCTTGAATTTGAACTCGATGGGCTAAGGGTTGATTTAGAGTTTCAGAATTTAGATATTACTCATGATAGTAATTTAATTAACTTGTTAGTTAATTCGGCATAGCGATTACTTAGACAGGAGTCTAGGATTATAAACAAGTATATATAAAGCAATAATAAGTAAAAGCATTTACGTAAAACAATTTAAATACAAAGATTTACGCATGCTTCTCAGCCCCGCGTTTGAAAACAAAAATGTTTAGAAAAGGGGCGATGAACTCACCTGTGTTGCTCTGAGATGAAATCACAAAATGCGCGCTCTTTGTTGTAACCTAAGTATCTTCGGTACCTGAGTTGGTTTTAATAGAATTCGAATACGATAAGTATATACAGTAGTCGTCGTGTCTAGGGTTTGGTCTCGGTGTGCAACTAAGTGTCCTAGTTTGCTAAGGTGTTTCTAGCATTCTTCTCGCTAATCTATGCTATTACCCACAATAATCCTTATCCCGCATTAATCATTTAAAGTCTTTAAATGGAATGTTTTCAGGTTAATTTCTTTTTAGATTAAGGATTTAGAAATATCATTTTCTGTTATTTAATAAGTTTATAAATCATTTATTTTATTAAAAACATAATTAATTTCAATAGAAATATTTATCATGTGATGGGCTTAGGTTAAACCCATTGGGCCAATCTCAGGCCCATTCATTAGCCTTGGATTTTCGAATGATTTATTGCGTGATTCTTTGTAAAATCCATCATAGATAACTCGAGTGAATCATCTAATTTGGTTACAATTTCTTTTGAAATTTCCTAAGGTTTTAGGTGTTAATAATTAAATCACACTCTAATCTTAGATTATCGTTTGGATCCACATGATTTTACAATGAATTCCCGATGTGTTAGGTCTAACCAATGGATGTTAACAATTCATATTTAGTTGGTTGCATAATTACGAAACCCTAATGTGGTTCCCACGCACTCACACACACACACACGCTATGCATGCAAGGGTGCGTGTGTTTATACCTCTCCCAAGCATGCATGGGGTTTACATAGTGTTCTCATACCCACCTATACTTAACCCATGAAATTTATGCTCTCACAACTTAATAGGATCAACCAACCAGTAGTTTAGCCCATTCACTCGTAGTATAACCCAAATACCCTCGGCCGAATGTGAGCTGCCGAAGCAATGAGGGTCGATCGAATGTAGTGGGGCGAATAGGGTGTTGGCTGACCGAATGAAGTTGTCTAGGCCGACTGGCTTGGGCGGATGACTGGCCGCATGGGACTTGGTCGAAGGAGAGGCGACCGAATGAATGCATGGTTGAATGAGCTAGCACCGAATGGGTTGAACGAATGGGGCCATTCGGCCGAAGGATGGCCATTCGGCCCACCTGCAACCTAACCCATTCGGCCGTTCGAGCGTATCCATGGCAGCCGAGATTTTGTGAGCTAAATGACTAGGGTTCTCAATGTCGCTTGTTCTTACACTATCCTAGAGGGTTAGTGTGTGATTTCCCTATGGTTTTGAGGCTTGTAACCGGCTAGAATGGGTGGGCGACCTAGAGGGTTATAAAACCCTAAAACCGAACAAATTTGATGATTTTACCTCAAACCTATCGGTGGAAAGCTTAGATCCGCTGTACTTTCAGGTTCTACAAGTTATGGTGGTCGTTTTGACACCAAAAACCCTTGATTTCGTGGAGAAATGGTGAAGTTAGGGTTTGAAATCCTAGAGGGAGAAAGTAGAGAGAGAAAGTGGCGAGAATTGTGGTATTAGGGCTGGTTGTTGGGGAAGAAGATGGCATTAAATGCCATATTAAATGGTAGGAAGATACTCGGGTTCGTTAGGTTCCGCTCGGTTTCGCGTAATTCGTCGGTTTTTCGTGGTTTTCGTAACGAAACGACTCGTTCTTTAAAATAGAATTTATACCATTATTTTAAATTGTGATTCCTAATAAATTAACTAAGTATCTTTATTTATTTTAAATTTTTACAAAACATTTAATTTACAGTTTTAAAATCGAATCGTATGGTTGTCGCGCGCATTCGTTCGAATCGTCACTCGTACGAACACAGCGATAACCATATTTTTCAATATTGTTTAGTAATTATTGGATATCATTCAGAACGTTAAACCTACAGATTTATTCGTACAGATCGTCACCTATACGAATAATCCGTCGGTTTAGCATTCACGTAACGATATCCGTGTTGTTTGTTCTGTAAGGCCTCACATACGTTTATACATAATAAATCCTAACAAATAATCATGTGATGGTTTTGTGTTGCCAGATAATATATCCGACTGATGAACCATGTTTTCTGAGTTTTGTTTCTGAATTGAATCTGAACTGTGCTATGATAACATGTAATGACAATGATATATGAATGATAATTGAAATGTGTACCTGATTACTGTTCAAATTACTGTAGATATCACTATTCCGGTATGATTCCGGCACTGATGTTACATATAGGTACACATTTGTCAATCTTTTTAGGAGTACATGATGCCATGTCGCTTCCAAATGGATGGAAAGTTTTTGCAGACTTCAAAATTCGGATTAAAAGTCCGTTTACGGAAAGCGATATAGTGCAAGGTAATTTACATATTTGCAAAAGTACTCATTATTATGAGCTAAAAAGTGTATAGCTCCTTTTTTTATGTGTACAATCGATGCATAAATTGCTACATGTTAACCATTTGAGACCACTTTCTATGTATTCCCTTGTGGTTCTTGGCCATGGATGCACTATGTTTCACAGTTGTGATCCACATCTTCGTTGGGCGTGTTTGTTAACGCACTTCAATGTGTATTTGAGTGTCGTTTTTGGATGTTTTATTATTAGGTGTTGATTAATTTTCGGGTCTGTTCTTTGTGTATTGAGATTTGTTGGAGTTTTACGGTCCCAATGAGTACGAGATATGGTGCCTCTTTGCCTCTAAAGTCTCTCAAGTGGTCGGTTTGTTATCTTGGAATGTGGTTCTCTTGGGTCTTTGATTTATGGGTCAATTACATATATCTCCTTCCTAAAACCATTTATTACATATTTACCCAATCATAAAAGTAAATTACATATTTCTCCTTTATAAACCAAATATATTACATATTTATCCATTTCATTAAAAAACAAATTATGTATTTCCTATTTTACCCTTAATAAACTAACCATAAACAACTTACGTATTTCTCCTTACTAAGGGGCAATTTTGGAACATGAGGATATTTGTAATTTTAGTTTAACATTGGGATTATATGTAATTTTGATGTTTAATAAGGGAATATATGATATTATCTCTTGATTTATTAACAGTTTTAATGAACTTGATTTTTTCTTGTGACTAGAAAAAAGTAGAAGTTTAGCTTTTTTAAATACAAAAACAGGGCTTGAATTCTTCAAATTTCATATTTTGATTTTTTATTATTGTTTTGTACTTGCTATTGACAATTTGTATTTTTAATGAATTTTGCACTTTATGCTTTACAGGACTCAATATTTGGTTTTGCAACTCGGATAACAAGGGCTTTCAAACTTTTACGTTGTTGAGTGAACTCATTAACGGGAAAAATGGCTTCTTGTTGAATGATAGTCTTAGTGTTGAAGTAGAGTTTTTAGGGATTGGAAAGCTTAGAAATTTCATTTGAAACATGTTTCTTGTATGTTTTTTTATTTATTTTAAGATGATATGGTATTAATATGTTATTGTAGTTTGCGTTAATTTATTAATTAAACAGTTAATAAGCTATGAGGTTATGTGTAATGGTTGCAAATTAATTATGTCACACCCCCACCTCTCGTCACCTGAGACGATGTCACTAAAACGGTCGCAGAAGCATAGTGGTGATGTCTCATAGATGAGGGGTGACTTACTTGATCCGATATCAAAAGCACACAGATTAACTTAAAATAAATACATTACAAGGTTCATTATTACAATTTACATTACAATATTAACTTATTTAATTACAAGTTTGTGAAGTGCAGTCTCCCCGGAGTCACGGTCTATCTGCAAAAAGGTTTGATTTAAAAACGTCAGCACAAAGCCGGTGTTCCACAATATGATATGTTATACAAGTTCTCAAAATGTTCTGTTCAAGATAACCATGGGACCCGTATCTAGTTCCTTTCGGACGTTTTGTTCTTGTTCTATAAAGATACTACCCGTCGGTACATATCTTTGTGCCTCATTGTCTTAATGTTTATCACTACATTAGGAAGTTCTGGAAACAGATAACAAACATTTACACCAAGGGGAGTTGCAAGATCCCGGCAAATGGGTTGTCAGCCAATAGTACTATCATTGTTTTCTGTTCGGCCCCACATGTGTTCACTAGATACAGTTCAGGAAATGAGGACTTTCAAGTTCTGTTATAAAGTTCTGTTCTACAGGCAAAATCCCATGAAATCCTCAAGTTCTAAACAATCACATGAAATCAAGCAGATAACAGTGATACATATCATATAGTTCTAAAAAGTTCCACAGTTCTTCCCCGATGTTTATAAAAGATTAAAAAGAAAATGGGTTGTACGAAACTCACCTGATAATACAGATTAGAATACCTCGCAACTGGTAATAAAGGGGTGATTCTGCATTTGTTTATGTTTGTTAAGTTATTTAAGTTTTAACTTACTGATTAGATCCTTCTGAACGTTCAATGTCAAAGACATTGCTTTGAAAGTCATCAAACCGATATTAAGTATTTAGTTAATTAATTTGATGTCGTATCATACAATGTATGATAAAGTAGGAACCTACATTGAATTAGATTCCTAATACAAGGTTGATGACACTCTTGATTAATCAGAATAGTCTCGGATTAACCAAATAGTTAATGTTGTTGATTATGATACTATAACAGTTTCTAGATAATTTAATGGCTTAGGAATGATCAATCCTTGTTATGGATTACCCAAACATCATGAAATATCACAATGTAGCATTCAAATAGGTGTAATAACCAGGTTTAACATACTAATCTGACTGTTATCATAAACATCAGATAACCGTTCCAACAAGTATGTTAATGGTTGTGATTAGTTTGAAACACTTAGATTTAACCTCGCATTTCAAGGATTAATCCAACTAATCACCTACATTTTCGTAATCAAATGGGTTAAACCATTATAATCATGGGTATGGTTTCATGCAAGCCGGGCATTACAACGGATCAAAACAAGGATTTAACCATTAAAACATCGTGTTCTTTGTTTATAATCAATCCTAGCTATCATCTAGGCAACAATCAACAATCCTAACTATGTCATTACGTTCAAAATCAAGATATAATCGATCAAAATCAAACTAGAAGGTTAAAAACGAGTTATTACCAAATCAAACGGATATCTAGCAGCACAACAACGATCAGAACTTGTAAATATGATCTCTGGTACGACAACGATCAGAACTTGTAAATATGATCTCTAGTACGATCTACGGATTCTGATGGCTTCAAAACAGAGTTTAGATGGTGGATGTTCGTCTGGTGTTCGTGTTTGAGCGTCTTAGTTCGAGAGGGTTTAAAAAAATAAACTTCTGCATGCAATCTGATAAAGAAGATCAGATTATTCCACCGCCTCATCCGTCGCGTACCGCGACGAGGAGCCAAAAAGGCTTCGCGTACCGCGAAGAAATCCGGAGGAATCTAAGATATTTTTCATGTATCGCGTACCGCGGAGGATCCTCAACCTAGCCTTCGTGTACCGCGACGAGGCCAGAAATTCAACACTTAGAAATTTTTCTTCGTTTTTCGATTCCGGGCAATCCAGGACTTCGTTTTGCACACGGTTTTCACCCACGTTCATCATTTCTCGCGTACTATCGATCTGTAATAATTACAATCATTAAATCAACGTGGATTTTTAGAACGACTAAATGCGATCACATCATTGATGACGTAATTCTCGTTCACAACTGTCACAGTCTCCTCCTGTTAGAGAAATTTCGTCCTGAAATTTAGTGAAGACTTACATAATGACAATCGTTTATGAGAATAGATGTGGGTATTTCTCTTTCATTCGATCTTCACGTTCCCATGTATATTCGGGTCCACGTTGCAAGTTCCATCGCACTTTAACTATTGGTATGCGGCTACGTTTTAGCACTTTCATTTCTCGATCCATCACCTCTACTGGTTCTTCACTGAACTGAAGTTTTTCATCAATATGAATCTCTTCTAGAGGCACGATCAATGATTCATCGGTTAGGCACTTTTTCAGATTGGATACATGAAAAACATCGTGAATATTACTGAGTTCAAGGGGTAACTCAAGTCTGTAGGCTACAGATCCAATTCGCTCAAGAATTTTGAATGGCCCTACAAATCTTGGTGAAAGTTTACCTCTTTTCCCAAATCTGAAAATGCCCTTCCAAGGTGACACTTTTAACATTACTCGATCACCTATTTGGAATTCTAACGGTCAGCATAGCTCTTTTGACGATCGCGAGCAGCTTTAATTCGTTCTTGAATGAGTGCGATCTTATCGGTTGTTTCCTGAATGAATTCTGGGCCTATGATTTGACTCTCACCTACCTCTGACCAATAGATAGGTGATCTACACTTGCGTCCATAAAGTGCTTCGAATGGAGCGCATTGAATACTGGTATGGTAGCTGTTATTGTACGAGAATTCAACAAGTGGAAGATGAATATCCCAGCTACCTCCGAAATCAATCACACAGCTTCTAAGCATGTCTTCAAGAGTTTGATTCGTTCGTTCAGTCTGCCCGTCTATTTGTGGATGATAAGTTGTGCTCATATTGATTTGTGTGCCCAGAGCATTCTGAAGAGTTTGCCAAAATCGTGACATAAATCGACTATCTCTGTCAGAAATGATAGAGATGGGTACTCCGTGTCGAGATACAATCTCATTAACATAGAGTTTAGCGAGTCGATCCATAGAAAAATCTTCCCGGATGGGTAAGAAACGCGCAGATTTCGTAAGGCGATCAACGATAACCCATATAGAGTCATGATTACGTGATGTTCTGGGTAATTTAGTGATGAAATCCATAGAGATCTGATCCCATTTCCACATGGGAATCTCAGGTTGTTGTAATAACCCAGAAGGTAATTGATGTTCAGCCTTAACTTTAAGACATCTTAAACATCGATCCATGTATTCAGCTATGTGTTTCTTCATTCCAGGCCACCGGTAAAAGTCTTTGAGATCTTTATACATTTTATCAGCACCTGGATGAATAGAATACCTAGAATTGTGCGCCTCATTCAAGATGATTGTTCTAGAGTTACCGAATAAAGGAACCCACATTCGGCTTTTGAAATACAATAGTCCATCATCTTTGATATCGAGTTTCTTGTCTAATCCCCTCAGTCCCTCAGCAGAATAATTCGTTGCTTGTAAAGCTTGTCGCTGAGCTTCTTTAATATGAGGAATTAGACTGGTTTGAATAGTCATACCTAACGCTTTCACACGTAAAGGTTTGACTCTTTCCTTGCGACTTAAGGCATCGGCTACGACATTCTCTTTACCTAGATGATAACGAATTTCACAGTCGTAGTCATTTAAGAGTTCAACCCACCGCCTTTGTCGCATGTTCAACATTTTCTGATCAAGAATGTGCTGGAGACTTTTGTGATCAGTGTATATAATACACTTGGTTCCATACAAATAGTGTCTCCAAATCTTGAGTGCAAACAACACTACACCAAGTTCTAGATCGTGAGTAGTATAGTTCTTCTCGTGTACTTTCAGTTGTCGAGAAGCATAAGCAATTACCTTGTCGTTCTGCATTAAAACACACCCATGTCGTTCTGCATTAAAACACACCCAAGACCTTGACGAGAAGCATCACAGTACACTATGAAATTATCGGTACCTTCCGGTAATGCCAAGATAGGTGCATTGTAGAGTTTGTGTTTCAACAGTTGGAACGCCTCCTCCTGTTGGGAATGCCATATAAACGGTTGATTTTTCTGTGTCAATGTGGTTAATGGCAAGGCTATCTTTGAAAAGTTCTTGATAAACCGACGATAATAACCTGCCAACCCCAAGAATTGACGTATTTCAGTCGGGGTTCGTGGTGTTTCCCATTGTTTCACCGCTTGAATCTTACTGGGATCCACTTGAATACCGTTCTCGTTTACAACATGCCCCAGAAATTGAACTTCCCGTAACCAAAACTTACACTTGGAGAATTTGGCATATAATTTCTCATGTGCCAAAAGTTCTAGGATTAATTTCAAGTGCTGAGCATGTTCTTTTTGGTTCCGAGAACAAATGAGAATATCATCAATAAACACAATCACAAATTTATCCAGATAAGGTCTACATACCCGATTCATCATATCCACGAAAACTGCTGGTGCATTGGTTAAACCAAACGGCATTACTAAAATTTCGTAATGTCCGTATCGGGTTCGGAAAGCAGTTTTAGGAACGTCATCATCATGAATACGCAACTGATGATATCCAGATCTTAAATCGATTTTTGAAAAATATGTAGCACCTTGCAATTGATCAATTTGATCATCGATACGAGGTAGTGGATAACGGTTCTTGATTGTCAGTTTATTGAGTTCCCGGTAGTCAATACACATCCTGAATGAACCATCCTTCTTTTTCACAAAAAGAATTGGTGCTCCCCAGGGTGAGAAACTGGGTCTAATAAAACCTTTGTCTAAAAGTTCCTGTAATTGACCTGAAAGTTCTTGCATTTCTGATGGCGCAAGCCGATACGGGGCTTTAGCAACCGGTGCAGTGCCTGGAATCAAGTCAATACGAAATTCAACCTGCCTCACTGGGGTAATCCTAATATGTCCTCAAGAAATACTTCAGGAAAATCTTTGACTACAGGAATGTCTGTGATTGGTTTGGGTGGAGAATTGTGCTCAGTCACGTGTGCCAGGAAAGCATAACATCCTTTCCTTAAGAAATTTCTGAGCTCGCATACAAGATATGATACCAAGTTTTCTACCGGCTTGTTCTCCTTGAACTATCAGTGTATTACCGTTAGGTAATGGAATACGGATCATCTTGTTTTGGCATACAACTTCCGCTTGGTTATCAGAAAGCCGGTCCATACCGACCACAACATCAAAGCTTCCAAGCTCAATGGGAAGTAAATTGATATTGAGTGTCGTTTTTGGATGTTTTATTATTAGGTGTCGATTAATTTTCCGGTTTGTTCTTTGTGTATTGAGATTTGTTGGATTTTTACGGTCCCAATGAGTACGAGATATGGTGCCTCTTTGGCTCTAAAGTCTCTCAAGTGGTCGGTTTGTTATCTTGGAATGTGGTTCTCTTGGGTCTTTGATTTATGGGTCAATTACATATATCTCCTTCCTAAAACCATTTATTACATATTTACCCAATCATAAAAGTAAATTACATATTTCTCCTTTATAAACCAAATATATTACATATTTATCCATTTCATTAAAAAACAAATTATGTATTTCCTATTTTACCCTTAATATACTAACCATAAAGAACTTACGTATTTCTCCTTACTAAGGGGCAATTTTGGAACATGGGATATTTGTAATTTTAGTTTAACATTGGGGATATATGTAATTTTGATGTTTAATAAGGGAATATATGATATTATCTCTTGATTTATTAACAGTTTTAATGAACTTGATTTTTTCTTGTGACTAGAAAAAAGTAGAAGTTTAGATTTTTTAAAAACAAAAACAGGGCTTGAATTCTTCAAATTTCATATTTTGATTTTTTATTATTGTTTTCTACTTGCTATTGACGATTTGTATTTTTAATGAATTTTGCACTTTATGCTTTACAGGACTCAATATTTGGTTTTGCAACTCGGATAACAAGGGCTTTCAAACTTTTATGTTGTTGAGTGAACTCATTAATGGGAAAAATGGCTTCTTGTTGAATGATAGTCTTCGTGTTGAAGTAGAGTTTTAGGGATTGGAAAGCTTAGAAATTTCATTTGAAACATGTTTCTTGTATGTTTTTTTATTTATTTTAAGATGATATGGTATTAATATGTTATTGTATTTTGCGTTAAATTTATTAATTAAACAGTTGGTAGCTATAAGGTTATGTGTAATGGTTGCAAATTAATTATGGTTTGCATTTTATGGTTGACTTTTTTTCTTTGGCTTTTGTAATATTTGAAGATATGCATATCTTCTTGATTGTTTGCATTTTTATTTTTTTTGAACGGCGAAGGTCTTAATCGTGTGAACCCACTGTTTACAGGCCATGTCACCAAGGTCTAGTTACCTAAACCTCCCATTAGCCATCACAATCACCCTAGAAGAAAACCTCACTGGAAAACCCCCTACCCCCTTAGACCCCTTTTTCGCTGCGGGATGGATTTGAACCCAATACCTCCCATTTGGAAGAATATTGGGTACCGTTGAGGCAAAGCCTCATTGGTTTGTTTGTATTTAAACTTCCGTTTGTAGGTTTTGAGAAGTACGCAACTTTTTTTTGAAAGGTAAAGGTATCAATCGCGTGAACCCACAATTTCCAGGCGATGTCACCAAGGTCAAGTTACGTGGACCTCCCATGAGCCACCACAACCACCCCAGAAGGAAACCCCACTGGGAAAACCTCCTAATCCCCCTCAGACCCCTTTTTCACTGCAGGATGGATTTGAACCCAAGACCTCCCATTTGAAGAATCTTAGGTACAATTGAGGCAATGCCTCATTGGTAGAAGTACGCAATTGAAGTTTTAAGTTTTCCTCTCTTCTAACCTTGATTTTTATGGAGAATGCGATTTGTCTCGACTCTCAAATAGAATCGAATCATAAATCATAAAAAAAGTGTAAATCAATTAGTCTGTGAATGACCAAATGAGACGAGTTGAGTTTTCAGCCATTAGCCCCCCATTGGGTTAACGCAAACGTTGGCTTTGTTTTAATGTTTGAATGACCGAATGAGACGATTATATTGCCGTATGTACATAAATACTTGGATCTCATTGCTATGTTTAAAGAATTCTTTTGGGTTTGGGCTATGATGATATGTTAGAGCAGCCTGACTCTTTATGTTCGATATGCTTATTTCAAGAAGAAACTGGAAATCATGTGGTCTTTGTATACAAGATTGGCTTAAGCTTTTTGGTTCACCAATTCGAATAGGAAAAATGCGTTGTTTTCTTAGATAATATAAAAATCATGGAGTTAAAAAAAATTAGCAATTACCAAGTACAGTCAATATGAACTTTCAAAAGGTAAAGCTCTTAGACAGTTGACGGAGTGATGACTATCTCCTAAGTCCTATTGGTTACAAGCTACCTCTAATGCTCACAATAAATCTGAATGAACAAACAACAATAAATCTGAATGAACAGACAACGGTGAAGAGGAATTGAAGAACAAATAAACAAATTTACTCAGTATATTCTAATATTTTAGCAGGGTTCTTAGGGGAAAGAATGAAAACAAACATTACCCTTATCTCAATTGAGATAGAGAGCCTGCTTCGAATGAGTTCTTGACTAAGACTAAAAAGTGAGAAGTGATGACAACCTTGTGGAGGGGTGGCCAAATTCTCGGTTCGACTCCTCGACTAGCTGTCCATCTTTCAAACCTCCATATTCTAACATCTAGAAAGATGAAAACCATAACAATATCACCCTCCTCCTCCTGGAACTGAAAACAGCCTATCATGGCATCTTAAGTGAAGCTCAAGTGTGGCTCAAGCATAGGGTAGCAATCAAGTTCAAGAAAGCATTCCAAAATCCAAAATCTTGAGTTTTCAAGCGGAATTATCAATTCAATAAGTTCTAATTCTTATATTTGGTTGATTTTACTTCATATAACATTTGTAAGGGTAAGCAAGCTCAGTTCCATGGTCAAAAACATCAAAACATTGAAAATTAATAAAAGGGCTAAATTGTCCAAAACGGGTATTTTTCGGAATGTGTCAAAAATAGGATTTTTCCTTACAAAGTTGTAGAAATATGTCAAATATGAGGATTTGGAGCTTGGGGTACGATAAAAGTATCTAGTAACTTGCCGGTAAATCTTTGAAATAAAATTACGCACACTGTTATAAAATGTTTATATTAAACATACTAGATAATAAAATTAATTTACACATGTTTAATTTAAAATATTAAATTGTTAATAATAAAAGTTTAAAAAATTTATGAAATGATATTCTAAGATAAAATAATTAATTTACATATTGATGAATACTTCATGTAATAAAATTACAATAAAAAACTTTAATTGCTCTATAAATGATAGGGGAAAAATCAAATAAGAAGAGATTTTTGTCTAAGAAGAGTAAGAACTAATAATAATTTGAAATTTGGCATGATAATTTACGTATAACTTCATTTTTTTTACTAGATTTTTATTTTTTATACTATATTTTTATTTTTTTGTTCTTCATTTTACTTGTACTAGATTTTTGTATTTTTTGTAATACATTTTTATTTTTTTGTACTGGATTCTTATTTTTGTACTGGATTCTTATTTTTTGTAATGGATTTTTTATTTTTTATGTACAGGATTATGTTTTTTGTACTGGATTGTGACACGTGTCAGATTTCTATTGGTTCTTACTCTTCTTAGGCAAAAATCTCTTTTTACTGGATCCAACCCCATAAATGATATGTGATATTTTTGATTTGTAACAATTATTATCTTTTAACTAATTGATGATAAAGTTTCAACTTTTAATTTATCAAAGACTATCTTTTATAAATCAAAAAGGTAAAAAGCATAATTTATGTAATTATTTAATTTTAAAGACTCAATTTAAATATAATGTTAAATATAAGGTCTAAAAGTGTAACGTTTTCTATCATTTTTTTACTTTGGTTTTTAGAATAAATTTAAAAAACGTCATTGGTTTGTAAAAATCTTATTGTTTAAAACACTGATTTATAGTTTATTTTATTTTTTTTATAAAAAAATCATTGTTAAAGAATTTTTTTAAACTTTGATTATCTAGAAAATAAAATATTTCTTATTTAAAAAAATAAAAGATAAATAATATTATAAGTTTTTAATATTATAATTATTTAATAAAAAAGAGAATGCAAAAGAGAGAATTAAATAAATTTAATAAAAAGTTAACATGTGACAAAAGTGGTGTAATAAAATGATAAGTGACAAAATATATCTTTGTTTATTGGTATAGTAAGATAAGATAAGATAATGTAATTTTTATTTTGAAGAACTAAGGTACTAACAATTTCTACCCCATAATAATGTAACTATCAGACAATTCAAATTCCAATATTGAGATAATTAAAGGGACTTTAGTTAGTTACTACGTAAAATAAGCTAAAGAGTCGAAGAAGAATATATATAAGAAGAATCATTATAAGATATTCAAATTTCTTTTACATTGAAATACATATTAATCAATTAAGGGCAGATCGAAAGCTAAGGTTGTTGATCAAGTGTATGTATATTGTTTGTTTAAATACATCTATATAAACATATTTTTGACTTGTATTTGGTTATATATCTTGTTCTTCCACAGGCCGGAATGTTCATTTCGAGAAGAAAACATGAACCAGCACACTATATGCTCAAGATCGAGTCCTTTTCCCTTCTTTACGAAGCTGAAAACTCCAAGATTGAATCCGATGTTTTTGAAGCCAGTGGTCATAAATGGTCATCTCTCTATCTTAAAATATTTTTATATCACTGAAATAAAGCTTCTGCGGCTCTTTAACATCGTTAACTTCATTATTGTAATATTGATCAGGAGACTAGATTTGCGTCCAAACAAAGATGGCTACATTTCTCTACATGTGGTAATATGTGACACTGGGAATGGCTCAAAAGGATGGGAGGTCTGTGTTGATGTTAGCTTTTTTCTTTATGATCATATACAGAACAACTATATAACTTTTCAAGGTAAATGATTTTTTTAATTTATTTTTTGTCATGCGTGCATGGGCATTTTATAAATGTTTGTATTTGTAGATATGAATGGGCATAGGACAAGGTTTCATGAGAAGAAGACGACATGGGGTTTTGACAAACTAATACCCTTGGATTCTTTTATGGAAACTGAAAATGTGTACCTTTTGAATGATTCATGTGTGTTTGGAGTTGAGACGATCGCAGTTCCTGAGTTTACACGATTAGATCGGTGTCTATCGATGACAAAGCCTCCAGAAACTATGAATACTTTCAGTTGGACCATTAATAGATTTTCAAATTTGACACATGAGGTTGTGTATTCAGAGGTCTTCAAAGTTGGCAAAGTCAAGTGGTACATCTGATAACTAGGGTTCGAATGGGTAATTTAAATGTTTAATGGGATGTTCTTAAGTGTTTTGATATGATAATTCATTCGAATAGAAGCTACCATGTGTTCATGTGGGTTTGCAGGTTAGATGAAGCAAAATAATGATTTTAGAAGGAAATCAGATAACCGGAAGCAAGAACGAGCAATTTGGGATGCAAGAAAATGAAGTTGTGAAAGCCCGGGCCGTAACTTATGGTTTACAGGCCGTAGCTTATGGTCTGGTGGTGTACACTGTAGCTGGAACCGTAAACCCGAGGCTTATGGACGTAAAGGGAGTTTTGGAGTGCCGTAGCTTACGGCGGGGTCAGATCAACATACCAAAAAGTGCGTTTTTTGAGGTATTTAAGCCCCCGGTTAACCCTAGTCAGGGGAATCACTTGGGAACGAAAAATTGGAGTATCTAGGAGCATTTTGGAGCATTCTTAAGCATCCAAACATCAATCCAATCCTAGGAATCAAGATCTAATCATGCAATTCATCAAGAACATTGAAGATTCAACCACGGGAATTTCCGGCTAAGCACTTCGTGATCGTCTCCGGATGGATAGTTAGGTTTGATAGCTAGGGTTTCTTTTGAATTGTTAAACATTGGTATTGGATTAGTTTTTCATTGATTTACTTTTCTAGTATTGCTTAGTTGTGAAACCATAACGATTTGTAGTTACTTTGAAATTCCAATTTCAAGTTTGTTACTTTTTATTCATTCATGGTTTGAGTGGATTGGTAATTGCTGGAATAGGGTGTTCAAAGCTCTAATAATCATTGGTTTTGGGAAATCAATAATCAACCAAATCAACAACATCGGTCTAGCTATCGGTTGTCAATAAGGTCATTAATTGGTTTTCAAATCATAGGTGTGGATCAATTCAAGCATAAGCTATGTCTATGTGGTTTCCAATTGACAATTCAAAGTATACCTAGTTATTTGATTAACTTGAAATCTGGAGTGATCACATTTTTAATTATTGTTTACAAATATTTTGATTAATTGTTTTAAGTTTTAGAAGTTTATTTTTGTTTTCAAATCACAAACTCAACCATTCAAAGTTAATTTTTATTGCAATTACTTTAGTGACTTGTGTTTGAAAGTAGTTTCCACTTGACTTCTCGTGAATCGATACCCGACTTCCCTATCTAATTGGGTAGTAGGACTTGAGTTTAAAACTCTTATTTTTGATTGTTACTTTGACATCGATCAAATTTTGGCGCCGTTGCCACGGAGTCGTGCGCAAATTACTTTCAATTACATTTTATTTTATTTATTTTTCAGATTTACACGGGTTGTGTTAGTGTGCAGGTAACTTCAGGTTTGCATGCATACTAGGTATTCTGGGAGATCTTTACCACTGAATTTTGATCCAAAAATTGAACGTACCGCTCGTAGAAATCGAGTATTCCACGGACAGAGCTTGCATCTCTAAGCATTCAACAACATTTGATAATGGAATTCCCACTTAATGATCCGTTACCTAAACCACCAAGGTTTGAGAATTTTCAAAATCCACAAGGTAACCCAAATCCACCACCACCACCTGCTCAACCCAATTTCAGCATGTACCTCCTCCTGACCACCCTCCTAATGATGACCATCATACCAACACTACTGAGGAGAGACATACTTTTAGAGGAGGTAGTCACCATGGTACAATAGGGAGTGGTGAGAATTAACGACGTTAATGATTGGGATGATGGTTTGAACGGAGGTGATTACAATAAGTTGGTCCTTTATTATTTGACCCCGAACTTTTTTGTTTGCGTTTATGATATTAGGATACGTTTGCGTTCTTGAACATGTGTGCTCATTGTTAAAATAAGTCATGTGAAACGCACACGTGTCCTTGTAACTAGAGGCTCTTAAAACCCAGTTACAATCTTCGAAATAACATACCATAACAAATCTTTGTGTTGATAACTTTTGAACTTTAAATTCAAAACATTCGTTCAGTGCCATCATTGAAATTTCTAATTTTAGTTCTTTATCTTTAAAAACTTTATTTATAATTGGATGTGAAGATGAAGACGGTTTAGAAAATTTCAACTTGTAAAGTTCGGGTTAAATTTCTGGTATGAAATCATCTTTTGAAACATATTGATTATTTAAATCAGGGCTAAATTGAGGTTGTTGACTAAAATCAGTAAAATTGTCAACACCAACACCAATATTTAAATCAGGAACTACAAACTTTTTTTTCTGAGTTAGAACCATGTGATGAAATTTTTCTATCATGAAATTGATCAACTCTAACATCATTAACGACATATAAATAACATATTTCACTCGGATTTTTTCAACTATTTAAAAAAAACAGATATATCGTTCTCATCACATATATCAACAGGATATATGTATGCTGAAAATTTATACGATATTCGAGTTATATCTCGAATACCAAAACAAACAGAAATTAAATCAAGTAGTTCTTGATAACTAATTTTATAACGAAGACATACAACACGTCGCAAACAATCAATAGGAAGATAATCGTATCTACCTTCTTTAACCTCACAATTTCCATCAATACAGAAAACAACTGTAAATTCCATAATTAATTGTTTAAACTAATTCTAGAAAATGAGTAAACTTACGCAAAATATATATACCCCTATTTATGATCGTACGCCTATTAAAAAAGTCGTTTTAAAAAAATTCCAGCAAAGCATTAAATGGGCGACGCCTGGTTGATACAGGCGGGTGCCCATTGGATTCGCCTGTCCCCAAAAAATTCGAAAAAAATAAAAAATTACCACCAGGCGGGCTCCTAGGTGGTTTTCGAGGACATAAATTGGACGCCCGTTTGGTAGGATCGGGCTCCTGTATAGGTGGTTCGGGCGCCTGTGAGATGACAATTTTTTTTTCTTAACGGGCGGCCGCCCGTGACATGCGTGTCAGGATGGGCCCGACACCGGTGACAATTTATTTTATATACGGGCGTTCATCAGAATTAACGGGCGTGGGCGCCCGTATAAGCCACATGGCGCGTTTTCATTGGTTCTCAAAACGGCGGCCGCCCGCTAATTAGCAGGCGCTCGCGCCTGCTTACCCTTGGTCAGATCTGGAACAAAGTGAGTATTTTGGGAATTTTCCCATTATCTAGCATCTATATATACATGATTTTCGGGATCTAGCGTAAGTAATAAAAAAGGACCTCTATAAACTTAATAACTTACTATAAAAATTGAATAATACAACAATAATTGTAATAAAAATTATATAAGAAGATGATTCAAATGTTAATAAATCAAATGTGATCATTATAAATAAAAGATGATATAGTTTTTTGTTGGCTTTAAATTTAAATGAGCTAATAGCAATTAGTGTCACAACCCGAGCCGGCGGGCTGATCGACTTTCCCGTCGGGCGGAATAGTCTCGAGGCGCGATATCGTGGGATAATCAAATGATCAGATTGTTTACAATGCATATGATGTATAATGAGAAATGCTAAATGACATAGATATAGAATTACAAAGTTAAATTACATTGTCATGTTCATAATTTAACTAAGTAAATCTACTCGAAAGAATCATAAAGTTGATATCTTGTATCTGCATAAGATTTACAAAAATGATTCACAAAATATATTATCAAAAGTTAATGCACGACACAAAAGTAGCTAGGTCTTCTATATAAGTCCACTAGCTAAAGCCTCCTGATTGCTGTTGACCTAAACATGTTCGTCACCTAAGAAAACATGCATTTAAACAAAGTCAACACTAGGTTGGTGAGTTCATAAGTTTTGTAATTTAAAATTATTGTTTTTGATATTTCACAAAATATCTTGTCACACACAAGTCCTACTTAGTCTCATTTGGCATTATCTCATCCCAAGGTCCTCTCTATAGTTACACCTACAGATAGGATATCGTCCAGCTAAGCATGTTTATATATAGGGCATACGTATCACAAATGAAGCCGTCAGCCCACCACACACTTAACTGGACTTTATACTACCTGTATTGAAGCTATAGATACCCATTTCATCTCATCTCGGCTCATTCACAGTTGGTTTTCCCCATAAGATAAGTCATTACCCCACAACGGTATTAACATAGCATAATAGGTTTTAATGAGTTCAAATCTCCACAGTTATTAATGGTGGTATACTCATTAGATTGGAACTTACTATTACTCACATCTGAATAAGAGGTGAGAGTAAGTTTGACACGTAGTTATATCCCAATAGGTGATCAGAGTTGAAATGACCACATTGTAGCCACCACAAAGGCAACCACAATGTCCTCAATTCAATCATGATTCATTAGTTTTCACAAGTCCTCACAACTACTTGTCACAAGCTTATGACAGGAGGGAGGTTAGTCTCTCAGTCTGCTAGTCTACAGAATAGAGGTGGTGAGATAATTAGCAGACACTATGATACTAATATCACCCGTGTCATAAATGATATAGTTGGAATACGTTGACTAAAAATCAAATAGTCTCATTGTCTCATAGGCTCATATTGTCTCATCACATAGGCTTTTATAGGGTCATATTGTCTCATCACATAAACTCATATAGGCTCATATTGTCTCATCACATAGGCTCATATAGGCTCAAATCACATAGGCTCATATAGGCTCATATCACATAGGCTCATAATCACATAACCTCCTAATAACATAGTCACATAATCACATAGTCTCATAAATATCAAATCTAATCTAATCTTATGAAAATACTAAGGAAAATCTCACATCTATAACAGATATACTCTCATGGATATTACCATTTAGTCTCATGGATATCACAGGTATAGTCTCATAGATATCACAAATGTAGTCTCATAGATGTCACCATAGTATAAACATAGTGTTATAAGATCAAATCTTAATACACTTATGTTATTCAGTGAGTGGATGATATCCGAAACTTATGTTATTATGACATCATCCTTGATATGTTCTAATGATATGATCAAAATGAAATGAACACGATGCCATGATCTCTAGTCTTTAACATTGTCTTAAAAGATCTTGTCTTATTATACAATGTTAGCATACGTGGGGGATGACATCTTGAAGCTATGTTTTCACGATGTCATCATTGATATCCCAAGAAATTTTCTCATATGTTATCTGATATACGTTAAAATATACATATTATTCGACATTATTTCCCCCGGTATAACGATAATAACATGCAAATTCATTCACAAATAGTCCTAATTATTGTTTTTGTGAATTTGCAGGTAAACGACCTTGCTCGGAAGAAAATCAAGCCTTATATGGAATTTCAGCAATTTTGAGCAAATCCCCATATGCGCACCCCAGTGGTTCGCCGGTTCGACCGGCCGGTTCACCCAAAAACGACCCCAAACCCCTAACCGGACCGGTCCGACCACCGGTTCCTGGTTCTACCGGTCCGGTTTTCAAAACAATGATTAGACGGTTCAAATTCCTATATTCAAATAATTAAAGGGACTGCGGTTCAAAAAAAAAGATAATTAAAGGTACTTTAATTAGTTACTAGAAAAGTACGTAAAAGAAGCTGAAGAGTCGAAGCAGAATATATATAAGAAGAACATTCGAAGAACGCAAATTTCTTAGGTCGTCATCTTTGATTTTGAAATACGCATTAATCAAGGGAAGTTGAAAGCTAAGGTTGATGATCAACTGTATATATATTGTTTGTTTAAAAACATGTATATAAAGATATTTTTGACTTGTATTTGGTTATATATCTTGTTCTTCCACAGGCCGACATGTTCATCTCGAGAAGAAAACATGAACCAGCACACTATATGCTCAAGATCGACTCCTTTTCCCTTCTTTGCGAAGCTGCAACCTCCAAGATTGAATCTGATGTTTTTGAAGCCAGTGGTCATAAATGGTCACCTTTCGAACTGTTTTAAACCCTATTTTTCATCACTGAAATTAAATGAAGCTAGTTTATATATCTGAATCTTTAACATCGTTAATTTAATTATTGAAATCATTATCAGGAGGCTTGATTTATTTCCAAACAAAGGCGGTCACATATCTCTGCATGTGGTAATTTGTGACACTGGAAGTGACTCAAAAGGATGGGAGGTCTGTGTTGATGTTAGTTTTTTTGTTTATGATTATATACATCACAACTATGTTACTTTTCAAGGTAAGTAGTGTTTTTTCTTTAATTTTTAATTTATTTTTTGGTTTCCATTCATGGGTATTTTTTAAATGTATTTATTTATTAGATGTGAATGGGCATAGGACAAAGTTTCACGAGACGAAGACGACATGGGGTTTTGATAAACTAATATCGACGGAGTCATTTATGGAAAGTGAAAATGGGTACCTTTTAAATGATTCATGTGTGTTTGGAGTTGAGATCGTTGAAGTACCCCAGTTTACACGATTAGATCGGTGCCTGTTGATGACAAAGCCTCTACCAACTATGAATACTTTCACTTGGACCATTAATAAGTTTTCTGATTTGACAGATGAGGTTGTGTATTCAGATATCTTCAAAGTTGGCAAAGTCAAGTGGTACATCCTTTAGGATCTGATTTGGCTGTTCCAAAATGTAAAGTTTTTATTGTTCTAATGCGTTATTGTATCTTTCTTTCTTTCTTGATTTAAGAAAATTATTACTATATCCAAAAGGAAACATGTCAGGTGAGGGTACACATCTGTCAATCTATTTAGGTGTGCATGATGTTGCTTCATTTCCTGATGGCTGGAAACTTTATGCAAAATTCAACCTGCGGGTTAAAAATCAATGCTCCGAAAGTGATAAAGAGAAAGGTAAACTCAGTTTGTTGGTACCACGTTAAAGTTATGAATCCATTCTATATGTTTCATAAATAAATAAAAAATTAAGCAGAGGTTTTAGTTTTAACCGAAAAGATTAAAAAGTGTATTTGATGTGTTTTAATGGTTTCCTTTTCATATTACCTTGCAGAAACTGATAACTGGCTCTGTGACTCTGCTCAAGGTTGGGGTTTTAGTTCATTTATGCTGTTGAGAAAACTCAGTAATTCAGAAACTGGCTTCTTATTGAATAATAATCTTATGGTTGAAGTCAAGATTTCTGTGATGGGGACGCTCAGACATTTTATTTGAAGCAATGAAAAGTGGTGTTTTTGGGTATTTTTGCTGGCTATTTTTGACCTGATGTCAAGGATTAGTATATTACTGTTGACTACTGCATTTTATCAAGGGTTAAAACTTTAGTAAACGGAAATATTTATGTTGCTGTTGCACACATCCACTACAAATATACTTTGCATTAATGTATTTGAGTAGCTATTTTTATTGCATGCATTCATATTATGATTATTAGGTTTATTATATGAATTTAAAATGACAGTTAGGGAACTTGCTTAATTATCATGGTCAATATTTGCTAGTATATTCCAGCTACAATTAAGCTCAAAACTCATGACTAATGTAGAAAGATTAAGTTTGATCCTGATGTATCTTGTGATCTGTTTTGCACTTGTGACAATCTGCATGTACTATCAGCCATTCAGGTAATCAAGGATGTAACCATCACAATGAATATAATCATCACGATTTGAAAAATTGCACGTTGTTATTTTATAGTTTATAGTTTATAGGTTAGGTATTAGGTTTTTTAGAAAAAAATACATTCTTTCAAGCTTGGAAAATTACCAAAATAGACGTCCTAACTGTTAACAAAATTTGACATGGATTTTATGCCGGCAAACTTATAGAACTTGACCAGAATGATTCAATCAGAAAATCACATATCACACTTTGTATATTAAGATGGTTGACACATAGAAAACATGTGAGATCCAGACCCAACTACTAGAAAAGGAGCATGTGTTCATATTGATAGCTAAGTATACTTATAAAAATTATATCACTCACTCATTTTGTTAACCATGTATCCGTTGATCTAGAAGCGAATGGGCATAGGAAAAGGTTCCATGAGAAGACGACGACTTGGGGTTTCGACAAACTAGTATAATTCAAGTCTTTCATGTAATGGATATCTTTATAATCATTCACTGTCTAGCCTCTAGGGCCAAAGAGAGCCTCTTCGCCATTTTCTCCCGCCTGAAACCCGTATGGGATACTTTAATTTTGGAAGAATGGAACCTTAGATGAAGTTGCATTGTCAAAAATTATGCTAGACGCGCCCAATTGGGGTCTTGTCGAGTTGGATGTGCAGTTCGTCTAATCAAAATGTCAAATGGACTGACAATTTAAGACACGGACCTGTTAACACGATACAAAACTAACATGTTTCATTTTTTACCATAGAATGGTATGTGTCTTTAACAGATAGGAACGTTTAGACACGATATAAATCGTGTCTTAATATGTTAAAACACATTTTAACCTGTTAATAATGTTTTCAGAACCGGACCGGATGTTAAACCGGACGTTTTATTCGTTGCTGGTCGGATCGGTCGGACCGGATCTAAAAACACAAGGACATAATAAATATATAAAAAATTAGAAAAAGAGGATAAAATTTGTTAAAAAAAATACAAGATTTGATTTTAATATTTTGTTTTCTACTTGAAATAACTTAAATTAAATTTTCATTTTTCAAAATAATTCCACATCAAAGTATCAAACCCCTTTCGCTTCACTTTATACGGTGCATATTGGTTCTTTTCGTCATCCCACATTGGTGAGATCACTAAGGTGATGGTTTCAGACTTCTAGCTCATGTTGGTTCCCTTCCTCATCCTACATGGGTGATATAACAACATAATGGTTCCTTCCCTCTCTTTAAAAAAGAAATTGGTTTTATCTTTGTTGTCCCACATTGATGAGACAACAAAGTAATGATTCCAGTTATATTTGTTCTCTTCCTTGTCTCACATCGGTGAGATAATAACTTGAAAGTTCCTCACCTATTTACAAAAAAGAGTAAACTACAAGATTCATCCTATATATATATATATACCTAATTATAAATTAGGTCCTTTATCTTTATTAATTACAAATAACATCCTTTATTTTATTAATTGGTAACAATTTCATCCTTTAACTTAATTATTGTTAATTTGATGGGTTAATTAAAAGGACTAAAAAGTAAAATACACCACTTTAATTAAAAAGATTAAATAAAAATAATCAAAGGGGTTTATTTTTTACTTTTTTTGTCCTTTTAGTTAACCTATCAAATTAACAATAGTTAAGTTAATGGATGAAATTGTTACTAATTAATGAAACAAAAGATGTTATTCGTAATTAACAAAGATAAAGGACCAAAATTATAGTTATTTATATACATAAAAGATGAATCTTGTAATTTACTCTATAAAAAGGAAGAAGAGTAAGTTTATGAAAAAATGTCTTGTTCAACTGTTAAACCGGTTCACCAGCTTAGAAAGAAACTGTCCGGTTATTGTTACAGAGGTTAAACTAGTCATTTTGGGTCGTTCACTATGACGGTTTCCGGTTCAACCGGTTGAACCATGTGGCCCGGTCAGGTTATGAAATCATAGAGTTATAATCTATATAAAACATGTTAATTTTTTTAATAATTAAATAGATTAGTAATAGTAATATATATTTATATCAGTATCAGTATCTATATCTATATATATATATATATATACTATATAATAAAAAAATAACAAACTTGTCACATGTCACTTCGTATTCATTTGTTATTAATTTTTTACACTTGTCATTCTCACATTTATTTCTCGTTCAATTATATTTTATTAATTATCTCTTCTATTTAATGTTAATGATTTTAAATAATTAAATTATATAAGTAAATGTAAAAAATATAAATATTTTTATTTTAGTAATTTATTATAACTTAATAGTCATAATTAAGTTTCAATTATATCTTATTTTAAAATATAATTTATAATTTTTAAATGTTTATTATTTTAATTCATAATAATTTTAATAACGATTGATATGATATTCAACATATAAAATTTTCATAAACTACTAGTTTGAAATATTTACATTATATAATAAAGAATAACAAACTTGTTGTTTTACTCTCATAAAATTTTCATTAAGCTTCTTAATTGTTGTTTTATTACTTAAAATATTTATTAATACGTAGCATAATCATTTTATATCAAAATATTATTTTTATAATCTCTAAATTATCAGTTTTAACTATTTATTATTTTTATATTTATTCCGTGTTAATACATGTAAAGACTAATAAAGGCTGATGCTCACCAAACTTTCTATTTTGTCTAAGTATAAGTGCTACAAAGACTAATACTCTTCAGAAGGAAGAAGTTACTCTTCGGAAGCAACATTACTTCCGAAGGATAACTTACTCCTACCGAAATGTGTGCAAGACAACTGCTTCGGAAGGATCAGCATCTAGTAGATTCAAAGCTTCAGAAGTTGCTTCTGAAGAACAAAAGCTTCCGAGGACATTCCTCTGCTGACAAAGTCTTCCGAAAAGATTCCTAAATCAAAGAATGTAGCTGAGTGCTTTCAAAGTACAAAAGGGACTGACACAAGACATGCTGGTCTGAGTAAAGACAAAGACAACATGTAATTAGTCATACAAACACCTTACTTCTCCCATGCTGCATTAAATGCAAAAGATCATCTGAAGCCTTGAAGATCAACAACATTAAATGTCTTTTGTATTTTATTAGTACTTTGTAAAGTCAATGTCTATTAATGTAATGATGATGACTGAGTGTCTTAGCCTGTTAAGACACTCAACATACTAGAATAAGCTTTATGTATTGTCTAGTATACCCAACTTGTATTCCTAAGTGTATACGGTTGTAGCCTCGGCTATATAACCTCCCATTGTATGTTGTTTTAAGTGTGCTTGTACCTGTACGCTTATTACTTTGAGAGAAATATATCCTTGAGCTTGAAATTATTCTTGTGTTCTTATTTTCGTTCAAAGATTATTACTTTGTCATTTGAGTGTTTGAGAGATTAATCTAACAGAACATTCCGCATTTGTTAGAGTATAGAAAGAAATACTTGTGAAGTGTTGTTTAGATTAAGCAACCTGATCCAACAATACACAAGTTAATAATCTAGTGTGTCTATATATATACACACACACACACATAGGGCATGGAATTTTACATAGCCCACTATTCCCGCGGTAACCCAAATAACTTTGGCAAGATGAAGCCAAATCTTGGATTTTTTTAACAACATTATAACACATTTGAACACATGTTCTTTTATGAGTTTGGGCTCATTCATCACCGTTTAAAAACTTACAGTACTGTAGCACCAAACTTACAACGATGATATTTTTTAAACGGTGATGAATTAGCTCAAACTCATAAAAGATCATGGTGTTCAAAATGTGTTACAATGATGTTAAAAAAATCCAAGATTTGGCTTCATCTTGCCAAAGTTATTTGGTTTAGCGAGTGAATAGTGGGTTATTTTTTGTGCCTAGCCCTAAATACATACATATATATATATATTTTAAATATATATTTTTGAACGGTTTTATCTAGAAGATTGAGTTTTATAGGAATCAATCCTTATATATATATATATAGGGGAAGGTTCCATTGTTAACCCTTCCTTATAGCGTTAACGGCTTAACCCTAGCGTTTTTTGCTCGAATCTTAGTTTTTTTTTCATGGTTTTATTATACATAAATAGGGGTTTTTTTTGTGTTATTGCTAATTGATCACTATTTATGTCCAAAATTGATATAAACGTTCGTAAAGTGATTATGATCAAAATGATATAAACGATAAAAATATCTGATAAGGTATGGACACGTTATAAAGCCTATCAATAACGTGTAAAAATTTCTGTGACTGTTTGAGTTCGTAATTTTTATGAACAATCCTGAAGTAATTGCGATCAAATTAATATAAGCGGGACCGTTATACGATAAAGTATGAACAAGATATAAGCTCGTGAATATTAAAAATATGTGAGCAAAGTAGAAGGGGGTTTTTAAAAATAGAACCTCAAAGTTCAAGGGCCCTAAGTGTAAAATTGGAAATTAATTCATGTTGAAGGACACAAATATGACGTTGGATTGCAAGATATTTTTGTTAACCGACTCAAAGTTATGGATATGAATTCGTGAACAGATAACATTCAAAGTTATTTCTGATCGACGATTATTTTTACGAGCAGAGAAGAACATCAAGAAGAATTGATAAATCGTTAAGGTAATTGTTTATGATTCTCATTTCGTATTAGTTTAGTCTTGATTGATTAAAGAGATCAACACCATGTTTAGATAGAGTTTTGGTTTTGTATGATGAACATGAACTTGATCCGGTTGGAGCCCAATTTCATCTAGATAATGATCAGGTTTTCATGAGTTTTATGAGGGTATAATATGTATACTCTTCTAGTTGCCTTAGAAGCATGTTATTATACAGTAAGTTTACCAACACCCTAAGACGAATTAATTAAATAAGAGAATACGCTTATCTAAGCCGAACAAATAAGTAATTTTTAAGCATAACAATATTGTAGAGATAAAAATGGTCAAAATGAGTGGAAGCGAAATTTTGAAATAAAGCTCCGATTGAAAGTTATGACATGCCGAAGTTTCGAGTGGTAATCGTAAATCTGAGCATCTTCATGAAAAGTATTATAAATTTATCTCAAGTTATTATTAATTGAGATAAATAATATTAAGTTTATAAAATTCTTCGGGTCATTATAGTAAGCTAAACAATTGTATTGGAGATAACTATAACGTAGTCGTTGTGCTACTGATTTAGAAACCCTGAAAAGAGGGTTTATATTATATGATAAGGTTATAATTATGATAAGATATCCATTTTAATAGGATATCATTCTGAATGTGAAAAAGTAAGGAAAGGAAGAAAACTAGCAGATTGTGCCTTATTAAGCTCAGGTGAGTTCTTATAGCCCTGTTTTAAATGTTTTATCATTTTGGGCTGATATGCATGTTATAAAGTTATTTTATGAAAATGATTGTATGTATGTATAAAATTATCGTACGAAAGTGATTTTAACCTTATTATGGTCAGGTAAAGCATGTTTTCAGGAAAAGTATGTTTTCAGATAAAGAATGTTTTAAAGTAAAGAATGTTTTAAGTCTCAACTACGGTTGAGAAGTAAATGATTTTAAGAATTTCAGCTGAGATGTAATGAATATGTTAAGTCTCAATGATGATTGAGAAGTAAATGATTTTAAGAATCTCAGCTGAGATATAACGAATGTTTTAAGTCTCAACTACGGTAGAGAAAGAAATGATTTTTAAAGACATCGACCGAGGTCGAGCAGGAAATGTGTTATGAAAGTCCCGGCTGCGGTTGGGCAAAACATGCGCACTGCGGTGAAAGGAGCCGCTTATGTGTATGATGGTTTAAATGATTTAAACCATGTTATGATGTATGTTAAGAAGTATTGTACCGGTATGAGCCGTCAATTTCGATTGGTGGATTAAGAGTCCTGTGGAAACACGGGCCTGCCGACTGTGTGTCGCCAGTTGAGGAAATCTTATGCATGTATAAGTTATCGACTTCGGGTTGATAGTTTAAGAGCCTTGTGCTGCACAAGCCTGTTTGACCTCAGGGTCAGCAGTTGACGGTGAAGTTCCTTCACTGTATGAATTATGTTGTGATGATATGTATGTTATGGAATTATGTTATGATGCTATGTATGTGATAAAATTATGATATGAGAACATGTATGTTATGTATTTGGATTATGCTATATGATGACATTAATGAATAAGGAGTTTCTAATAAATGAACTTAGAACTCACCAGCATAAAGCTGATTTGTTTTACATGCATATCAGGTTGAATAGTTTGAGAAAGGAGACCAGGAGGGCTTATGGCATACATTGAAGACCACCCCTGGCATAGACTGGCTATGTTATAAACCTAATAATGATATGAGCTATGTATTAATGTTTGTTTAGGTTTGTATAATATTTTATGTAATCGCCTTAAATTCCGCTGCTATGGTAATGTAAATATGTTTTAAAGAGTATGGGTTTGATGTTTGCCAACCGAGGGGCTCGGGGCCTCTCAAGTTGGTATCAGAGCCATAGTTTGAGAGATCCGGTCATCCCTAATGGCTGGACTTAGACTGAGAATGAGACAGAATGAATGCCAGTCAAGGGTAGTTGAATGCCATGAGCATATGACCTTAGAACTTTGTTGTGTTTTAGATATAGATTGAATTAGTATGATGTTGCTAATGATAATGTGTTCATGATTGGAAATGTTTAGAACTTATAAGTGAGGTAAATAGTTAATTACACTTGATCAACGTCATTAACAATTTACAATGCTTATTATGTCCTGAATTATTACCTTGATTGACACATGGTTGTTTGCAATATGTATAGAAAACTAAAATGGTAGGCGAAGGGAGAAAAGGTGGACATGGTAGAGGTCGAGGCCGACCGCCTAAAAATAAGAAGCAAACTGAGGATGTACCAGTGAACAATGAGGAAAATGAAGTCAACATTGAAGAAGAAAATGAAGAGGAGGAACTTAGACTGGAACCGGTGGTGGTAAAGGCAATATCTAATGAAGTTCGTAAAATTTTAAAAGACTTATTACCTCCAGATAGAACCAAAGCCGAAAAGGAAATTACTAAAGAAGGAGCTACTGAAGAAGGAGAGAAAGTCAACAGCTCTAACATAGAGCACGATGAAGATGAGGTATTGATCATCAATGCTAAAGGTAAGGGTTCAGGTACAAAAGGACCCAAAGGATGTGATTACAAAGCTTTTAAAGGGTGTAATCCCCCACCCTTTGATGGTAAGAAAGATGCAGTGGCTACCTGCCATTGGGTTTCGGCTATGGAGGCGGTTATCGCGATCAGTGAATGCCGGGTTGATCAAGCTGTGAAATTTGCAGCTCATTCATTTACTGAAGAAGCTCTACATTGGTGGAACACCGTCAAGCAGTCAAAGACCACTACTGATGTGGAGGCCATGAAATGGGAGAATTTAAAGGAATTAGTTATGAAATACTTTTGTCCGAAGAATGAAATTGATAAAATCGAGCGGGAATTTCTGACTTTGAAAGCTGGACGTATGAATCATCGACAATATACGTCAAAATTTAATGAAATGTCAAGACTGGTTCCTCATTTGGTAAACACGGAGGAACGCAGGTTGAAGTTATATGTGGAAGGACTACCACCTAAAGTTCGAACACATGTGAAGGCGCATGCTCCCATAACTTTTGAATCAGCCATAGAGATTAGCGGCATTGTCTGGGATGATGTTTTGGAAGCTGAACCAATAAAGGAAGAACCTAAGCAAAAGTGGTCATCTAGATTTAAAAGAAACCGAAATGACAAACCAGGCCCCCCTATGAAAAAGTTTAGAAGGGAAGAATTTGAAACATGCACTAAATGTGGAAGGAGACATGGGGGAGAATGTCTTCTGGGGACTACTTTATGCTACCGTTGTGGAAAAACTGGACATTTCTCGCATAATTGTCCAAGTATGCCAAAATGTTACAATTGTGGTGGAATCGGTCACGTGAGCAAGAATTGTTTTAAACCAAAGGTAATGCCTACTGAAGCCAGCAAACCTGAAAGTAGTAAGGGAGGTGATAAGCAAAAGGCAAAAGCTCGTGCCTTTACTATGACTAAGGATCAGGCAGATAAAGACCCGGATGTGGTGACAGGTACATTTTTGATTAATGATATCCCTGCTTTAGTGCTATTTGATTCTGGTGCAAGTATGAGCTTTGTGGCTATTACTTTTTGTGATAAACTGCGTGCTAATGTTAAAAAGATAGAACACGCCTTTAATATTGAAACTGCTCTTGGTAAATCTACTAGAGTAACGGAGGCCATTGATGATGATTGTTACATTGATATAGAAGGTCATAGATTCCCTGTTAAGTTGTTTGTGATTACGTTAGGAGGTTTCGATGTAGTTTTGGGTATGGATTGGTTGGCCAAACATGAGGCTAACATTGTTTGTCGACGAAATATGATTTTCTTAACGGCTCTTAATGGGAGTTCAGTAACGGTTTACGGGGATAAAGTGTTTAACGTGCTTAAAGTCATTTTAATGATTAAGGCGAGTGAATTTATGAGGCGAGGGTGTGGGGCTTATCTGGCCTATGTTATCGATAAAGAAGCTAATGTGAAAGAATTGGAAGACGTACCCGTGGTGTGTAACTTTCCTGATATATTTCCTGAGGATTTGCCAGGAATTCCACCTGATCGGGAAATCGAATTCCAAATTGATGTTGTGCCAGGAGCTCAACCTGTCGCCAAGGCACCGTACCATCTGGCTCCAACGGAAATGAAAGAATTAATGACCCAACTACAAGACCTTCTAGACAAAGGTTTTATACGACCAAGTGTGTCACCTTGGGGTGCACCAGTGTTATTTGTAAAGAAAAAGGACGGAAGCATGAGAATGTGTATTGATTATAGGGAATTAAATAAGCTCACAATAAAGAATAAGTATCCGTTACCAAGGATTGACGATCTATTCGACCAATTGCAAGGGGCAAGTTGGTTTTCTAAAATAGATCTCAGGTCAGGGTATCATCAACTAAAGGTGAGAGAACAAGATATTCCGAAGACAACGTTTCGCACACGTTATGGACATTATGAGTTTCTTGTGATGTCCTTCGGATTAACAAACGCTCCTGCGGCGTTTATGGATTTGATGAATCGGGTGTGCAGACCTATGTTAGATCGGTCAGTGATTGTGTTTATTAACGATATCTTAATATACTCAAAGAGTGAAAGTGATCATGCATGCCATATCCGCGAAGTACTTGAAATGCTAAGAAGAGAAAAGCTTTATGCTAAATTCTCTAAATGTGCCTTTTGGTTACGAGAAGTGCAGTTCTTAGGTCATGTCATTAGTCCAGAAGGCATAATGGTGGACCCAGCTAAAGTAGATGTGACAGTTGCGTACGAAGAATTCGGCATTAATGACGTAAGCACATTTGGTCGTGCTTGAAATCCACAAGGATTTAGTAACTTTTGTTATTGGGGATTGATAGTATGTGAAAAATGATGAACGTGGGCGAAAACTGTGCGCAAAACGGAGTTCGTATGCTCCCGGAATCGCGAAACGAAGTTTAAATCAAATATTGGAAGAAAAACACGTTAGGCGGTACGCCTAACCCCCAACTCTCCAGTTCAGGCGATGCGCCCAGGGACTATGTCGGTTAAAAATTGTTTAAGTTGATCAGAACGCATAGAAACTCTCAAAATCGTAAATTTTCGATTGTAAGCAACCTGAAGACGAAGAACCTTCATTCTAACACCTTTATACATCAAATCAAAGCCCCTTAAACATCCGGATCATCCCAGGAATCATATATACAAGTCCTGATCGTCGTTCTAACCGCAGAAATTTGTCAGAACAGGTAACGGTTCGTTTTAACCTTCTAGTTTGATTTTGATTGATTAGATCTTTATTTTGAACGTAATGAGATAGTTAGGATTGTTGATTATTGCCTAGATGATGGCTAGGATTGATTATAAACGAAGAACACGAAGTTCTAACGGTTAAATTCTTGTTTTGATCCGTTGTAATGCCCGATTTTCATGAAATCATACCCATGATTATAATGGTTTAAACCATTTGATTATGACAATGTAGGTGATTAGTTTGATTAATCTTTGATATGCAAAGGTTAAATCCAGGTGTTTCAAACTAATCATAATCATTAACATACTCATTGAAATGATTATCTGATGTTTGTGATAACAGTCAGATTAGTATGTTAAATCTGGTTATTTCACCTATTCTAATGCTACATTGTGATATTTCATGATATTTGGGTAATCAATAATAAGGATTAATCATTTCTAAGTCATTAAATCATCTAGAAACTGTTTTAACATTATAATCAACAACATTAACTATTTGGTTAATCTGAGATTATTCTGATTAATCAAGAGTGTCATCAACTTTGTATTAGGAATCTGAATCAGTATAGGTTCCTACATTATCATACATTGTATGATATAACCTTAAATTAATTAATTATATAATTAATATCGAGTTGATGATTTACTAAGCAATGTCTTTGACATTGAACGTTCAGAAGGATCTAATCAGTAAACTAGAACATAAATAACTTATTAAAGATAACCAAATGCAGAATCATCTCTGTACTATCAGTTTGGTGATACTCTGCTACCTATTATCATCAGGTGAGTTTCGTACGACCCCTTTTATTTTTAATCTTTTATAAACATCGGGGAAACTCTGCAAACTGTTTTCTGAACATATGATATGCATCAATGATATCTGTGTGATTTCATGTGATTTTGTGGGATTTCATGGGATTTTGCCTGTAGACTGAACTCTATCATGGAACTGAAAGTCCTCATTTTTGAACTGTATCTAGTGAACCCATGTGTGGCCGAACAGAAAACATTGATAGTACTATTGGTTGACACCCCATTCGCTGGGAGGATTGCATCTCCCCTTGTGTGAATGTTTGTTATCTGTTTCTTGAACTTCTTAATGGTGTGATAGACATTAAGATAATGAGGCACTAAGATATGTACCGACGGGTAATATCTTGAGACAGACTAGACGTCCGAAAGGAACTAGATACAGGTCCCATGGTTATCCGGAACTGAACTTTTGAGAACATACTCATCATATCATATTGTTTTAAAATGAACTGTCGATCTCACCAGCTTTGTGCTGACGTTTCAAATTTAAATCTTTTGCAGGAAAACAGTGACACTCGGTGAGGCAGCACTTCAAACACTAGTATCTAAATAAGTCAGTTGTGTAATAAACTTAGTTGTAAATTATGATACTGATTGTAATGACGAAACCCTGTATTGTATTTATTTTAAGTTAATCTGTGTGCTTATGATATCGGTTCAAGTAAGTCACCCCTCACCTCGGAGACATCACCACTATGCTTCCGCAATCGGTTCAGTGACGTCAGACCAGACACGAGGTGACGAGGGGTGGGGGTGTGACAGGGTGGTATCAGAGCCACAGGTTATAGAGAATTAGGTTGACTTAGAAACCTAGACTATAACCATAGGCTCGTATAGTAACACAGAGAGCACCGAACATTAATATTGAACAAAACTTGTTTTGAATTAAGCCAGGATAATCAGGTGGTACAAATTCCAGTTATGAGTGGCCAGCATAACTGAAATTTGCAACACGTGTGCATTCTAGTTTGATTTAATTCAAGCAAAACACTAACAACAGTAATGACGAATAGTTGCGTTAAGATAAGAGGACGACTCATATCATGTTTATGTTGAATTTTATTATTCAATATTTATTTCATGTTACTGATCTGAGAATTCTGTTTATACAGCGATGGCAGACCAAGGAGAGAGATACATATATCAGAGGTTTCCATACGTCATTCTGGATGATACTCCTAGTTCCAGTTCCGGATCTGACTCAGATCCTTCGGAGGCTGTGTCATTAGCATCACATGCATCTGCAGTGCCTCCCATACCACCACTACCTGAGCCAGTACCGGTGCTGCCACCATCACCAGCACTTCCTATTATACCTAGTCCTCCTCACTCACCTCCGGTTGAACCAGTTGCTGATCAGAGACAGAGTATTACACCTCCTAGAGTACCCGCTTGGGACGGGTTGCGGCGTATGCGGGGTCAAGCCCGCAAAACTACAGGATTGCCTCCGAGACGACAGATGGCTCCCCGAGATGAGCCACCGATTATACATGAGGTGGGAGAATCCTCCCATCAAGCTGAGTTGAGGGCTTCAGGTACAGCAGATTTCTCAGGATTTACAGGCTTTGAGACAGGATGTATCTCAGCACCATACTCTTATGGAGGATACCCGCACCACTGTTCTAGACATTCTCACTTCTCATCTGATTCTTATGGAGCAGGTGAATGTCTTAGGTGCTAATACTCAGGCTTGGAGAGCGACGATGGAGGAGCGACTTCGGAGGACCTGGCGACAGGCGTTAGTAGTTACTTTTTGGCAGGAGGTAGCGTTGTGGAGTGAGAGATGGGTGTATCTGAGGCAGTTAGTGAGCACCATGAGTATGGAGGCTCGGTTGATGATGATAGTTATAGTGATGGTTGCTATAGCTATAGTGATTTCCTGCTTACCGTTCTTTATACGGTAAACGATGAGGGATGTTTATTTTGGTTGTTATTATATAGTCGGATAGGTTGTGAGTATGTGATACATAGGGAAATTTTGTTTGTAAAATAGATTCCCGATAGTTAGTATGGATGAATCGGTTCTGATGGTTCTTGTATTATAACCTTGTGATGTATGAAATTATGGTACTGTAATAATATGGGTGTTTTGTATATCTGTTTGTACAATGAACTTTGTGTGTGAACTATAATTAATTTTTCTGTGTGAAAACATAACCGTATGCGAACGAATTAATATGAGAACATGTCAAACTAATATATATATTTCGCTGAAATACAGTACGGGAGCAATACTGTATGCGAATATATCGAACTAAAATATATATTTTGCTGGAATACAGTACGGAGCAATACTGTATGCAAATATATCTGTAACTAAAGTACAGTACGAGAGCCATACTGTACGAGAACATATCTATGGTCTGTATGAGAACTTAATGTATGAACTGAGAACATATTAGAGAACTTGTCTGAGAACATGTCCTAGTCCTGTATGAACATATTTCTAAAAACATGTGTTGCAATGCAAAGAGCTGGGTAAGACTCTAACATGTTTTTGAAATAACAGGACTAAGTATAACTACGAATAATTGTGTGATCTGTGTGTAATGTGAACATGTCTGGACTGAATTCATGTAGTTATACTGTATTCTTTATAATCACATTTCAATATAAATTTTCAGTGTAACTGAATATGATTGAATTTATGTGATAGAACGGGTTATATCTTTAATATTCTTAAACTGACCTGAATTTGTCTGCTTGTGAGCATATTAATGGCTCCAAAAAGAGGTCGACCAGCTAAGAAAGCTGCTAAGAATATTACCAACCCTGAACCGAATCAAATTCCACCTCTGAATGTTGAATCAAATCCGGATCCGCATGTTAATCCGAAAGCGAACGTGGTTCCACCTAGGAACTTGGAAACGAATACTACTCCACCAGTGAACCCTGGAGCAGGCATTGTTCCACCTGCTGGTACAAGCGGATCTGAAACAAATGAAGCTATGATAGCTCGTATTGTGCGTGAACAACTATCTGCTTGTGGTGTTCTGACACAACACCAACCACATATCACCGCAGGTTCTGGTAGAGATCACGATCATGCTGAACATAATGCGACAGGTGGTGACGTTGAAACTCATACCACTACTGGTACAACTACCATTATTCCTGATCCACCCCGACAGGGATGTACTTACAAGTATTTTGCTTCCTGTAACCCTCCGACTTTTACTGGCAAAGAAGGAGCGGCTGGTCTAATAAGGTGGATCGAGGAGATGGAAACTAAGCTCAAAATCAGTCAGTGTTTGGAGGAGCATAAGGTGTCTTATGCTGCCTGTTCTTTGAAAGACTCTACTTTGACCTGGTGGAATACCCAGGCCAAGACTTTGGGTTCAGCCACAGTTGACTCGATGGGCTGGAATGATTTTAAAACTCTAATTAGATCAGAGTACTGTCCCATCACTGAATTCAAAAACTCCAGGAAGAATTCTGGAATCACTCGATGATCGGTGCTGACTGTCTTGCTTACACCGATCGTTTTCATGAACTTACTTGTTTACTTCCCGACATGTTTCCTACGGAAGCCGCTTTAATCGAGAAGTACATTAAGGGTCTGATTCCTCAGATACGAGGAATGGTGACTGCTGCTGAACCTACAACCCTGAAACATACGATTCTTTTGACCACTAAGCTTACCAATGAGGCGGTAAGGAGTGGTACTCTGTCCTTGAAACCTCAGACGGTTCATAGTCGTAGTGATGTCGGTACCTCGAATATGTCAAAAGGTACCAAACGAAAGTGGTTTGGTAAGAACAAAACAAGGGCTCCGGCTGAGATCAGTCAGAACAAACCAACGGTGAAGAACTATGGTGCAAATGTTCCTGAGAGGAAAACTTATACTAGGCAGGCGCCCAAATGCAATAAGTGTCCACTCCATCACACGGGACCATGTCCTGTTTGTCTGAACTGTAATCGAGTTGGACATTATGCTAAATATTGCAACTTTCCTGCTCAGACACCAAACCAAGCACCACGACAAACCACTCAAACCAACCGGTCATGTTACAAATGTGGAAGTCCTGATCATCTCATACGAAACTGTCCGAACAATAATACCAATCCGGGAACTGAAGCTAGGGGGAGAGCTTTTCAGATTGGTGCGACCGAGGCGAGACATGATGCAAATATTGTTACCGGTACGTTTCTTCTTAATAATCTATACGCATCAGTTTTGTTTGACACAGGAACGGATAAGAGCTTTATCTCTCCTGAATTTGCATCATTAATTTCATTGCCTATGGTAGATCTAGAAACTCCTTATGTTATTGAACTTGCTAACGGCAAGTTGATCAAAACAAACAATGTTATTCAAGGATGTTCCTTGAATTTGAATGATCATCTTTTCGATATTGATTTACTTCCTATTGAGCTTGGGAGCTTTGATGTCGTTGTTGGTATGCACTGGCTTTCTAATAACCAAGCGGAAGTTGTCTGTCAAAACAAGGTGATCCGTATTCCATTACCTAACGGTAATACACTGATAGTTCAAGGAGAACGAGCTGGTAGAAAACTTGGTATCATATCTTGTATGCGAGCTCATAAGTTCTTAAGGAAAGGCTGTTATGCTTTCCTAGCACATGTGACTGAGCACAGTTCTTCACCCAAACAAATCACAGATATCCCAGTAGTCAAGGATTTTCCTGAAGTTTTTCATGAGGACATATCAGGATTACCCCCAGTGAGACAAGTTGAATTTCGAATCGACTTGATTCCAGGTGCAGCACCTGTTGCTAAAGCCCCGTATCGACTTGCACCATCCGAAATGCAAGAACTTTCAGGTCAATTGCAAGAACTGTTAGACAAAGGTTTTATTAGACCTAGTTTCTCACCCTGGGGAGCACCTATTCTTTTTGTGAAAAAGAAGGATGGTTCATTCAGGATGTGTATTGACTACAGGGAACTCAATAAACTGACAATCAAGAACCGTTATCCACTACCTCGTATCGATGATCTGTTTGATCAACTACAAGGTGCTACTTATTTTCAAAAATCGATTTAAGATCTGGATATCATCAGTTACGTATTCATGATGATGATATTCCTAAAACTGCTTTCAGAACTCGATACGGACATTACGAATTTCTAGTAATGCCGTTTGGTTTAACAAATGCACCAGCAGTTTTTATGGATCTGATGAATCGAGTATGTAGACCTTATCTGGATAAATTTGTGATTGTGTTTATTGATGATATTCTTATTTATTCTCGAAATCAACAAGAACATGCTCAACACTTGAAATTAATCTTAGAACTTTTGGCACGTGAAAAATTATATGCCAAATTCTCCAAGTGTGAGTTCTGGTTACGAGAAGTTCAATTTCTTGGTCATGTAGTAAATCAAAACGGTATTCAAGTGGATCCCAGTAAGATTCAGGCGGTGAAACAATGGGAAACACCACGAACCCCGACCGAAATACGCCAATTTTTAGGGTTGGCAGGTTATTATCGCAGGTTTATCAAGAACTTTTTAAAGATAGCCTTGCCACTGACTACATTGACACAGAAAAATCAACCGTTTATATGGAGTTCTCAACAGGAGGAGGCGTTCCAACTATTGAAACACAAACTCTGTAATGCACCTATATTGGCACTACCGGAAGGTACGGATAACTTCACTGTGTATTGTGATGCTTCACGTCAAGGTCTTGGGTGTGTTCTAATGCAGAAGGATAAGGTAATTGCTTATGCTTCTCGACAACTGAAAGTACATGAGAAGAATTATACCACACATGATCTAGAACTTGCTGCAGTAGTGTTTGCACTCAAGATTTGGAGACATTATCTATACGGAACTAGGTGTATTATATACACTGATCACAAAAGCCTCCAACACATTCTAGATCAGAAAATGTTGAACATGCGACAGAGGCGATGGGTTGAACTGTTGAACGATTACGACTGTGAGATTCGTTATCACCCAGGCAAAGCAAATGTTGTAGCTGATGCTTTAAGTCGCAAGGAACGAGTCATGCCCTTACGTGTGAAAGCGTTAAGTATGACTATTCAAACCAGTCTAATTCCTCAAATCAAAGACGCTCAGCAACAAGCTTTACAAGCAACGAACTATTCTACTGAAGGGCTGAGAGGATTAGATAAGAAACTTGATACCAAAGACGATGGACTGTTATATTTCAAAGATCGAATGTGGGTTCCCCTATTCGATAACTCTCGAACTATTATCTTGGATGAGGCGCATAAATCCAGGTATTCTATTCATCCAGGTGCTGATAAAATGTATAAAGATCTTAAAGATTTTTACTGGTGGCCTGGAATGAAGAAACACATAGCTGAATACGTGGATCGATGTTTAACATGTCTCAAAGTTAAGGCTGAACATCAACGACCTTCTGGGTTATTGCAACAACCTGAGATTCCCATGTGGAAATGGGATCAGATTTCTATGGATTTCATTACTAAATTACCCAGAACATCACGTAATCATGACTCTATATGGGTTATCGTTGATCACCTTACGAAATCTGCGCATTTCTTACCCATCCGAGAAGATTATTCTATGGATCGACTCGCTAAACTCTATGTTAATGAGATTGTATCTCGACATGGAGTACCGATCTCTATCATTTCCGACAGAGATAGTCGATTTATGTCACGATTTTGGCAAACTCTTCAGAATGCTCTGGGCACACAAATCAATATGAGCACAGCTTATCATCCACAAACTGACGGGCAGACTGAACGAACAAATCAAACTATTGAAGACATGCATAGAAGCTGTGTGATTGATTTTGGAGGTAGCTGGGATATTCATCTTCCACTTGTTGAATTCTCATACAATAACAGCTACCATACCAGTATTCAATGCGCTCCATTCGAAGCACTTTATGGACGCAAATGTAGATCACCTATCTATTGGTCAGAAGTAGGTGAAAACCAAATCATCGGCCCAGAATTCATTCAAGAAACAACTGATAAGATCGCACTCATTCAGGAAAGAATCAAAGCTGCTCGCGATCGTCAAAAGAGTTATGCTGATAACCGCCGTAGACCACTCGAATTCCAAGTAGGTGATCGGGTAATGTTGAAAGTGTCACCTTGGAAAGGTATTTTCAGATTCGGAAAGAGAGGTAAACTTTCACCAAGATTTGTAGGGCCGTTTAAAATTCTTGAACGAATTGGACCAGTAGCCTACAGACTTGAATTACCTCTTGAACTCAATAACATTCATGATGTCTTTCATGTATCTAATCTGAAGAAATGTTTAACTGATGAATCATTGATCGTACCTGTCAAAGAGATTCATATTGACGAAAAACTTCAATTCAGCGAAGAACCAGTAGAGGTAATGGATCGAGAAATGAAGGTGCTAAAACGTAGCCGCATACCAATTGTTAAAGTGGGGTGGAACTCGCAGCGAGGACCCGAATATACGTGGGAACGTGAAGATCAAATGAAAGTAAAGTACCCACATCTATTCTTATAAACAATTGTCTTAATGGAAGTCCTCATTAAATTTCGGGACGAAATTTCTCTAACAGGAGGAGACTGTGACAGTTGCGTACGAAGAATTCGGCATTAATGACGTGAGCACATTTGGTCGTGCTTGAAATCCACAAGGATTTAGTAACTTTTGTTATTGGGGATTGATAGTATGTGAAAAATGATGAACGTGGGCGAAAACCGTGCGCAAAACGGAGTTCGTATGCTCCCGGAATCGCGAAACGAAGTTTAAATCAAATATTGGAAGAAAAACACGTTAGGCGGTACGCCTAACCCCCAACTCTCCAGTTCAGGCGATGCGCCCAGGGACTATGTCGGTTAAAAATTGTTTAAGTCGATCAGAACGCATAGAAACTCTCAAAATCGTAAATTTTCGATTGTAAGCAACCTGAAGACGAAGAACCTTCATTCTAACACCTTTATACATCAAATCAAAGCCCCTTAAACATCCGGATCATCCCAGGAATCATATATACAAGTCCTGATCGTCGTTCTAACCGCAGAAATTGTCAGAACAGGTAACGGTTCGTTTTAACCTTCTAGTTTGATTTTGATTGATTAGATCTTGATTTTGAACGTAATGAGATAGTTAGGATTGTTGATTATTGCCTAGATGATGGCTAGGATTGATTATAAACGAAGAACACGAAGTTCTAACGGTTAAATTCTTGTTTTAATCCGTTGTAATGCCCGATTTTCATGAAATCATACCCATGATTATAATGGTTTAAACCATTTGATTATGACAATGTAGGTGATTAGTTTGATTAATCTTTGAAATGCAAAGGTTAAATCCAGGTGTTTCAAACTAATCATAATCATTAACATACTCATTGAAATGATTATCTGATGTTTGTGATAACAGTCAGATTAGTATGTTAAATCTGGTTATTTCACCTATTCTAATGCTACATTGTGATATTTCATGATATTTGGGTAATCAATAATAAGGATTAATCATTTCTAAGTCATTAAATCATCTAGAAACTGTTTTAGCATTATAATCAACAACATTAACTATTTGGTTAATCTGAGATTATTCTGATTAATCAAGAGTGTCATCAACTTTGTATTAGGAATCTGAATCAGTATAGGTTCCTACATTATCATACATTGTATGATATAACCTTAAATTAATTAATTATATAATTAATATCGAGTTGATGATTTACTAAGCAATGTCTTTGACATTGAACGTTCAGAAGGATCTAATCAGTAAACTAGAACATAAATAACTTATTAAAGATAACCAAATGCAGAATCATCTCTGTACTATCAGTTTGGTGATACTCTGCTACCTATTATCATCATGTGAGTTTCGTACGACCCCTTTTATTTTTAATCTTTTATAAACATCGGGGAAACTCTGCAAACTGTTGTCTGAACATATGATATGCATCAATGATATCTGTGTGATTTCATGTGATTTTGTGGGATTTCATGGGATTTTGCCTGTAGACTGAACTCTATCATGGAACTGAAAGTCCTCATTTTTGAACTGTATCTAGTGAACCCATGTGTGGCCGAACAGAAAACATTGATAGTACTATTGGTTGACACCCCATTCGCTGGGAGGATTGCATCTCCCCTTGTGTGAATGTTTGTTATCTGTTTCTTGAACTTCTTAATGGTGTGATAGACATTAAGATAATGAGGCACTAAGATATGTACCGACGGGTAATATCTTGAGACAGACTAGACGTCCGAAAGGAACTAGATACAGGTCCCATGGTTATCCGGAACTGAACTTTTGAGAACATACTTATCATATCATATTGTTTTAAAATGAACTGTCGATCTCACCAGCTTTGTGCTGACGTTTCAAATTTAAATCTTTTGCAGGAAAACAGTGACACTCGGTGAGGCAGCACTTCAAACACTAGTAATTAAATAAGTCAGTTGTGTAATAAACTTAGTTGTAAATTATGATACTGATTGTAATGACGAAACCCTGTATTGTATTTATTTTAAGTTAATCTGTGTGCTTATGATATCGGTTCAAATAAGTCACCCCTCACCTCGGAGACATCACCACTATGCTTCCGCAACCGGTTCAGTGACGTCAGACCAGACACGAGGTGACGAGGGGTGGGGGTGTGACAGTAGAAGCGGTGATGAAATGGAATCCTCCGAAAACACCAACGGAAGTTCGTAGCTTTCTCGGATTAGCAGGTTATTACCGAAGATTTATTCAGGATTTCTCTAGGATTGCTACACCATTGACAAAATTGACGAGGAAGGAAGTGAAATATGACTGGGGTCCAACTCAGGTCCAAGCTTTTGATGAATTGAAAAAGAGATTAACTGAAGCTCCTATTTTAACACTGCCGGATGGTAATGAAGACATGGTTGTGTACTCAGATGCGTCTTATCTAGGCTTGGGGTGTGTACTTATGCAAAGGGGAAAGGTAATAGCGTATGCCTCAAGACAATTGAAAACCCACGAAGCTAATTATCCAACACATGATTTGGAATTGGCTGCTGTGGTATTTGCTTTAAAAATTTCGAGGCATTATTTATATGGAGTTAAGTGCACTATTTACACAGATCGTAAAAGCCTAAAATACTTCTTTGAACAAAAAGACTTGAATATGAGACAAAGAAGATGGCTTGAGCTACTCAAAGATTATGAATGTGAGATCTTGTATCACCCGGGCAAGGCTAATGTGGTGGCTGATGCTTTAAGTCGTAAGACAGAACACTCTGCTATACAAGTTAAGTCTTACAGTTTGGTAATAACACCAGATTTTCTAAATGAACTCAAGGATGCACAGAAGGAAGGATTAAAGGAAGAAAATGTGGGATTCGAAAGAATCTTTGGTCAAGTTAAAAATCTAGAAGAAAATGAATGTGGTGTTAAGATACGATTCGGTCGAATGTGGGTTCCACGAAATGGGGACATCAGGTCAAGGATTCTAGATGAAGCACATAAGTCACGGTATTTTATTCATCTTGGTGCAACAAAAATGTATCAAGACCTTCGAAAAGATTATTGGTGGCCAGGTATGAAGTTTAATGTAATGCAGTACGTAAACAAATGTTTGACATGTGCGCAAGTAAAAGCTGAACATCAGAAACCCTATGGTTATATGCAACCTTTAGAAGTCCCGGAATGGAAATGGGAACACATCACTATGGATTTTATTACCAAGTTGCCTCTTACGGCGAAACGTCATGATGCTATTTGGGTGATTGTAGACCGGTTAACGAAAAGTGCTCATTTCTTGCCTATACGTGAGACTTATACGTCAGAGAAACTGTCTGAGTTATTTGTGAAAGAGATCATTACAAGACATGGAGTTCCAGTTTCTATAGTGTCTGATCGTGACATACGATTTGTTTCAAGATTCTGGAAACAGTTTCATGAATCAATGGGTACAAGACTCAATATCAGCACTGCATATCATCCTCAAACAGACGGACAGTCTGAAAGGACTATCCAAACCTTAGAAGATATGTTGAGAGCTTGTATTATTGATTTTGGTGGTAGCTGGGATGATCATTTACCATTAGTGGAATTCTCATACAACAACAGCTATCATGCTAGTATTGGCATGCCACCATATGAGGCATTGTACGGACGGCGTTGTAGAACACCTGTGTGTTGGGGAGGAGTAGGACAGAAAGAAGTGGGAAGTAAAGCTGCAGTGTTAGATTTGACAGAAAAACTTCAACTAGTTAAAGTGCGAATGAAAGCTGCACAAGATCGACAAAAGTCTTATGCCGATAAAAGACGGAGATCAATAGAATTTGAAGTAGGTGATCAAGTACTGCTAAAAGTTTTGCCATGGAAGGGAGTTATTCGATTCAGGAAAAGAGGAAAGCTGAGTCCGAGATTTATTAGACCTTTTCGAATAATGGCACGGGTCGGAAAGGTAGCCTACCGATTGGAATTGCCAGATGAATTGAGTGGAATTCATCCGACATTTCACGTTTCACATTTAAGAAAATGTCTAGTAGATGATGTAACCTATGTGCCGTTAAATGATATTGAAGTTGATGAAAAGTTGAACTACATAGAAGAACAAGTTGCAATTGTTGACACGAAAGAAAAACAATTGCGTAACAAGATGATTAAACAAGTTAAAGTTCAATGGAAACACCGAAAAGGATCTGAGGCTACATGGGAGACTGAAGACGAGATGAAACGACTCTACCCACATTTGTTTGAAATGTAACAGGTTTCGAGGACGAAACCTATTGTAAGGAGGGTAGATTTGTAACAACCGAAAATTTCGGGAACCGTTTATGTCCAAAATTGATATAAACGTTCGTAAAGTGATTATGATCAAAATGATATAAACGATAAAAATATCTGATAAGGTATGGACACGTTATAAAGCCTATCAATAACGTGTAAAAATTTCTGTGACTGTTTGAGTTCGTAATTTTTATGAACAATCCTGAAGTAATTGCGATCAAATTAATATAAGCGGGACCGTTATACGATAAAGTATGAACAAGATATAAGCTCGTGAATATTAAAAATATGTGAGCAAAGTAGAAGGGGGTTTTAAAAATAGAACCTCAAAGTTCAAGGGCCCTAAGTGTAAAATTGGAAATTAATTCATGTTGAAGGACACAAATATGACGTTGGATTGCAAGATATTTTTGTTAACCGACTCAAAGTTATGGATATGAATTCGTGAACAGATAACATTCAAAGTTATTTCTGATCGACGATTATTTTTACGAGCAGAGAAGAACATCAAGAAGAATTGATAAATCGTTAAGGTAATTGTTTATGATTCTCATTTCGTATTAGTTTAGTCTTGATTGATTAAAGAGATCAACACCATGTTTAGATAGAGTTTTGGTTTTGTATGATGAACATGAACTTGATCCGGTTGGAGCCCAATTTCATCTAGATAATGATCAGGTTTTCATGAGTTTTATGAGGGTATAATATGTATACTCTTCTAGTTGCCTTAGAAGCATGTTATTATACAGTAAGTTTAGCAACACCCTAAGACGAATTAATTAAATAAGAGAATATGCTTATCTAAGCCGAACAAATAAGTAATTTTTAAGCATAACAATATTGTAGAGATAAAAATGGTCAAAATGAGTGGAAGCGAAATTTTGAAATAAAGCTCCGATTGAAAGTTATGACATGCCGAAGTTTCGAGTGGTAATCGTAAATCTGAGCATCTTCATGAAAAGTATTATAAATTTATCTCAAGTTATTATTAATTGAGATAAATAATATTAAGTTTATAAAATTCTTCGGGTCATTATAGTAAGCTAAACAATTGTATTGGAGATAACTATAACGTAGTCGTTGTGCTACTGATTTAGAAACCCTGAAAAGAGGGTTTATATTATATGATAAGGTTATAATTATGATAAGATATCCATTTTAATAGGATATCATTCTGAATGTGAAAAAGTAAGGAAAGGAAGAAAACTAGCAAATTGTGCCTTATTAAGCTCAGGTGAGTTCTTATAGCCCTGTTTTAAATGTTTTATCATTTTGGGCTGATATGCATGTTATAAAGTTATTTTATGAAAATGATTGTATGTATGTATAAAATTATCGTACGAAAGTGATTTTAACCTTATTATGGTCAGGTAAAGCATGTTTTCAGGAAAAGTATGTTTTCAGATAAAGAATGTTTTAAAGTAAAGAATGTTTTAAGTCTCAACTACGGTTGAGAAGTAAATGATTTTGAGAATTTCAGTTGAGATGTAATGAATATGTTAAGTCTCAATGATGATTGAGAAGTAAATGATTTTAAGAATCTCAGCTGAGATATAACGAATGTTTTAAGTCTCAACTACGGTAGAGAAAGAAATGATTTTTAAAGACATCGACCGAGGTCGAGCAGGAAATGTGTTATGAAAGTCCCGGCTGCGGTTGGGCAAAACATGCGCACTGCGGTGAAAGGAGCCGCTTATGTGTATGATGGTTTAAATGATTTAAACCATGTTATGATGTATGTTAAGAAGTCTTGTACCGGTATGAGCCGTCAATTTCGATTGGTGGATTAAGAGTCCTGTGGAAACACGGGCCTGCCGACTGTGTGTCGCCAGTTGAGGAAATCTTACGCATGTATAAGTTATCGACTTCGGGTTGATAGTTTAAGAGCCTTGTGCTGCACAAGCTTGTTTGACCTCAGGGTCAGCAGTTGACGGTGAAGTTCCTTCACTGTATGAATTATGTTGTGATGATATGTATGTTATGGAATTATGTTATGATGCTATGTATGTGATAAAATTATGATATGAGAACATGTATGTTATGTATTTGGATTATGCTATATGATGACATTAATGAATAAGGAGTTTCTAATAAATGAACTTAGAACTCACCAGCATAAAGCTGATTTGTTTTACATGCATATCAGGTTGAATAGTTTGAGAAAGGAGACCAGGAGGGCTTATGGCATACATTGAAGACTACCCCTGGCATAGACTGGCTATGTTATAAACCTAATAATGATATGAGCTATGTATTAATGTTTGTTTAGGTTTGTATAATATTTTATGTAATCGCCTTAAATTCCGCTGCTATGGTAATGTAAATATGTTTTAAAGAGTATGGGTTTGATGTTTGCCAACCGAGGGGCTCGGGGCCTCTCAACCAGCGTTTTAAACAATGAGATTTTTATAAAAATCGACATTTTCTAAAAATATTTAAAAACTGAAGTAGTATAAATGATAGAGAAAATTGCACTTCTACTTCATTATGTTTAATGTTATTTTTAAATTGGATCGTTTAACTTTAATAATTAATGTTAATAATTTCAAAGATATCAATTGTTATACATTAAAGGGTCATATATCATTTGTATAGTAACTAAGTTTTTAATTATTTTTTATTACTTTAAATATTTATTAATATGTAAATTTATCATTTTATATAAAAATATCGTTTTATAATAGCAAAATTTTCATTACTAAATATTTAATAGTTTATATTAAATCCATGTAATACGCGAGTTAATAACTAGTATATATATACCTTACTTCTCACAAATGTAATTTTCAAAATTAAATCCCCGTTGCTGTCGCCCGAAGTCTCCAACCCTTAAAGTTGTCTTCAACATTCCAGATTCTCCCTAATCGTCGGTCTGCTTAATAGCTAGTATATATATACCTTACTTCTCACAATTTAATTTTCAAAATTAAATCTCCGTTGCCATCTCCCGAAGTCTCCAACCCTTAAAGTTGTCTTCAACATTCCAGATTCTCCCTGATCGCCGGTCTGCTTAATAACTAGTATATATATACCTTACTTCTCACAATTTAATTTTCAAAATTAAATCCTCGTTGCCATCGCCCGAAGTCTCCAACCCTTAAAGTTGTCTTCAACATTCCAGATTCTCCCTAATCGCTGGTCTGCCGGTCCTCCCAATCGTCTTCGCTTCCACCACTTGTCTTCCCCTCCGCTCCGCCGCTCGTCTTCCCTCTCACCGTCGCTCGTCTTCTTCCTCATTCCGCTCCGCCGCTCCCCATTTTCGGTATGTTTTCATGGCTGATATAAATTTATATTTATGCTGATTGGAACAAGGCTGACACTCATATTTGATCAGGGAGTTTGTTTTTGTAGAGATTAGAGTAAGATGGTTCATGGGTGTAATATGGTTTAAGGTATACTTAGAAAAGAAGAAATAACAAGCTATCCAATGATAACCCACAATCATCAGGAAAGAACAAAAAGCAACGGCTGTAATTTTTTATTCAATAGTAAAATCAATGACATATTTACATGTGACATATAGAGAAAAGAACACAGATTTAGTATGATGCAATTGGTATATTTTTTTTATTTTTAACTTTATGTATTATCTAGCAACTTGCCGGCAAATCTTTGAAATACAATTATGCACACTATTTAAAAAATGTTTATATTAATACATAATGTAATATTATTAAAAAATTTAAGGTAATAATAACAATTTCCACCCCCTAATAAAGTAATTATTAGATGATTCAAATCCCCTATGGAGATAATTAAAGGGAATTAAAATTACGAGAGAGTAAAAGAAACTGAAGAGTCGAAACAGAATATATATCGATCAGAAGAATTATTCTACGAATGCAAGTTTCTTAGGTCGTAATCTTTGATTTTGAAATACATATTAATCAAGTTAGATCGAAAGCTAAGGTTGATGATCAACGGTATGTATTATTTGTTTAAATACTTGTAAAGATATTTTTGACTTGTGTTCAATTATATGTCTTGTTCTTCTGCAGGTAGGCCGACATGTTCATTTCGAGAAGAAAACGTGAACCAGCACACTATATGCTCAACATCGAGTCCTTTTCCATTCTTTACGAAGCTAAAAAGTCCAAGATTGAATCTGATGTTTTTGATGCCAGTGGTCATAAATGGTCACCTTTCTGTTTTAAACCCTAATTTTCAGCACTGAAATTAAATGAAGCTTATATATCTGACTCTTTAACATCGTTCATTTCATGATTGATCAGGAGACTAGATATACATCCAAACAAGGGCGATCACATTTCTCTGCATGTGGTAATTTGTGACACTGGGAGTGACTCAAAAGGATGGGATGTATGTGTTGATGTTAGTTTCTTTGTTTATGATCATATACAGAACAACTATGTAACCTTTCAAGGTAAGTGCTTTCTTTTTTAATGCACGCATGGATATTTTCTGAATGTACCTATTTGTAGATGTGAATGGGCACAGGACAAGGTTTAATGAGAAGACGACAGCATGGGGTTTTGATAAACTAATATCGATGGAGTCATTTATGGAAAGTAAAAATGGGTACCTTTTCAATGATTCATGTGTCTTTGGAATTGAGATTATTAAAGTTCCCCAGTTTACACGACTAGATCGGTGCCTGTTGATGACAAAGCCTCTACCAACTATGAATACTTTCACTTGGACCATTAAAAATTTTTCAACTTTAACAGAGGAGGCCTTGTTTTCAGATGCTTTTAAAATTGGCAAAGTCAAGTGGTACAATTATCGTAATCTATAATGATTTCATTTGGATGTTTTTTTTTATTTTCTTTCATCAATAAAGCATTAGATTTTCAAGGTTCTAATTAATGTATTTTGACTCTAGGAACTTATCACTATTTTCCAAAGGATACGGTTTAGGTATAGGTACACATTTGTCAATCTTTTTAGGAGTACATGATGCCATGTCGCTTCCAAATGGATGGAAAGTTTTTGCAGACTTCAAAATTCGGATTAAAAGTCCGTTTACTGAAAGCGATATAGTGCAAGGTAATTTACATATTTGCAAAAGTACTCATTATTATGAGCTAAAAAAGGTGTTTAGCTCCTTTTTTTATGTGTACAATCGATGCATAAATTGTTACATGTTAACCATTTGAGACCACTTTCTATGTATTCCCTTGTGGTGCTTGGCCATGGATGCACTATGTTTCACAGTTGTGATCCACATCTTCGTTGGGCGTGTTTGTTAACGCACTTCAATGTGTATTTGAGTGTCGTTTTTGGATGTTTTATTATTAGGTGTTGATCAATTTTCTGGTCTGTTCTTTGTGTATTGAGATTTGTTAGATTTTTACTGTCCCAATGAGTACGAGATATGGTGCCTCTTTGGCTCTAAAGTCTCTCAAGTGGTCGGTTTGTTATCTTGGAATGTGGTTCTCTTGGGTCTTTGATTTATGGGTCAATTACATATATCTCCTTCCTAAAACCATTTATTACATATTTACCCAATCATAAAAGTAAATTACATATTTCTCCTTTATAAACCAAATATATTACATATTTATCCATTTCATTAAAAAACAAATTATATATTTCCTATTTTACCCTTAATAAACTAACCAAAAAGAACTTACATATTTCTCCTTACTAAGGGGCAATTTTGGAACATGGGGATATTTGTAATTTTAGTTTAACATTGGGGATATATGTAATTTTGATGTTTAATAAGGGAATATATGATATTATCTCTTGATTTATTAACAGTTTTAATGAACTTGATTTTTTCTTGTGACTAGAAAAAAGTAGAAGTTTAGCTTTTTTAAATACAAAAACAGGGCTTGAATTCTTCAAATTTCACATTTTGATTTTTTATTATTTTTTTGTACTTGCTATCGACGATTTGTATTTTTAATGAATTTTGCACTTTATGCTTTACAGGACTCAATATTTGGTTTTGCAACTCGGATAACAAGGGCTTTCAAACTTTTATGTTGTTGAGTGAACTCCTTAAAGGGAAAAATGGCTTCTTGTTGAATGATAGTCTTAGTGTTGAAGTAGAGTTTTTAGGGATTGGAAAGCTTAGAAATTTCATTTGAAACATGTTTCTTGTATGTCTTTTTATTTATTTTAAGATGATATGGTATCAATATGTTATTGTAGTTTGCGTTAAATTTATTAATTAAACAGTTGGTCGCTATAAGGTTATGTGTAATGGTTGCAAATTAATTATGGTTTGCATTTTATGGTTGACTTTGTTTCTTTGGCTTTTGTAATATTTGAAGATATGCATATCTTCTTGATTGTTTGCATTTTTATTTTTTTTTGAACGGCGAAGGTCTCAATCGTGTGAACCCACTGTTTCCAGGTCATGTCACCAAGGTCTAGTTACCTAGACCTCCATTAGCCACCACAACCACCCTAGGAGGAAATCCCACTGGAAAACCCCCTACCCCCTCAGACCCCTTTTTCACTGCGGGATGGATTTGAACCCAATACCTCCCATTTGGAAGAATATTGGGGTACCGTTGAGGCAATGCCTCATTGGTTTGTTTGTATTTAAACTTCCATTTGTAGGTTTTCAGAAGTACGCAACTTTTTTTGAACGATAAAGGTATCAATCGCGTGAACCCACAGTTTCCAGGCCATGTCACCAAGGTCTAGTTACGTGGACCTCCCATGAGCCACCACAACCACCCCAGAAGGAAACCCCACTGGGAAAACCTCCTAATCCCCCTTAGACCCCTTTTTCACTGCATGATGGATTTGAACCCAAGACCTCCCATTTGAAAGAATCTTAGGTACCATTGAGGCAATGCCTCATTGGTAGAAGTACGCAATTGAAGTTTTAAGTTTTCCTCTCTTCTAATCTTGATTTTTATGGAGAATGCGATTTGTCTCGACTCTCAAATAGAATCGAATCATAAATCATAAAAAAAAGTGTAAATCAATTAGTCTGTGAATGACCAAATCAGACGAGTTGAGTTTTCAGCCATTAGCCCCCGATTGGGTTAACGCAAACGTTGGCTTTGTTTTAATGTTTGAATGACCGAATGAGACGATTATATTGCCGTATGTACATAAATACTTGGATCTCATTGCTATGTTTAAAGAATTCTTTTGGGTTTGGGCTATGATGATATGTTAGAGCAGCCTGACTCTTTATGTTCGATATGCTTATTTCAAGAAGAAACCGGAAATCATGTGGTCTTTATATAGAAGATTGGCTTAAGCTTTTTGGTTCACCAATTCGAATAGGAAAAATGCGTCGTTTTCTTAGATAATATAAAAATCATGGAGTTAAAAAAATTAGCGATTACCAAGTACAGTCAATATGAACTTTCAAAAGGTAAAGATCTTAGACAGTTGACGGAGTGATGACTATCTCCTAAGTCCTATTGGTTACAAGCTACCTCTAATGCTCACAATAAATATGAATGAACAAACAACAATAAATCTGAATGAACAGACAACGGTGAAGAGGAATTGAAGAACAAATAAACAAATTTACTCAGTATATTCTAATATTTGAGCAGGGTTCTTAGGGGAAAGAATGAAAACAAACCTTACCCTTATCTCAATTGAGATAGAGAGCCTGTTTCGAATGAGTTCTTGACTAAGACTGAAAAGTGAGAAGTGATGACAACCCTATGAATAGTTTCACTTGGACCATTAATTAGTTTTCTGATTTGACAGATGAGGTTGTGTATTCAGATATCTTCAAAGTTGGCAAAGTCAAGTGGTACATCCTTTAGTATCTTATTTGGCTATTCCAAAATGTAAAGTTTTCATTGTTCTAATGTGTTATTGTATCTTTCTTTCTTTCTTGATTTAAGGAAATTATTACTATATCCAAAAGGAAACATTTCAGGTGAGGGTACACATCTGTCAATCTATTTAGGTGTGCATGATGTTGCTTCATTTCCTGATGGCCGGAAACTTTATGCAAAATTCAACCTGCGGGTTAAAAATCAATGCTCCGAAAGTGATAAAGAGAAAGGTAAACTCAGTTTGTTGGTACCACGTTAAAGTTATGAATCCATTCTATATGTTTCATAAATAAATAAAAAATTAAGCAGAGGTTTTAGTTTTAACCGAAAAGATTAAAAAGTGTATTTGATGTGATTTAATGGTTTCCTTTTCATATTACCTTGCAGAAACTGATAACAGGCTCTGTGACTCTGCTCAAGATTGGGGTTTTAGTTCATTTATGCTGTTGATTAAACTCAGTAATTCAGAAACTGGCTTCTTATTGAATAATAATCTTATGGTTGAAGTCAAGATTTCTGTGATGGGGACGCTCATACATTTTATTTGAAGCAATGAAAAGTGGTGTTTTTGGGTATTTTTGCTGGCTATTTTAGACCTGATGTCAAGGATTAGTATATTACTGTCGACTACTGCATTTTATCAAGGGTTAAAACTTTAGTAAATGGAAATATTTATGTTGCTGTTGCACACATCCACTACAAATATACTTTGCATTAATGTATTTGAGTAGCTATTTTTATTGCATGCATTCATATTATGATTATTAGGTTTATTATATGAATTTAAAATGACAGTTAGGGAACTTGCTTAATTATCATGGTCAATATTTGCTAGTATATTCCAGCTACAATTAAGCTCAAAACTCATGACTAATGTAGAAAGATTAAGTTTGATCCTGATGTATCTTGTGATCTGTTCTGCACTTGTGACAATCTGCATGTACTATCAGCCATTCAGGTAATCAAGGATGTAACCATCACAATGAATATAATCATCACGATTTGAAAAATTGCACGTTGTTATTTTATAGTTTATAGGTTAGGTATTAGGTTTTTTAGAAAAAAAATACATTCTTTCAAGCTTGGAAAATTACCAAAATAGACGTCCTAACTGTTAACAAAATTTGACATGGATTTTATGCCGGCAAACTTATAGAACTTGACCAGAATGATTCAATCAGAAAATCACATATCACACTTTGTATATTAAGATGGTTGACACATAGAAAACATGTGAGATCCAGACCCAACTACTAGAAAAGGAGCATGTGTTCATATTGATAGCTAAGTATACTTATAAAAATTATATCACTCACTCATTTTGTTAACCATGTATCCGTTGATCTAGAAGCGAATGGGCATAGGAAAAGGTTCCATGAGAAGACAACGACTTGGGGTTTCGACAAACTAGTATAATTCGAGTCTTTCATGTAATGGATATCTTTATAATCATTCACTGTCTAGCCTCTAGGGCCAAAGAGAGCCTCTTCGCCATTTTCTCCCGCCTAAAATGTGACAGTTGCGTACGAGAATTACGTCATCAATGACGTGAGCACATTTGATCGTTCTAGAAATCCACGTTGATTTAATAATCTCAATTGTTACAGATTGATAGTAAACGAGAAATGATGAAAGTAGGCGAAAACAGTGCACAAAACGGAGTCCTGGATTGCCCGGAATCGAAAAACGAAGAAAAATTTCTAAGTATTGGTCGAAAGGGCTCATCGCGGTACGCGGAGGTGGGCTTGAGAGTCCTCCGCGGTACGTGATGAATGTAAATATCTGAAAAATCCCGAAAAGCTTCGTGGTACGCGAAGCCCAAATTGGCTCCCCGCCGCGGTACGCGACGGGTATGGCGGTGTAGTGATCTGATCCTTTTATCAGATTTTCATGCAGAATATGATTATTCTTCTTCTTCTCGAATTTCTTCGACCATCAGACGAAAATTCTGGCCAAACCACCTCCAAATCATCATTTTGAAACCTTCTGAACACAAGGAACGCACCAGGGATCATCTCTACAAGATCTGATCGTTGTTTTGAAGCCAGATATCCGTCAGATTAGGTAATGATCCGTTTAAACCTTCTAGTTTGATTTTGATTGATTAGATCTTGATTTTGAACATAATGAGATAGTTAGGATTGTTGATTATTGCCTAGATGATGGCTAGGATTGATTATAAACAAAGAACACGAAGTTTTAACGGTTGAATCCTTGTTTTGATCCGTTGTAATGCCCGGTTTGCATGAAACCATACCCATGATTATAATGGTTTAATCCATTTGATTATAACAATGTAGGTGATTAGTTGGGTTAATCCTTGAAATGCAAGGTTAAATCCAAGTGTTTCAAACTAATCACAACCATTAACATACTCATTGGAACGATTATCTGATGTTTATGATAACAGTTGATTAGTATGTTAAACATGGTTATTACACCTATTCTGATGCTACATTGTGATATTTCATGATAATTGGGTAATCAATAACAAGGATTGATCATTCCTAAGCCATTAAATTATCTAGAAACTGTTACAGTATCATAATCAACAATATTAACTATTTGGTTAATCTGGGATTATTCTGATTAATCAAGAGTGTCATCAACTTAGTATTAGGAATCTAATGCAATGTAGGTTCCTACATTATCATACATTGTATGATACTATTTGGTTAATTTGGGATTATTCTGATTAATCAAGAGTGTCATCAACTTAGTATTAGGAATCTAATGCAATGTAGGTTCCTACATTATCATACATTGTATGATATAACATTAAATTAATTAATTACATAATTAATATCGAGTTGATGATTTACTAAGCAATGTCTTTGACATTGAACGTTCAGAAATATCTAATCAGTAAACTAGAACATAAATAACTTATTAAATATAACTAAATGCAGAATCATCTCTGTACTATCAGTTTGGTGATACTCTGCTACACCTATACTATCAGGTGAGCCTCGTACAACCCCTTTTCTTTTTACTGTCTTAAAAACATCGGGGTAACTCTGCAAACTGTTTTCTCAACATATGATATGCATCACTGATATATGTGTGATTTCATGTGACTTTTGTGTGATTTCATGGGATTTTGCCGTTAGTAACTCTATCACAGTATCAAAAGTCCTCATCTCTTGAATTGTATCTAGTGAACCCATTTGGGGCCGAACAGGAATCATTGATAGTACTATTGGCTGACAACCCATTCGCTGGGAGGATTGCATCTCCCCTGGTGTGAATGTTTGGTACCTGTTTCCAAAACACTTTCTTAATGTTAGTGATAGACATTAAGATCATGAGGCACTAAGATATTTACCGACGGGTAGTATCTTCATGAACGTACAACTGTCCGAAAGGAACTAGATACGGGTCCCATGGTTATCCGTAACTGAACTTTTGAGAACGTGCTTATCATATCATATTGTTTTAAATAAACTGTCGAACTCACTAGCTTTGTGCTGACGGTTTAAACTCAATATTTTTGCGGGGCAACAGTGACGACACGGTGAGTATGCACATCACACTTTTGTAATTAAGGGATATTAGATTGTGTACTAAACTAAACTGTAATGTTGATGTATTTACGAAACCCTTGTAATATATTTATTTTAAGTGAATTTGTGTGCTGTGATATCGGTTCAAGTAAGTCACACTTCATCTCTGAGACATCACCACTATGCTTCCGCAATCATATCAGAGTATATAGTGACATCATCACAGGTGACGAGAGGTGGGGGTGTGACAGGGTGGTATCAGAGCCACAGGTTAAAATATATTAAAACACATTTTAACCTGTTAATAATGTTTTCAGAACCGGACCGGATGTTAAACCGAACGTCTTATTCGTTGCTGGTCGGATCGGTCGGACCGGATCTAAAAACAGAAGGACATAATAAATATATAAAAAATTACAAAAAGAGGATAAAATTTGTTAAAAAAAATACAAGATTTGATTTTAATATTTAGTTTTCTACTTGAAATATCTTAAATTAAATTTTCATTTTTCAAAATAATTCCACATCAAAGTATCAAACCCCTTTCGCTTCACTTTATACGGTGCATATTGGTTCTTTTCCTCATCCCACATTGGTGAGATCACTAAGGTGATGGTTTCAGACTTCTAACTCATATTGGTTCCCTTCCTCATCCTACATCGGTGATATAACAACATAATGGTTCCTTCCCTCTCTTTAAAAAAGAAATTGGTTTTATCTTTGTTATCCCACATTGATGAGACAACAAAGTAATGATTCCAGTTATATTTGTTCTCTTCCTTGTCTCACATCGGTGAGATAATAACTTGAAAGTTCCTCACCTATTTACAAAAAAGAGTAAATTACAAGATTCATCCTTTATATATATATATATATATATATATATATATATATATATATACCTAATTATAAATTAGGTCCTTTATCTTTATTAATTACAAATAACATCCTTTATTTTATTAATTGGTAACAATTTCATCCTTTAACTTAATTATTGTTAATTTGATGGGTTAATTAAAAGGACTAAAAAGTAAAATACACCACTTTAATTAAAAAGATTAAATAAAAATAATCAAAGGGGTTTATTTTTTACTTTTTTTGTCCTTTTAGTTAACCTATCAAATTAACAATAGTTAAGTTAATGGATGAAATTGTTACCAATTAATTAAACAAAAGATGTTATTCATAATTAACAAAGATAAAGGACCAAATCTATAGTTATTTATATACATAAAAGATGAATCTTGTAATTTACTCTATAAAAAGGAAGAAGGGTAAGTTTATGAAAAAAATGTCTTGTTCAACTGTTAAACCGGTTCACCGGCTTAGAAAGAAACTGTCTGGTTATTGTTACAGAGGTTAAACTAGTCATTTTGGGTCGTTCACTATGACGGTTTCTGGTTCAACCGGTTGAACCATCCGGCCCGGTCAGGTTACGAAATCATAGAGTTATAATCTATATAAAACATGTTAATTTTTTTTAATAATTAAATATATTAGTAATAGTAATATATATTTATATCAATATCAGTATCTATATCTATCTATATATATATATATACTATATAATAAAAAAATAACAAACTTGTCACATGTCACTTCCTATTCATTTGTTATTAATTTTTTACACTTGTCATTCTCACATTTATTTCTCATTCAACTATATTTTATTAATTATCTCTTCTATTTAATGTTAATGATTTTAAATAATTAAATTATATAATTAAATGTAAAAAATATAAATATTTTTATTTTAGTAATTTATTATAACTTAATAATCATAATTAAGTTTCAATTATATCTTATTTTAAAATAAAATTTATAATTTTTAAATGTTTATTATTTTAATTCATAATAATTTTAATAACGATTGATATGATATTCAACGTATAACATTTTCATAAACTACTGGTTTGAAATATTTACATTATATAATAAAAGAATAACAAACTTGTTGTTTTACTCTCATAAAATTTTCATTAAACTTCTTAATTGTTGTTTGATTACTTAAAATATTTATTAATACGTAGCATAATCATTTTATATCAAAATATTATTTTTATAATCTCTAAATTATCAGTTTTAACTATTTATTATTTTTATATTTATTCCGTGTTAATACACAAGTTAATAATCTAGTGTGTCCATATATATATATATATATATATATATATATATATACACACACACACACATAGGGCATGGAATTTTACATAGCCCACTATTCCCGCGGTAACCCAAATAACTTTGGCAAGATGAAGCCAAATCTTGGATTTTTTTTGAACATCATTATAACACATTTGAACACATGTTCTTTTATGAGTTTGGGTTAATTTATCACCGTTTAAAAACTTACAGTACTTACAGTACTGTAGCCCAAACTTACAACGATGATATTTTTTAAACGGTGATGAATTAGCTCAAACTCATAAAAGAACATGGTGTTTAAAATGTGTTACAATGATGTTAAAAAAATCCAAGATTTGGCTTCATCTTGCCAAAGTTATTTGGGTTAGCGCGGGAATAGTTGGTTATTTTTTGTGCCTAGCCCTATATACATACATATATATATATATATATATTTTAAATATATATTTTTGAACGGTTTTATCTAGAAGATTGAGTTTTATAGGAATCAATCCTTATATATATATATATATAGGGGAAGGTTCCATTGTTAACCCTTCCTTATAGCGTTAACCGCTTAACCCTAGCGTTTTTTGCCCGAATCTTAGTTTTTTTTTCATGGTTTTTATTATACATAAATAGGGGGTTTTTTTTGTGTTATTGTTAATTCATCACCATTTAGAAGTTATAGTAAGTGTAAGTTATTTACACTTACTTACAATCCTATCTGATGTAAGTAAATGTAAGTAAGTGTAAGTAACTTACACTTACTATAACTTCTAAACGGTGATGAATAAGTAAAAACACAAAAAAGAAACCCCCTATTTATGTATAATAAAAACTATGAAAATAAAACTAAGATTCGGGCAAAAAACGCTACGGTTAAGCGGTTAACGCTATAAGGGAGGGTTAACATTTGATCATTCCCCTATATATATATATATATATATATATATATATGTATATATATGTATGTATATATATATATATATGTATATATAATAATAAACGAATAACAATTTTGCCACTTGTCATCTTTTTACATGAGTATTGTCATTTGTCAATTCTTTATCATTTCACTTAATTATCTCTTTTATTAAATAACTATATTCTATCATTTATTAAAAAAATATTTATCTTATTTAATAATTATAATAGTAATAACCAATATATTATTCATCTTTTTATTATAAAACACACTTAAAATTTTTTTAGAAAATACGGAATTTTCTAAAATATAATTTTTTTAAAAATAAGAAATATTTTATTTAAAAAAAAAAATTATGTAAAAAACAAGTTATTTTAAAAATGGTATTTTTAAAATAAAATATACTATAAACCGGCGTTTTAAACAATGAGATTTTTATAAAAATCGACATTTTCTAAAAATATTTAAAAACTGAAGTAGTAAAAATGATAGAGAAAATTGCACTTCTACTTCGTTATGTTTAACGCTATTTTTAAATTGGATCGTTTAACTTTAATAATTAATGTTAATAATTTCAAAGATATCAATTGTTATACATTAAAGGGTCATATATCATTTGTATAGTAACTAAGTTTTTAATTATTTTTTATTACTTTAAATATTTATTAATATGTAAATTTATCATTTTAAATAAAAATATCGTTTTATAATAGCAAAATTTTCATTACTAAATCTTTAATAGTTTATATTAAATCCATGTAATACGCGAGTTAATAACTAGTATATATATACCTTACTTCTCACAAATGTAATTTTCAAAATTAAATCCCCGTTGCTGTCGCACGAAGTCTCCAACCCTTAAAGTTGTCTTCAACATTCCAGATTCTCCCTAATCGTCGGTCTGCTTAATAATTAGTATATATATACCTTACTTCTCACAATTTAATTTTCAAAATTAAATCTCCGTTGCCATCGCCCGAAGTCTCCAACCCTTAAAGTTGTCTTCAACATTCCAGATTCTCCCTAATCGCCGGTCTGCTTAATAACTAGTATATATATACCTTACTTCTCACAATTTAATTTTCAAAATTAAATCCTCCCAATCGTCTTCGCTTCCACCACTTGTCTTTCCCTCCGCTCCGCCGCTCGTCTTCCCTCTCACCGTCGCTCGTCTTCTTCCTCATTCCGCTCCGCCGCTCCCCATTTTCGGTATGTTTTCATGGCTGATATAAATTTATATTTATGCTGATTGGAACAAGGCTGACACTCATCTTTGATCAGGGAGTTTGTTTTTGTAGAGATTAGAGTAAGATGGTTCATGGGTGTAATATGGTTTAAGGTATACTTAGAAAAGAAGAAATAACAAGCTATTCAATGATAACCCACAATCATCAGGAAGGTACAAAAAGCAACGGCTGTAATTTTTTTTTTCAATAGTAAAATCAATGACATATTTACATGTGACATATAGAGAAAAGAACACAGATTTAGTATGAAGCAATTGGTATATTTTTTTTATTTTTAACTTTATGTATTATCTAGCAACTTGCCGGCAAATCTTTGAAATACAATTATGCACACTATTTAAAAAATGTTTATATTAATACATAATGTAATATTATTTAAAAAATTTAAGGTAATAATAACAATTTCCACCCCCTAATAAAGTAATTATTAGATAATTCAAATCCCCTATGGAGATAATTAAAGGGAATTAAAATTACGAGAAAGTAAAAGAAACTGAAGAGTCGAAACAGAATATATATCGATCAGAAGAATTATTCTACGAATGCAAGTTTCTTAGGTCGTAATCTTTGATTTTGAAATACATATTAATCAAGTTAGATCGAAAGCTAAGGTTGATGATCAACGGTATGTATTATTTGTTTAAATACTTGTAAAGATATTTTTGACTTGTGTTCAATTATATGTCTTGTTCTTCTGCAGGTAGGCCGACATGTTCATTTCGAGAAGAAAACGTGAACCAGCACACTATATGCTCAAGATCGAGTCCTTTTCCATTCTTTACGAAACTAAAAAGTCCAAGATTGAATCTGATGTTTTTGATGCCAGTGGTCATAAATGGTCACCTTTCTGTTTTAAACCCTAATTTTCAGCACTGAAATTAAATGAAGCTTATATATCTGACTCTTTAACATCGTTAATTTCATGATTGATCAGGAGACTAGATATACATCCAAACAAGGGCGATCACATTTCTCTGCATGTGGTAATTTGTGACACTGGGAGTGACTCAAAAGGATGGGATGTCTGTGTTGATGTTAGTTTCTTTGTTTATGATCATATACAGAACAACTATGTAACCTTTCAAGGTAAGTGCTTTCTTTTTTAATGCACGCATGGATATTTTCTAAATGTACCTATTTGTAGATGTGAATGGGCACAGGACAAGGTTTAATGAGAAGACGACAGCATGGGGTTTTGATAAACTAATATCGACGGAGTCATTTATGGAAAGTAAAAATGGGTACCTTTTCAATGATTCATGTGTCTTTGGAGTTGAGATTATTGAAGTTCCCCAGTTTACACGACTAGATCGGTGTCTGTTGATGACAAAGCCTCTACCAACTATGAATACTTTCACTTGGACCATTAAAAATATTTCAACTTTAACAGAGGAGGCCTTGTTTTCAGATGCTTTCAAAATTGGCAAAGTCAAGTGGTACAATTATCGTAATCTATAATGATTTCATTTGGATGTTTTTTTTTTTATTTTCTTTAATCAATAAAGCATTAGATTTTCAAGGTTCTAATTAATGTATTTTGACTCTAGGAACTTATCACTATTTTCCAAAGGATACGGTTTAGGTATAGGTACACATTTGTCAATCTTTTTAGGAGTACATGATGCCATGTCGCTTCCAAATGGATGGAAAGTTTTTGCAGACATCAAAATTCGGATTAAAAATCCGTTTACTGAAAGCGATATAGTGCAAGGTAATTTACATATTTGCAAAAGTACTCATTATTATGAGCTAAAAAAGGTGTTTAGCTCCTTTTTTTATGTGTACAATCGATGCATAAATTGTTACATGTTAACCATTTGAGATCACTTTCTATGTATTCCCTTGTGGTGCTTGGCCATGGATGCACTATGTTTCACAGTTGTGATCCACATCTTCGTTGGGCGTGTTTGTTAACGCACTTCAATGTGTATTTGAGTGTCGTTTTTGGATGTTTTATTATTAGGTGTTGATTAATTTTCGGTCTGTTCTTTGTGTATTGAGATTTGTTAGATTTTTACTGTCCCAATGAGTACGAGATATGGTGCCTCTTTGGCTCTAAAGTCTCTCAAGTGGTCGGTTTGTTATCTTGGAATGTGGTTCTCTTGGGTCTTTGATTTATGGGTCAATTACATATATCTCCTTCCTAAAACCATTTATTACATATTTACCCAATCATAAAAGTAAATTACATATTTCTCCTTTATAAACCAAATATATTACATATTTATCCATTTCATTAAAAAAAATTATGTATTTCCTATTTTACTGAGAGGCCCCAAACCCCTCAGTTGGCAAACATCATACCCATAATACTTAAACCATAATTACATTATCATAGCAGCGGAATGTCGAGTGAAAATATAAAATATCTTACAGATCTAAACAAACTTTTACATATTAAACATAACCCACTCTTCTAACAGTAATATAACACAGCCAGTCTAAGCCAGGGGTAGTCTTCAAAGTATGCCATGAGCCTTACTGTCATTCTTCCTCAATACCATTCAACCTGACATGCATGCTAAAACAAGTCAGCTTTCGCTGGTGAGTTCTAAGTTAACTTTTCATAAAAATAAAATCTTTAATATACATAAAACAATAGCCTTCACAGTCGACCGAAGTCAACAGTCTCAATCATACTAAACATAAAACATTTCATATACATAACATTGATAACATCATAACATCAATCATACAGTGCATAAATGTAGCCTGTTCTGTTGACCGAAGTCAACACGTTATGCATGCATAAGATTTCCTCCACTGGCGACACACAGTCGGCAGGCCTGTTCTTTCACAGGACTTGTGCCTGTTCTTTCACAGGACTTGTGCCTGTTCTTTCACAGGACTTGTGCATGTTCTTTCACAGGACTTGTGCCTGTTCTTTCACAGGACTTATGCCTGTTCTTTCACAGGACTTTTGACATACATCATTCATACATAACATGGTTTAAATCATTTAAACCATCATAATCATAAATCATTATCCGCATTGCAGTGCTCAACATTTGCCCAACCGCAGCTGGGACTTCAAAATCACATTTCTTAATTAACCTCGGCCAATACTTTTAAAATCATTCATTTCTCAACTGTTGTTGAGTCTTTAAAACATTCTTGACATTTCAGCGGAGGTTCTTAAAATCATTTACTTCTCAACCGTAGTTGAGACTTAAAACATTTTTTACTTTAAAACGTTCTTTATTTAAAACATTCTTTACCTGACCTTAATCAGGTTAGTGTCACTTTCATACAATAACTTTACAACTTAAAACATTATTTACTTTAACACCTTCTCTTATCTGACCGTAGCCAGATAAAGCAATCATTTACCTAAAATAACTTTATAACATGCACATCAGCCCTAAAACGTCAAAATAGTAAAAGAGGGCTCATAGAACTCACCTGATGTCTTACTGTAGCAAGATCACTCACAAACTGGTACTAATGGTGAATTTCTGCATTCGTTTATACTTAATAAGTCATTTATGTTTTAACCTACTGATTAGATCTTTCTGAACGTTCAATGTCAAAGACATTGCCTTGAAAGTCATCAAATAGTTAATGTTGTTGATTATAATGCTAAAACAATTCCTAAATAGATTAATGGCTTAGAAATGATCAATCCTTATCATTGATTACCCAGATATCATGAAATATCACAATGTAGTCTTAGAATAGATTTAATAACCATGTTTAACATACTAATCTGACTGTTATCATAAACATCAGATAATCGTTCCAATAAGTATGTTAATGGTTGTGATTAGTTTGAAACACTTAGATTTAACCTTTGTATTTCAAAGATTAACCAAACTAATCATCTACATTGTCATAATCAAATGGATTAAACCATTATAATCATAGTTGTGATTTCATGCAAACCGGGCATTACAACGGCTCAAAACAAGGATTTAACCGTTAAAACTTCGTGTTCTTCATTTCTAATCAATCCTAGCCATCATCTAGGCAATAATCAACAATCCTAACTATCTCATTACGTTCAAATTCAAGATCTAATTAATCAAACTCAAACTAGAAGGTTAAAACGAACCGTTACCTGATCTGACGAGTTTCTGCGGGTAAAACGACGATCAGGACTTGTATATACGATCCCTGGGATGATCGGTGACTTCTGATGGCTTCAGAATGGTGTTTTGATGATTAATTTTCGTCTGATGGTGTTCTTAAGCGAGTATGATCGAGATATGTATTAAATTAACTTTCTGCTTGAAAATCTGATGAAGTAGTCAACTTTCTCCACCGCCTCACCCGTCGCGTACCGCGACGAGGGCCAAAAAGAGCTTCGCGTACCGCGAAGAAATCCGGAGGATTTTAGATATTTTAGGTCCGTCGCGTACCGCGAAGGAGCCTCAAATCTTCGTCGCGTACCGCGACGAGTCCAAAAGTTCAATACTTTGAAAATTTTCTTCGTTTCGCGATTCCGGACAATCCGTAACTCCGTTTCGCGCACGGTTTTCGCCTACGTTCACGATTTTTCGAGCTCTTTCCAATGGTTATAGTTTCAATACCTAAAGAGTTCAAAATATTTGACCTCTAATCCATTGCTATATTCGATTCAGTGTATCTTGAAATCGGAGCCTCGTTTCACGATTTCGCTTACACTCATTCTCTTCATTTTCGAGTTATGATTCTAACCTGATAATTTTGAGTTGTCACACATATCATCATGAATTTCAAGCACGATCAAATGTGTTTATTTCTTTGATAACACAATTCTTCGAACATCAACAGTTACCGAAATCTTGCACATTTATTATTGAATTGCTAAATTTTCGGTTGTTACAAATCTACCCTCCTTACAATAGGTTTCGTCCTCGAAACCTGTTACGTTTCAAACAAATGTGGGTAGAGTCGTTTCATCTCCTCTTCAGTTTCCCATGTAGCCTCAGATTCTTTTCGGTGTTTCCACTGAACCTTAACTTGCCTAATTATCTTGTTACGTAACTGTTTTTCTTTCGTATCAACAATAGCAACTGGTTCTTCTATGTAATTTAGCTTTTCATCAACCTCAATGTCATTTAACGGCACATATGCTGCATCATCTGCTAGACATTTTCTCAGATGTGAAACGTGGAATGTCGGATGAATCCCACTCAGTTCTTCTGGCAATTCTAATCGGTAGGCTACCTTACCAACTCGTGCTATTATTCGAAAAGGTCCAATAAATCTCGGACTCAGCTTTCCTCTTTTCCTGAATCGAATAACTCCCTTCCACGGTGAAACTTTTAACAGTACTTGATCACCTACTTCAAATTCTATTGGTCTCCGTCTTTTATCGGCATAGGACTTCTGTCGATCCTGTGTAGCTTTCATTCGTGCTTTAACTAACTGGAGCTTTTCGGTCAAATCAACTACTGCAGCTTTACTTCCCACTTCTTTCTGTCCTACTCCTCCCCAACACACAGGTGTCCTACAACGTCGTCCATACAATGCCTCGTATGGTGGCATTCCAATACTAGCATGATAGCTGTTGTTGTACGAGAATTCCACTAGTGGTAAATGATCATCCCAACTGCCACCGAAATCAATAATACAGGCTCTGAGCATATCTTCTAAAGTTTGGATAGTCCTTTCAGACTGTCCGTCTGTCTGAGGATGATACGCAGTGCTGATGTTGAGCCTTGTACCCATTGATTCATGAAAACGTTTCCAGAATCTTGAAACAAATCGTGTGTCACGATCAGATACTATAGAAACTGGAACTCCATGTCTTGTAATTATTTCTTTCACAAATAGTTCAGACAGTTTCTCCGACGTATAAGTCTCCCGTATAGGCAAGAAATGAGCACTTTTCGTTAACCGGTCTACAATCACCCAGATAGTATCATGACGTTTCGCCGTGAGAGGCAACTTGGTAATAAAATCCATGGTGATGTGTTCCCATTTCCATTCCGGGACTTCTAAAGGTTGCACATAACCATAAGGTTTCTGATGTTCAGCTTTTACTTGTGCACATGTCAAACATTTGTTTACGTACTGCATTACATTGAATTTCATACCTGGCCACCAATAATCCTTCCGAAGGTCTTGATACATTTTCGTTGCACCAGGATGAATAGAGTAACGTGACTTATGTGCTTCGTCTAGAATCCTTGACCTGATGTCCCCATTTCGTGGAACCCACATTCGACCAAATCGTATCTTAACGCCACATTCATTTTCTTCTAGACTTTTAACCTGACCAAATATCCTTTCGAATCCCACATTTTCTTCCTTTAATCCTTCCTTCTGTGCATCCTTGAGTTCATTTAGAAAATCAGGTGTTATTACCAAACTGTAAGACTTAACTTGTATAGCAGAGTGTTCTGTCTTGCGACTTAAAGCATCAGCCACCACATTGGCCTTGCCCGGGTGATACAAGATCTCACATTCATAATCCTTTAACAGCTCAAGCCACCTTCTTTGTCTCATATTCAAATCTTTCTGTTCAAAGAAGTATTTTAAACTTTTGTGATCTGTGTAGATTGTACATTTCACTCCATATAAATAATGCCTCCAAATTTTTAAAGCAAATACCACAGCAGCCAATTCCAAATCATGTGTTGGATAATTAGCTTCATGAGTTTTCAATTGTCTTGAGGCATATGCTATTACCTTTCCCCTTTGCATAAGTACACAACCCAAACCCAGATAAGACGCATCTGAGTACACAACCATGTCTTCATTACCATCCGGCAGTGTTAAAATAGGAGCTTCAGTTAATCTCTTTTTCAATTCATCAAAAGCTTGGGCCTGAGTTGGACCCCAGTCATATTTTACTTCTTTCCTCGTCAATTTTGTCAATGGTGTAGCAATCTTAGAAAAATCCTGAATAAATCTTCTGTAATATCCTGCTAAACCGAGAAAGCTACGTACTTCCGTTGGTGTTTTCGGAGGATTCCATTTCATAACTGCTTCTACTTTAGCTGGGTCCACCATTATGCCTTCTGGACTAATAACATGACCTAAAAATTGTACTTCCCGTAGCCAAAAGGCACATTTAGAGAACTTAGCATAAAGCTTTTCTCTTCTTAGTATTTCAAGAACTTCCCGGATATGACACGCATGATCACCTTCACTCCTTGAGTATATTAATATATCGTCAATAAACACAATCACTGATCGGTCTAACATAGGTCTGCACACCCGATTCATCAAATCCATAAACGCCGCAGGAGCGTTTGTTAATCCGAAAGACATCACAAGAAACTCATAGTGTCCATACCGTGTGCGAAACGCTGTCTTCGGAATATCTTGTTCTCTCACCTTTAATTGATGATACCCTGATCTGAGATCTATTTTAGAAAACCAACTTGCCCCTTGCAATTGGTCAAATAGATCATCAATCCTTGGTAACGGATACTTATTCTTTATTGTGAGCTTATTCAATTCCCTATAATCAATACACATTCTCATACTTCCATCCTTTTTCTTTACAAACAACACTGGTGCACCCCAAGGTGACACACTCGGTCGTATAAAACCTTTGTCTAGAAGGTCTTGTAGTTGGGTCATTAATTCTTTCATTTCCGTTGGAGCCAGACGGTACGGTGCCTTGGCGACAGGTTGAGCTCCTGGCACAAGATCAATTTGGAATTCGATTTCCCGGTCAGGTGGAAGTCCTGGCAAATCCTCAGGAAATACATCAGGAAAGTTACACACCACGGGTACGTCTTCCAATTCTTTTACTTTAATTTCTTTATCAATAACATAAGCCAGATAAGCCCCACACCCTCGCCTCATAAATTCACTCGCCTTAATCATTGAAATGACTTTAGGCGCATTAAACACTTTATCCCCATAAACCGTTACTGAACTCCCATTAAGAGCCGTTAAGAAAATCATATTTCGTCGACAGACAATGTTAGCCTCATGTTTGGCCAACCAATCCATACCCAACACTACATCGAAACCTCCTAACGAAATCACAAATAGTTTAACAGGAAATCTATAACCTTCTATATCAATGTAACAATCATCCTCAATGGCTTCCGTTACTCTAGTCGATTTACCAAAAGCAGTTTCTATGTTAAAGGCATTTTCTATCTTTTTAACATTTGCACACAATTTATCACAAAAAGCAATAGCCACAAAGCTCATACTTGCACCAGAATCAAATAGAACTGAAGCAGGGATATCATTAATCAAGAATGTACCTGTCACCACATCCGGGTCTTTATCTGCTTGATCCTTAGTCATAGTAAAGGCACGAGCTTTTGCCTTTTGCTTCTCACCTCCCTTGCTACTTTCAGGTTTGATGGCTTCTGTAGGCATTATCTTTGGTTTAAAACAATTCCGGCTCAGGTGACCGATTCCACCACAGTTGTAACATTTTGGTACACTTGGGCAATCATAAGAGAGATGTCCAGTCTTTCCACAACGATAGCACAAAGTAGTCCCCGTAAGACATTCTCCCCTATGTTTCTTTCCACACTTAGGGCACTTTTCAATTTCTTCCATTCTAAACCTTTTCATAGGGGGTCCGGATTTTTCATTTCGATTTCTTTTAAATTTAGGTGACCACTTTTGCTTCGGTTCCTCCTTTGTTGGTTCAGCTTCAACAACATCATCCCAGACAATGCCGCTAATTTCTACGGCTGATTCAAAAGTTCTAGGAGCATGCGCCTTCACATGTGTTCGGACTTTAAGTGGTAACCCTTCCACATATAATTTCATTCTCCGTTCCTCCGTGCTTACCAAATGAGGAACCAACCTTGACATTTCATTAAATTTTGACGTATATTGCCGATGATTCATACGTCCAGCTTTCAGTGTCAGAAATTCTCGCTCAACTTTATCAATTTCATTCTTTGGACAAAAGTGTTTCATAACTAACTCCTTCAATTCCTCCCATTTCAAGCCCTCCACATCAGTAGTGGTCTTTGACTGCTTGACAGTGTTCCACCAATGTAGAGCTTCTTCAGTAAATGAATGAGCTGCAAATTTTACAGCTTGGTCTTCCCGGCATTCACTAATAGCGATCACCGCCTCCATAGCCGAAACCCAGTGGCAGGTGGCCACGGCATCCTTCTTACCATCAAATGAGGGTGGATTGCATCCTTTGAAGGCCTTGTAATCACAACCCTTCCGTTTCTCTGTCGTAGAATCACCGTTCTTAGTTCCGGTGATCACAACTTCCTCTTCCTCGGTGCTCTCCTTAATTCCTTCAGACTTATCTTTCAAAGTATCCTTCAGTATTTTTGTAACCAAAGCTGGTAGCTTATCATCCAAAACTTTACAGACCTCATCAGAAATAGCCTTCACTACGATAGGCTCTAGAGTAAACTCATTTTCATCTTCCGGTTGCTCGTTGTGCTCATAATCGTCTTCACTGAAGGGTTCTTTATTCTCGATATGCGGTTCTTCAGGTTCCTGTGGTTGCTTACGTGGTCTACCCCTTTGTCCAGCCATTTAACTACCTGCAGGATGCAGCAATTGGAGAATCAGTACAGGATTAGTTTAGCACGAAATAAGCTTTGTAAATCGTTAATGACGTTGATCAGGTGTTATTAACCATTTACCTAACTCATAGGCTCTAAACGTTTCCCATCCCGTCACCCCAAAGTGCATGACTCTAACTATCTTTCTAACCTTACACCTATGTCTTAACTCATACATAACATTCAGCTCATGGCATCAAACTACCCTTGACTGGCATTCTTATCATTCTGTCCCATTTTCAGTTTAAGTCCAGTCATTAGGGATGACCGGATTTCTCAAACTATGGCTCTGATACCAACTTGAGAGGCCCCAAACCCCTCAGTTGGCAAACATCATACCCATAATACTTAAACCATAATTACATTATCATAGCAGCGGAATGTCGAGTGAAAATATAAAATATCTTACAGATCTAAACAAACTTTTACATATTAAACATAACCCACTCTTCTAACAGTAATATAACACAGCCAGTCTAAGCCAGGGGTAGTCTTCAAAGTATGCCATGAGCCTTACTGTCATTCTTCCTCAATACCATTCAACCTGACATGCATGCTAAAACAAGTCAGCTTTCGCTGGTGAGTTCTAAGTTAACTTTTCATAAAAATAAAATCTTTAATATACATAAAACAATAGCCTTCACAGTCGACCGAAGTCAACAGTCTCAATCATACTAAACATAAAACATTTCATATACATAACATTCATAACATCATAACATCAATCATACAGTGCATAAATGTAGCCTGTTCTGTTGACCGAAGTCAACACGTTATGCATGCATAAGATTTCCTCCACTGGCGACACACAGTCGGCAGGCCTGTTCTTTCACAGGACTTATGCCTGTTCTTTCACAGGACTTATGCCTGTTCTTTCACAGGACTTATGCCTGTTCTTTCACAGGACTTGTGCCTGTTCTTTCACAGGACTTGTGCCTGTTCTTTCACAGGACTTATGCCTGTTCTTTCACAGGACTTTTGACATACATCATTCATACATAACATGGTTTAAATCATTTAAACCATCATAATCATAAATCATTATCCGCATTGCAGTGCTCAACATTTGCCCAACCGCAGCTGGGACTTCAAAATCACATTTCTTAATTAACCTCGGCCAATACTTTTAAAATCATTCATTTCTCAACTGTTGTTGAGTCTTTAAAACATTCTTGACATTTCAGCGGAGGTTCTTAAAATCATTTACTTCTCAACCGTAGTTGAGACTTAAAACATTTTTTTACTTTAAAACGTTCTTTATTTAAAACATTCTTTACCTGACCTTAATCAGGTTAGTGTCACTTTCATACAATAACTTTACAACTTAAAACATTATTTACTTTAACACCTTCTCTTATCTGACCGTAGCCAGATAAAGCAATCATTTACCTAAAATAACTTTATAACATGCACATCAGCCCTAAAACGTCAAAATAGTAAAAGAGGGCTCATAGAACTCACCTGATGTCTTACTGTAGCAAGATCACTCACAAACTGGTACTAATGGTGAATTTCTGCATTCGTTTATACTTAATAAGTCATTTATGTTTTAACCTACTGATTAGATCTTTCTGAACGTTCAATGTCAAAGACATTGCCTTGAAAGTCATCAAATAGTTAATGTTGTTGATTATAATGCTAAAACAATTCCTAAATAGATTAATGGCTTAGAAATGATCAATCCTTATCATTGATTACCCAGATATCATGAAATATCACAATGTAGTCTTAGAATAGATTTAATAACCATGTTTAACATACTAATCTGACTGTTATCATAAACATCAGATAATCGTTCCAATAAGTATGTTAATGGTTGTGATTAGTTTGAAACACTTAAATTTAACCTTTGTATTTCAAAGATTAACCAAACTAATCATCTACATTGTCATAATCAAATGGATTAAACCATTATAATCATAGTTGTGATTTCATGCAAACCGGGCATTACAACGGCTCAAAACAAGGATTTAACCGTTAAAACTTCGTGTTCTTCATTTCTAATCAATCCTAGCCATCATCTAGGCAATAATCAACAATCCTAACTATCTCATTACATTCAAATTCAAGATCTAATTAATCAAACTCAAACTAGAAGGTTAAAACGAACCGTTACCTGATCTGACGAGTTTCTGCGGGTAAAACGACGATCAGGACTTGTATATACGATCCCTGGGATGATCGGTGACTTCTGATGGCTTCAGAATGGTGTTTTGATGATTAATTTTCGTCTGATGGTGTTCTTAAGCGAGTATGATCGAGATATGTATTAAATTAACTTTCTGCTTGAAAATCTGATGAAGTAGTCAACTTTCTCCACCGCCTCACCCGTCGCGTACCGCGACGAGGGCCAAAAAGAGCTTCGCGTACCGCGAAGAAATCCGGAGGATTTTAGATATTTTAGGTCCGTCGCGTACCGCGAAGGAGCCTCAAATCTTCATCGCGTACCGCGACGAGTCCAAAAGTTCAATACTTTGAAAATTTTCTTCGTTTCGCGATTCCGGACAATCCGTAACTCCGTTTCGCGCACGGTTTTCGCCTACGTTCACGATTTTTCGAGCTCTTTCCAATGGTTATAGTTTCAATACCTAAAGAGTTCAAAATATTTGACCTCTAATCCATTGCTATATTCGATTCAGTGTATCTTGAAATCGGAGCCTCGTTTCACGATTTCGCTTACACTCATTCTCTTCATTTTCGAGTTATGATTCTAACCTGATAATTTTGAGTTGTCACACATATCATCATGAATTTCAAGCACGATCAAATGTGTTTATTTCTTTGATAACACAATTCTTCGAACATCAACAGTTACCGAAATCTTGCACATTTATTATTGAATTGCTAAATTTTCGGTTGTTACATTTACCCTTAATAAACTAACCATAAAGAACTTACGTATTTCTCCTTACTAAGGGGCAATTTTGGAACATGGGGATATTTGTAATTTTAGTTTAACATTGAGGATATATGTAATTTTGATGTTTAATAAGGGAATATATGATATTATCTCTTGATTTATTAACAGTTTTAATGAACTTGATTTTTTCTTGTGACTAGAAAAAAGTAGAAGTTTAGCTTTTTTAAATACAAAAACAGGGCTTGAATTCTTCAAATTTCATATTTTGATTTTTTATTATTGTTTTGTACTTGCTATCGACGATTTGTATTTTTAATGAATTTTGCACTTTATGCTTTACAGGACTTGATATTTGGTTTTGCAACTCGGATAACAAGGGCTTTCAAACTATTATGTTGTTGAGTGAACTCATTAACGGGAAAAATGGCTTCTTGTTGAATGATAGTCTTAGTGTTGAAGTAGAGTTTTTAGGGATTGGAAAGCTTAGAAATTTCATTTGAAACATGTTTCTTGTATGTTTTTTTATTTATTTTAAGATGATATGGTATTAATATGTTATTGTAGTTTGCGTTAAATTTATTAATTAAAAAGTTGGTCGCTATAAGGTTATGTGTAATGGTTGCAAATTAATTATGGTTTGCATTTTATGGTTGACTTTGTTTCTTTGGCTTTTGTAATATTTGAAGATATGCATATCTTCTTGATTGTTTGCATTTTTATTTTTTTTGAACGGCGAAGGTCTCAATCGTATGAACCCACTGTTTCCAGGTCATGTCACCAAGGTCTAGTTACCTAGACCTCCATTAGCCACCACAACCACCCTAGGAGGAAACCCCACCGGAAAACCCCTACCCCCTCATACCCCTTTTTCGCTGCGGGATGGATTTGAACCCAATACCTCCCATTTGGAAGAATATTGGGGTACCGTTGAGGCAATGTCTCATTGGTTTTTTTGTATTTAAACTTCCGTTTGTAGGTTTTCAGAAGTACGCAACTTTTTTTTGAACGATAAAGGCATCAATCGCGTGAACCCACAGTTTCTAGGCCATGTCACCAAGGTCTAGTTACGTGGACCTCCCATGAGCCACCACAACCACCCCAGAAGGAAACCCCACTGGAAAACCTCCTAATCCCCCTCAGACCCCTTTTTCACTGCAGGATGGATTTGAACCCAAGACCTCCCATTTGAAAGAATCTTAGGTACCATTGAGGCAATGCCTCATTGGTAGAAGTACGCAATTGAAGTTTTAAGTTTTCCTCTCTTCTAATCTTGATTTTTATGGAGAATGCGATTTGTCTCGACTCTCAAATAGAATCGAATCATAAATCATAAAAAAAAGTGTAAATCAATTAGTCTGTGAATGACCAAATCAGACGAGTTGAGTTTTCAGCCATTAGCCCCCCATTGGGTTAACGCAAACGTTGGCTTTGTTTTAATGTTTGAATGACCGAATGAGACGATTATATTTCCGTATGTACATAAATACTTGGATCTCATTGCTATGTTTAAAGAATTCTTTTGGGTTTGGGCTATGATGATATGTTAGAGCAGCCTGACTCTTTATGTTCGATATGCTTATTTCAAGAAGAAACTGGAAATCATGTGGTCTTTGTATACAAGATTGGCTTAAGCTTTTTGGTTCACCAATTCGAATAGGAAAAATGCGTCGTTTTCTTAGATAATATAAAAATCATGGAGTTCAAAAAATTAGCGATTACCAAGTACAGTCAATATGAACTTTCAAAAGGTAAAGATCTTAGACAGTTGACGGAGTGATGACTATCTCCTAAGTCCTATTGGTTACAAGCTACCTCTAATGCTCACAATAAATATGAATGAACAAAGAACAATAAATCTGAATGAACAGACAACGGTGAAGAGGAATTGAAGAACAAATAAACAAATTTACTCAGTATTTTCTTATATTTGAGCTGGGTTCTTAGGGGAAAGAATGAAAACAAACCTTACCCTTATCTCAATTGAGATAGAGAGCCTGCTTCGAATGAGTTCTTGACTAAGACTAAAAAGTGAGAAGTGATGACAACCATGTGGAGGGGTGGCCAAATTCTCGGTTCGACTCCTCGACTAGCTGTCCATCTTTCAAAGCTCCATATTCTAACATCTAGAAAGATGAAAACCATAACAATATCACCCTCCTCCTCCTTGAACTGAAAACAGCCTCTCATGGCATCTTAAGTGAAGCTGAAGTGTGGCTCAAGCATAGGGTAGGAATCAAGTTCAAGAAAGCATTCCAAAATCCAAAATCTTGAGTTTTCAAGCGAAATTATCAATTCAATAAGTTCTAATTCTTATATTTGGTTGATTTTACTTCATATAACATTTGTAAGAGTAAGCAAGCTCAGTTCCATGGTCAAAAACATCAAAACATTGAAAATTAATAAAAGGGCTAAATTGGAGTAAATTGCACTTTTGATCCTTTATGTTTACACAAAATTTCAGAGATAGTCCTTAAAGTTTCAAAGTGTCAAACTCAGTCCTTTAAGTTTTCAAATGTTGCAAACTCGGTCCTTTCTCCTTTAACGCCGTTAAGTACTAACAGAATAAAGGACCATATATGAAAATTTATGTAAACATAAAAGACCAAAAGTGATGATTTTTTTTTTGACATTTATGCCCCTATTCTGTTAATACTTAACGGCGTTAATGGAGAGAGGACCGAGTTTGCAACATTTGAAAACTTAAAGGACTGATTTTGACACTTTGAAACTTTAAGGACTATCTCTGAAATTTTGTGTAAACATAAAGAACCAAAAGTGCAATTTACTCTAATTTGTCCAAAACGGGTATTTTTCGGAATGTGTCAAAAATAGGATTTTTCCTTACAAAGTTGTATAAATATGTCAAATATGAGGATTTGGAGCTTGGGGTACGATAAAAGTATCTAGTAACTTGCCGGTAAATCTTTGAAATAAAATTACGCACACTGTTATAAAATGTTTATATTAAACATACCAGATAATAAAATTAATTTACACATGTTTAATTTAAAATATTAAATTGTTAATAATAAAAGTTTAAAAAATTTATGAAACGATATTTTAAGATAAAATAATTAATTTACATATTGATGAATACTTCATGTAATAAAATTACAATAAAAAATTTAATTGCTCTATAAATGATATGTGATATTTTTGATTTGTAACAATTATTATCTTTTAACTAATTGATGATAAAGTTTCAATTTTTAATTTATCAAAGACTATCTTTTATAAATCAAAAAGGTAAAAAACATAATTTATGTAATTATTTAATTTTAAAGACTCAATTTAAATATAATGTTAAATATAAGTACTAAAAGTGTAACGTTTTCTACCATTTTTTACTTTGGTTTTTAAAATAAATTTAAAAAACGTCATTGGTTTGTAAAAATCTTATTGTTTAAAACATTGATTTATAGTTTATTATATTTTTTATTAAAAAATCATTGTTAAAGAATTTTTTTTAACTTTGATTATCTAGAAAATAAAATATTTCTTATTTAAAAAAATAAAAGATAAATAATATTATTAGTTTTTAATATTATAATTATTTAATAAAAAAGAGAATGCAAAAGAGAGAATTAAATAAATTTAATAAAAAGTTAACATGTGACAAAAGTGGTGTAATAAAATGACAAGTGACAAAATATATCTTTGTTTATTAGTATAGTAAGATAAAATAAGATAATGTAATTTTTATTTAGAAGAACTAAGGTACGAACAATTTCTACCCCATAATAATGTAACTATGAGACAATTCAAATTCCAATATTGAGGTAATTAAAGGGACTTTAGTTAGTTACTATGTAAAAGAAGCTGAAGAGTCGAAGAAGAATATATATATAAGAATCATTATAAGATATGCAAATTTCTTTTACATTGAAATACATATTAATCAATTAGGGGCAGATTGAAAGCTAAGGTTGCTGATCAAGTGTATATATTGTTTGTTTAAATACATCTATATAAACATATTTTTGACTTGTATTTAGTTATATATCTTGTTCTTCCACAGACCGGAATGTTCATTTCGAGGTATTTAAGCCCCCGGTTAACCCTAGTCGGGGGAATCACTTGGGAACGAAAAATTGGAGTATCTAGGAGCATTTTGGAGCATTCTTAAGCATCCAAACATCAATCCAATCCTAGGAATCAAGATCTAATCATGCAATTCATCAAGAACATTGAAGATTCAACCACGGGAATGTCCGGCTAAGCACTTCGTGATCGTCTCCGGATGGATAGTTAGGTTTGATAGCTAGGGTTTCTTTTGAATTGTTAAACATTGGTATTGGATTAGTTTTTCATTGATTTACTTTTCTAGTATTGCTTAGTTGTGAAACCATAACGATTTGTAGTTACTTTGCAATTCCAATTTCAAGTTTGTTACTTTTTATTCATTCATGGTTTGAGTGGATTGGTAATTGCTGGAATTGGGTGTACAAAGCTCTAATAATCATTGGTTTTGTGAAATCAATAATCAACCAAATCAACAACATCGGTCTAGCTATCGGTTGTCAATAAGGTCATTAATTGGTTTTCAAATCATAGGTGTGGATCAATTCTAGCATAAGCTATGTCTATGTGGTTTCCAATTGACAATTCAAAGTATACCTAGTTATTTGATTAACTTGAAATCTGGAGTGATCACATTTTTAATTATTGTTTACAAGTATTTTGATTAATTGTTTTAAGTTTTAGAAGTTTATTTTTGTTTTCAAATCACAAACTCAACCATTCAAAGTTAATTTTTATTGCAATTAGTTAAGTGACTTGTGTTTGAAAGTAGTTTCCACTTGACTTCTCGTGAATCGAAACCCGACTTCCCTATCTAATTGGGTAGTAGGACTTGAGTTTAAAACTGTAACATCCCAAATTTTTCTAAGATACAAGTTATTTGAATTCTACGTACGTGTAACGGATAAGTAACTTGTGGGAAAATAGACGAAAATAACCAAGATGGGGCTTAGAAATCGTGTACTCGAAATATGGAGATTTCGAGTACACCATATTTCGAGTACTCCCTATTTCGTGTACTCAGGTGTTCGAGTACGGGCACCTTGTCTATAAATAGTCGTGCCTTGGGAAATGTGACAACCTTTGGTTGGAAGCACAGTCCCTCTCGAGTACACGAAGTTTAAGTCCAAGAATTTCATGAATCAAACTTTGATCGACCAAACGAAGTAGGAAACGCACGGGATTTTACCAGGAGGATCAGCTACCTTCAAGTAAGTGATTCATGTATAGAAAGCTGGATTTTTATGCAAAAGTTAGAATGGTTAAACAAAGGGTGAACTTTTGCATAAAGCTCACACCTTTATGCATAAAGTTCATAACTTTGAGGTTCCAATACGTTGGTAACAACCAAAGGAACCTAGAACTAGCTCCCCAGGTCTTAGATGAATTTCTGAGATGTTTAAGGACGAAATGATGAGTACACGAAATCATGTACAGAGGGTACTCGAAATCATGCATGTATTTCGAGTACAATGTTATTTCGAGTACAGGGGCTATTTCGAATACAATGGTTATTTCGTGTACATGGAATTTCGTGTACATGGCATTTCGTGTACATGGAATTTCGAGTACATGGCATTTCGTGAACTAGAGATGTTTCGAGTACATGGCAATTCGTGTATGTAGGAACTTAATGAATTTCAAGGGTTTCGAACACTTAGCTAAATTTCGAAAACTTGGATTCAATAAGGGGGACTAGTAGGCTATGAGGACTTAGAATAATTTCTAAGTCTAAGTATGTGATGTGATGGTATGTGATGATATGATGTAACTGATATAGGTCCTTAAGGCCCTAGCTAAGGAGTTCGGCTAAGGTTAACAGGAGTCTACTATCAGGTGAGTTCTAGACGCCCTATTTCATGTTAACTGTTTTGGGCTGATATACATGCTTATGGTTATGTTATGATGTTATGTGCTTATGATGATGAATGAATGATGGTATACCCTGACTATGTATGCATGCGTATGTGTTAGTATGATCTATGCATGAAAGTATGTTAAGTATGATGAATGCATGAGAAATGAATTATGATAATGAATAACATGACATGAAGATGATGCTAGCATTTGATATGATGATGGCTTTATGATAACATGCTTCATGATGATAACTATGAGAACCATTATAGGAGTATGACAAGGTCCTAGGTTGCTAGGATGAAAGTATGACATGTAGGCATGATGACATGATATTATGATATGCTGATGATGCTAGTATGTTATGATGAACTGTGCATGATGACAGTATGCTATGATGGTATGATGAGACGATGCTAGTATAACATGTCTAAGATGCCATGATGACTGCTATGAATGATGTTATGATGTTAGCAGTAAATGTTATGATGATTATGATAAAAGATGATATAATGCTAGTATATCATGTATGACGAACGAACGATGTCCTATACGTGTTATAGGATAAGTATGAAAGATGTACCAGCTCTTGTGATGGGTGGGTATGATAGTCAACCACGACTATAACTGGGTATGATAGTCAACCACGACTATAACTGGGTATGATAGTCAACCACGACTATAACTGGGTATGATAGTCAACCACGACTATAACTGGGTATGATAGTCAACCACGACTATAACTGGGTATGATAGTCAACCACGACTATAACTGTGTATGATAGTCAACCACGACTATAACTGGGTGTGATAGTCAACCACGACTATAACTGGGTATGATAGTCAACCACGACTATAACTGGGTATGATAGTCAACCACGACTATAACTGGTTATGATAGTCAACCACGACTATAACTGGGTATGATAGTCAACCACGACTATAACTGGGTATGATAGTCAACCACGACTATAACTGGGTATGGAGCCTTGTGCAGGCATAAGCCCACTGTTCGAATGGTAACAGTGGAACGTATGATGATGATGATGTAAGGATGTTATGTGCTAAGGTTATGGACTATGTGTATGAAATGATGTATATGTTAAGTATGTTTAATGTTGTTTTATGAAAACTAGAACTCACCAGCGTAAGCTGACTTGATTTAGCATGTATGTCAGGTTGAAGGTATGATAAGAGGAGGCATGGAGCTTGGGCATAGAGTCATACGATCCGGTGGTTTTGGCAATTCGATGTGATTTCGATACAGACATGTTATTGATTTCTGTTTATCAAACTATGTTTACATTTCCGCTGCATGATTATGAAAGTTTTTAGTTTAAGAGCTATGTGTTATGATGAAAACCAACCTCTGTGAGGTGCCCGGTTTCGGGGCCTCACAAGTTGGTATCAGAGCCATAGTTTGAGAGATCTTGGCATCCCAAATGCCAAGACTTAAACTGAGAATGGGATTAATGGATGCGGATTGCCAACCACGGATGACGGATGCCACGAGTTAAATGTTTATGTATGAGTTAAGGGTTAGATGTAATGCTATGAAAGTAGTTAGTGTCATGCACATTGAAGAGATGGGATGGGAAACGTTTAGAGCCTATGAGTTGGGTAAATGGTTAATAACACTTGATCAACGTCGTTAACGATTTACAAAAGTTATTCCGTGCTAAACTGATTCCTGTACTGACTCATCAATTGTTGCATTATGTAGAAAGTTAAGATGGCCGGACAAAAGGGTAGACCGCGAAAGAAACCACAGGTAGCTGAAGAACCACATGTCGAGGCTGAAGAACCCGTCAACGAAGACGACCACGAGCACAACGAGCAACCTGAGAATGAAGACGAGTTCACTCTAGAGCCTATCGTGGTGAAGGCTATTTCTGATGAGGTCTGCAAGATCATGGATGAAAAGATGCCAGCAATGATTGCTAAGGCACTGAAGGATGCTCTAAAAGACAAGTCTGAAGGAACTAAAGAAAGCACCAAAGAAGACGAGGTGGTGATCATCGAGACGAAGAGCGGCGACTCTTTGACAGGGAAACTGAAGGGCTGTGACTACAAGTCCTTCAAGGGATGTAACCCACCGACCTTTGATGGGAAAAAGGACGCAGTGGCCACCTGCCACTGGATTTCTGTGATGGAGGCTGTTATCTCCATCAGTGAGTGCCGAGTTGACCAAGCTGTCAAGTTTGCAGCTCACTCTTTCGTTGAGGAGGCACTTCACTGGTGGAACACCGTCAAGCAATCCAAAACTACTGATGATATGGAAAAGATGACTTGGGAGGATCTCAAGGAACTGGTCACTAAGCAGTTCTGTCTCAAGAATGAGTTGGATAAGGTTGAAAGGGAGTTTCTGGTGCTGAAAGCGGGAAGTCTGAACCACAGGCAGTACACCTCACGATTCAATGAGATGGCAAGACTTGTTCCTCACTTGGTTTCTACCGAGGAACGCAGGGTGAAGTTGTACATGGAGGGTTTACCTCCTAAGGTTCGGATACATGTGAAGGCGAATGCTCCCAAGACTTATGACTCCACTGTGGAGCTCAGTGGCATAGTTTGGGATGATGTTATGTCAGCCGAGCCAGTCAAAGAAGAGGCAAAGGTGAAAGAGTCCTCCGGGACTAAGAGGGGTCGAACAGACCAACGAAAGTTTTCAAGCAAGAAGGCTAAGCGAGAGGAGATGGGTCGATGCAACAAGTGTGGGAAAAGCCACACGGGACAGTGCTTGGTGGGCACTAACTTATGTTTTCGATGCTGAAAGACGGGACATTTCTCCAGCAATTGTCCGAGTGCCACCAGATGCTACAACTGCAACGGGTTTGGACATCTGTCCAAGGATTGCAGACAACCACGGGCCAATGCTTCGGGCTCGGGTAAGAAAGAGGAGAAAGGAAAGGAGAAGCAGAAGGCTAAAGCACGAGCCTTTACGATGACGAAGGATGATGCGATTGTGGACCCGGACGTGGTCACAGGTACCTTTTCTATCAACAATGTTCCTGCTTCTGTATTGTTTGATTCTGGTGCCAGTATGAGTTTTGTGTCTTCTACTTTCTGTGATGGGTTATCTGGGAAGGTTAAGAAGATAGATCGGGTATTTGATGTAGAGACGGCTATTGGTAAGATGACCAGGGTGACTGAGGCTATTGATGATTGTTATGTTGAGATAGAAGGTCATAGGTTCCCTGTCCGATTGTTTCTTATTACCTTAGGAGGATTCGATGTGGTTTTGGGTATGGACTGGTTAGCCAAATATGAGGCTAACATTGTATGTCGACGAAAGATGATATGTTTACGTGCGATGGATGGGAGCTCCGTGACGGTTTATGGTGATAAAGTGATGTATGCGCCAAAGATCATTTCAATGATCACGGCTGATGTTATGATGAGGCGAGGGTGTGTAGCCTACTTGGCCTACGCGATTGAGGAACGTACGGATACGAGGAAGATTGATGATGTTCCCGTGGTGTGTAAATTCCCCGATGTATTCCCCGAGGAATTGCCTGGATTACCACCCGAACGGGAAATTGAGTTCCAGATCGACTTAGTGCCAGGGGCACAACCCGTTGCCAAAGCACCCTACCGTTTAGCTCCAACTGAGATGAAGGAAATGATGACCCAGCTACAAGAACTCCTTGACAAAGGTTTTATACGACCGAGTGTCTCTCCGTGGGGAGCACCGGTGCTGTTCGTTAAGAAGAAAGATGGAAGTATGCGTATGTGTATCGATTACAGGGAACTGAATAAGTTGACCGTAAAGAACAGGTATCCTCTACCCAGAATTGATGACTTGTTCGATCAATTGCAAGGTGCGAGCTGGTTCTCAAAAATAGATCTCCGATCCGGTTACCATCAGTTGAAAGTTCGAGAGCAGGATATTCCAAAGACTGCTTTCCGTACGCGTTATGGACATTACGAGTTTCTCGTTATGTCGTTTGGATTGACGAATGCTCCCGCAGCATTTATGGATTTGATGAACAGGGTATGTCGACCGATTCTGGACCGATCGGTGATAGTGTTTATTGATGATATTTTGATTTATTCAAAGAACGAGGGAGACCATGCTTGCCACGTACGTGAGGTATTGGCAATCCTGAGGAAAGAGAAACTTTATGCTAAGTTCTCCAAATGCGCTTTCTGGCTACGAGGTACAGTTTCTGGGTCACGTGGTGGACCCAGAAGGTATTATGGTAGATCCAGCTAAGGTTGAAACGATTATGAAATGGAGTCCTCCAAAGTCACCGACAGAAGTACGCAGTTTTCTTGGTTTGGCTGGCTATTATCGGAGATTTATTCAAGACTTCTCCAAGATAGCGACGCCACTGACGAAGCTCACGAAGAAAGACGTAAAGTATGAATGGGGTCCAAACCAAGAACAGGCATTTTCAGTGCTGAAGGAGAAACTTACCCAAGCTCCTGTTCTAGCACTGCCTGATGGGAATGATGATCTTGTTGTGTATGCCGATGCGTCACGACAAGGGTTGGGATGTGTACTAATGCAAAGGGGAAGGGTGATAGCTTATGCTTCGCGCCAGCTAAAGATTCATGAGGCTAACTACCCGACCCACGATCTTGAACTCGCTGCAGTGGTGTTTGCATTGAAAATATGGAGACACTACTTGTATGGAGTACGGAGTACCATCTATACCGACCACAAGAGCTTGAAGTACTTCTTCGAGCAAAAGGATTTGAACATGAGGCAGAGACGATGGCTTGAGCTGCTAAAGGATTATGATTGTGATATTCTATATCACCCAGGAAAGGCCAATGTGGTGGCGGATGCTCTGAGTCGCAAGACTGATCATCCTGCCATACGAGTAAAATCGTATAGTTTAGTAATAACGCCAGACTTTCTGAACGAGCTCAAACAGGCGCAACAGGAGGGATTGAAAGAAAAGAATGTGGGTTTTGAACGCGTCTTCGGACAAGTCAAGAACTTGGAAGACAATGACCATGGGATAAAGCTACGATTCGGTCGAATGTGGGTGCCCAGAAATGGGGACATTCGAGCGAGGATTTTAGATGAAGCCCACAAGTCACGATACTCGGTACACCCCGGTGCAACGAAGATGTATCAAGATCTCCGACAGGATTATTGGTGGCCGGGCATGAAGTTTAATGTGATGCAGTATGTGAACAGGTGCCTTACTTGTGCGCAAGTGAAGGTTGAACATCAGAAGCCCTACGGATATGTGCAACCTCTAGAGGTACCGGAATGGAAATGGGAACACGTCACCATGGATTTCATCACCAAGCTACCAAAGACAGCTAAACGGCATGATACCATATGGGTGATTGTGGACCGACTGACGAAGAGTGCACACTTTCTTCCTATCAGGGAAACGTATACGTCCGAAAGGTTGTCTGAGTTGTTCGTAAAGGAGATTGTGGCCAGACATGGAGTTCCTGTCTCCATTGTGTCAGATCGGGATACGAGGTTTACTTCCAGATTCTGGAAGCAGTTTCATGATGCCATGGGAACGAGGTTAAATATCAGTACCGCCTATCACCCTCAGACTGATGGACAGTCAGAAAGGACTATCCAAACGTTGGAGGATATGCTTAGGGCGTGCATTATCGATTTTGGAGGGAGCTGGGATGATCACTTGCCATTGGTGGAGTTTTCATACAACAACAGTTACCACTCCAGCATCGGAATGCCCCCATATGAGGCGTTATACGGAAGACGATGTAGGACCCCGGTATGCTGGGGTGAAGTTGGACAGAAAGAAATGGGAAACAAAGCTGCTGTGATCGATATGGCAGAAAAACTACGGGTGATAAAAGCACGTATGAAAGCTGCACAAGATCGCCAAAAGTCTTACGCTGACAAGCGCCGACGACCAATAGAGTTTAATGTTGGCGATCGAGTGTTGCTGAAAGTATCACCATGGAAGGGTATCATCCGATTCAGAAAGAGAGGAAAGTTGAGTCCGAGGTACATCGGACCGTTTCCGATAAAGGCAAGGGTAGGGAAAGTCGCGTATCGACTGGACCTACCAGAGGAGCTAAGCGGGATTCATCCTACCTTTCACGTGTCGCATCTTAGGAAGTGCTTGGCAGACGAGCAGGCGCATGTTCCTTTGGATGACATTGAGGTAGATGACCGACTGAACTACATTGAAGAACCAGTCGCCATTGTGGATACGAAGGAAAAGCAGTTAAGGAATAAAACGGTTCGTCAAGTAAGAGTTCAGTGGAAGCATCGGAAGGGTTCAGACACGACGTGGGAATTGGAAGACGAGATGAGGGAGTTGTATCCTCATCTGTTCGATGTGTAACAAGGCAGGTTTCGGGACGAAACCTATTGTAAGGAGGGGAGACTTGTAACATCCCAAATTTTTCTAAGATACAAGTTATTTGAATTCTACGTATGTGTAACGGATAAGTAACTTGTGGGAAAATAGACGAAAATAACCAAGATGGGGCTTAGAAATCGTGTACTCGAAATATGGAGATTTCGAGTACACCATATTTCGAGTACTCCCTATTTCGTGTACTCAGGTGTTCGAGTACGGGCACCTTGTCTATAAATAGTCGTGCCTTGGGAAATGTGACAACCTTTGGTTGGAAGCACAGTCCCTCTCGAGTACACGAAGTTTAAGTCCAAGAATTTCAAGAATCAAACTTTGATCGACCAAACGAAGTAGGAAACGCACGGGATTTTACCAGGAGGATCAGCTACCTTCAAGTAAGTGATTCATGTATAGAAAGCTGGATTTTTATGCAAAAGTTAGAATGGTTAAACAAAGGGTGAACTTTTGCATAAAGCTCACACCTTTATGCATAAAGTTCATAACTTTGAGGTTCCAATACGTTGGTAACAACCAAAGGAACCTAGAACTAGCTCCCCAGGTCTTAGATGAATTTCTGAGATGTTTAAGGACGAAATGATGAGTACACGAAATCATGTACAGAGGGTACTCGAAATCATGCATGTATTTCGAGTACAATGTTATTTCGAGTACAGGGGCTATTTCGAATACAATGGTTATTTCGTGTACATGGAATTTCGTGTACATGGCATTTCGTGTACATGGAATTTCGAGTACATGGCATTTCGTGAACTAGAGATGTTTCGAGTACATGGCAATTCGTGTATGTAGGAACTTAATGAATTTCAAGGGTTTCGAACACTTAGCTAAATTTCGAAAACTTGGATTCAATAAGGGGGACTAGTAGGCTATGAGGACTTAGAATAATTTCTAAGTCTAAGTATGTGATGTGATGGTATGTGATGATATGATGTAACTGATATAGGTCCTTAAGGCCCTAGCTAAGGAGTTCGGCTAAGGTTAACAGGAGTCTACTATCAGGTGAGTTCTAGACGCCCTATTTCATGTTAACTGTTTTGGGCTGATATACTGTAACAACCCATTTTGGGGAACTATTATAAGTAAAATGTAATTGGAGTATAAATTATGTTTTATTTTAATTTGATGGGTGTTTTGTTAATATTTGTTAATTATAACCAATTGGTGGATGTTTTAAGAGTGTTTGTTTATTTTAACAATATGTTGGGTGTTTACTAACTTAACTTAGTTAGTTATAACTAGTTAGTTTCAACTAGTAATAGAGGGACCAAAACTGCCAATAGCTGAAACTTGTAAAGGGTGGGTTAAGTGTTGACTTGGTCAAATCTGGTCATAAGACCATTACTTGCTGAAAACGTGAACAAGGAAAGGGGAGGAGGAGGAAACTCAAGAACTCCAAAAATTTATCAAATTGGAGGTTGAATGTGGATCTGATCTTGAATGCAAGTTGAAATTGGAGTTCTTCTTGTGTCAAGCTACATCTAGGTAAGAAATTTTGATGTTTTTGTTGGGGTTTTCGTGGGTTTCTCAAAGGGTGTGGGTTTGATGGATCAAATCCGAAATTAGAAGTGTAGATGGTGTTATATGTTGTTAACTATCATGATAATCATCAAAGAAACAACATTTTGTTCATTTCTTGCATGATGATGTATTTTGATAAAAATGGAGTTTTGGGGTTGTTCATGGTGATGATGAACTAAGGTTTAAATGGGTGATTAGATGATAGCTTTATGACATACAACATATGAAATTTGTGTTACCATGGTGATTGTTGAAATTGATTGATTATAAATCAACATGGGAGATTGTTGGAGTTTAGAAACAAATTGAAATGTGTGGGTGAAATCCCTGCACACAAGTTGTTTGATGAAAAGTCAACAACTTGATTTTTAACTAACAAAGTGTTTAAAGGGATGGGTGTGGTTAATTAGTTGTTATAATCATAAAAGGTGTAATTCTATGATTAATGGGTCGTTTGTATGTAATCTAAATATAGTTGATGAAAGGGGTGTCAAATTGGTGTAATTTGACTAATTATGGTCAACACTTGTATTGAAACACATAAGTATGATATAGGAGGCAATAGCGAAAGTGGGAGTGAAACCAAACGACCTGGAAAAGAAATTGTGATAGAGGATAGCTCATTGGAATAAGGTAAGTCACCCAATCTTCTATTTGTTATGTGTAATGGTGTTATGCATTAATGAATATGTTGTGGAAGATTGACTTTATGGTGAATCGATGATTTTGGTGCTTGTTGATAGACAATGATAAGCAATAGGTGATATATGTTGCTTGATTTTTGTTGGTATGGTGTTGTAATGCTAGTTCATGATTTACTTGGTGTTAATTTGTATGTGTGTTGAATGATTTAACTTAATTCACAAGGTGTGTGAATTGTAATTGAATTCAACTCAAATTGGTGTTTTGAATCACAAGTGGTGTGATCATAACATTGAATTATTCACATGGTGTGTGAGTGTTCTTTGTTGGGTGTAATCAAGTTAGTAAAACACAAGTGGTGTGGTTTACTTAACTTGAGAAATCTTGTGGAATAAGATTTCAATGGAGTTTTGGGTGCAAACGACCCGTTAGTAAATCGTTTGATATTATGACTATGATGGTTATAATTTGGTGAATTAAGGTGTTCAATATGATTATATGGTGTTATATAATGTTTATGGGGGTATTGGAATGGTCGTATTTGAGCGAAAGGGGTCAAGATGGCTTAAAACAGCAAAAATGGTTGTGCAGGTGTGCCCCGGCGTATCATACGCCTGGGGGGGCGTATGATACGCCTACCTCAGCTCCAGGTTTTAAAATTTCTGTGATACGCCTCCAAATACGCCTCCAAATACGCCCGGGGCTGAATTTGACCAAAATTGACTTTTTGAGTCATGTAAACCCATGTGGGTGGGCATGGTGATCTTACTTAGTTCTAATGAACTAACGGTGACTTAATTATGGTGTTTCAGGTGAACGGAAGGGTTGAACGGGGTCGTGATCGGTTTGCCTTGGAAGGACTCGGATCAAACACGTTTTGGGTTTAATCTTTGTTGGTGTTAAACAAAGGTTTTTGGTGATAACTCAAATGTAGTTTTTGGTTATTGAATGTTAATTAACATCAATTATTTTGTAAAGTCGTATGTAAATGAGGTGTTTATGGTGTTAATTATATGTGTCGGTTTGAAATATCTGGGACCTAAACTTTGATGTCGTTTTAAAACACGTGTCATACGTGTGGGAGTTTTGGGGTTTACAAGTTGGCATCAGAGCCATTGGTTTGAGGGATTCAAGTGCGTCGCGAACACTTGAACTCAAATCGTTGTGCTTTTGATAGGGGGAGTATTGTTTGATCCGAGATCCGATCACGAAGCCGGGGGTTTAAGGTAACAAGTTTGTGTATTGTTTACCTTAGTTATATATGTTTATTGGTGTTTGGTGTGAAATTTGCTTGTTGAACCGAAATTCTAAGTCATATTATGGGGAGGTGAAGTTAAGGAATTGGATATGTGAAGTGTATAATGTTATGTCTGGCCAACATAAGATTATATTTTTGACATGGATATGACCTTAATGGAACCAATTCATAATATGGTTATGAACAGTAGGTAAGGTGTTAGGAGTTGATGTTGTGATGCTTTTAAGTTCATATTTCATGGTGTGCTTAGTTGTATGAACTATATAGCAAAACTAATGTATCAAATAACTTGTTTCAGTCGTAGAATGGCTGGTGGTGGAAGTAATGAAACTAACCTCACTGAAATGCAAACTATGGTGAGGGAAGAGGTGGCAAGAGCGCTTGAAGCTTCTATTCCTCATCATATGGAGGGTCTTCAAGCCTCCATTAGGGAATTCATTCGACAAGAGTTTGCAACTCTTTTAATTGGGCGAGATGGGGAGAGAACTCCAAAGAAAGTGACTTATAAGGAGTTTGTAGCTTGCAAGCCAAGCGAATTCAAGGGGGAAGTTGACCCATTACTGAGTCAACGGTGGATAACAGACATGGAGGGCACGTTTGAGACGAGCCATTGTGACCCGGAAGATGAGGTGATCTTCGCGGGAAATCAATTACGAGAAAGAGCAAAGGATTGGTGGGAGCTTCTTCGGAAGGAAAGGGGTAGGGATGGCATGAAGAACTTAACTTGGGCGGAGTTTAAGGAGTTGTTCCTTAAACGGTTCTGTCCGCAAGCGGTAATTGACAGAATCACCGAAGAGTTTCTTCATATGAGGCATAAGGAGGAAAGCATCGATACGATTACCGCCATCTTCTATGACAAAGCTAGATTTTGTCCTGATTTGCTACAAACGGAGAGGATGTGGATCAATAGATACCACAGTATGTTGAATGCCAAGTATCGCGAATTTCTTACACCATCAAAGTGTGAGACATTGGCGGAACTTATTGATTGTGCTCGGGAGCGCGAGTTGGAGTTAAAGCGACAGGAAGACCGCGGTGAAAAGCGGAAGGTGGAGAAGGAGATGGGGTCGTCTAAAAAGGGGAAGTTTTCTAACTCGCCTACAAAGTTCCACTCAAGTAGGGGAGTTAAGCATTGTACAAAATGTGGGAAAGACCACATGGGTGATTGTTCAACACGACCCTTATCTTGCTACAAGTGTGGGAAGCAAGGTCATCTTGCAAATCAATGCTCGAGCCCGTTGAATTTATGTTATAATTGCTACAAACCGGGGCATGTTCGGAGCGAGTGTCCGGAACTTAAAGGGGCTGGAGTTGGTGGAGGGGAAAATCGATCTTTTAAGGGGCAAGGAAGTGGGAAGAAGGTGGAGGTACCCAAACCCAAGGGTAGGGCTTTTCAAATCACTGCGGAGGAAGCCAAAGTCACACCTGATGTGGTGACAGGTACTTTCTTCATCAATACCTTGCCTGCTTACATTTTATTTGATTCGGGGGCTAGTAGATCATTTGTGTCTACAAATTTTATACACCATCCTTCTTTTGTCGTTGAGAAATTGTCGATGCCTTTAGAAATAGAAATAGCGGATTCTAAATGCTTTCTAGTATGTGATGTCTATCGAAAATGTAAATTAACCATCGATGGGGAGGATTTCGATATTGATTTGATACCTATGGTATTGGGGGAGTTCGATGCGGTGGTTGGGATGGATTGGCTTTCGGCTCACGGGGCCAACATTGTATGCAAACATAAGATTATTCAATTGATGTCTTCTAGAGGACATGAGGTGTGTATTCGTGGGGAGAAACGTGGTGGTATGATCTTATGTTCTTTAATCGAAGCTATGAAGTATTTGAACAATGGGGGACGATCATTTCTTGCTTACGTGGTGGATTCGGAGAAAGGAGCGAAGATGATTGAAGACATTCCTATTGTGCGTGATTTTACTGATGTATTTCCGGATGAACTACCGGGATTACCTCCCAAAAGGGATGTGGAGTTCCGAATTGACTTGGTGCCCGGGGCTAAACCCATTGCTAAAGCTCCATACCGGTTGGCGCCATCTGAATTGCAAGAGATGATGAATCAATTGCAAGAACTTCTTGACATGGGTTTTATTCGTCCGAGCATCTCACCTTGGGGTGCACCGGTGTTATTTGTCAAGAAGAAAGATGGGAGCTTCAGAATGTGTATAGATTATCGGGAGTTGAACAAGGTCACGGTGAAGAATAGGTATCCATTACCTAGGATTGACGACCTCTTTGACCAATTACAAGGTGCTTCATGGTTTTCTAAGATCGACCTTCGATCGGGATACCATCAGTTGAAGGTTAGAGAGGAAGACATTCCAAAGACGGCTTTTCGTACGAGGTACGGGCATTACGAGTTTCTTGTGATGTCCTTTGGGTTAACTAACGCACCGGCGGCGTTCATGGACTTGATGAATCGGGTGTGTCGTCCAATGTTAGATAGGTCAGTCATTGTGTTTATCGATGACATACTTATCTATTCCAAGAATGAAGCTGATCACGCATGCCATTTGCGTGAAGTTCTTGAAACACTGCGTAAGGAGAAATTGTATGCCAAATTTTCAAAATGTGACTTTTGGTTACGTGAAGTCCAATTCTTGGGGCATGTTGTGAATGCTAATGGTATACAAGTTGATCCTTCTAAAATACAGACGGTTGTGAAATGGAGTCCACCCAAGACTCCAACCGAGGTTAGAAGTTTTCTTGGTTTAGCCGGTTATTATAGGAGGTTTATTCAAGACTTTTCCAAGATTGCTTCATCTTTGACAAAGCTTACGAAGAAGAATACTAAGTTTGTATGGGGTGATGAACAAGAAAAGGCGTTTCAAGAGTTAAAGGCAAGACTAACACAAGCACCGGTGTTAACTTTACCGGATGGACCCGATGATCTTGTGGTCTATTCCGATGCATCTTATGTTGGTCTTGGGTGTGTTCTGATGCAAAGAGGGAAGGTTATTGCTTATGCTTCACGACAGTTGAAGGTTCATGAGATTAACTATCCCGTTCATGACTTGGAGCTTGCGGCGGTTGTTTTTGCATTAAAGATATGGCGTCATTATCTTTATGGGGTGAAATGTACTATTTATACCGACCACAAGAGTTTGAAGTATTTCTTCACACAGAAGGAATTGAATATGAGGCAGAGACGTTGGATGGAGTTACTCAAAGACTACGACTGCGAAATTCTCTATCATCCGGGGAAAGCAAATGTAGTGGCAGACGCTTTGAGTAGAAAGGAAGAACCTTTACCCATTCGAGTAAAGGCAATGAAAATTGTGGTAACTTCGGATCTGGTGAATCAAATTAAAGCTGCTCAAACGGAAGCTTTAAAGGAGGAGAATTGGAAACGTGATAGAATCAAGGGGTTAGCTCATCAATTGGGTGAGGATAGTCGGGGTTTAAAGACAAGGTGGGGTCGAGTGTGGATACCACCCACTTGTCCTTTAAAGACGGCTTTATTGGAGGAGTCCCATAGATCGAGATATTCGATTCACCCGGGAGGCACGAAGATGTATCGTGACTTGCGGGTTAACTATTGGTGGCCGGGGATGAAACGAGATATTGTTAAGTATGTTGAAAAATGTTTGACTTGTGCTCAAGTCAAGGCGGAGCATCAAAAGCCGTATGGCAAATTGCAACCTTTGGAGATTCTGATGTGGAAATGGGAGCATATTACGATGGACCTAATCACAAAGCTTCCTAAGACTAGGAACGGCTATGATACAATATGGGTCATCGTAGATCGGTTATCAAAGAGTGCTCACTTTATACCGATCAAGGAGACATATTCTTCCAAGAAAATGGCTGAAATTTATGTTAAGGAGGTGGTGTCTCGACATGGAGTACCGGTTACTATTGTGTCTGATCGTGACACTCGGTTCACATCTCATTTTTGGAAGAATTTTCAGGAGGAGTTGGGTACAAAGTTATTATTGAGCACGGCGTATCACCCTCAAACGGATGGTCAAAGTGAAAGGACCATTCAAACTCTTGAGGACATGTTACGTGCGTGTATCATTGACTTCGGGGGAGGTTGGGATGATTATTTACCTTTGGCGGAGTTTTCTTACAATAACAGTTATCATTCCAGTCTTGGGATGCCTCCTTTTGAGGTTTTGTATGGGAGAAAATGTAGAACTCCTGTGTGTTGGGGAGAAGTGGGGCCAAGGGAACTCGCTAGCAAAAAGGTAGTAAAGGTGACAAACGAACGGATCGATCAGATACGAGCTCATTTAAAGGCGGCACAAGACCGTCAGAAATCGTATGCGGATAAACGGAGGAGGCCGATCGAATTCCAAGTGGGAGACTTTGTGTTGTTAAAGGTTTCTCCTTGGAAGGGTGTGATTCGTTTTCGAAAGCGGGGGAAACTTAGTCCACGGTTTATTGGACCATTCAAGATTATAGCTCGGATTGGCGAGGTTGCCTATCGCTTAGACCTACCGGAGGAGTTGAGTGGGATTCACAATACATTCCACGTATCTTATTTGCGAAAGTGCTTGGCGGATGAATCGGCTTATGTGCCATTGGAGGATTTGGTGATTGATGATAAACTCAATTATATTGAGAAACCGGTGGCTATCTTGGATAGAAAAGTCAAGCAACTTCGGAATAAGACGATTAACCAAGTAATGGTGCAATGGAAGAACAGACGGGGTTCGGATGCTACGTGGGAATCCGAGGATGAAATGCGGAAATTTTATCCTTTTCTTTTTGAGGTGTAACGAGGTTTCGGGGACGAAACCTTTGTAAGGAGGGAAGAATTTGTAACAACCCATTTTGGGGAACTATTATAAGTAAAATGTAATTGGAGTATAAATTATGTTTTATTTTAATTTGATGGGTGTTTTGTTAATATTTGTTAATTATAACCAATTGGTGGATGTTTTAAGAGTGTTTGTTTATTTTAACAATATGTTGGGTGTTTACTAACTTAACTTAGTTAGTTATAACTAGTTAGTTTCAACTAGTAATAGAGGGACCAAAACTGCCAATAGCTGAAACTTGTAAAGGGTGGGTTAAGTGTTGACTTGGTCAAATCTGGTCATAAGACCATTACTTGCTGAAAACGTGAACAAGGAAAGGGGAGGAGGAGGAAACTCAAGAACTCCAAAAATTTATCAAATTGGAGGTTGAATGTGGATCTGATCTTGAATGCAAGTTGAAATTGGAGTTCTTCTTGTGTCAAGCTACATCTAGGTAAGAAATTTTGATGTTTTTGTTGGGGTTTTCGTGGGTTTCTCAAAGGGTGTGGGTTTGATGGATCAAATCCGAAATTAGAAGTGTAGATGGTGTTATATGTTGTTAACTATCATGATAATCATCAAAGAAACAACATTTTGTTCATTTCTTGCATGATGATGTATTTTGATAAAAATGGAGTTTTGGGGTTGTTCATGGTGATGATGAACTAAGGTTTAAATGGGTGATTAGATGATAGCTTTATGACATACAACATATGAAATTTGTGTTACCATGGTGATTGTTGAAATTGATTGATTATAAATCAACATGGGAGATTGTTGGAGTTTAGAAACAAATTGAAATGTGTGGGTGAAATCCCTGCACACAAGTTGTTTGATGAAAAGTCAACAACTTGATTTTTAACTAACAAAGTGTTTAAAGGGATGGGTGTGGTTAATTAGTTGTTATAATCATAAAAGGTGTAATTCTATGATTAATGGGTCGTTTGTATGTAATCTAAATATAGTTGATGAAAGGGGTGTCAAATTGGTGTAATTTGACTAATTATGGTCAACACTTGTATTGAAACACATAAGTATGATATAGGAGGCAATAGCGAAAGTGGGAGTGAAACCAAACGACCTGGAAAAGAAATTGTGATAGAGGATAGCTCATTGGAATAAGGTAAGTCACCCAATCTTCTATTTGTTATGTGTAATGGTGTTATGCATTAATGAATATGTTGTGGAAGATTGACTTTATGGTGAATCGATGATTTTGGTGCTTGTTGATAGACAATGATAAGCAATAGGTGATATATGTTGCTTGATTTTTGTTGGTATGGTGTTGTAATGCTAGTTCATGATTTACTTGGTGTTAATTTGTATGTGTGTTGAATGATTTAACTTAATTCACAAGGTGTGTGAATTGTAATTGAATTCAACTCAAATTGGTGTTTTGAATCACAAGTGGTGTGATCATAACATTGAATTATTCACATGGTGTGTGAGTGTTCTTTGTTGGGTGTAATCAAGTTAGTAAAACACAAGTGGTGTGGTTTACTTAACTTGAGAAATCTTGTGGAATAAGATTTCAATGGAGTTTTGGGTGCAAACGACCCGTTAGTAAATCGTTTGATATTATGAATATGATGGTTATAATTTGGTGAATTAAGGTGTTCAATATGATTATATGGTGTTATATAATGTTTATGGGGGTATTGGAATGGTCGTATTTGAGCGAAAGGGGTCAAGATGGCTTAAAACAGCAAAAATGGTTGTGCAGGTGTGCCCCGGCGTATCATACGCCTGGGGGGGGCGTATGATACGCCTACCTCAGCTCCAGGTTTTAAAATTTCTGTGATACGCCTCCAAATACGCCTCCAAATACGCCCGGGGCTGAATTTGACCAAAATTGACTTTTTGAGTCATGTAAACCCATGTGGGTGGGCATGGTGATCTTACTTAGTTCTAATGAACTAACGGTGACTTAATTATGGTGTTTCAGGTGAACGGAAGGGTTGAACGGGGTCGTGATCGGTTTGCCTTGGAAGGACTCGGATCAAACACGTTTTGGGTTTAATCTTTGTTGGTGTTAAACAAAGGTTTTTGGTGATAACTCAAATGTAGTTTTTGGTTATTGAATGTTAATTAACATCAATTATTTTGTAAAGTCGTATGTAAATGGGGTGTTTATGGTGTTAATTATATGTGTCGGTTTGAAATATCTGGGACCTAAACTTTGATGTCGTTTTAAAACACGTGTCATACGTGTGGGAGTTTTGGGGTTTACATATACATGCTTATGGTTATGTTATGATGTTATGATGTTATGTGCTTATGATGATGAATGAATGATGGTATGCCCTGACTATGTATGCATGCGTATGTGTTAGTATGATCTATGCATGAAAGTATGTTAAGTATGATGAATGCATGAGAAATGAATTATGATAATGAATAACATGACATGAAGATGATGCTAGCATTTGATATGATGATGGCTTTATGATAACATGCTTCATGATGATAACTATGAGAACCATTATAGGAGTATGACAAGGTCCTAGGTTGCTAGGATGAAAGTATGACATGTAGGCATGATGACATGATATTATGATATGCTGATGATGCTAGTATGTTATGATGAACTGTGCATGATGACAGTATGCTATGATGGTATGATGAGACGATGCTAGTATAACATGTCTAAGATGCCATGATGACTGCTATGAATGATGTTATGATGTTAGCAGTAAATGTTATGATGATTATGATAAAAGATGATATAATGCTAGTATATCATGTATGACGAACGAACGATGTCCTATACGTGTTATAGGATAAGTATGAAAGATGTACCAGCTCTTGTGATGGGTGGGTATGATAGTCAACCACGACTATAACTGGGTATGATAGTCAACCACGACTATAACTGGGTATGATAGTCAACCACGACTATAACTGGGTATGATAGTCAACCACGACTATAACTGGGTATGATAGTCAACCACGACTATAACTGGGTATGATAGTCAACCACGACTATAACTGGGTATGATAGTCAACCACGACTATAACTGGGTGTGATAGTCAACCACGACTATAACTGGGTATGATAGTCAACCACGACTATAACTGGGTATGATAGTCAACCACGACTATAACTGGGTATGATAGTCAACCACGACTATAACTGGGTATGATAGTCAACCACGACTATAACTGGGTATGATAGTCAACCACGACTATAACTGGGTATGGAGCCTTGTGCAGGCATAAGCCCACTGTTCGAATGGTAACAGTGGAACGTATGATGATGATGATGTAAGGATGTTATGTGCTAAGGTTATGGACTATGTGTATGAAATGATGTATATGTTAAGTATGTTTAATGTTGTTTTATGAAAACTAGAACTCACCAGCGTAAGCTGACTTGATTTAGCATGTATGTCAGGTTGAAGGTATGATAAGAGGAGGCATGGAGCTCGGGCATAGAGTCATACGATCCGGTGGTTTTGGCAATTCGATGTGATTTCGATACAGACATGTTATTGATTTCTGTTTATCAAACTATGTTTACATTTCCGCTGCATGATTATGAAAGTTTTTAGTTTAAGAGCTATGTGTTATGATGAAAACCAACCTCTGTGAGGTGCCCGGTTTCGGGGCCTCACAAAAACTCTTATTTTTGATTGTTACTTTGACATCGATCAAATTTTGGCACCCTTGCCAAGGAGTCGTGCATAAATTACTTTCAACTACATTTTATTTTATTTATTTTTCAGATTTACACGGGTTGTGTTAGTGTGCAGGTAACTTCAGGTTTGCATGCATACTAGGTATTCTGGTAGATCTTTACCACTAATTTTGATCCAGAAATTGAACGCACCGCTCGTAGGAATCGAGTATTCCACCGGACAGAGCTTGCATCTCTAAGCATTCAACAACATTTGATAATGGAATTCCCACTTAATGATCCGTTACCTAAACCACCAAGGTTTGAGAATTTTCAAAATCCACAAGGTAACCCAAATCCACCACCACCAACTGCTCAACCCAATTTCAGCATGTACCTCCTCCTGACCACCCTCCTAATGATGACCATCATACCAACACTACTGAGGAGAGACATACTTTTAGAGGAGGTAGTCACCATGGTACAATAGGGAGTGGTGAGAATTAACAACGTTAATGATTGGGATGATGGCTTGAACGGAGGTGATTACAATAAGTTGGTCCTTTATTATTTGACCCCGAACTTTTTTGTTTGCGTTTATGATATTAGGATACGTTTGCGTTCTTGAACATGTGTGCTCATTGTTAAAATAAGTCACGTGAAACACACACGTGTCCTTGTAACTAGAGGCTCTTAAAACCCAGTTACAATCTTCGAAATAACATACCATACCAAATCTTTGTGGTGATAACTTTTGAACTTTAAATTCAAAACATTCGTTCAGTGCCATCATTGAAATTTCTAATTTTAGTTCTTCTTTATCTTTAAAAACTTTATTTATAAATGGATGTGAAGATGAAGACGGTTTAGAAAATTTCGACTTGTAAAGTTCGGGTTAAATTTCTGGTATGAGATCATCTTTTAAAACATATTGATTATTTAAATCAGAGCTAAATTGAGGTTGTTGACTAAAATCAATAAAATTGTCAACACCTAACACCAATATATAAATCAGGAACTACAAACTTCTTTTTTGAGTTAGAACCATATGATGAGATTTTTCTATCATGAAACTGATCAACTCTAACATCATTAACGACATATAAATAACATATTTCACTCGGATTTTTTTATACTATTTAAAAAAAACAGATATATCGTTATCATCACATATATCAACAGGATATATGTATGCTGAAAATTTATACGATATTCGAGTTATATCTTGAATACCAAAACAAGCAGAAATTAAATCAAGTAGTTCTTGATAACTAATTTTATAACGAAGACATACAACACGTCGCCAAAAATTAATAGGAAGATAATCGTATCTACCTTCTTTAACCTCACAATTTCCACCAATACAGAAAACAACTGTAAATTCCATAATTAACTGTTTAAACTAATTCTAGAAAATGAGTAAACTTACGCAAAATATATATACCCCTATTTATGATCGTACGCCTATTAAAAAAGTAGTTTTAAAAAAATTCCAGCAAAGCATTAAATGGGCGACGCCTGTTTGAAACAGGCGGGTGCCCATTGGATTCGCCTGTCCCCAAAAAATTCGAAAAAAATAAAAAATTACCACCAGGCGGACGCCTAGGTGGTTTTCGAGGACATAAATTGGACGCCCGTTTGGTAGGATCGGGCGCCTGTATAGGTGGTTCGGGCGCCTGTGAAATGACAATTTTTTTTCTTAACGGGCGGCCGCCCGTGACATGCGTGTCAGGATGGGCCCGACGCCCGTGACAATTTATTTTATATACAAGCGTTCGTCAGAATTAACGAGCGTGGGCGCCCGTATAAGCCACATGGCGCGTTTTCATTGGTTCTGAAACGGGCGGCCGCCCGCTAATTAGCAGGCGCCCTTGGTCAGATCTAGAACAAAGTGAGTATTTTGGGAATTTTCCCATTATCTAGCGTCTATATATATAATTTTTCGGGATCTAGCGTAAGTAATAAAAAAGGTCCTCTATAAACTTAATAACTTATTATAAAAGTTGAATAATACAACAATAATTGTAATAAAAAATATATATAAGAAGATGATTCAAATGTGATCATTATAAATAAAAGATGATATAGTTTTTTGTTGGCTTTAAATTTAATTGAGCTGATAGCAATTAGTGTCACAACCCGAGCCGGCGGGCTGATCGACTTTCCCGTCGGGCGGAATAGTCTCGAGGCGCGATATCGTGGGATAATCAAATGATCAGATTGTTTACAATGCACATGATTTATAATGAGAAATGCTAAATGACATAGATATAGAATTACAAAGTTAAATTACATTGTCATGTTCATAATTTAACTAAGTAAATCTACTTAAAAGAATCATAAAGTTGATATCTTGTATCTGCATAAGATTTACAAAAATGATTCACAAAATATATTATCAAAAGTTAATGCACGACACAAAAGTAGCTAGGTCTTCTATATAAGTCCACTAGCTAAAGCCTCCTTATTGTTGTTGACCTAAACGTGTTCGTCACCTAAGAAAACATGCATTTAAACAAAGTCAACACTAGGTTGGTGAGTTCATAAGTTTTGTAATTTAAAACTATTGTTTTTGATATTTCACAAAATATCTTGTCACACACAAGTCCTACTTAGTCTCATTTGGCATTATCTCATCACAAGGTCCTCTCTATAGTTACACCTACAGATAGGATATCGTCCAGCTAAGCATGTTTATATATAGGGCATACGTATCACGAATGAAGCAGCCAGCCCACCACACACTTAACTGAACGTTATACTACCTGTATTGAAGCTATAGATACCCATTTCATCTCATCTCGGCTCATTCACAGTTGGTTTTCCCCATAAGATAAGTCATTACCCCACAACGGTATTAACATCGCATAATAGGTTTTTATGAGTTCAAATCTCCACAGTTATAAATGGTGGATTACCACAGTTATTAATGGTGGTATACTCATTAGATTGGAACTTACTATTACTGACATCTGAATAAGAGGTGAGAGTAAGTATGACACGTATTTATATCCCAATAGGTGATCAGAATTGAAATGACCACGTTGTAGCCACCACAAAGGCAACCACAATTGTCACACCCCTACCTCTCGTCACCTGAGATGCTGTCACTGAAATGGTCACGGAAGCATAGTGGTGATGTCTCAGAGATAAGGGGGTGACTTACTTGAACCGATATCACAGCACACAGATTAACTTAGAATAAATACATCACAAGGGTTTCGTAATTACATCAACAGTACAGCTAAGTTAATTACACAATCTGGTTTATTTAATTACAAATGTGAAAAGTGCATCCTCACCCTGTCGTCACTGTTGTCCTGCAAAAATGTTAAGTTTAAAACATCAGCACAAAGCTGGTGAGTTCGACAATTTAGTTACAACAATATGATATGATATACATGTTCTCAAAAAGTTCAGTTCCGGATAACCATGGGACCCGTCTCTAGTTCCTTTCGGACAGTTTACGTTTTACGAAGATACTACCCGTCGGTAAATATCTTAATGCCTCATTTTCTTAACGTCTATTACTTAACATTAAGAAAGTGTTTCGGAAACAGGTTCCAAACATTCACACCATGGGAGGAGCAACCCTCCCAGCGAATGGGTTGTCAGCCAATAGTACTATCAATGATTCCTGTTCGGCCCCACACGGGTTCACTAGATACAGTTCAAGAGATGAGGACTTTTGATACTGTGATAAAGATACTAACGACAAAATCCCATGAAATCACACAAAAGTCACATGAAATCACACAGATAACAGTGATGCATATCATATGTTCAGAAAAGGATTTACAGAGTTACCCCGATGTTTATAAAACATTAAAAAGAAAAAGGGGTTGTACGAAACTCACCTGATATCTTACTGATAGCAGAATATCACACAAACTGGTAATAATATGATGTTTCTGCATTTATTTATGTTAAATTAGTTATTTACAGTTTACTTACCGATTAAATCTTTCTGAACGTCCAATGTCAAAGACATTGTCTTAACAGTCATCAATCTGATGTTAAATAATTAATTAATTAAATTAACGTTATATCATACAATGTATGATAATGTAGGAACCTATGCTGATTCTGGTTCCTAATACAAAGTTGATGACATGTTTAATTAATCAGAATAATCTCAGATTAATCAGCTAGTTAATGTTATTGATTATGATGATAAAACAGTTCCTGGATAGATTAATGGCTTAGGATTGATTAATCCTTGTTATTGGTTACCCAAATATCATGAAATATCACAATGTAGTATTAGAATAGGTTTAATAACCATGTTTAACATACTAATCTGACTGTTATCAGTAACATCAGATAATCGTTCCAATGAGTATGTTAATGATTGTGATTAGTTTAAAACACTTGGATTTCACGTTGCATGTCAAAGATTAATCATACTAATCACCTACATTGTCACAACCAAATGGTTTAAACCATTATAACCATTGTTATGATTTCATGCAAACCGGGCATTACAACAGATCAAAACAAGGATTTACCCGTTAACAGTTCGAGTTTGTCATTTATAATCAATCCTAGCCATCATCTAGTCAATAATCAACAACCCTAACTATATCTTTACGTTCAAAAACAAGATTTAATCAATCATTATCAAACTAGAAGGTTAAAATGAACCGTTACCTAGTCAGACGGAGTTCTGCGGATGAAAAGACGATCCGGACTTGTATAAACGTTTCTTGATGCGATCTAAACGTTCCAGAGGCTTCAAAACTGAGTTCTTATGGATTGGATGATGAAATTTTCGAAGGTGGTGGTGGTGTCGTCGAGTAGAAGATATAAATGATGATGAGGATGAAATCTAATCTTTTAACCAAGCTGTCAACTTTTTCCACCGCCTCATCCTTCGCGTACCGCGAAGAGAAGCCAAATAAGGCTTCGCGTACCGTGAAGAAATCCAGAGAAATCTCAGATATTTTCAAGCATCGTGTACCGCGGAGAACCCTCAACTCCGCCATAGCGTACCGCGACGAGTCCAATTGTTCAATACTGAGAAACTTTTCTTCGTTTTTTCGATTTCGGGCAATCCAGGACTCCGTTTTGCACACGGTTTTCGCCCACGTTCATCATTTATCGCATGCTATCGATTGGTAATAACTACAATTGTTAAATTAACGTGGATTTATTAAACGATCAAATGTGCTCGTTTCTTTGATGACGTAATTCGTCGAACGCGATTGTCACAACAATGTCCTCAATTCAATCATGATTCATTAGTTTTCACAAGTCCTCACAACTACTTGTCACAAGCTTATGACAGGAGGGAGGTTAGTCTCTCAGTCTGCTAGTCTACAAAATAGAGGTGGTGAGATAATTAGCAGACACTATGATACTAATATCACCCGTGTCATAAATGATATAGTTGGAATACGTTGACTAAAAATCAAATAGTCTCATTGTCTCATAGGCTCATATTGTCTCATCACATAGGCTTATATAGGGTCATATTGTCTCATCACATAGACTCATATAGGCTCATATTGTCTCATCACATAGGCTGATATAGGCTCATATCACATAGGCTCATAATCACATAACCTCCTAATAACATAGTCACATAATCACGTAGTCTCATAAATATCAGATCTAATCTAATCTTATGAAAATACTAAGGAAAATCTCACAGCTATAACAGTTATACTCTCATGGATATCACAGGTATAGTCTCATAGATATCACATGTATAGTCTCATAGATATCACAAATGTAGTCTCATAGATGTCACCATAGTATAAACATAGTGTTATAAGATCAAATCTTAATACACTTATGTTATTCAGTGAGTGGATGATATCAGAAACTTATGTTATTATGACATCATCCTTGATATGTTCTAATGATATGATCAAAATGAAATGAACACGATGCCATGATCTCTAGTCTTTAACATTGTCTTATAAGATCTTGTCTTATTATACAATGTTAGCATACGTGGGGGATGACATCTTGAAACTATGTTATCACGATGTCATCCTTGATATCCCAAGAAATTTTCTCATATGTTATCTGATATACGTTAAAATACGTATTATTCGACATTATTTCCCTCGGTATAATGATAATAACATGCAAATTCATTCACTAATAGTCCTGATTATTGTTTTTGTGAATTTGCAGGTAAACGACCTTGCTCGGAAGAAAATCAAGCCTTATATGGAATTTCAGAAATTTCTGAGCAAATCCCCATATGCGCACCCCCAGTGGTTCGCCGGTTCGACAGGCCAGTTCACCCAAAAACGACCCCGAACCCCTAACCAGACCGGTCTGATCACCGGTTCCCGGTTCGACCGGTCCGGTTTTCAAAACATTGATTAGACGGTTCAAATTCCTTTATCCAAATAATTAAAGGGACTGCCGTTAAAAAAAGATAATTAAAGGTACTTTAATTAGTTACTAGAAAAGTACGTAAAAGAAGATGAAGAGTCGAAGCAGAATATATATCAGAAGAACATTCGAAGAACACTCGAAGAACACTCGAAGAACACTCGAAGAACACTCGAAGAACACTCGAAGAACACTCGAAGAACACTCGAAGAACACTCGCAGAACACTCGAAGAACACTCGAAGAACACTCGAAGAACATTCGAAGAATGCAAATTTCTTAGGTCGTCATCTTTAATTTTGAAATACGCATTAATCAAGGGAAATTAAAAGCTAAGGTTGATGATCAACTGTATATATATTGTTTGTTTAAAAACATGTATATAAAGATATTTTTGACTTGTATTTGGTTATATATCTTGTTCTTCCACAGGCCGACATGTTCATCTCGAGAAGAAAACATGAACCAGCACACTATATGCTCAAGATCGACTCCTTTTCCCATCTTTGCGAAGCTGCAACCTCCAAGATTGAATCTGATGTTTTTGAAGCCAGTGGTCATAAATGGTCACCTTTCGAACTGTTTTAAACCCTATTTTTCATCACTGAAATTAAATGAAGCTAGTTTATATATCTGAATCTTTAACATCGTTAATTTAATTATTGAAATCATTGTCAGGAGGCTTGATTTATTTCCAAACAAAGGCGGTCACATATCTCTGCATTCGGTAATTTGTGACACTGGAAGTGACTCAAAAGGATGGGAGGTCTGTGTTGATGTCAATTTTTTTGTTTATGATTATATACATCACAACTATGTAACTTTTCAAGGTAAGTAGTGTTTTTTTTTTAATTTTTAATTTATTTTTTGGTTTCCATTCATGGGTATTTTTTAAATGTATTTATTTATTAGATGTGAATGGGCATAGGACAAAGTTTCACAAGACGAAGACGACATGGGGTTTTGATAAACTAATATCCACGGAGTCATTTATGGAAAGTGAAAATGGGTACCTTTTCAATGATTCATGTGTGTTTGGAGTTGAGATCATTGAAGTACCCCAGTTTACACGATTAGATCGGTGCCTGTTGATGACAAAGCCTCTACCAACTATGAATACTTTCACTGGGACCATCCAAAATTTTTCATCTCTAACAGAGAAGATCTTGATTTCAGATGCATTCAAAATTGGCAAAGTCAAGTGGTCCAACTTTCACAGTCTATAAGGATATCATTTGGATGTTTTTTTAATTTCTTTAATCAGAAAAGCATTTGATTTATAAGGATCTTATGAATGTATTTTGATTACAGGTATTTATCACTATATCCCAAAGGATACGGTTTAGGTGAAGGTACACATTTGTCAATATTTTTAGTAGTTATGATGCCATGTCGCTTACAAATGGTTGGAAAATTTTTGCAGACTGCAAATTTCAGATTAAAAATCAGAGTACCGAAAGCGATTTAATGAGAGGTAATTTAAATATATGCGCTGTTCAAAAAAAAATTAATATATGCAAAAGTAATTATTATTTATTATTAGACCTTGTGCAATGTAAAGTCCCCATCACACCATCATCACGCTTCATTACACATAATATTATATCTTTAGGTCCTTTTTTAATGTGTAGAGTGAATGCTTGAAATGATGCATCCTAAGATTTGTTACCACTTTCTATATATTCCTTTGTGGGGCTTGTCCATGGATGCACTATCTTTCTATGTATTTTCCGGTCTTTTCTTTTATGTTTTGAGCTTCTGATTAGGTGCGCTAGGGTCTTTGTCATTTGATTTCCCCTTTCTTCCCATTGCTGATTTTTGCTGTCATATAGTGACCCTCTAATAATAAACTATATATATATGGTTAGTTTTTGTTGAGATTTGTTGGATTGGTACGGTCCCAATGAGTAGGGATATGGTGCATCTTTGGCTCTAAAGTCTAAAGTCTCTCGAGTGGTCGGTTTGTTTTCTTGGAATGTGGTTCTCTTGGATCTTCGATTTATTAACAGTTTTAATGAACTTAATTTTTTCTTGAGACTAGAAAACGTATAAAGCTATCTTTTTTAAATACAAAATCAGGGCTTGAATTCTTGAAATACCAACTTTTGTTTTTTTTATTATTGTGTTGTTCATGCTATTGAAGATTTGTATTTTTGATGAGATTTTGCGTTTTATGCTTTTCAGGATTCGATAATTGGTTTTGCAACTCGAAAAGCAAGGGCTTTCCAACTTTTATGTTGTTGAGTGAACTCATTTACTCGAAAAATGGCTTCTTATTGAATGATAATCTTATTGTTGAAGTAGAGTTTTTAGTAATTGGAACGCTTAGAAATTTCATTTGAAACATGTTTCTTGTATGTTTTATTATTTATTTTAAGATTATATATGGGATTAATATGTTATTGTAGTTTACGTTTAATTTATTAATTTAACAGTTGATAGCTATAAGGTTATGTGAAATGGTTTCTAATTAGTTTTTCTCTCTTATCTGTTTTTGTAATCTGTGTCACATTATATATCGTTCTAAGTACATTTATTTATCTATATAATGATCATCATCATCATCATTTTCATTTCTTCTTCTGTTTCAATTCACCAATCAAAGCGACCCTTCTTCCGATCAAAATCACGCATCAAACCACGATGAACAAAAAATGTTGTTTACTGTCGTACGCCTCCCCACGCACCACAAAGGTATCATTATTTCATTACATAAAGCCTAAAAATGTTATGTTGTGCATGTCTCTTATTCAAATATGCTTTGCATTATTGTGAGAATTAGTTTATGGTATGGTTCATTGTTCTTATGATACTCATCAATTCTCGAAAACCATTAAAACTAGTTTTATACCGTCCAATAGCGGGGTACTTTGTTGTAATATTTTTGTTATTTAATTAATTAATGTTTTAAGTTTTAACAATAGTTCGATTTCATTTATATCCATTTCAACCCAAGACACATGAAATGTGTCAAAACATGAGACGGCATGTGTCAATGATCCGTATGTAGCGAAAAACTGTCAGAAACCGTTGAAAACCGGCATATAATTGTTGTAGTCCCCTAATTTACATGGTCGTTATTTATTCTTGATGAATTTCAGCGGATAAGAATTCATTTAGAGTCGGTTGACTTCACTGGCGTATATATATATATATATATATATATATATATATATATATATATATATATAATTTTTGGGGTCTAGCGTAAGTAAAAAAATAGGCCTCTATAAACTTAATAACTTATTATAAAAATTTAATAATACAACAATAATTGTAATAAAAAATATATATATAAGAAGATGATTCAAATGTTAATAAACCAAATGTGATCTTTATAAATAAAAGATGATAATAGTTTTTTGCTGGCTTTAAATTTAAATGAGCTAATAGCAATTAGATGCTTGGTAAATTAGTTTAGTTAAAAGATATTTGAATAATAATTAACTTAAGATAAATCAAATGCTAATAAGAAAGTGCTAAAATTAAAACAACTTAAAATTAGTTATAGGCTTTTATCTAAAGTAATTATATGCCTGTAATCATATAAAAACTCTTTTATAAAGCAATAACTTATTAACTATAATTCAATGTTTATTATAAAAAAAACAAGTTTATAAGATCGTGTCACGTGGTTCTTAATTATTTTTTAAATGACATTATTTTTTTATAAAAATTATACTATTATACTCGTATTATTTTTCTTTATAATTTTGTTGTAATATTGACTATGCTTTTTTTTCATATCTTCGTATTTATATCAAGGTATGCGTGTTTAAAAATAAAAAACTGTTTAAAATAAAAACCAAACCGTATATGTGATAAAAAACCAATCGAATTCTGAATTTAGTTTTTCAGTTTGATAAATGGTTTCAATTTTATTTAAATTCGGTTTTTTCGATTAATCAATTAAACCGAATTTAAATATAAATTAGTAATTAACATGTTACGTGATGACGTCAAAACATATAGTAGCTCTAATTTATAATGTAGTATGAAAACTTGTTATATTTGACTTATTTTTTCCCAAAAGAATTTGATTTGAAACATCAATCCACCGAATATGCACATAAAATATACACGAAAAAAATGACATGACTTATTTGTAAGAACACCGTTCAAAAAATAAACAAATACTTTTATTATTCAATTACTCGAATTACAATTCAGAAAAATACAGAATTTAAAATAAAGTAATACAAGAAATATAAAAATGCTAAAATTGAAATTACAAGAAGAAGTAGAAAACAAGATGAAACGAATTGAAATGAGTTCGGTAGCTGAGGATTTCTGTTCAATAGAGGTCCCTTAATTAAAACAGATTTCGGGCCACCCAGGTGAACCCGACTGTTTCCCAAGGTACAACAGCCGAAGCAGTGTGTACTGCCGGAGTTAACCGAAAACCCGAAACTTCATCTGAAACAAGAGTGTTAACACGAGGAATCGATTGTTGTAAGTTGTTGAAAACTCAACAAAGTATATGATTGTGTTTGGAACCTTTGAAGCTTATGTGTGTGTAGCTCAAGTGGTGTAGAAATCTCAAAAACTAGCAACTTCAACAAGAGGCCAAATGCCTCTATTTATATTTGTAGTCTTATTATTTCAAAGGTTGCCATTATAACCACTAACTAGCATATTCATGGCCAATTGCCCACTAACAAACACCATATTCATGACAAATGAATTGGTATATGAAAGGTTTCTATTTCTTTTTCCTTTTCCTTTTCACACAAAATTCCAACAATCCCCCACATGAAAAGAAATCGATCCTTACACTCAAGCGTCGCGATAAAATTTCAGCGGTTGAGTATTGAAGGAGAAGTAGGTGTTCCCTTTGAACCCTCCTTTGTGATATGCACTTTTGTAATCCCCGAATCTTTTATGAATTGTAATCGTGTTCGAATTATAATAAAAATGAAACTTCGAGTATTCATTTGAAACATTGGTGTCCATTTATTTCAAAGACATATTTAAGATAATTCCCTTTCAAATATATATATATATAGAAAAAAATACTAATAAACTTGTAATGATAAATGCTTTTAAAACTAGAATAAGTATACATCAAATAGATTATTATAAAGTTATTTTATAAACAATGAAGCTAAATATGTTATTGAAAAATAATAATTCAATTTAGATTAATAATAATAAAAAAAAACAATAAGTAATTAAGTACTCATAAAATCTTTATATAAATAATACAAAGAATATTAGGTTTACAATTTATATGTTAAAAATAGTTTTTTTAAAAAAAAAAAAAACTTTAATATATAGAAAGGAGTTAAAGGGGCTGAAATTTAAATTTTATACAAATTCTTTGTGAGTGTAAAGGAGTTAAAAGAAGAAAATTAAAGAAATCTGAAAGTGGAGGGGGAGAAAATGCAAATAACCCAAACATCCCCCTTCTCCTTCGCCCATCAGCCATCTCCAACCCGACCTGGCCCTATTGCGCGACCCGGAACCCATCTACAACACATCCACGCGTTTAGAACCAAAATAGGAATAGATTTATGAAGGATTTTCATATGAGATTCGTATCAAACCATTAAACTAACAAAATCAAATCAAAAACAAGAAGATTCCATCTCCATAATCGCGAAACCTCAACCAAAAGTAGAATTTGAATCTTCTGTGTATAAAAACCCAATACATGCATCCCATTTCCTTCGCTCAACCCATACGAATCATTCTGCATCATTTACAAATAATCAGAAGCTCTAGGAAGCTAGAACCGATCCAAGAACACGACCGAAACCATCTCCCAATCGAACTCCAACCAAACGACATCGAATCAGGTAATCTTATACATCAGTCGATTCGTAATCAAGATAGGAACAAAAGCCCTAACCTGTTCTGGTCTAACAAACGCTTCATTCGATCGATTGGGAACTAATCCAATCTAGGGTTCAGACACTTTGAGGATTACTTTCTGAATCTCTATAACAACCTTATGGTTTGGATATGGTCAGTGAATCCCACCCAGCTCACTGGTAATGCTCGGTGAGTGTGAGTCAAACCTGGGCTCGAAACCCGGGAGAGGCGCCTAGGTCCGGTTTTTCTTATTTTAGCCTTCTTCCATCCATTTTTTTTATACAGAAAATTGTTAAGATCATTTCTATTAATTAAATTAGTTATTTATACTTATGTTAAACTCAAATAATTAAACTAAAAACTCTAATTACTCTTTTATTATTCTTTTAAAAATAATAGTAAAATCATTTTTATAAAATAAATATATGTGTATGTTTATTAACTCCATAATAATTAACCTTTCATCATAATTAATGATTTATAAAAATACATATATGAGTGTAGCTTTTATTCTTTTATTATTTTTAATAATAAAATGATTTACAAAATGGATATATGTGTAGCTTTATTCTTTTTAAATAAAATGATTTATTAAATACATATATTTGTACATTTTATTATTCTTAAAATAATAAAATGATTTCGAATGAGTTTTTTTTAATTATAAATCACTTTTGTTCAAACAAATTTTATAACTTTAAATGATTATTTTATAAAACTACGAATTTATTTTCAAAAAAAACTATTAAACAAAGTAAAACATTATTTCAAATAAAAAGGCTTTTGTTTTAAAGTAAACATAAATCTTTTATATTAAACATAAAATTTCTTTAACACAAATATTAATTTAAGATATATTCTTTCTTAAAACATTAAACAATAAATCAAATACAAAAGGATGGAAATTAGGTTATTCAAATTAATTAGGATATTTATCTATTTGATTATTTAAAATCAAATAAATATATAATTATTCAAGATCAATTTGAATATTTATTTATTTGATTATTCAAAAATCAAATAAATAAATAAGTATTCAAAAATCAATTAGAATACTTATTTATAAAGAAATGATGTTTTTTAATTTATTTACAAACTGAAGTAGTAAAATTTATAGAAAAAATTGTTCCGTTATGTTTAACGTTATTTTTAAATTGTGTCGTTTAACGTTAATAATTACAAAAATAATATTTTATATTATTGATTTATAAAAGTTAGTTTTAATCTAATGCAAACTAAAGTTTTTAACATTAATTATTTCAAATATATCAATTGTTACACATTAAAATGTCATATATCAGTTGTATAGTAACTATGTTTTTAATTATTTTTTATTACTTAAAACATTTATTAACATATAAATTCATCATTTTATATTAAAATATTGTTTTATAATAACTATATTTTTATTATTAAGTATTTAATATTATACTAGTCTAGTACCCGCACGTTGCAGCGGAAAACACAACACTTAAATTTGACAATTTTAGAGGTTTGCATGGTTCATTCTTGAGTTAGAACAATAACAAAAGCAATTTTTTTAACTTGTTAGTTAACTAAAACTGACTTTAACTACTAACATAAAAGGCTAAATGAACCAAAAATGTCAAGAAGTGATTCATTTGTTTTGAAGATTTTTTTTTTATAATCACTCTATCTCACTTAAATTCTTAAAAATCTAACAATGTGGGACAAAGTGAAAACACAAACAAACATTTAGATTAAATTAAAAAGTTGTACCATATGCTATAAGAGTTGTAAAACTCTTAATTTTAAGAGATTTAAGGAAATTACTATTTTGTCCTTCTAATATGTATTATATAGTAGTATAGATATAGATATCAAATTCGTATAATGTACGTGTTAATAGCACAGTATATATAACTTAGTTCTGGCAATTTAATTTTCAAAATTAAATCCCCGTTGCATCTCAGTCTCCAAACTCCAACCCTAAAGTTTTCAACATTCCAGATTCTCCCTAATCACCGGTCTGCCGATCCTCCGCCATCGTCTTCGCCTCCATCTTCCCCTTCGCTCCGCCGCTCGTCTCCCCTCTCACTATTGCTCTGTCGCTCGTCTTCTTCCTCATTCCGCTCCGCCGCCCCTTTTTCGGGTATGTTTTAATGGCTAATATAAATTTATATTTATGCTGATTGGAACAAGGCAGACACTCATCTTTGATTAGGGAGTTTATTTTTGTAGAGATTAGAGTAAGATGGTTCATGGGTGTAAGATGGTTTAGGGTATATTTAGAAAACAAGAAATAACAAGCTATTCAATGATAACCCACAATCATCAGGAAAGAACAAAAAGCTAACTGCTGTAAGTTTTTATTCAATAATAAAATCAATGACATCTTTACATGTGACATAGAGAAAAGAACACAGATTTAGTATTTTAGTATGAAGCAATTGGTATATATATTTTTTTAATTTTGAACTTTATGTATTATCTAGCAACTTGCTGGCAAATCTTTGAAATAAAATTATGCACACTATTAAAAAATGTTTATATTAGGCCCTGTTTGGATTGATTATTTGATTTCAAAAGTACTTTTCGTCAAAAATGCTTATTAACTTGTAATTTTTTAAAATAAAGTTTTTAAAAATGTGTTTGGATTAGTTTTTTGAAAATTAATTTTCAAAATGACCAAAAAGGACATTTTTTATTTACACTATTTTAATGTTATTGGGTAAAGGGTAATGAGTGGGGTATATTTGTAATTTTATGTAAATAAGTCATAAGTCATTTTGAAAAGCTAGAACTTTTAGCTTTTGAAAAAAACTTATTACTCTTTTACAAAAAGTCATTTTAAAAAGCCATTTTAGGTTTGACAAACAACCTATTGACTTATTGGCTTTTATAAAAAAGACAATAAGTTGTTTTTAGCCTTTTAGGTGAAATCCCAAACAGGGCCTTAATATATAATGTAATATTATTTTAAAAAATTAAGGTAATAATAGCAATTTCCACCCTTAATAAAGTAATTATTAGATGATTCAATTTCCCCTATGGATATAATCAAAAGGAATTAAAAGAAACTTAAGAGTCGAAGCAGAATATGTATCGATCAAAAGAATTATTCTACGAATGCAAATTTCTTAGGTCGTAGTCTTTGATTTTGAAATACATATTAATCAAGGGTAGATCGTAAGCTAAGGTTGATGATCAACGGTATATATTATTTGTTTAAATACATGTAAAGATATTTTTGACTTGTGTTCAATTATATATCTTGTTCTTCTGCAGGTAGGCCGACATGTTCATTTCTAGACGAAAACATGAACCAGCACACTATATGCTCAAGATCGAGTGCTTTTCCCTTCTTTACGAAGCTGAAATGTCCAAGATTGAATCTGATGTTTTTGAAGTCAGTGGTCATAAATGGTCTCCTTTCTGTTTTAAACTCTAATTTTCTTCACTTAAATGATGCTTATATATGTGATTCTTTAACGTCGTTAATTTTCCTTATTAAAACATTGATCAGAAGACTAGATATACATCCAAACAACGACGGCCACATTTCTTAATATGTGGTGGCATGTGACAGTGAGAGTTACTCAAAGGGGTGCGAGGTCTGTGTGGATGTCTGTTTTTTGTTTATGATCATACACAGAACAACTATGTAACCTTTCAAGTTAAATGCTTTTTTTTTAAATTTATTTGATGGTTTGCGTGCGTGGGGAGAACCATCAATTTTGACCCAAAGCAAGGGAAATGAGTTTGTTTTGGTGAATATGTATTGTATTTTGGGTTGAAATTGGTTGCATCATAACATAAAAAGGAATGAAATGGGTAACTTATTAAGATAATTGTAACATCACTGTACTTCCGGTCGTCCGTACATCCGTACGATTGTACTGTTATGACCTGAGATTTTGTAATTATTAATATTGATACATTATTTGATGATTATCACTGTTACTGGTATACATGTTTAGAACATATTATTATACGCGTAAACTATGGGAAGTTTAGTTGTAACTCAACTAAACAGGACCAGAGAGTTTATCGCAGTCACATTTCATATGATATGGGTTACTGGTTTGGAAATGGAAATGGGATTTAAGTTGGTTATGTTTTGGTTACTAAACACAGTCAAGGACACATGGTCATGGTTTACCGAAATAACGGTGGGACGGTGTAGGGGAGGTTGCGATCTACCTCTGCATATGCCCTATACATATGCATATTTCGGTCTATCATGGATGTGTCAGTGATTTTGTTTAGTGGGTTTTGGATTGGGGTGATAACATTAAAGATAATTAAATAATAGAAGTTGTAATAAAAATAATTACGCGATGGTGAGGTTACGGACATAAATTAAAGGCGAATATTGATTCAGAAAATACTAACTTAATAACGTATTCGCGTGGGTGACGATTCACACGAATATAATTATTAAGAGTAACATTCTGAACCGATATTCCATATATTGTAAATCAAATCGAAATACGATACAAGCGTCGGATTCGCAAAGATGACGATCTTTATGAATACGTACGCGAGTAACGCGTTTCGACAAGATAATAAATAATATCAAACGATATTAAATTAATAAATGAAATTTTAAAAATATTTATTAGGAATCACGACCTAAAACAAAATCGAATAAATTATTTTATTCGAATAAATAAAGTATCGTAAATAAAACGAAATCGTTTTACGAAATAAATTATTTAAATCATTTTATCTAACGGAACCCAATTATTTCTAACGAAACCCAATTATTTAATTTTATTATGTTTTAATATGTTTTACGTTATAACCGAGCAATTATCATGTTTTATCGCAACGTAAACGAGACCGAGCACGCAGGGAGATCTCGGGCTATAAAAGCCCACCCTTCTTTCTTCTTCCCCATTTGCAAGATTTCTCTCTCTCGCTACACCCACATTTCTCTCTACCTTCTCTCTACATTTCCTCACTCGATCCTCACCCGATTCGCGAGATCTTGGCGCCTACGTGTTCGTGAGACCAAGGAGAACAAGGAGATACAAAGAAATCTTACTTTTGACCGACAAGTTGAGGTAGATCTAATGTTTATTTTCGGTTTTTGCATGGTTGCAAAAATCGCTAGGCGCTCCTAGGTCGGAACATGTCCTTGGAGCGAGTAATCGGAGAGTACTCGGCCCTAGGCGGGAGTACTCGGGTAATACTCAGGAAGTAGTCGGACTCGGAACAACACCTTGGAGCGAGTACTCGGAGAGTACTCGGCCTTGTAAAACGACTTTTACAACAGTGGGTTTTTGTGATAAACTATAAACTCCATAAATCTAGTGATGTTATAATCGGTTTACACATTAAATCATACTAAACAAAGTTAGAATGAGCATAGAAGAGACCATGGACGACCCAAGGACACGAGAAGCTCGAAGATGAGGACGATTGGGTGGCTGGTTCGTGCCACAGCAGGTGGCCGAACCCTGCAATTACAGCCGAACCTTCTTGGCGGGGCAGAAGGGTGGCCAAACCCTTACAGGGTGGCCGAACCTTATGGGTGGCGAACCCTTGGATCACGAACCCTCCCCTGCCCAACGAACCCATGGGATGAGCGAACCCTTGCCCCGAACCCAATGGAGACGAACCTGTATGGATTCTAGGCTACGAACCTTATTCAGCCGAACCCATTAGGAGCGACTCTGCTGGCCACGAACCTATTTCCTCCTTGGAGCAGAACTGTTGGATCGGTTTGTTTAATTCAAACAACACACAAACAGGATCTTCTCACAATCAATCTAATAGACGCGGAATATCTATTAGAAGGATCTTACAAACACTTAACAGATGAACAAATAATCTTTGAATAAGCAGTAAGAACACAAAAGTAAATTCAAGCTCAAAGATATATTTCTCTCAAAGTATTACAAGTGTAAAAGAACAAGCACACGCACACCTAGTCGGTTTACAATGAGAGGTTATATAGCCAAGGCTACAACTGTATACACGTAGGAATACAAGTTGGGTATACTAGACAAGTACATAAGTAAAGCTTATTCTAGTATAAGGAGTGTCTTAACAGGCTAAGACACTCAATTACAATTATTACAAATATAGACATTGACTTAACCAAAGACTAGCTGGATACACAAAGCATTTAATGTTGATGATCTTCAAGGCTTCAGATAATCTTTTGCATTTAATGCTGAGGAAGAAAAGTAAGATGTTGTCTGTCCTTCGGTATGTTCTTTTTGTATTTCATCATACCAGCATGTCTTGTGTCAGTCCCTTTTGTACTAAGAAAGTAATCAGCTACAGTCTTTGTCAGAGGATAAACCTCAGAAGTCTTTGTCTTTGTCCTTGGTGCAAAGAAGAGTCATCGGAAGCTGGGAAGGTTCTTCGGAAGCTTGTAGTCTTCTGAAGCTTTAATCCTTTGAGTTCTTCTTCCGAAGCAATTGTCTTGTAAAACCTTCAGAAGGAATAAGTTATCCTTCGGAAGCAATGCTGCTTCCGAAGAATCACTTCTTCCTTCCGAAGGCTTTAGTCAATGTAGCTCCTGTACTTAGACAAAATAAGAAGTTTGGTAAGCATCAGCCTTTATTAGTCTTTACAGTCTCCCCCTAGGCTGATGCTACCAAAACTTCCTATGAGACCCACTTTACAACCTTTTCTCCCCTCAGGACCTGAGCCCTTGCCTTTACCCATCTGAGTGCTTGCCTCCCTTCTTGTCCATTGTCTGGATTTTCAAGAGGGAGGTTTTCCAAATCAAAGACAAAGGGTGCAGCCAGCACAATCAGTTGTGCCAATTCCACTACCTTTATTCCTCCATTGAGCAGAGTGAGAGTAAACTCTTTGTGAAGTCTACTGTAGCTCCACTTTACAACAGGGACGTAGGTATGATGATGCTATAGATCATGTAGATCTTTTGGATGATCTTTGGGCATTGAAGCTCCTGGTTTGGCCTTTGGTCCTGGGGGAGGTGAGTCTGGCTCAGAGTCAGAGGAGATGGCAGATTTTCTCTTTTTCCTTCTGGCTATGCTCTTTTTTCTTGTGAATCTTGGTCTGACTTGAGCAGTAGCTTGACTCCTCTGATCTCTGGCTTGTTGTTCTTCCACATTAGATCCTACTGATGCACCTGTTGTTGCAGTAGGCTGTGGACCAACATCCTCAGTCATTGAGGGTTCTGTTCTCCTCTCATCAGCCTGTGTTTGTCTCTCAGGATCAGGGATTAGAGATGGTTGTTTCCTTGCAGTCTTGTTTCCCTTATTGATCTTGATCACTGAAGAGATTGGAATGTTGTCCATAGAGGGACTTTATGGAGGAGATGTTTGTTCTTCTTTAGGATTTAGGGGGAACATGTTGGGGAACATTGTCTTTGTTACTTCCCCACACATGACTTCTTCTCCCTCTCTGATACCTGCACCAGAGAGGGGAAAATCTATTCTTACTCCTCCCCCTAAACCTAAGCCTCTCATTAGGCTTGCCTTTTGAGCCCTAATCTGCTCAATTGGAAGTAACTCACCTCTAGCAATCTTAGCCTTGATGTCTCTGATATGCATATCCATGGTTGAGTTCTTCATTGGGCCTAGCTGCCGAGCATGGAAGCCATATTCCAAGAGAAAGGCCTTGGACTTGTCTCTGTAGGCCTTTTCCTTTTGCTTCTTTGTAAGGACAATCTGGGCCTTGGATGCAGCAGCAGCCTGTTCTTGCTGCTGTACCATGTCCAGCTCGGCAGCCATTCTAGGTACCGACCAGCTAAGTACTTCATCAATATCATACCCCTTTTCCTGAAGAAGGGCACGCAATCTGATGAGTTCATCATCCATTGAAGTGTCTGGTCGGCCCTTCATTTTCTTTGGAATCCTCTCCTCTTGTTCAGCTTCCTCCTCTGGGGTTAATTTATTTTTTTCCTTTATCATCAGCAGTTACTTTTACCCCAGAGGCAATGTCTCCTGTTGCCTCACCAACTGGTTCATTGGCACTTAGCTCTTCTGAGGAGGAATCATCAAGAATGACTGGGCCTTCGGAAGCAGCTGCAGCTTCGAAGTTAACCTTAGTATTCACTGCCCCCTCCGGTTGACCAACCATCTTGGTTGATTCCTTATTAGTTTCCCCATAGAGCTTAGGAGAAGAGGAGAGGTCTTCAGTAGCCTTTGTCTCAGTAGGAAGGGACACATGTTCCATGGAGATTGTAGATTGTTCTTGAATAGTTTCTTCCATGGCAACCTGGGCTGCAGTCTCAGAAGGAGACTTATTCCCAGCAGGAGACAGTTGAGTCTCAGTTGGAGACTTAGTCCTAGAAGGGGACAGGTGAGTCCCAACAGGGGACTGAGGCTCCAAAGAGACATTTGTTGTGTTGGGCTCTTGCTCTGTCTCTTTGGCAGCCTCTGTTGCTTTAGAAGAAGAGGAAGAGGAAGTGGAGGAAACATGAAAGTAAGTACCCAAGAAGTCATGCCATTCAGTAGTCAAAGTGACTATGGATGTGTTGACATCCTGAGCGGCTTCCTCTTCTCTTGCTTGTGATCCTGACCCTGCAGAAGTTGTATTCTCCCCCTTTTTGGTAGCATCAGGGGAGATGAAAGTAGTTGTAGCAGGATCAGGATGAAAGGGTTGAAACAGAACTGGGGGACGCCTCCTGAGGTCCAGAATGGTAGCATCTTTAGTCTGGACCTCAAGCCGCAGGGTAGTCACCTCAGCTTCCAGATGAGCTACCCTGGCTTGGAGGGATATGATGGTAGCCGTCAATTCCTGTATTTTGGTGCCCTCATCTACCTGAGTAGAATCATGGGGCGATGGAGTCCTGAGCCTAGCTCCTACACCTCCACCACCAGATGTGGTTTCTTGGCACCTTGGATTCCCTTCATTGAGAAGGGCCTCAAAGAAGTTCTCCCCAATGTTGGTTGCCGCAGATGAGGTCCTATTGCCTGTACCACTGTCCTGAAGAACTTGAGAAGGTTCATTAGTAGTGGCAGCCTCATCTGCATTGATCCCTTCTTCACTCCTGGGATCAACCTCTGATATGGTAGGCTCTGGGTCAGGGAACCTAGCTCGTAACTGTGTCACCACTCTCATAAGTGTCTGGGAAGTGGGAGAGAGTGGTTCCTCCACAGTTATAGCAGATGTCCCTTGAGCCTGGGAAGTAGTATGGGTGGGGGGCATTTCTGGATGATAAGAACTTGGAGACCTGGGAGACAGTCTCTGATCTAATGGAGTTGCTTCATTAGAAGCAGACTCAATGATGGGAGAATCCCTTTGGATATTCTCAGGTATGTATGGTGACATCCTCTGAGGGCTATCAGGCAGGTTAGGGGCAGCCACAGATTCCAGAGGAAGAACCTGTGGAGTAACTATAGGTGTGGCCTTCACCTTAGGTGGAACTGTGCCCATATTAGTTATTTTCACCTTTTTCTTGCTGGGTTTTGAGAAAGGGGCCTGAACAGCTGTAGAGAGCTGTACAGGGGTTCGTTTGCGTTTGTATGTGATTTTTATGGGATGACCAACAAAAGTGGAAGGTGTGGGTTCAGCATCTGTGGGGTTAACAGAGTTGTCACCTTCAGGAGTATGTGACTCCATAGATGAAAGAAGGGGAGTGAATTTCCCAGAGAACTGGGCACCCTTCTTCTTTAGTTGCACAAAAACCTTGGAAGAAACCAAGGGTATTTTATATGTATTCCCAGTTAGAGAGAGGGAAGTGCCCAACTCCTGATTAAAAATCTGTTGTAAAAACCTGGGATACATACAAAATTTCTTTGGTGACGAAATATTGTCAACCAAATTATTGAAAATAAAAGCAGAAAAGTTAAACAGTTGGTTGGAGACCAAGCCAAGAATAGCCGAGGCTAAGTCAGATGGAACTTGATCCCAACCTCCTGTCTTATTGGAAAGACAATGTAAGAACAAATGTATGAGGTACTTGTAATTATAGGACACTCTACCCTTCAAATAGGTTGTTGAAGGGAGAGGACCTTCATACCCCATCGACTTAAAAGTCGATGCTACCTCATCCTTTGTGAATGAAACCTTTCCATCGGCATCATTGAGTTTGAGATGCCGACAGATGGTTTCCACAGTGACAGAAATAGGATGAGCATCAATGGTGGCATTAAGAATCCGACCATTGGACGAAGAAGAAACAGAACAGGATGCCCAAAATTGTTGGTGATAAGACTCATACACCAAGGGCTGAACAGTGAGTGCAAATGAATACCTGCTCTTCTGAAGAAACAAGATGATCGGAGCAAAGTCAGCATCATTGTCTGATGACAACTCCGCTAGAATGTTGTGAGTAGGTCTGAATGCAAGGAGATCCATTTCAATCGGTGGTTTTTAGGTTACGATTTGAGAGAAAGAAGAAAAGCAATTTTGAAGTGAAACGGTGAGAGAAGATGAATAAGCGGGAGACCTTTTTATACCTTTGAATTTCAGCATTTAATATATAGACACATTAAATTTGAGATCCGGATGTCAGAAAAAGGTCTTCCGATGACAGCTGGTTTCACAATAAATGTTTGAATATTTGCTAAGGGCTGAGTTGCTTCCGAAGATGTGACTTTTGGAAGAAGTTTAAGAGACCAAAAAGTTTTCAGAAGAGTTTTGCTTCCGAAGTATAAAGTTTATACTGTCGGAAGCACTGCTTCTGAAGTATCAGAAGCAATGGTTAGGAAGTATAAAATTAATACATCGGAAGCACTGCTTCTGAAGTATCAGATAAGTGCATCAGAAGATAATTTAACTTCTGAAGTATGAGAACTTCCGACAGAGGAAGAAATAATGCTTCCGAAGACTTAACCTATCTTCTGCTGAGTAGTTACTCATCAGAAGATAAGTTAAGTTTATCTTCCGAAAAATTATTTATTCCTTATCATTTCATTTACTCAAAGTTAATCATTTCAATGGATGTTATTAAGTACATGAATCTTCCTTCATCAAATGCTTTGGTGAAGAGATCAGCCAGATTGTTTTCTGTATCAACTTTGACTAGATGAATTAACCTTTTCTCAGCACAATCTCTGATGAAGTGATATCTTATGTCAATGTGCTTTGTCTTGGAATGTTTGACAGGATTGTTGGTGATGGAGATTGCACTTGAGTTGTCTATCTGAATAGGAGTGTTGAACAGATCTATTCCATAATCTTTCATCTGATTTTGAATCCAGATAACTTGTGCACAGCAGCTAGATGCAGCTATATATTCTGCCTCTGCAGTAGAGGTAGATACACATGACTGTTTCTTGCATTGCCAAGACACAATCCTGGGTCCAAGGAATTGACATCCTCCAGATGTTGATTTCTTGCTGATGTTGCACCCTCCATAATCACTGTCAGTGTAAGCTACGAACTGGAATTCTTCATTTCTAGGATAGCATAATCCTAGGTTTGGTGCTCCTTTGAGATATCTAAAAATTCTTTTCACAGCCAGCATATGTGAAACTTTGGGAGTGGCCTGAAATCTTGCACAGACACAAGTTGCAAACATAATATCTGGCCTGCTTGCTGTGAGATACATCAAAGAGCCTATCATTGCCCAGTACTGGTGTTGATCAACATCCTCCCCATCAAGATCAAGGCTAAGAGATGTTGTCATGGACATAGGAGTTCCCAGAGCTTTGCAATCAGACATCTTGAATCTTTCAAGAATGTCCTTGACATATTTTGATTAATAAAAATCCCTGTAGGAGTTTGTTTCACTTGTAGTCCAAGAAAGAAGGTGAGTTCTCCCATTGAACTCATTTCAAACTTGGATTTCATCAGTAATTCAAAGTCCTTGCAGAGAGATTCATTATTTGAACCAAAAATGATATCATCAACATAGATTTGGACTAGCATGATATGTTGATTGGACTTCTTGAAAAAGAGAGTTTTATCAATTGTTCCTCTCTTGAAATTGTTAGACAACAGAAAGGAAGACAAAGTTTCATACCATTTTCTAGGAGCTTGATGCAGCCCATAGAGAGCTTTATCAAGCTTACAGACATGATCAGGAAACTTTGGATCTTCAAAACCTGGAGGCTGACACACATAAACCTCCTCATCAATCTTTCCATAGAGAAAGGCACTTTTGACATCCATTTGAAACACTTTGAAGTTCTTGGCAGCTGCAAATGCTAAAAAGATTATGATGGCTTCAATTCTTGCTACTGGAGCAAAGACTTCATCATAGTCTATGCCCTCCTCCTGAGTATATCCCTCAACAACCAGTCTTGCTTTGTTTTTGATAACAACCCCATTGTCATCTTTCTTGTTTCTAAACACCCATTTGGTTCCAATTGCATACTTACCTTTAGGTAAACGACATGTCTTCCATACTCCTTGTCTTTCAAATTGAAGAAGCTCCTCCTGCATGGCTTCTACCCAACTTGTGACAATCCAACTTTTCGGATTAACTCTGTTAACTGAAAATGATTTGATCACAGGCTCAAGGAAAACAAGGAAGGCCATTAAGAGCCAATGTAGGCCCAATAAGGCTATAGTAGGCCCAATGAGGTTTAGATAGTCCAATAAGCCCAAGGGTGGCCCAGTAAGCTCAAGATAGGCCCAGTGAACTTGATGGAGGCTCAATTGGATTAATTTAACCCAAAAATGTTTTAATTGGCTTAATTAGTGAAAATCCGGCAATTCGCAGTTAGCTTGGTTAATCAGAAATTAACCGAAATGATGGGAAATCATTTAAAATCAAAATAGAAGGATGGACATTGTTCAGAATCAGTATTTGAATGATAAAACTTCAAGGATTAGGATTACAATTCAATAAAATACTCAATTTTGACTTTGAGAGTCAAAATTAGGCCATATGAGTGAATAAATTCGAAATTCTTATTAAATCAGTATAATTGATCGAAATTATCACTCATAACTGTCATGTTAATGATGAATATCAATGATCATCGGTTACTAGATCCATAAATGATCGAATTTAATCGTAGGCAAGCTCAAAAGTTCGTAACCGTCACATGGTTGCATCAAAACCGTGAAATTCGACTTCAATTCTCACAATTGCACATTCCTACATCACAGTCGGCACATTCAGAGTCATTATCATATATCAATTCGATCAGTGAAGCTTCAGTTCGAAGGATTGGATCGCGAGTGGGCCGAATCTAGGGCTTGGAGTGAGCTACATCGATTGGAGATCAAATCAAGTAAGAAATCATTCATACATCTTCTAAAACAACCGACTAAGATAATCCCTATGTAAATCCAGGGTTTCAATATCGAATTGTTCACGAACGATAATTAGGGTTCATCTAAGAATCGGTTTTGGGGGTTTGTAATCAAATGAGCTTTAAAATCGAATTAATTATCATCTTTAGTTTCAGAAGGATTCGCATAAGCTAAACCATGTATCAATTATATTTTGTTATAACGAATTTTAGGAGTTCGATTCTAGGGTTCATGTGTGGATAACGAATTGGGGGTTTCGGTTTAAATAGAAGTTAGGTTCAAATTAAACTACACAGATGAATTCGGTTTAGTCTAGGGATGAAAAACCCTTTGATTTTGAGTACTAACATGTTTGAATTCGATTCAATTGAACCTAAGAGTTAGTTATTCGAATTCGGTTTTATTGAGATTAAACTAGAGTGATTAATTGAGCCTTGGGATAAATTGGAAGCTTAGTTATGCTCGGTTGGGTTTTCAGAAATATAGTCCCATGAATTCGGTGTTAATCAAGTTCGAATTTAGGTTCGATTTGAGTTCTTTGCTTCGGCTAGGAATAACAAAGGGGAACCGGCCCATGTAGGTTTAAAACGATTTAATTTCGAATGATAGATGCGATACCCTAGCGGGCGAGATGGTTAGATGCGTGTGTGTTGGAGTTGGGGGTCGCGGGTTCGAGTCCGGGCCCAACCATTTTTGGGTTTTAATACTAATTTAGTATTTTGACCATATTTTATTCGTTCTAACTCCGATTCGATCCGTTCAAGTTGCGTTGGAACCGTAACGAGAATACGAACGTATTAGAATAATAAAATTCATATTTTAACCTGAAAAACGAAATCGCGTATAATTACGATTATTTAAATAAAATCAAATATGATTTTATTTAAACGATTTCAAAGGCACGCGTACATACGTATGCACATTCTTAACACTCTAACATATGTGTGTTGACACGTATGTGATTCAAGCACAAAACGACTATTCGAATAACACAGTGTTATTGTTTAAACACAGATCCTTCGTAAGAGGATTATCTACACGATTTCGCGCGTATTGATCATTCTGCAATACTCAAAGGTGCGTACACGGCCCCTTTCTTATTTTAAACTGTTTTGGGGGAGAAAACATGTGCAACAAACTATTTTTAGATACATATCACTTGCATGAGTTAGCTGTTTACATTATGTGACAACATAGCAACTTGAAAGTCCTTACACACCTCGAACCGTTTAGTTTGCTGTAACGCAAAGCGTGGTAGTTGGAAATAGATCTATTAGGTTTGACAAACCTCACCTGGTAGATGGGATCTACGCAGGTGTTTGACTGACCAAACACATTTTACTATTGTTGTGCTAGACAATAGTGGCAAGGCAAAAACATGCTATAGCATGGCAATTCGTCAGCTTCGGTGTCGAACACTTATGTAAATAGTTTATATGACTAGCTATCATGACTGTGCATGTGTGATTATGTTATCTACAACCTGATATTCAAACTGTTGTTTTAAACATTGTGAATGCTTAAAACCTGTGTTATGCACCAACCTTTGTGTTGACTTGATTTACATGTTTTCTCAGGACGCTAAGGCGCGCATTAAAGCTGGCATGGACTAGGAGATAGAGTCGCATGCATTTTAAACATTTTGGATATTTGAATTTGAACATTTGAGGATTTTGTTTTGTAATTTACATATTACAACTGTTATTGGTTTTTAAACGCTTCCGCAACTTTTGAAAACTCTGATGTTATGTTTTAAAGACCAAAGTATGTTTTGAAGTTCATATAGAGGTCTTCGCTATGTCTAATGATCTGAGATCCTGGTTTGTCACGTTCCCAAACGGTATGATTCCGTTAGTTGGAAATTGGGGGTGTGACAGATCCTGGTTTGTCACGTTCCCAAACGGTATGATTCCGTTAGTTGGAAATTGGGGGTGTGACAGATTGGTATCAGAGCCATTGGTTATAGCGAACTAGGTTTGCATTTGTAGGCTTAGACTATGACTGTTAGACATTAGACACATATGTTTACACACATTGCTTAGAAATTACATATGACATTATGTAATTGACTTGTTTACGCATTCCATGGCACTGCGCTTACATATGGTATTATGTAACAGGCATGGCATCATCTTCAGTACCTTACATATACATTGATGATTCTGAGGACGAGGAACCGATAGTTCCAGCACCACCAACATCACCACCACCACCTATTCCATCTCCTCCATCATATGAGAGGGATGACTCAGATCCGGAGGAAGATCCGGAGGAGGATCCGGAGGAGGACCCAGACGAGGATCCCGAGGAGGATCCAGATGAGGACCCGGATGAGGATCCGGAGGAGGAGCCAGTGGAGGGCACTCAGCAGATCCCTGCTGAGGGACCTTCTGCACATTCACCACCAGTACTAGATGCTCCTGAGCCAAAGAGGCAAAGGACGGACGCTGAGGAGATCGCCAAACTGCGCGAGGATTTGTACGAGGCAGAAGATAGGATCGCACAACACTCTCAGGAACAATGGGATGCTAATGAGAGGCAAGAGGAACTTGCCCATCTGGTTCATGATATGCGGAATGAGATGATTAACTTGATTGATCGTCTCGAAGCTTCAGAGAACCGAGCTGAGTTCTTGGAGGGCAGGATAGAAGCCTTAGAGGATTTAGTGGCCTCTGAGAATGAGGAAGAGGATGAAGAGGAAGAAGGGGAGGAACCAGCACCAGTTGTTGATTCCGATCCTGAATCCACCGTTGAGGACAATTGATTTTTCTTTTCTTGTTTGTTTGAACTTATTAGGAACGGGTTGTGTTCCTACATTAGTAGTTTGAAAACTTATGTTTGATTTCAAAAGTATTGTACTCAAAGAAAGTTTCTATCTATGGAAGAATTATTATTTATTTTCAACAGTTGTGTTGATTTATATTACATGTTGTGTTTGTTGTTTTACTTACACATGTCACATTAGATTTTGACTTCGTGCTAACACTTCTTGTAAATAGGAAACTAATGGCTGAGGGAAACGTACATATGACAGTTGCTGAGCTCAACGAGCTAATTAACAACAGAGTCGCTGAGGCAATCGCACAATATGCTCAGACACACAACACAGGGCCACAGGGTCCAGCTGGGGGATTGGTTAACCCACAAGTCTGCACGTTCAAGATGTTCTTGGACTGTAAACCACACAATTTCAAAGGGTCGGAGGGGGCCATTGGACTCCTTCGGTGGATTGAAAAGGCGGAGTCTGTGTTTGAAATGTGCAACTGCCCTGACGAGAGCAAAGTGAAGTTTGCAACGGGAACATTGGAGGGTCCAGCATTAACCTGGTGGAACTCAAATGTTCAGACTCTGGGGTTGGGTGAGGCGAATGCCTTGACATGGAACAACTTCAAAACTTTACTGCAAGAGGAGTACTGTCCTCGCAGTGAAATGCAAAAGTTAGAAGAGGAATATTGGCACCTCAAGATGGGGGGTCAAATATTGAAGAGTACACAACCAGGTCACATGAGTTGGCCAGACTTCTACCACACATGGCTACTCCAGCCAGCAAGTGGATTGAAAGATACATTGGAGGACTAGTGCCTCAGATTCAAGGGTTGGTTACTTCAGCAAATCCCACCACCATCCAACAAGCTGTTCGTTTAGCGCATCAGCTTACTGATCAGGCAGTGTTACAAGGGACTCTGCCTAAAAGAACATCTGCTACCAAGGTGGGAGACCATAAAAGGAAGTGGGAAGGTAACAACTCCAAGGGTAACAACCAACAATCATATCAGCAAAACCGGAAGCAAGACTCAAACAAGTCTTATCATAATTCCAGCAGTGGTCAGCAATCATCATCATCGGGGGGTTATGTTGGTAAACACCCCAAGTGCAACCGGTGTGGGTATCATCATGCAGGTAATCAGTGTGAGAGAGCTAAGTGCCAGAGGTGTGGCAAGATTGGACATGCGGCTAAGGATTGTCGCGGGGAGCTGCAGAACAACCACAACAACCAGAATAATAACCAGAACAACGCACAGAAGGGTTGTTATGAGTGTGGCAAGATGGGACACTTCAAGAAGGATTGCCCACAACTTAAGAAAAGTGGGGAGAATAATAATGCAACAGGCAACGGCAACGGCAATGGTAATGGTAATGGCACCAACAACAACAATAACAATAACAACCACAATAATGGTGCTAGGGGCAGGGCGTTTGTGATAGGAGGACGTCAGGCGCGGGAGGATCCCAACATTGTCACTATGCCTCTATGTTATTTGACACTGGTGCCGATCGGAGTTTTGTATCTAGTTCACTTGCTAAGTTGCTAAATGTTAGTCCCACTGCCTTAGATAGTCCATACACTGTGGAATTAGCTGATGGTAAGTTGATTGTAGTGGAAAGTATTTTTAAGGGATGTATCCTTGATTTGATGGGTCAAACATTAGAAATTGATCTAATGCCTATTGCATTAGGCAGTTTTGATGTGGTTATTGGCATGGACTGGTTGTCCAAAAACCAGGCTGAAATCGTATGCCATGAAAAGATTGTTCGCATACCTCTTCCGCGGGGAGAGACATTATATGTACAACGCGAGAAGAGTAGTACGCCACTGCGTCTCATATCTTGTATGAAAGCACACAAATGTCTGTGGAAAGGTCATACGGCAGTTATAGCCCTTATAACTGAAAAGCCGGTAGCTGAGAAAAAGATTGAAGATATACCAGTAGTCTGTGAATTTCCGGAGGTGTTTCCAGAAGACTTGCCGGGATTACCGCCTATCAGACAGGTGGAATTTCGAATCGACCTTACACCAGATGCAGCACCGATAGCTAGGGCGCCTTATCGACTTGCACCGTCAGAGATGCAAGAGTTATCCACACAATTGCAAGAATTGTTGGATAAGGGTTTCATACGACCTAGTTTTTCACCGTGGGGAGCTCCAGTTTTGTTTGTAAAGAAGAAGGACGGAACTTTCCGTATGTGTATCGATTACCTGGAATTGAACAAGGTTACTATCAAGAACCGGTATCCGTTACCCAGGATTGACGATCTGTTCGATCAATTGCAAGGTTCGAGTTACTACTCGAAAATTGATCTCAGATCTGGTTATCATCAATTAAGGGTTCAGGAGGAGGATATCCCGAAGACAGCATTCAGGACACGCTATGGCCATTATGAGTTCTTGGTCATGCCATTTGGGTTGACAAACGCTCCAGCTGTATTCATGGATCTCATGAATCGTGTTTGTAAACCTTATCTTGATAAGTTTGTCATTGTTTTCATTGATGACATTCTCATCTATTCACAGTCTGAGGAGGAACACGCTGAACATCTTCGATTACTGCTAGAGCTATTGAAACAAGAACAATTGTATGCTAAGTTCTCGAAATGTGATTTCTGGATGCGAGAAGTACAATTTCTGGGTCATATAGTTAATGAAAAGGGCATACATGTTGATCCAGCGAAGATTGAAGCGATTAAGAATTGGGAAGCACCAAAGACCCCTACCGAGGTACGACAATTCCTTGGTTTGGCGGGTTATTATCGACGATTCATTGAGGGTTTCTCAAAGATCGCTCAACCACTTACAGCTCTTACGCACAAAGGAACAAAGTATAACTGGACGGATAAACAGGAAGCTGCATTCCAGTTATTGAAACAAAAACTCTGCAGTGCACCAATTTTGTCCTTACCGGAAGGGACTGAAGACTTTGTGGTGTATTGTGATGCGTCTGCACAAGGTTTGGGATGTGTGTTGATGCAACGTGAAAAAGTGATTGCTTACGCTTCAAGGCAACTACGACCACACGAAAAGAATTACACTACTCATGACTTGGAGTTAGGGGCAGTGGTTTTTGCTTTGAAGATTTGGAGGCATTATTTGTATGGAACTAAGTGTACTATTTACACTGATCATAAGAGTTTGCAACATATCTTTGATCAGAAGGAGCTTAATATGAGGCAACGACGATGGGTTGAGTTGTTGAACGATTATGAGTGTGCGATTAAGTATCACCCGGGAAAAGCTAACGTGGTAGCTAATGCTTTAAGCAGAAAGGATACTTCAACAAGACGGGTTCGTGCACTTATGATGACAATACATACTGACTTACCTGACAAGGTACACAGTGCTCAGATTGAGGCCTTGAAAAAGGAAAACTTAGTACCGGAATCCTTACGAGGAATGGAAGAACAATTGGATGTTAAACCTGATGGAATTCGTTATTTCATTAATCGAATGTGGATACCTTTGTATGGAGGTTTAAGGGAACTCGTGATGGATGAAGCACACAAGTCCAGGTATTCAGTCCATCCGGGATCAGACAAGATGTACCATGACTTGAAGGCACTGTATTGGTGGCCTCACATGAAAGCGGATATTGCTAAGTACGTTAGCAAATGTTTGACTTGTTCGAAAGTCAAAGTTGAATATCAGAAGCCATCTGGTTTACTGCAACAACCAGAGATACCGATGTGGAAGTGGGAACAGATTTCAATGGATTTCATTACTAAGTTACCCCGTACACCAAGTGGTTGTGATACGATATGGGTAATTGTTGATCGATTAACGAAATCTGCACACTTCTTAGCAATCAAAGAAACTGACAAGATGGAGAAATTGACTCGCATTTACATCAAGGAAGTAGTAGCACGGCATGGCGTGCCAATCTCTATCATATCAGATCGGGATGCCCGATTTACTTCCAACTTTTGGAAATCTCTTCATAAGTCATTGGGGACTCGCTTGGATATGAGTACCGCCTATCATCCGCAGACCGACGGTCAAAGTGAACGGACGATTCAAACGCTCGAGGATATGTTACGAGCTTGTGTAATTGACTTTGGTGATAGCTGGGAGAATCATTTACCGTTGGTAGAATTCTCTTACAACAATAGTTATCATACAAGTATTCAAGCAGCACCGTTTGAAGCTTTGTATGGTCGCAAATGTCGTTCACCAGTTTGTTGGGCTGAAATTGGTGACAGTCGGATAACAGGTCCTGAATTGGTACACGAGACGACAGAGAAGATAGCTCAAATCCGGAACCGTATGGTAGCAGCCCGAGATCGACAAAAGAGCTATGCTGACAAACGTCGTAAACCGTTGGAATTCCAAGTAGGAGACCGAGTTCTTCTAAAGGTATCACCTTGGAAAGGTGTGATACGATTCGGCAAGCGAGGGAAGCTTAGTCCACGTTACGTAGGACCTTTTGAGATCCTGAAAAGGATTGGTCCGGTTGCGTATCAACTCAAGTTACCGGATGAACTCAGTGGAGTTCATGATGTCTTTCATGTATCGAACTTAAAGAAATGTCTTTCTGATGAGACATTGATTGTACCGTTGGAAGAAATACAAGTAGATGAACAGTTACGATTCATTGAAGAACCAGCAGAAATCATGGACCGGGAGGTCAAACAGCTTAAGCAAAGCAAGATTCCAATAGTCAAAGTTCGATGGAATTCAAGACGTGGTCCTGAATTCACATGGGAACGGGAAGACCAAATGATGAAGAAATATCCTCATCTATTCAAAACAGCTACTGCCAACACTGAGAGCGCACGTTAAATTTCGGGACGAAATTTCCTTCAACAAGGGGATGACGTGATGCTTCACACATCAAACACTGCAAATCTCAAACTGTAAGCACAAACATTTTATTTATTCAATTGCTTTTGTTACAAACATTTGTGCTACATTACATTCTATATATTTTATGTGCTACATTTCATATGTTACATGTTATGGTAGTACATACATGATTGGGTACACACATTTTGCTATGTGCGGGGTTGCATAGTACAAACGGTTACAGAAACTCACTATGTGTGAGGTTAAGGTTACACAACACAGTATGATCAAACACAAACAGTCATAGTTAGGTGAACTAACTAGTGTACACGCAAACAGTTACATTGAACGATCACATTGAGTTGTGATGTTGCAAGCATTAGACTTTGTGTGTGAGTACACACAAGCACACAGAATGATCAAATCACACTAACACGTATGATTTAAACTTGTAAGTAGTTTCCTAACTACTCCTAACACTTACTAATTTTCGGGACGAAAATTCCTTCAACAAGGGGATGATGTGACAATCCGACTTTTCGGATTAACTCTGTTAACTGAAAATGATTTGATCACAGGCTCAAGGAAAACAAGGAAGGCCATTAAGAGCCAATGTAGGCCCAATAAGGCTATAGTAGGCCCAATGAGGTTTAGATAGTCCAATAAGCCCAAGGGTGGCCCAGTAAGCTCAAGATAGGCCCAGTGAACTTGATGGAGGCTCAATTGGATTAATTTAACCCAAAAATGTTTTAATTGGCTTAATTAGTGAAAATCCGGCAATTCGCAGTTAGCTTGGTTAATCAGAAATTAACCGAAATGATGGGAAATCATTTAAAATCAAAATAGAAGGATGGAGATTGTTCAGAATCAGTATTTGAATGATAAAACTTCAAGGATTAGGATTACAATTCAATAAAAGACTCAATTTTGACTTTGAGAGTCAAAATTAGGCCATATGAGTGAATAAATTCGAAATTCTTATTAAATCAGTATAATTGATCGAAATTATCACTCATAACTGTCATGTTAATGATGAATATCAATGATCATCGGTTACTAGATCCATAAATGATCGAATTTAATCGTAGGCAAGCTCAAAAGTTCGTAACCGTCACATGGTTGCATCAAAACCGTGAAATTCGACTTCAATTCTCACAATTGCACATTCCTACATCACAGTCGGCACATTCAGAGTCATTATCATATATCAATTCGATCAGTGAAGCTTCAGTTCGAAGGATTGGATCGCGAGTGGGCCGAATCTAGGGCTTGGAGTGAGCTACATCGATTGGAGATCAAATCAAGTAAGAAATCATTCATACATCTTCTAAAACAACCGACTAAGATAATCCCTATGTAAATCCAGGGTTTCAATATCGAATTGTTCACGAACGATAATTAGGGTTCATCTAAGAATCGGTTTTGGGGGTTTGTAATCAAATGAGCTTTAAAATCGAATTAATTATCATCTTTAGTTTCAGAAGGATTCGCATAAGCTAAACCATGTATCAATTATATTTTGTTATAACGAATTTTAGGAGTTCGATTCTAGGGTTCATGTGTGGATAACGAATTGGGGGTTTCGGTTTAAATAGAAGTTAGGTTCAAATTAAACTACACAGATGAATTCGGTTTAGTCTAGGGATGAAAAACCCTTTGATTTTGAGTACTAACATGTTTGAATTCGATTCAATTGAACCTAAGAGTTAGTTATTCGAATTCGGTTTTATTGAGATTAAACTAGAGTGATTAATTGAGCCTTGGGATAAATTGGAAGCTTAGTTATGCTCGGTTGGGTTTTCAGAAATATAGTCCCATGAATTCGGTGTTAATCAAGTTCGAATTTAGGTTCGATTTGAGTTCTTTGCTTCGGCTAGGAATAACAAAGGGGAACCGGCCCATGTAGGTTTAAAACGATTTAATTTCGAATGATAGATGCGATACCCTAGCGGGCGAGATGGTTAGATGCGTGTGTGTTGGAGTTGGGGGTCGCGGGTTCGAGTCCGGGCCCAACCATTTTTGGGTTTTAATACTAATTTAGTATTTTGAACATATTTTATTCGTTCTAACTCCGATTCGATCCGTTCAAGTTGCGTTGGAACCGTAACGAGAATACGAACGTATTAGAATAATAAAATTCATATTTTAACCTGAAAAACGAAATCGCGTATAATTACGATTATTTAAATAAAATCAAATATGATTTTATTTAAACGATTTCAAAGGCACGCGTACATACGTATGCACATTCTTAACACTCTAACATATGTGTGTTGACACGTATGTGATTCAAGCACAAAACGACTATTCGAATAACACAGTGTTATTGTTTAAACACAGATCCTTCGTAAGAGGATTATCTACACGATTTCGCGCGTATTGATCATTCTGCAATACTCAAAGGTGCGTACACGGCCCCTTTCTTATTTTAAACTGTTTTGGGGGAGAAAACATGTGCAACAAACTATTTTTAGATACATATCACTTGCATGAGTTAGCTGTTTACATTATGTGACAACATAGCAACTTGAAAGTCCTTACACACCTCGAACCGTTTAGTTTGCTGTAACGCAAAGCGTGGTAGTTGGAAATAGATCTATTAGGTTTGACAAACCTCACCTGGTAGATGGGATCTACGCAGGTGTTTGACTGACCAAACACATTTTACTATTGTTGTGCTAGACAATAGTGGCAAGGCAAAAACATGCTATAGCATGGCAATTCGTCAGCTTCGGTGTCGAACACTTATGTAAATAGTTTATATGACTAGCTATCATGACTGTGCATGTGTGCTTATGTTATCTACAACCTGATATTCAAACTGTTGTTTTAAACATTGTGAATGCTTAAAACCTGTGTTATGCACCAACCTTTGTGTTTACTTGATTTACATGTTTTCTCAGGACGCTAAGGCGCGCATTAAAGCTGGCATGGACTAGGAGATAGAGTCGCATGCATTTTAAACATTTTGGATATTTGAATTTGAACATTTGAGGATTTTGTTTTGTAATTTACATATTACAACTGTTATTGGTTTTTAAACGCTTCCGCAACTTTTGAAAACTCTGATGTTATGTTTTAAAGACCAAAGTATGTTTTGAAGTTCATATAGAGGTCTTCGCTATGTCTAATGATCTGAGATCCTGGTTTGTCACGTTCCCAAACGGTATGATTCCGTTAGTTGGAAATTGGGGGTGTGACAGATCCTGGTTTGTCACGTTCCCAAACGGTATGATTCCGTTAGTTGGAAATTGGGGGTGTGACACAACTGTTGTCTTTCAATGCTTCAGCAACCTTCTTTGGTTCTATTTGGGACAGAAAACATGAGAACAAACAAATGTTTGCTTCATGCATAGAGCTTCTAGTTCTTACTCCTTCTTCAACATTTCCAATAATGTTCTCAACTGGATGAGTGTTGTGAATTCGAGTTCTTGGAATCACATCCAATTGAGAAGCTTCATCCAGATTGATTGACTCAAGGTTAGGAAGTACTACCTCAACCTGAATTTCTGGCATATCTTGTGGATTCTGAATTTGGACTGTGGTGGGTTGGTTTTCTCTGGGAAAAGTAGTTTCCAGAGTGGTTGCCTCTGCTGATGGACTTCCTACTTCTTCTTGATGTTGTAAACCAGAAGTAGATTCAATTGAGGGACCTGCCTGAGATGTGTTGATTATCTCAGGCTGTGACACACCATTTTGTGCTGAAGAGGATTCTGCCAAGATTTGTCTTGAAGCTATTGGCAGTTCAACACGAAAGTCATCTTCTCTTGTGCATTTGGAGGTATCTGTGGTAGCTGACTGTGAAATTGGAACATACTCTTTTACCAGATTAAATGCAGATGTAAAGCTATCAAGATCAAATAACCAATCAGGGTCTGTTCCAGGTTTATTAAGAGTATGTTCATTGAACTGAACATTTGCAGACTCTTCAATAATCCTGGAAGCTTTGATGTATACTCTATAAGCCTTAGCATGTGAAGAGTACCCAACAAAGTAGCCCTCTGCTGATTTCTCAGCAAACTTGGCTAAATGATCTTTAGTATTCAAGATTGTGCATTGACATCCAAATGGTTTGAGAAACCCAATGAATGGTTTGCTCTTGTGCCAAATTTCATAGGGAGTCATACCATGTGTCTTCACTACCAATACTCTATTTTGGACATAACAGGCAGTATTGACTGCTTCTGCCCAAAAAGTTATTGGAAGTTTGGCATCAGACAACATGGTCCTTGCAGCCTCAATTAGTGTCCTATTCCTTCTCTCAGCAACATCATTTTGTTGTGGAGTCCTAGGAGCACTAAATTGTCTTGTTATACCTTTAGATTCACAAAATGAATTTAAAACATGATTTTTGAATTATGTTCCTTGATCTGATCTAATTATTTTTACATGGTGGTCACTTTCATTCTCCACCCTAAGTATGAATGACTTTAGGATGTCAGCAGTTTCATCCTTGGTACTTAAGAAGAATACCCAGGTATACCGAGAGAAATCATCAGTAACCACCAAGCAATACGACTTTCTACCAAGACTTTTCACACTTGTGTGGCCAAACAAGTCCATATGAAGCAGATGCAGGACTGTTGTTATAGAATTTATCTCTTTGGCATGATGAGATGACTTGTGTTGCTTACCTTTTAGGCATGCAACACATTTGTCAACACATATGAATTCCTTTGTTGGTAAACCAGTTACTAAGTTATTTTTGACAAGTTTATTCATATTTTTGAGATTTACATGACAAAGTCTTCTATGCCAAAGAGATGATTCATCAAGTGAAGCTTTTGAGACAAAGCAACTTATGTTACTGAATGGTGTAGTTGTGCTCATATCAAGCATGTACATGTTATTTCTTCTTGGAGCCCTGAGCAAAATTTGATCATTTGGAACAACAAATCCTGGCTTTAAAACAATACATTCATGCTCAGTAAATAACATGTTGTGCTTTTGATCACACACTTGTGATACACTCAGTAAATTGTAGTTAAGTTCTTTAACAAAGTTCACATTCTCAAAACTTACACGCCCATTTGAAATAGATCCTCTGCCTGTGATATACCCTCCTACTGGATCTCCACCGAATGCAACAGATCCTCCAAAAAATGGTTCATAGTTATGAAGGTGAGTCTTGTTGCCTGTCATGTGCCTGGAGCAGCCACTATCCACTATCCAAAGATTACTTCTTGCATCATGCTGCTCCTGCACATAACAAATTTGGTTAGTGTCTTTTGGGAACCCAAGCCATAGTGGTCTTGGGTTTGCCTTCTGCATCATAGTAAGTAAAACGTTTTAAATGCAGGTTAGGTAGAACAGACGATGCACTGGTTGATGAGGTCAAAGGTAGTTCAGATTCTTTTCTTGTCCAGGTCATGTTACCCTTTTTGGTAGACAAGAAGGGGTTTGGCTTCTTTATTTTCTCATCGGAAGTACTTTTGTGACATGCTTCCGATGACCTTCTAGGAGATGGTCTTCTCTTCTGATTATGTAGGGATGATCTGGGTAGAGCTTCTGAAGACTTAGAATGCTTTTCTTTTCTTTTCTCATCAGGAGCAGGTGCAGCTTCCGATGGTTTCTTCCGACTCTTTGATTTTCTTTTCTCTGAGACACTTTGGTTATCTTCCGATGAAGAGAATGACTGTCTAAAGTGTCTGTATGATGGTTTTGATTGCCTGATGGGTTGACTGCGTCTACTTGGATTATAGAGACAATCAGCAGCAAAGTGATCAGAATCTCCACACATTAGGCAACTTATGAGCTGTTGCCTTTCTACCTGAGAAACCTTGTCTTTGGGACCAGATTTAAGGTTTGATTTTGATGGTCCATTACCCTTCTTTCTATTGTGTACTGAAGGATTGCTCACATACTTATTTTGTTTTGAATTTTGAGAGTCAGTTGTATTTTCTTCAGAAGAGATGGTGCCTTTGTTATGTTCAGTGGATTGTTTTGGTTTTACAAAAACAGTTGTGTTGATTTGTTTTGATTTATGGTTTTTTCTTTTAGAAACTGTTTTGGTTTTGATTTCTGGTACCACCACCTCTTCCTTTGTGGTATCCTCAGCAGAAGTGTTGTCAGACACTTCTGATTCACTATCCACCATGTGGATTCCAAGTTCCTCATCAAATACAAGCTTGATTTCTGGTTTGCACTTAACATCTACCTGTGGAGTATATACAACCGGTGGTTCCACACTGTTATATCCCAACCCAGCAGTTTTCCCTTTAGCTAGATTAGAAGTGCTATTCATTTTCCACATTTTTTCAAACTTCTCACCTTGATTGAGAAATTTATCCCTGTATGATTCAGCCAATACAAGTTCTGTCTTAGCAGTTGTTAATCTTTTTAAAAGATCATTTATTTGACAAATATAGTTAGTCTCTTCATGTTTGAGACTAGAAACTGCTTTTTCTAATGTTTCAATCTTTTCTTATGGTCCTTTTCAGCTTTGTAAAATTCTGCTTTGACAACTTGTACTGACTCAAGTTCATTACATACTTGTTCATTAGCTCTTTTATAAGCATTTAGTTTCTCTAAGCATTCATGTGTACACATATTGTATGTTACCCTGAATGATGAGCTGGCATCATTTGCCATGAAGACATTGTTTGAGGTTGATGCATCTTCTGCTTGAAAGCTCCAGCCTGAAAAATCATGAAGACATTTGCCGTTCTCCTGTTGTTGGCTGATTTCCTGGTGCTTTTCATTCTCTTGCAAAGTGCCCAAGTTGCTGACAATTATAGCATCTGATTTTAGATTTATCCAGTCCAAAACCAGTCTTCATGTTATGCTTCTTAAATTGCCTCCCTGTTCTTTGATAAAATTTCTTTGCTCTGAAAGAAATCATGGCCATCTGATAATTGATGTCCATTTCTTCTAAATCATCAGCAGGAATTCCTTCCAGATCTTCTTGACATAACTGGAAATAATTTGTTTCTTCGGCTAGTAAAGCTCCTGGGCCAGAGATAACCAAAGGAACAGATTGTGCAAATGGATTGGTAGTAGAACTTGATGGTGTGGATGTTTCAGGATATGTGGTGTTGGGTTGGCTTGGTGGTGCAGTTGAATGAAACATAGGCTGATAACTTTGAAAGGATGAGTTTTGAGTAGGAACATACAATGCAGCTGATCCTGATGGAAATGCAGCTGATGGTTTTGATTCCTGTGAATCAATCTCCATTTGATATGCACTTAAGATACCAAATAATTCTCCAAGAGTTAGTGTTTTCAAGTTTTCAGTTCTTCTTATTGTGACTGAGTAGATGTTCCAGGCCTTTGGAAGAGATCTCAGAAATATTCTGAGCACATCTTAATTATCCAGTGTTACCCCTGCAGTGGTTAGCTCATCAACAAGTTGGACATACCTTAGGTACTGAGAAGACATGTTCTCATTGTTTTCATGGCAGAAGTTTTCAAACTTCTGTTTCAGCATATCCTTCTTGTTTTCTTTGACATCATCCGAACCCTCGTACATCTGTTGCAGAGAGTTCCACAACTCCTTTGCTGATTTGCATTTCTTGAATGCATGTATAATAGAGTTGGGGATTGACATCTGAATGAGCCACAGTGCTTTTGAATCCATCTCCATCTTCTTATAGTCCTCATCCGAATACATGGATGGATCCTTCGGTATAGCAGCTCCACCGGCTCCAGCAGCAGCAATTGTAGGAATGTAGGGACCTTCAAGAACAGACTTCCAAAGTTTGAAGTCTTGATTCCTGATGAACCCTTCAATTCTGACTTTCCACGTATCAAATTCTTCAGGGGTGAACATCGGTGGCTTGTTGAGTGTCCCATTTTCTGTATCATGCTTGTTTAATGCAGCCATTTGAACAAACAGCAGAGGTAACTTAAGGATGGTTAGTCACTTAAGTTTAAGAGCCAAGGCTCTGATACCACTTGTTGGATCGGTTTGTTTAATTCAAAAAACACACAAACAGGATCTTCTCACAATCAATCTAATAGACGCGGAATATCTATTAGAAGGATCTTACAAACACTCAACAGATGAACAAATAATCTTTGAATAAGCAGTAAGAACACAAAAGTAAATTCAAGCTCAAAGATATATTTCTCTCAAAGTATTACAAGTGTAAACGAACAAGCACACGCACACCTAGTCGGTTTACAATGAGAGGTTATATAGCCAAGGCTACAACCGTATACACGTAGGAATACAAGTTGGGTATACTAGACAAGTACATAAGTAAAGCTTATTCTAGTATAAGGAGTGTCTTAACAGGCTAAGACACTCAATTACAATTATTACAAATATAGACATTGACTTAACCAAAGACTAGCTGGATACATAAAGCATTTAATGTTGATGATCTTCAAGGCTTCAGATAATCTTTTGCATTTAATGCTGAGGAAGAAAAGTAAGCTGCTGTCTGTCTTTCGGTATGTTCTTTTTGTATTTCATCATACCAGCATGTCTTGTGTCAGTCCCTTTTGTACTAAGAAAGTAATCAGCTACAGTCTTTGTCAGAGGATAAACCTCGGAAGTCTTTGTCTTTGTCCTTGGTGCAAAGAAGAGTCATCGGAAGCTTGGAAGGTTCTTCGGAAGCTTGTAGTCTTCTGAAGCTTTAATCCTTTGAGTTCTTCTTCCGAAGCAATTGTCTTGTAAAACCTTCAGCAGGAATAAGTTATCCTTCGGAATCACTTCTTCCTTCCGAAGGCTTTTAGTCAATGTAGCTCCTGTACTTAGACAAAATAAGAAGTTTGGTAAGCATCAGCCTTTATTAGTCTTTACACGAACCCTTCTTGGTTTAGAACATAGCCGAACCTTGCATGGCCTAAACCCTAGAGTGGCGAACCATGCATGGGAAACGAACCTGATTTGGTCGGCTGCGAGCCTATGCCTCGCGAACCTTCGTTTTCTCTTGGCGGAACCCTTCAACTTTCTCTTGGCCGAACCTTCTGCTTACTCAGCCGAACCCTAAGGGCCACGAACCTTAAGGTTCGCTGGTCCTAGGGATGATAAAACCTAAGTTTCGTTAAGCTATGGGAAAGAATACACGAACATTAAAGAAACATGGAACATGGGTTCATCTAAAAACCATGCATGCATAACCAAACAAGCCACCACCTTTTCTCTCTTTAAAAGACCTAAGGGTTATAGTGTTTGTAAGTGTATATATATATATATATATATATATATATATATTGAAACATATTGTATACAATTAACCTAATAATGGATTATTGAACCTAAAGATCGAATTCTACAAAGGAAAAGGCATGGTGGTTGGATAATTGAACATGCATGCGCTAGGAATGTATCTATATAGGTTGTAAAGGTGATATTTTTACAACTTATATGATTTTAACATATTATTTGAAAGATCACTATAAATAAGATAATCAACCCTAATGAATGCTAGAGAGTTGAAAATAAACATGTTGGGGCACCTAATAACAATGAAACACTTATACTCATGGACACAAATACACGATAATTACAGATCCTTGAGTTGCTTTGAGTTTACATACGCAAGCGCGCATAATACGAGAACCCAGATTCTAAGGACTTCAGGTGAGTTCTCATAACCTCCGTTTCTCTAAACTGTTTTGTTTTAAAACTCGGAGGTGAAGCATGTATACCAACTTAAATATTATTTTGATAACACAAGGAAAATACCTGTTTATCAATATGATATTCACATTATAGAATTATCATTATTTATGGATTAACTCTTACATTTATATATCCGTGTAAACATTGTCATTGACTTCGGTCAATAACAAAGATTACATGTATTGTCACAAACTCCATGAATCATTGCTTCTAACTTCGGTTAATTGCTTTGACATCATGTATTGTCACGTGGATTGTTTCCACTCCGTGAATCATCGCCTTTAACTTCGGTTAATTGCTTTGACTTCATGTATAGTCATGTGGTTAGCTACCACTCCATGGATCATGTTTTTAACTTATGTTAATTACATAATGACCATGTATAGTCACAGATATTATTTGAGATTATTGATGTTGAGATTGATTGAATGGTTATGTGAATGATTATCTATGATTGACTATGACTTAATTGATATGTGGTTATGTGTTGATTGAATGTTTGATTTGTTGAATTGGTGGATGTGTGTTTGGATTATCTCATACAGGTACTCTTATGGATCTTCTCGGATAAACTATAAGTTTTTATACTCATTTTATCTAAACATTTTATAAAACCCTTTTTCAAACACAAACTTTTATACTAATTTTATAAAACACTTTTAAGTATAAAAACTTATGATTACTCACCAACTACTTCGTAGTTGACACTTGATTTCTTACATGTTTCAGGTGATGAAGCTAAGTAGAATGAGAAGGATGGTATCTCATATTTTGGACATCATCATATAGGATCTTGGACTTAGCTAATTAACTAAAATTCTGGCGATTAGAGTTTAGTTAGTTTAGCTAATTCTTTTGTGTAATTGATGTATTTAATTCATGATGAACATGATTTTTGTGTAATTATTTTGGTTGATTGAATGATATATGATGATTTGATTTAGATGCCCACGAGCTTTTGAACAATCTGCACATCCCTCGTGGCATCCCGACGTTTCCGCCATCGGTCGGGGTGTTACAATAATGCGGGTCAAGGTGGCAACTTTAAAACCGTAAAAAGAATGAATTCAAATTGATAATAATTATTAATAATATGCTTGAAAAAATCACTACATATTATTTAAATAGACTATTTGTTTAGTTACAATTTATTTTTATTTGAAATAAATTGAAGTTTTTTAAAAATGAACAATTTAGACACAAACTGATTTTACTTAACACTAGTGTTGTAAAAATCGGTCTAGGCGCTAGTTGTCCTCTAACTGTGTCGATTTGGCTCTAGGCGGCCTAGGTAGTTTTTTTTCCGACTTTTTTTGAGTAGAAAGGATCAGATCCATGATTATTCGAGACCCAAAATATGTAATTTTTCTATAAAACATCGAGTCCAACATCTTAAACATCGAGTCCAGCCACTGAACATTGAAATCCATCTCTAAACTTTGAACTTAGTATTTAAGTTTATTTTTTTAATTATTTAAAGTATTATATTAATTATTGATATTCATGTGTGTGTATAATTTATATTTGTAAAATTACATATAAAAATTATCTGCCTAGCGCCGATTGATCCCTAGGCGTTACGTCGCCACCCGACTAGCGCCTTCTACAACCATGCTTAAAACTAATCTTGACCCAAACTTCTGACCAATTACTCAACTCGATCTAATCGACCCATTTTGTAAGGCTTATGTGTAGGTATTTTTTAAATGTATTTATTTGTAGATGTGAATGGACATAGAACAAGGTTTAAGGAGAAGAAGACGACATGGGGTTTTGATAAACTAATATCGACGGAGTCTTTTATGGAAATTGAAAATGGGTACCTTTTCAATGATTCATGTGTGTTTGGAGTTGAGATTTTGGAAGTTCCTGAGTTTACACGATTAGATCGGTGTCTATCGATGATAGAGCCTCCAGAAACTATGAATACTTTCACTTGGACCATTGAAAAATTTTCAACTCTTACGGAGAAGACCTTGTATTCAGATGCATTCAAAATTGGCAAAGTGATGTGGTACAATTATCTAATCTATGTTGATTTCATTTGAAAGCTTTTTTTTTATTTTCTTTAATCAGAAAAGCATTAGGTTTATAAGGATCTATCTAATTAATGTATTGACACTAGGAAATTATCACTATATCCCAAAGGAAGTGGTTCAGGTAAAGGTACACATTTGTCAATCTTTTTAAGAGTACATGATACCATGTCGCTTCCAAATGGATGTAAAGTTTTTGCAGACTGCAAATTTCGGATTAAAAGTGAGAGTACCGAAGGCGATACAGTGATAGGTAATTTAAATAACTGCATAAGTAATTATAATTATGAGGGGAAAGGTTCCCCAAGTCATTTTTGCCTAAGAAAACTAAGAACAATTTTTAAAAACTCAAAAACCGAACCAAACAAACTCCGATCGAATTAATTTTTACATTATTTGATCCAGCTTGTAATTCCCTATAACCTAAATCTTAAATCATAAACAATAAACCCTAATCCTAAAAGCAAAATTATAAAAACTAGCCCTAAACCTAAAGATTAAACCTTAAAGCTAAAAAACCATGCCCTAAAATCCAAACTCTAAAACTAGTTGTTAAAGCTAAAACCAAAAAACAATATTGTAGGGTTTGATGAGACTGTTCTAATGCCATCGAATTGAGTTCGATCAGAGTTTGTTTGGGTCGTTTTAGAGATTTTAAAAGTCCTTTTTAGCCTTATTGGCAAAATAGACTTTTTATTTGATCATTGTCCTAGTTATGAGTTATGAAAAGTGTTAAGGCCCTTTTTCAATCGATGCATAAATTGTTACATGTTAAGCATTTGATACCACAATCATAAGTAAATGTTTGTTATCTTGAAATGTGGTTCTCTTGGATCTTCCATTTGTTAACAGTTTTAATGAACTTGATTTTTTTGTGTGACCAGAAAACGTATAAAATTATCTTTTTTAAATACAAAACCAGGGCTTAATATCTTGAAATTTCAATTTTTGCTATTGAATTGAAGATTTGCATTTTTAATGAATTTTTGCATTTTATACCTTTCAGGATTCGATAAGTGGTTTTGCAACTCGATGAGCTCGGGCTTTCCAACTTTTATGTTGCTGAGTAAACTCATTGACTCGAAAAATGGCTTCTTGTTGAATGATAGTCTTATTGTTAAAGTTGAGTTTTTTGTAATTGGAACGCTTAGAAATTTTATTTGAAACATGTTTATGGTATGTTTTATTATATTTATTTTAAGATTGTATTTGGGATTAATATGTTATTGATTGCGTTTCATTTTTTAATTGAACAGTTGGTAGCCAAGAGCTTGTGTAATGGTTACAAATTAATTTTTCTTTTCTTTTTTTGTCACCTCTGTGTCACATTATCATTCTGAGTTACATTTATTTACCTATATAATGATCATCTATCATTGTTTTCATTTCTTCTTCGATTTCAATTCACCAATCCATGCCTCCCTTCTTCCCTTCTGTACGAAGCTGAAGCGTCCAGATTGAATCAGATGTTTTTGAAGCCGGTTGTCATAAATATTCACCTTTCTGTTTCAAACTATAATTTTCATTACTGATCAAATCAAATGAAGCTTTTTGAATTTTTTACATCGTTAATTTCATGATTGATCGGTGCCTGTTGATGACAAAGCCTCTACCAACTATGAATACTTTCAATTGGACCATTAATAGATTTTCAGATTTGACATATAAGGTTGTGTATTCAGAGGTCTTCAAAGTTGGCAAAGTCAAGTGGTACAATTACCGTAATCTATAAGGATTTCATTTGAATGTTTCTTTTTTTTTTCCTTAAATCAACAAAGCATTAGATTTTTTAGGATCTAATTTATGTATTTTGACACTAGGAAATTATACGTATATCCCAAAGGACCCAAAGGATGCAGTTCAGGTAAGGGTACACATTTGTCAATCCTTTTAGGTGTACATGATGCCAGTTCGCTCCTACATGGTTGGAAAGTTTATGCAAAGTACAAATATCGGATTAAAAGTCAAGAGTAATGAAAGCGATAGACCGATCAATGTGGTTAGGTCTTCTTTTAAATGTGTACAATCAATGCATGAATTGCTGCATCTTATGCATTTGAGATCCCTTTCTACATATTCCATTGTGGTGATTGTCCATGGATGGACTGTTTGCTGCTGTCATTATTCTTTTTAATAAGAAACTATGGTTGGTTTTTGATGAGATTTGTTGGCTTGGTACGGTCCCATTGAGTACGAGATATGATGCGTCTTTGGCCCTAAAGTCTTTCTAGTGGTCGATCTTTTTGCTATCTTGAAATGTGGTTTCTTGGATCTTTGTTGTTAAGCTTCTAATTAGGATAATGTATGTTTATTGTTTTCTGTCGGAGGTGAGTTGAGTTTTCAGCTATTAGCCCTTGATTGGCTTAATATAATTAATGCTGGCTCCTTTTGTTTTGAATGACTAAATGGGTGATTATATTTCCATCTTTACAAAAAAAAAGAGATGGATATCATTGATCTGTATAAAATTCTTTTGGGTTTGGGCTATACGATCATATGACATAATAGATTGAAACTAAACGCATCTTTGTCTGTATCTTGGCTAGACAAATAACTTGCAGGCTTGCAGCCATGAGATCTCACAAAATGTTTTATAATATGAGACAATTTTTTTCAAGTCATCTTACCAAGGCAACACGTGTGTCGCTTGCATGTACTGATATAACAAAGTTAGTGCAGTACTGCTGTACATGAAGTTTTATAGATGAACACATTTAATAACAGTTTTAATGAACTTAATTTTTTCTTATAACCAGAAAAAGTATAAATTTTTAAATACAAATTCTGGGCTCGAAATTTCAATTTTTTATATTTTTATTTTTTGTGTTATACATGCTATTGAAGATTTGTATTTTAATTTGAATTTTTGCACTTTATGTTGGTAATCAAACTTCTAAAATGAAGATATCAATTGAATGATACAAAGATAAGAACTTGGATAAAACTTGCAGTGAGAATTTTCAAACACAATTCCATTCATAGACTAACAATATACATTCACGTTTGGGTATATATAACCCTAATTCCCAATTATATAATTACATATAAACCCCTACACTATTTATATATACATAATAGACTATAAGTATAAACTTTCTAATATGACAACTTTGACCCTAACTTGTTTAGTTTATGATTTCAATACTCCCCCGTAAACTAAATATAGTTTAGCGAGGGTCTTTAACTTTCTTGACTTGCTTCTTACAATAGAGTCGGTTCTTCATCGTAGATGAGATTGGATGCTTCTGGCTTGTCCTTCTCTTTATTCTTCCATTTTGTGCAATTATTTGCAAAATGACCAAAATCACCACAATCATAACATCTAAACTTGCTTTTGTCTTTATTTCCTCGACCCATGTCTCTTCCATATGTGTTTTCTCCTTTGTTGAAGTGTTTACCTCGTCCTTTACCACGACCTTGACCGCTTGAACTTGCCATTAGAAGTTTGCTTTGATGGTTTGTCTTGGGTTCATCTTGGCTTTTGAGGCGTTCTTCACATGTTGTTATTCTTTCAACGGCTTCTTCAAACGACATTTTATCAATATCTTGATGTTGCTCGATATATGCCATGATCGGTAAAAACTTATTTGAAACCGAGTTAAGCAATTTTCTTACAAATATTTTATCTTTCAAACTGTCACACCCCCCAAATTTCAACTAACGGAATCATACCGTTTGGGACGTGACAAACCAGGATCTCAGATCATTAGACATAACGAAGACCTCTATATGCTTTTCAAACATAACTTTGGTCTAAAACTGTAATATCAAAGTTCTAACGTTGCGGAAGCGTTTTTAAAACAAACGTAACGGTTTGAAAACTGTAAATTACAAGTCAAAATCTAAGATGTCCAAATTCAAAACACAAGAATTAAAATATGCATGCGACTCCACATCCTAGTCCATGCTTGCTTGTTCTTGTACCTAACGTCCTGAGAAAACATGTAAATCAAGTCAACACAAAGGTTGGTGCATACACAGGTTTGTTTAATCATAAATGTTTGAAACAACTGTTTGAAACGAAATGTTTGCAGATAACATAATCACACATGCATAGTCATGATAGCTAGTCATTTGTACAATTTACATAAGCGGTCGACACCGAAGCTGACTGTTAGAATGTAATTTGCCTTTCCACTATTGTCTAGCACAAACAATAGTAATGTTTGAATTGGCTAGTCAAACACTTGTATAGACCTACAATCTACCAAGTGAGGTTTGTCAAACCTAATATATATATATATATATATATATATTTCCAACTACCAAGCTTTGCACTACGGCAAACTAAACGGTTCAATATGTAAGGACTTGTAATGTTATGTTTGCACTTATTGTAAACAGCTAACTCATGCAAGTGATATGTATCTAAAATGTTTGTTGCACATGTTTTCTCCCCCAAAACAGTTAAAATAAGAAAAGGGGTCGTGTACGCACCTTTGAATGCAGTAGAATGATCAAACGTTCGCGAAACCACGTAAATTAACTTCTACGAAGAATCTGTGTTGTAACAATAACGTTGTGTTATTCGTAGAGTCAAATTATGTTTGTGGTTACATACGTGTCTATACACATACCTTAAATTGTGTGAAACGTACATACGAAAGTATGCACATATTTAATTTCGTTTGTTTAAATCGTATAAACGTATACATTTAAACTTAAACACACGCAAATATACGCGATTATGCTTTTTGATTGAAAATAAATATTTTATCATTTTATTTTGTTCGGAATTCCGTTACGGTTCCAACGCAACTTGAATGGATCAAAACGGTGTTAAAACAAGCAATTATGATAAAAATACTAAAAATGGTTTAAATATCAAAAATAGGTGGAGCCCCAGGTTCGAACCCGTGACCCTCCCCTCTAAACCCAAACATCTAACCAACTTTTCTGCTTCAACTTTCGTTAATAGCTTGATATTCAAATGGTTTTAACCTCAACCTAACTGGTTCCCCTTTGTTTTATACATAACCGAACCAAATGGTTCTCAATTGAGCCTCAATTCGAACAAGATCGATCACCAAACCTTAGGGCTTGATTCCCTTGGTTGAGGCGCATCCATTAGTGATTTCAATTTGACTATTGATTAATTTCTTATGTCCCAATCGATCCCGAATACAAATACTTTGACCGGCACACCCTTAGATTCAATTAGACCAAATTCGATTCTGTTAAGCCTCAAATTCACAGGGCTTTTCATCACAAGATCAAACCGAACCCAAGGATATAGTTTAATTGAATTTTTAATGTCAATTACTTAGAAAACCCCAACTCGTCTTTCATTTGAAAACATGAAATAGGTTCATGTCCAACTCAAGGTTGTTTGATCAAATTAACATATGGTTTTCATGAAAGTGATGAACACGAAACTATCTGCATAGCTTAATTTGATTTGTGTTTTCGTTTGTATCAAAAACCTCTAAACCGTTTATGTTAAAGAACCCTAATAATCAAACACTTGCGATTTGATATTAGAACCTTGAATTTAGATGTGGTTATGCTTAGTCGGAATCATCTAAAACTGATGATAACAATCAGTTTGATTTTCGAACTCTTTTGAATAGAAAACCCCAAAATGTTTTCTAGTTAGAACCCTAGAATTTGAAATCGATTAATTCGAAATTGTGATATGAAATTGATATAGGATTTTCGTTTAACATGTTATCACGAAGCTGATAGTGTGAATCAATTTGAGTTTTGAATTCGTTTGCATTAAAACCCCCCAATACGTTCTATATCAAGAACCCTAGGATTCGAAATCATCTAATCCGATGTTAACAGCCAAAATTAACATAGATCTAGGCTTAGTCGGATGTTTTAGGTTGTGTAGGATTAGATTCTTACCTTTTTTTTGATGCCTAATTGATGTGGCTCGACTATAAGGTGAAGTTCGGCCGGCTCTCAATTGATTTCTTCAATCCGAAGCTTCTGGGATCAAATCGTTGAATGAAATGGCCTCTAAGGGTGCCGATTAGTGCTTCTGTAAGTTCAATTGTGAACAATTCGATCGAATTGTGTGATTTGATAGTTACTTAGAACGGTTTTGACGTTTTGGTTAGCATTTGAGTTTAATTCGAAGTTATTGGACACCATAACTGATAATCATTGATGATAATCATCAATATGATGATTAAGGATGGTTAATGATCAGTTACAAGCCTAATTGTGGTGAATTCCGAATTTAATTGATTATCAAGGTCGAATTTTGACTTCTAAAGTCAAAATTAAGCATATTATGTGATTACAAATTTAATCCTTATATTTTAAGTGTTTTATAAACTTGTTTTGTTCAATTTTAGCCCTTGTAGTTTGTTTTTGTGACATTTCATAACATTTATGTTAGTTTTCAGTTAACGGAGTTAACCCGAAAAGTCGGATTGTCACACTAAGTACCACCAGGAGTTTTAAACTTGGCTTTTATGCTTCTTAACTTTCCAGCAAAATCACTTGCTGTTTCGTTTGGTTTCATTTTCATAGCCTCTAGTTCACTCCTTAGAGTTTGTAAACGTGCTTTCTGAACTAGATCGGCTCCAAGATATTTGACTTTGATTGAGTCCCAAACTTCCTTTGCAGTCGAATATTGTGCAACTTGCATTAAAACATCTTGAGGCAATGTTTGGAAGATCATTGCCTTAGTTGTATGCACTTTCTTTTCTTCAACTGCTTCTTTAACTTCAATTGTTTCCCAAAGGCCATAAGCCTTCAATATTGTTTCCATTATCAATGCCCAAGTGGTATAATTTGTTTAAGTTAACTTAGGATATTGAAGAGGAAAATTTTCTTGCTCACGAATTGGAACATTACTGCTTGACGGCTTTTCTTCGCCGGTCATGCTTGATTGCTTTCGTGTTTTTTTCTTTTTGCCTATCTTGTGGCACTTGCTAACTTGCTAAATGACATTTTTTTATAAAAATTATACTACTATACTCGTCTTATTTTTCTCTTTAATTCCGTTACAGTATTTACTAAGTTTTTTTAATTTTTTTCCATATCTTTGTATTTATATCAAGGTATGAGTGTTTTAAAACCAAAAATTGTTTAAAATCAAAAACCAAATCGTATATGTGAGAGAAATCTCAATCGAATTCTGAATTTGCTTTTTAGTTTGGTTAACTGTTTCAATTTTTTTTTTAAATTCAGTTTTTTAAATTAATTAATTAAACCGAATTTAAATATATATTTAATACCAAAGATACAAGTTATTGATTTTGTACTTTATACTACATCTCTGCTTATTATATAACGAAAACCCTAGACCCCCGCCCCAGTCTCCGGCGACGCTTCCCTGGCGAGCGACAACCATCGGCGAACAATCTCCGACTCACTATTTACTACCCCAGTACCCCTTATACGCGAAGCATCTCCGGCTCACGATCGGTTACCACCTGCGATCTGGTAATAGCTCTTGTTTCTTGGTATTTGTTGTTAGATTTTTGGTATTCTTGAGTTTTTTAAAAATTTAAACCATCTGAACCATCTGTTAAACGTGAAGGATTGGCAAGCACTGGTCTGCAGATATCACTTGCAGATTAGGGACAACGGATGGTAATATATATCTAATCTGGTCTATGCCAGATACTTAAGTCCATTCTATGAACTACTGACATGTATCTGATGGCTTTCCTTATCTATTTCATATAGTGACAGACAACCATCAGAACCATCAGTTGGTCCTTGGTTTGTTGACATAAAATGTTGCTAAAATCTAAAGTGTTCGGATTTTGTGTTTTTTTCTGAAAACAGAATGGAGAAAGTGATGAGTGATGACCAATTTGTTCACGACATAGAATGGGTTAACAACAAGTTGAGCATAGGGGTGTTCAAAATATAAAAAATCTGAAATCCGAATGGTATCCGAAACCCGAAAAAAGCTCATCCAAAATCTAATTCGGGTTTTCGGGTAGGATAATATGTTTTTAGATTCGGGTCGAATCGGGTTTCGGATTTTGTGTTGTTTTCCTGGATTTTGAATGTTTGATGTGTAATTTCGAATGTTTATTATGTTTGAATTTTTTTGTTATATTTATCTAACATTCAGTGTTATTCGAAACTTTGATCAAATATATGCCTTTTATTTGATACAAAATAATCCAGAGGGTTAAATAGTTATTATGCATCTCAATGATTTAGCACTTAATAATCCAGATGTCTTATCAAACAACATTACTTATTTAGCACTTAATGATAAAAAAGGTTGCCAAACAATCCTTTTTTTAAAGATTGAAAACTAAAGTACGTGGGTGATCAACTGCATGTTTTTTATTGTTGACATGTATGTTAAGATATTTTCAATTAATATGCAATATTAATTATATATATATCTTGTCCAATACTTCCGTAAGCATGCAGGCAGGCAGGCATGTTCATATCAAAGAGAAAACATGAACCAGCACACTATATGCTCACGATCGAGTCCTTTTCCCTTCTTTACGAAGCTACAACATCCAAGATTGAATCTGATGTTTTTGAAGCCAGTGGTCATAAATGGTCACCTATCTGTTTTAAACTCTAATTTTCTTCATTGAAATGAAGCCTATATATGTGACTCCTTGACATCGTTAATTTCCTTATTGAAACATTGATCAGGAGACTAGATTTACATCCAAACAACGATGGCCATGTTTCTCTACATGTGGTAATTTGTGACACTGGGAGTGACTCAAAAAGATGGGATATCTGTGTTGATGTTAGTTTCTTTGTTTATGATCATATACAGGACAACTATGTAACCTTTCAAGGTAAATGTTTTTTTTTTAATGCACGCATGGATATATTCTGAATGTACGTATTTGTAGATGTGAATGGGCATAGGACAAAGTTTAACGAGAAGAAGACGACATGGGGTTTTGATAAACTACTATCATTGGAGTCATTTATGGAAAGCAAAAATGGGTACCTTTTTAATGATTCATGCGTGTTTGGAGTTGAGATTTTTGCAGTTCCCGAGTTTACACGATTAGATCGGTGCCTGTTGATGACAAAGCCTCTACCAACTATGAATACTTTCACTTGGACCATTAAGAAGTTTTCTGATTTGACAGATGAGGTTGTGTATTCAGATATCTTCAAAGTTGGCAAAGTCAAGTGGTACATGTTTTATGATCTCATTTGGCTGTTGTTTTAGTTTAAACACTAAAATGTAAAGTTTTCATTGCTCCAATGCGTTATTGTATCTTTCTTTCTTGATTTAAGGAAATTATTACTATATCCAAAAGGGCATAAGTCAGGTGAAGGTACACATCTGTCACTCTATTTAGGTGTGCATGATGTTGCTTCATTTCCTGATGATTGGAAACTTTATGCAAAATTCAACTTATGTGTTAAAAACCAACGTACCGAAAGTGAAACAAAGAAAGGTAAACTCAGTTTGTTGGTGCCACATTAAAGTTATGAATCCATTCTATATGTTTCATAAATAAATAAAAAATTAAGCAGAGGTTTTAGTTTTAACCAAAAAGATTAAAAGTGTATTTGATGTGTTTTAATGGTTTCCTTTTCATTTTACCTTGCAGAAACTGATAACTGGTTCTGTGACTCTGCTCAAGATTGGGGTTTTAGTTCATTTATGCTCTTGAGTAAACTAAGTGATTCACAAACTGGATTCTTGTTGAACGATAATCTTACGGTTGAAGTCGAGATTTCAACGATGGGGACGCTCAGACATTTTATTTGAGCAATGAAACATGGTGTTTTTGGGTATTTGCTGGCTATTTTAGACTTCATGTCAAGGATTAGTATATTACTGTCAACTACTGCATTTTATCAAGGGTTAAAACTTTTGTAAATGGAAATATTTATGTTGCTGTTGCACACATCCACTACAAGTATACTTTGCATTAATGCTATTGATTAGCCATTCAATCATGTCTGTTCTGCAATTGTGACAATCTGCGTGTACTATCAGCCATTCAGGTAATCAAGGATGTAACCATCACAATGAATATAGTCATCACGATTTGAAAAATTGCACATTGTTATTTTATAGTTTCTAGGTTATGTATTAGGTTTTTGGGAAAAAATTACATTCTTTCAAGCCAGGAAAATTACCAAAATAGACGTCCTCACTGTTAACAAAAATAGACTTGGATTTTATGCTGGCAAGGCGGCAAACTTATTGAACTTGACCAGAATGATTCAATCAGAAAATCACGTCACACTTTGTATTTTAAGATGGTTGACACAAAGAAAACATGTGAGACCGAGACCCAACTACTAGAAAAGGAGCATGTGTTCCTATTGATAGCTACGTATACTTATTAATCATGTATCCGTTGATCTAGAAGCGAATGGGCATAGGACAATGTTCCATGAGAAGACGACGACTTGGGGTTTGGACAAACTGGTATAATTCGAGTCTTTGATACATACTAAAAATGGATGTCTTTTATAATCATTTACAGTCTAGCCCGCTAGGACCTAATAGAGCCTGAATATAATCGTGTAATTTTTTTTAAAAAAATGATATATTATAAAAAAGTTATTAATTTTTAAAAAAGAGAAGTAAACTTTATATAAACAATTACATATAATAAAATATATTAAATGGTGACACTTGTTATCATCGTATTAAAACTCGCTTTTTAAGCGGTTACAAAATGCCTTAAATAGTCTGTCACATTAAAAAATAAAAAATGACGCATGATATTATCTTATGTACTTACATTTTAAATTAACCATTGCATGATGATTAATGAGTTAGTTCATTTCTGATAGATTATGAAAACTTACATCACCTATATATATATATATATATATATAGGATTGGGATCAAATACTAACTCACACTTAGAGCAATAACCCATTAACTCTCTTTACCCAATCCGAAATAAACACATGGCTTTTTCTTTTATTATTTGATAAGGGTAAATTAGTAATTTGTTATATTAACTATTTTGCCCACTCTTTTTATACATCCATAACTTTTTTATACTATAATATTTTTTTATAAAAATTGCACCATTTTACTCGTATTATTTTTCTCTTTAATTCCGTTATAGTCTTGACTACGTTTTTTTATTTTTTTCGGATGTTCGTATTTACACCAATGTAACAAGTATAAAAATAACAAATTATTTGGAACGAATTGTAACGAATTTGGGTTTACATTGTTTTAGAATAAATAGGGTTTACGTTTAAGCGTGTAAACGAGCCAAGCCGATCCCGAGCTAGTTAATTACGTTATATTCTTGACTAGGTTTTTTTATTTTTTCCGGATGCTCCAAAATTCGTTATATCTACAAGATTGTAAATACATTTTAATACTATAAAAAAATTATATCTACAAGATTGTAAATACATTTTAATACTTTAAAAAAATAGTATAACATTTTGTTGATAAAAACCAAAATTCGTTATATCTGCTAGATTGTAAATACGTTTTCATACTTTAAAAAAATTATATCTACAATATTGTAATACTTTAAAAAAAATAATATAACATTTTGTTGATAAAAAACAAAATTCGTTATATTTACAAGATTGTAAATACATTTTAATACTTTAAAAAAATTATATCTACAAGATTGTAAATACATTTTAATACTATAAAAAATTATAGCTACAAGATTGTAAATACATTTTAATACTTTAAAAAATAGTATAACATTTTGTTGATAAAACCAAAATTCGTTATATCTACTACATTGTAAATACGTTTTAATACTTTAAAAAAATTATATCTACAAGATTGTAAAGACATTTTAATACTTTAAAAAAAATAATATAACATTTTGTTGATAAAACCAAAATTCGTTATATATACAAGATTGTAAATATGTTTTAATACTTTAAAAAAATTATATCTACAAGATTGTAAATATATTTTAATACTTTAAAAAAATACTATAACATTTTGTTGATAAAACCAAAATTCGTTATATCTACAAGATTGTAAATACATTTTAATACTTTAAAAAATAGTATAACATTTTGTTGATAAAAACCAAAATTCGTTATATCTACTAGATTGTAATGCGTTTTAATACTTTAAAAAAAATAGTATAACATTTTGTTGATAAAAACCAAAATTCGTTATATCTACAAGATTGTAAATACATTTTCATACTTTAAAAATTATATTTACATGATTGTAAATACATTTTAGTACTTTAAAAACCAAAATTCGTTACAAAATCAAGAATATAATGTGATTAACGAGCATCCGGAAAAAATAAAAAACCTAGTCAAGAATATAACGTAATTAACGAGCTCAGGATCGGCTTGGCTCGTTTACACTCTTAAACTTAACCCCTATTTATTATACAACAATGTAAACCCAAATTCGTTACAACTCGTTACAAATAATTTGTTAGTTTTATACTTGTTACATTGGCGTAACTACGAACATCAAAAAAAAAATAAAAAAACCTAGTCAAGACTATAACGGAATTAAAGAGAAAAAAAGACGAGTAAAATGGTGCAATTTTTATAAAAAAATATTATAGTATAAAAAAGTTATGAATGTATAAAAAAAGATGGGGTAAAGTATTTAATATAGAAAATTACATTAATACCCTTATTCCCTTTCCTTTCAAATCAATTGCATTATTATATTATAGTTTAATATCAACCATAGGATAAGCATCTTGTAATTTGATCATTAAATATGGTGAGGTTAATGGGTTATTGCTCTATCCTAAGGTTAGCATTAGAACCCTTCCTATATATATATATATATATATATATATATATATATAGGATTGGAATCAAATGCTAACCTTCTCTTAGAGCGATAACCCATTAACTTTGCCAAAACGAAGCCGAATCTTGAATTTTTTTTAACATCATTGTAACACAATTAGAACACTATGTTATTTTATGAGTTTGGGCTAATTCATCACCGTTTAAAAATTATCATCGTTGTAATTTTTAAATATTTAAACACCTACAGTACTGTAAGTGCCCAAACAGTGATGAATTAGCCCAAACTCATAAAAGAACATGGTGTTCAAATTGTGTTACAATGATGTTTAAAAAAAAATTCAAGATTCGGCTTCGTTTTGTCAAAGTTAATGTGTTATCGCTCTAAGAGTGGGTTAGCATTAGAACACTTCCCTATATATATATATATATATATATATATATCACTTATTAAATAAATTATTTCTCTTATTAAATAATTATAATATTAATAAGTAATATACTATTTATCTTTTTATTTTAAAACACTCTTAAATTTTTTTATAAAATACGAAAATTTCTAAAATAGAATTTTTTTGAAACAAAAAATATTTTATTTTCAAAAAACAAAATTTATGTAAAAACAAGTTATCTAAAAAAAAAGTGTTTTTAAAATAAAATATACTTTAAACCGGGGTTTTAATCAATGGGATTTTTATAAACAAATAACGTTTTTTTTATTTATTTAAAAATAAAGTAGTAAAAAAGATAGAGAAAGTTGCACTTTTGCTCCGTTATGTTTAATGTTATTTAAAATTGGGTCATTTAACTTTAATAATTAGAAAAAATTATATTTTATATTATTGATTTCTAAATGTTAGTTTTAATATAATATAAAGCGAAGTTTTTAACGTTAATTATTTTAAAAATATCAATTGATACACATTAAAAGGTTATATATCATTTGTATAGTTTCTAAGTTTTTGATTATTTTTTATTACTTAAAATATTTCTTAATATGTAAATTAATCATTTTGTATCTAAACTAGGGTGAAACCCGCGCTTCGCGGCGGTAATCGGGGTAATTGATAATAAAGTTCTGACATAAATGTTTACCGTTGTAAAAATAAGCATTGGAAACATAAAAATGAATCTATAAACACCAAATAAAAAAGTTCGAAGATATTTAAAAAACATTTATACCCGCGCTTCGTGGGTTTAATCGGGTCAATTGATAATAAATGCAATACTTGAATCAGATTTAAAAAAAATTATACCCGTGCTTCCCGGCGTTAATCGGCTCAATTGATAATAAACGGAAGACTCGAACCAAATTAAAAAAAAAGAATTTATAACGAATCTATAAACACCAAATAAAAAAGTCTGAAGATATTTAAAAAACATTTATACTCGCGCTTCGTGACTTTAATCGGGTCAATTGATAATAAATGCAAGACTTGAATTAGATTTAAAAAAAAATTGTATCCGCGCTTCGCGGTGTTAATCGGCTCAATTGATAATAAACGAAAGACTCGAACCAAATTAAAAAAAAGAACTTATACACACGCTTCGCGGTGTTAATCAGGCTAATTGATAATAAAAGCAAGACTCCAAGCAGATTAAAAATATATATATACCCATGTTTCGCGGCGTATAATAATTATGTTCCAATGTTCCGTTTTTTTTGACTTTGGTAACAAAAAAAAAAAAAAAAAAAAAAACAACCGTTTTTTTTTGACTTTGGTAACAAAAAAAAAAAAAAAACCAATTACAACTGTAGACAAGTTTGTAATTGTATGTATTATAATATTTTTTCATAATTGCTAAATTTTCAACCTAGCTCTCACAGTTTAATTCTCAAAATTAAATCCCATTCCCTCGCTCGACTTCAGTCTCCAACCCTAAAGTTGCAGATTCTCCCTCATCGACGTCGCTCTACTTGAGCCGACCCTCCCTAATCGCCGGTCTGCCGATCCTCCCCCATCGTCTTCGCCTCCACCACTTGTCTTCCCCTCCGCTCCGCCGCTCGTCTCCCCTCTCAGTGTCGCTCTGTCGCTCGTCTTCTGCCGCTCCGCCGCTCCCCTTTTCGGGTATGTTTTCATGGCTGATATAAATATTATATTTAGGCTGATTGGAACAAGGCAGGCAGTCATCTTTGATTAGAGAGTTTGTTTTTGTAGAGATAAGAGTAAGATGGTTCATGGTTGTAAGATGGTTTAAGGTATATTTAGAAAACAAGAAATAACAAGCTATTCAATGATAACCCACTATCATCAAATGAATATTGGTACACAAGAACAAAAAGCAACTGCTGTAATTTTTTATTCAATAATAAAATCAATGACATATTTACATGTGACATATAGAGAAAAGAACACAGATTTAGTATGAAGCAATTGGTATAATTTTTTTTATTTTAAACTTTATGTATTATCTAGCAACTTGCTGGCAAATTTTTGAAATAAAATTATGCACACTATTAAAAAATGTTTATATTGATATATAATGTAATATTATCTAAAAAAATTAAGGTAATAATAACAATTTCCACCTGATCGGTGTCGAAGTACCAACCAAAAATAAGAGTTCAAACTCAAGTCCTACAACCCAATTTAGTTAGAGAAGTCGGGTATCGATCCACGAGAAGTCAAGTGGAAATCACTTTCAACACAAACTAATTAACTACTTGCAATTTAAAATTAAGCTTGGAAAGGTTGAATTTAGGGTTTAAATGAAAAAATATTAACTTGAACTGAAACAAACAAATTAAAATAAGAATTTGTAAACGATTAATGAAAAGGTGATCACTCCGGATTTCAAGTTAATCAAGTAATTAAATATGCTTTGAATTGTCAATTGGAAACTACATAGACATAGCTTATGCTTGAATTGATCTACACCTAGTCTTTGGAAACCAATTAATGACCTTATTATTGACAACCGGTAACTAGACCGATGTTGATTCGGTTGATTATTAATTTCACAAAACCAATTGATCATAAAAGCCTTGAAAACTCAAATTCATCAATCACCAATCCATTCAAACTATGAATGAATAAAAAGCAAACGACTTGATTTTGAAATTGCAAAGTAATAAAACAATAGTTAGGGTTTCACAATCAAGCAATACTAGAGAAGTAATCAATGAAAAACTAATCTAATACCAATGTTTAACAATCCAAAGTAAACTTTAACTACTAAACCTAACCATCCATCCAGAGACGATCACGAGAGACTTAGCCGGACATAGCAACTGATAAGGTTCCAGCTCGTCCACCAATCAACAAAGTTTATTCGAGGCGCACAAAAGAAGGAACAGCTGGGAGAATTAATGATGACGAGGCAATGACCAAGCAACTGGGAATGATCATGGGTATTCCAATTGACCCATATGTGGCGGCAACTTCTCTGTAATTAGAGTAGTGGAAGAGAAAGTCCAGGAGCGATTACTTGTGTTTCTTTTATTATGCAACTTAGTATCGTATTTGTTTTTCTGTCTTGTGTTTTTGATTTGGAATTACTTTCGTGGAGATTTGGTCCATCTCGAATCGGACTTATCTGTAATCGTTCGATTATCAATTTAATCCAATCCAGTTGCTATCAATTGGTTCCATTGCCGGGAAATTCGTACGATGGTCAATACCCGGAACATGGACGGCAGCAGCAACACCGGCGGAGACCCTATAGCAGTTCAATTGCCGGCGATCGAAGCGAAACTGGAAGCGATCCTTAAATCCCATGTCGAGAAATCGGCTAGTGGATCTGGGAAAAATGATGAAGGCGAGTCTAACAGGCAATTTAGTCGTCACTTTCGACCCTTCAACAAAATTGAGTTTCCTTCGTATAGCGATGGGGATCCAAGGGGTTGGATTTTAAAAGCTGAGAAGTATTTTCGTTACTATAACGTACCGGATGAAGAAAAGGTTGACGTGGCATCCATGCATTTGGAGGGTGATGCGTTGGATTTGTTCTCATGGCTCTCAACAGACCAAGAAATCGCCTTCTAGGAGGACCTGAAAAGCGACATTTTGGGCCTGCTGAGTTTCAAAATCCAGATGAACATTTGTGTAGCATCCGGCAAACTGGTTCAGTCCAGGAATACCGTCAAGAGTTCACAAAACGTTCTTCACGGGTTGCAAACTGGCCGGATCACTGTTTATTAGGGGTTTTTCTGAATGGCTTGAAAGAGGAACTCAAGGCAGATGTAAGGATTCACAAACCCCGCACAGTCTACAAAGCCATGAGTATCGCATTGGAATTCGAATCCAAGGCTAACCATACACGGGTTAGCAGAAACTCAGGATGGCAACCCTCAACTAAACAACATGCGGCTGAGACCAAACCAGCAAACTTCAGCACCAATACCAAACCCCCGGTTCGTATATCAGATGCTGAAAAACAGGCGCGATATTTAAAGGGTGAGTGTTTCCGATGTGGTGACAAGTATGGACCGGGCCACCGTTGTAAGACGGGTACATTGAAACTGTATGAAGTGGAAGAGGAACCGGAGGTAACTCTTGTAGAGGATAAAGCAGAGAACGAAGAAGAAGAGTCCGGGATGGCGGAGATCAGCCTAAATGCTATATTGGGGAATTCCCAACCAACTACCATGAAGGTACTCGGGCTGCTCAACTCAAATGAAGTCCTCATATTAGTGGATGGGGGATCTACCCATAATTTCATTTCTGATGTGTTAGTAGGAGAATTGAACTTACCCACTCAGGCGGTGCAACCCTTTGGAGTGCAAATAGGGAATGGAGATGTCATCAGACGTTATGTAAGCAGCTGACCTTACATATTAATGACCTCAAAATTGTGGAAGATTTCCACCTTTTTTCTATTGGAGGGGCTGATTTGGTGTTGGGTATTCAGTGGTTATCCACTTTGAATACGGTTCGGGCTAATTGGAAAGACATGTCCATGGTTTTCACCATAGTTATCGATAGCGAATAGCGGTAAATAGCGATAAACAACCTATACGCTACGTAGCGAATAGCGGTAAATAGCGACCGCTATTTGGTGTTTAGCGATATAATAATATAAAAACTCAATAAATATTTGTAGTCATCTAAAATAGCAACAAAAATAAACTTTCATAGTTTAAACCACCAAAATAGCTTCCTTTTATCATTCTAAACTTTAAATATAAACCAAATACAATTTAGTGCGCTAAAGAAGAAAAAAAACTAGACCGAATGCCTTAAAACCTTTTCTCCAAGTCAATTTTACTCCAATTAACTAATTGAGTTTCCAGATCGTCCCAATTCAGTGCTTTCAGGCGCTTTAGAAGTCCATTACGATACGTCGATACCCATCGTCCAGATTCCGTCCAGCATCCGTCGCCGGTTGACCAGATTCCATCGCCGATTGTCCAGATTCCGTCGCTGGTCATCCAAATCCAAATTCCATCGATGGTCGTCCAAATTCCGTCGATGGTCGTCCAAATTCCGTCACAGTCGTCGTTGCCGACGACTATTAGGGTTGAATTTGGTAAAATCAGTGGAATTCGGTAAAATCGTGTCGTCGTCGTCCTGATTCCATCGCTACCTTCACGCTATCAGCTCGCAAAATCCTAATCGCGACCTTTGCTCGCATCGCTCCGTAGCGCGCTATAGCGCCCGCTATGGACGCTATCGATAAGCTTGGTTTTCACTGTTGATGGAAAAAGATATAAACTGCAAGGAGTTTCATTTGGCCCGCAGAAATCCTCCACATTCTAGCACTTAGCCATTGAACCTGAGGTCAGTGTTAAAATTCCCGATTTGATTCAACCATTACTCCATGAATTCGAACAAGTTTTTCTTGAACCTACTGCCTTACCCCCTTTTCGCAACCACTACCATTCCATTCCCTTGATCCCAAATTCTCTACCCCCTAACATCCGACCCTATAGATATCCTCATTCCCAAAAATTAGAAATTGAAAAACAAGTTTCTGATTTATTAGCATCAGGCTTTATCCAACCTAGCCAAAGTCCCTTTTCTAGCCCTATTCTCTTGGTTAAAAAGAAGGATGGCACCCGGAGGATGTGCGTGGATTATAGAGCTCTTAACCGAATCACAATAGCTGATAAATACCCCATCCCAAACATAGATGAGCTCTTGGATGAGTTGTTTGGTGCTACAGTCTTTTCCAAGCTCGACTTGCGCTCTGGTTATTACCAAATCAGAGTCAAACATGATGACATTGAGAAGACAGCTTTCCGAACCCACTCCTGCCACTACGAATTTCAAGTCATGCCTTTTGGTCTCACTAATGCCCCTTCCACCTTTCAAGCAACTATGAATGACTTGTTCCGCCCATTCCTAAGACAATTCGTCTTGGTTTTCTTTGATGACATATTAGTCTACAGCAAGACTATGGAGCAGCATTACCAACACCTACTATCCATCTTGGAACTCCTGTCCAACCATCAGTTTTATGCTAAACTCACGAAATGCTGCTTCGGGCAACACCAGGTTCATTTTTTGGGACATCTTATTTCCGAGGAGGGTGTCCAAGTTGATCAAGAAAGGATATCAGCCATCCAAAGCTGGCCACTTCCATCTAATGTACGTGAAGTTAGGGGATTTTTGGGCTTGACTGGATACTATAGAAGATTCGTGCGTAATTATGGTATCATAGCACGTCCCCTTACCAATCTCACCAAGAAAGATGGTTTCAAATGGAATGAAGAGGCTACTGTAGCTTTTGAAAAGCTTAAAAACATATTGATGACTGCACCAGTTTTGAAGCTACCCAACTTTGCTCAACCATTCATTGTGGAGTGTGATGCTTCGTCTGAAGGGGTAGGTGCTATCTTGATACAGGATAATCATCCTGTTGCTTACTTCAGTAAGGGATTTTCCATAAACTACAAGCTCAAATCAGCCTACGATCGTGAGTTATTAGCTCTTGTGCTAGCGGTGCAGAAATGGAGTCATTATCTACTGGGTAGGTATTTTTTTATCAAAACAGATCATTATACTTTAAAGTTTTTGTTGGAACAACGTGTCACTACAGTGGAGCAGCAGCGGCTCTTGGTCAAACTTATCCCTTATGATTTTTCCATTATTCATAAGGCGGGCAAAGAGAATAAGGGGGCTGATGCACTTTCCAGGAGACCCATGACATCTGAATTAGTGAATTGTTATCAATTATTGTCCCTTATTGTTTGGATATTACAGAGATTCATGAAGGCTTATTACATGATCCCTACACCACCACTATTATCAACAGTTTGTTGAAGAACTCTTCTGTTTATCCGGGTTATTCATTGGTGGGGCAAACTTTGTTGTATAAGGGTCGCATTGTTGTTCCGGATTTCCCTTCCCTTCGCATCAAGATCTTATTTGAGTCCCATTCCACTCCTTCCTCGGGTCATGGTGGTTTCCTCAAAACTTATAAGCGGATCACTTCTCAATTTTTCTGGCTGAACTTAAAACGTGATGTCCGTAATTATGTTCACAGTTGCCTCACCTGCCAACAGCAAAAATATGACACCCTATCACCTGCTGGTCTCCTACAGCCCCTACCCATTCCTCAACAGATCTGGGAAGATATTTCCTTGGATTTCATTGTAGGGTTACCACATTCCAATCGGTGTGATACCATCTTGGTTGTAGTCGACCGATTAAGTAAATATGGTCATTTCTTGGCTTTATCTCACCCTTTCACTGCTAAAAGTGTAGCTGCCCTTTTTTGTAAAGAAGTCGTTCGTTTGCATGGATTCCCTAATTCTATCGTTTCTGATCGAGATGTCATCTTTCTAAGTAACTTTTGGCAGGAACTCTTTCGTTTGGGCAAAACTTCTTTGAAAATGAGTACAAGTTATCACCCTCAGACGGATGGCCAAACCGAAGTTCTTAATCGATGCTTAGAGACTTATCTCCGATGTTTTGCCCTAGACCAACCAACGAAATGGAGCACATTTTTACCCTGGGCAGAGTATTCATACAACACCAGCTTCCATTCAGCCACGGGCCTTACTCTTTTTCAAGCAGTTTATGGGCGCCCACCACCACAATTAATTCCTTATGCACCAGGAGATACTGCTAATGCTGACTTAGAGTCTCAACTGATTACGCGGGATGATATGTTACAGCTCTTGCATAATAATCTTCAAAAAGCTCAAGCTCGGATGAAATTTCAGGCTGACAAGAAGCGCCGTGAGGTCAATTTTAATGTGGGTGATTATGTTTTCTTACGTATTCAACCATATCGGCAAAAGAGTTTAGCCCGTAAGCGTTGTGAGAAGCTTTCTTCTCGTTTTTTTGGTCCATATTTGATCAAACGCAAGATTGGGCAAGTGGCTTATGAATTAGACTTACCTGCTGGGTCTCGGGTTCATCCTATTTTCCATGTTTCTCTGTTGAAACCGGTTCGGGGTACTCCTCCTTCAACTCCTGCACCACCTTTACCCCTAACTAAAGACTGGGAGATGGATCTTCAATCCAAACAGGTGTTGGCCCATCGTTGGACTATGAATACCGGGTCTCGTCAGCTGGAGTTGTTAATAGAGTGGTGTCATCGTCCTGTTGAAGATGCTACCTGGGAGTTATATGATTTATTTGTCAACCAATTCCCATCTTTTCACCTTGAGGACAAGCCGTCTTTCCAGGAGGGAAGCAATATAAGGTTCCAGCTCGTCCACCAATCAACAAAATTTATTTGAGGCGCACAAAAGAAGGAACAGCCGGGAGAATTAATGATGACGAGGCAATGACCAAGCAACTAGGAATGATCATGGGTATTCCAATTGACCCATATGTGGTGGCAACTTCTCTGCAGTTAGAGTAGTGGAAGAGAAAGTCCAGGAGCGGTTACTTGTGTTTCTTTTATTATGCAACTTAGTATCGTATTTGTTTTTCTGTCTTGTGTTTTTGATTTGGAATTACTTTCGTGGAGATTTGGTCCATCTCGAATCGGACTTATCTGTAATCGTTCGATTATCAATTTAATCCAATCCAGTTGCTATTAGCAACACTTGAATCTTCAATCTTCATGTGGAATTGCATGTTGGAATCTTGATTTTTCTGTTCTGATTGATGTTTGGGGTCCTTAGAATGCTCCAAAATACTCTAAAATCGCCCAAGAATTTGCCCCCAAGGTGATGATAGTCGACTAGGGTTGATTTGGGCCTTAAATACCCCAAAAAACGCTAATTTTGATGTTTTCCGTCGACCCCCGGCGTAAGTTACGCCCCCTAGGCGTAACTTACGCCTACATGCATGCACCTTACGCCCTAGAAGCTTTATCTTACGATTCTAGTTACGGAATAGCATCCCGGTGTAAGTTACGGCCCCTTAGTCATAACTCACGCCTGCCCTGATATCACCATTAGCTTCGTCTCGTCGAGAAACTCAATTTGCATATATTATACGTCCTGTAACTCCTCTCCTAGCCCAAAATATGCCTCTTCAAAGTTTATGGCTTCCATTTCGCATATTCGGATGTTCGGATGTGCTCGCCCTTGCTCCTCTTTGCTCGGTTTCCTCCTAAAAATGCTTTCTTGCCTCATCCAACCTACAAACATACAAGAACAACCGGTAGCTTCTATTCCGAATAAATAAACAAGTTAGAATCAATTCCAAACCCATTGCATCACCACCCCCTAATAAAGTAATTATTAGATGATTCAAATTCCCCTATGGAGATAATTAAAGGGAATTATATTACGAGAAAGTAAAAGAAATTAAAGAGTCGAAACATAATATATATCGATCAAAAGAATTATTCTACAAATGCAAATTTCTTAGGTCGTAATCTTTGATTTTGAAATACATATTAATCAAGTTAGATCGAAAGCTAAGGTTGATGATCAACGGTATGTATTATGTGTTTAAATACATGTAAAGATATTTTTGACTTGTGTTCAATTATATGTCTTGTTCTTCTGTATGTAGGCCGTCATGTTCATTTCAAGAAGAAAACATGAACCAGCACACTATATGCTCAAGATCGAGTCCTTTTCCATTCTTTACGAAGCTGCAACCTCCAAGATTGAATCTGATGTTTTTGAAGCCAGTGGTCATAAATGGTCACCTTTCGATCTGTTTTAAACCCTATTTTTCATCACTGAAATTAAATGAAGCTTATATATCTGACTCTTTAACATCGTAAATTTCATGATTGATCAGGAGACTAGATTTACATCCAAACAACGACGATCACATTTCTCTGCATGTGGTAATTTGTGACACTGGGAGTGACTCAAAAGGATGGGAGGTCTGTGTTGATGTCTGTTTTTTTGTTTATGATCATACGCACAACAACTATGTAACCTTTCAAGGTAATTAAATGCATTTTTTTATAATTTTTAATTTATTTCAATGCGTGCATGGATGTTTTGTGAATGTAAGTATTTGTAGATGTTAATGGACACAGGACAAGGTTTCATATGAAGAAGACGACATGGGGTTTTGATAAACTAATATCGACGGAGTCTTTTATGGAAAGTGAAAATGGGTACCTTTTCAATGATTCATGTGTGTTTGGAGTTGAGATTTTTGAAGCTCCCCAGTTTACACGGTTAGATCGGTGCCTGTTAATGACAAAGCCTCTACCAACTATGAATACTTTCACTTGGACCCTTAAAAATTTTTCAACTCTAACTGAGGAGACCTTGTTTTCAGATGCATTCAAAATAGGCAAAGTCAAGTGGTACAAATATCTAATCTATATGGATTTCATTTGGATGTTTTTTATTTTCTTTAATCTGAAAAGCATTAGATTTATAAGGATCTATCTAATTAATGTATTTTGACTCTAGGAAATTATCGCTATATCCCAAAGGAAATGGTTCAGGTGAAGCTACACATTTGTCAATCTTTTTAGCAGTATATGATGCCATGTCGCTTCCAAATGGATGGAAAGTTTTTGCAGACTGCAAATTTCGGATTAAAAGCCAGTTTACTGAAAGCGATATAGTGAAAGGTAATTTAAATATTTGCATAAGTACTTGTTATCATGAGTTAAGAAAAGTATTTTGCTACTTTTTTTATGTGTACAATCGATGCATAAATTGTTACATGTTAGCCATTTGATACCACTTTCTATGTATTCCCTTGTGGGGCTTGGCCATGTATGCACTGTGTTTCACACTTGTGATCCACATCTTTTTTGGCTGTCTTGCTTAATGCACCTCAATGTTTCACAGTGTTTTCTTTGAAGTTTTGTGCTTCTGATAAGGTGCGCTAGTGTTTTTGTCAGCTGAATTTCTTCTTTCTTCACATTTCTGTTTTTTGCTGTCTTTTAGTGACCCTCTAATAAGAAACTATGGTTAGTTTTTGTTGAGATTTGTTGGATTTTTACGGTCCCAATGAGTACGAGATATGGTGCCTGATCGTTATCTTGAAATGTGGTTCTCTTGTGTCTTTGATTTATTAATAGCTTTAATGAACTTAATTTTTTTCTTGTGACCAGAAAAAGTATAAGATTATCTTTTTCAAATTCAAAAACAGGGCTTGAATTCTTCAAATTTTATTTTATTTTTATACATGCTATTGAAGATTTGTATTTTTAAAGAATTTTGATCTTTATGATTTCCAGGACTCAATTATTGGTTTTGCAACTCGGATAGCAGGGGCTTTCCAACTTTTATGCTGTTGAGTGAACTCACTGACCTGAAAAATGACTTCTTGTTGAATGATAGTCTTATTGTTGAAGTTGAGTTTTTGGTAATTGGAACGCTTAAAAATTTCATTTGAAACATGTTTCTAGTATGTTTTATTATTTCTTTAAGATTAAGATGATATATGGTATTAATATGTTATTGTAGTTTGCGTTAAATTTATTAATTAAACGGTTGATAACTATAAGGTTATGTGTAATGGTTGCAAATTAATTATGATTTGTATTTCATGGTTGAGTATTACAGATAGTCTAATAAAATAATAGCTGTCTAGGATACTTGTTATCTTCACATAAACAGTAGAAAAAGTTTCCTTGCCTATCTCATACTAAACATTAATTAACTTTTATATTAAATATTAATAATTAATAATTCTAAGTAACTAAGTTATACAATTAAATATAAAATATATAGATATCGTAAAAATAATTAAAACTTAATAAACCATAAGAAAATTTCAGTTATATAATATCCTAAAATATAATTTTATAAATTTTAATCCTTATTTGTAATATGTTATTTTTAAGCATTCAATAATTATTATTTTATAAATAACTAATAATATCAAACATACAAATCTTTATTAAAAAATTGTTGTTTACAACATCTTAGATTTATTAAACTCATTATGCGTCCCTTACCGACCGGTCTTACGGCCAAAATGAGAAAGGTAGATTGCGTGACTCAGGAAAAATTGGTTGGTGTCGTGCTTTGAACCCTATACCTTCATTATTGATTTATAACCCCTTACACTAGACCATCATCGCGGGAACCTATACATCCGTAATTTAATTTTTATGATACTTCTTTTTGTTTCCACCATATGACTTTATTTTTTTTTGCGTGTACCAGTTGTTTTTGCAGATTCAGATTCACTTGTTTAGTCTTGAATCTTTTTCTATGTTTCACTTTAGTGCATCTATTTCTTCAAATATGTTGCTCTTTTTAACATGAGATATTTTTAGTTCTATTGCGTTTTTGTTAAAATTAAGTATTTCTTGTCACTTTTTTCCAGGAATAACTACAGTTTTTAATATTTAAAGAACAAGGGTACTCATGTAGTCATGTACGATGTTTTGCATAAAATCAGTTATAAACAGTTGTCAATGTGTAGATTTGATGATATCTTTAATCGAGCTACAAAATAGCATATATATTGACCTTGAATAGGGACATAGGGTTACCCAATGGATATTCTTGCCTTTTCGTAGCAACTAGTAAAGACCATGTTACTCGTGTATAAGTTGGTGTGAGTTTGGTATTAACCCAAGTGTTTACACTTACAATATGCGGCAGGTATACTCTATGTGACTATGTATAAAAAATTAAATCAAACAAACCAAAGCTTTGAAAGCCGGACTGGACCGGCTGGTCGGACCGAGAACCGGTGGTTGGACCAGTCCGGTTAGGGGTTTTGGGCCGTTTTGGGTGAACCGGCCTGTCAAACTGGCGAACCAGTGGTTGAACCGGTTTATTTTTATTTTTGATTTTTTTTAATTTTATTTTTGAATATATATATATATATATATATATATATATATATATATTTATAAAATCACCCGGTTCTTAAATCCGGTTCAACCGGTCCGACCGGTCGGACCCCTGCCCAGTAAGGAGATCGGTTCGACGTCCGGTTCAGTTATGAAAACATTGTTACAAACTCAAATTCTTTGATTTCTTAAAATACGATAAGGCTACTGCTCGTGTATTATACGTGTTGAATAAAAATATATTAAAGAGTATTGCTGAAACTTTATATATAAATAAAAATAAGCTTAAAATTGATTAAAATTGTGTATAGGTTAGTATTTTAGGTAATAAAATAATATTATTATTTTTTGAACTTTCATCTTTTTAAAGGATTGTTAAATTTAAAAAAAAATCAACAAAAAATATTTTTTTAAAAATGCCATTTTCTTTAAATATGGGTTGATATTGTTTATTACACAATTTTAATAAATAAAATGTTAAATAGTTAAAAAAGAAGACTTAAGGATTATAAAATGATATTAAACTAAATTAAAACTACATATAAATAATTTTAATAATAAAAGAACTAAATCATTTTTTAGCTATTGTTTGTAAAAGAAATTTAAACATTTCAACTAAATTAAATATTGTTTAAATATTGTTTTGAAAAATGTCAAAGTATATATAAATTTAAGCTAACACATTGTATATTACAAAGGCTGAATAAAATATTAAATAAATTAAGTAAAAAAAATTGGAGATTAAAATTCAATTCTTTACTTCGAATAAGAAGTTCGGCTCAATATTAAGTCTGGTTATGAAACATTGGTTCGCACCGAGACTCACTACGAACTTTGATAGCATTATTTTTTTTTCTGGTTTTTTTAATTTTATTTTGGGGGCTAACCTCGTTTTTGTTACAGTTTTTTTATTACGTTGTACAAGTATTCAGCTTTATGAGAAAATAAAGTTGTTATGGTTTTTAATAACCAACAAATCCAAGCTTTTTAATATTAATAAACATGAATTTAGATTTTTAGATTTTAATGGTTAAAAATGACAGCCATTGGTTCATGTACAATATGATAGGGAGGTTATACTATCAAGAATTTTGTTCAACCATTTCATCCAGGTTAAACTTGAGCGCTTTCATTATATAAATTTTCATTTGCATGTTACAACCGAATATTTTTTATCCTGTCAAATTTTTTTTTAAATACATGTATATTTTGAAAATGACGGGAATTGTTGGGAAATAGGGTTTAGCTCGCGCGTTGCAACGGCAAACCTGTATTGAACTGGAAAAAAATGATCTTCACCTAATTAAAATTGTTGAAAAAAATATTGAGTTATACCGCTACGTCAATATTTGTTTCTTTTGGTAAGCAATGCCAGATAAAAGTTAAATCGGCTTGTAATTAATCGCGTAGAGTCACCTAATTTATGGTTAAAACCGTGTGACTTGTAAGAATAATAAAAATGAGCCCTCGTATGTATATAGAATAAACTAGCTTATTAGCCCGGTGTATTACACGGACTAAATCATAAAATTATATTATATAATATGAATTAACAATTAAGAAATAAAAATTGTAAAATGATTTTTTGTGATAACCTTTTGTTTTTTAAGTTGCAAAATGAAGTTAATTAAAAATAAATATTAATCACATAATGATCATAGATTTAATAATAAATAAAATTTGAAACTATTCATAAAATATAATTATTATCATCATTCTTTCTTTAAGTAGAATTAAAATTTTTTGTGTTGATTATCTTGATATTTTAATTTGAAAGTTTTTTGAATTTTAAAATTATTAATCAAAAATAAAAAATGTTTGATATGATTACATTTTTATTAGTATTTAAAGAAAAATAAATATCATCTTTTTATTATTTAGGAAGTTTGACTACATTTATTAAATTTAATTTATTTTTGAAATATTAAGGATTAATATAATGATGACAGGTGGCATCAATTGCAATTTGTACAATCATTTAATGACATGTGGCATGTAGTTTAACCTATTATCGACAAGTGTCGGATTGTCATTCTTTTATTATATAGTATAGATATAGATTCATAAATTGACGATTATCAAGATAAATATAAGCAAATAAACGATATAAAAACAATTTTATCGTAACAAAATGATGTGTTTCGCATATCTAAATAAATCATGATGTTTTCGAAACCTTTTTTTAAAGCAAAATTGTATCAAATCTTTATAAATATAAAAAAAAAAGAATTTCAGAACTCTAAATAAGCAGGACACTGCCGTTTAACTCTTGCACATGCTAAGAATCACCCCTCTTTATGGTTTAGTATTGTTTTAAATTTGTTTCTCTTAGATTGCTTCCAGATGTTGTTTAATACTTTGAAAAAAAAATATATAACGTGTAAACAAAAGATTCCAGATTCTTGAGCTTGGCAAAGTAAAGGGGTGGAAATGTTCAAGTAAAAATAACATTATCACCATTTCATGTTTTTAGATGAACCACCAGGCGCAGAAAAGATCTCTGCTTCAACGATATGGGTTTATTGAGATCTAGGTATTCAATCAAGCCCAGAAACAATTGATTCTGTTCATAGACGGTGGTGAATTGATGATCAAAACCCCAAAAACAATTGATTTTTGAGTAATCATCAATTATTAATCCAAGATTACAAGCATACATACATAATCATACAATCAAACACAAACAGTATATAACAACTAAGAAAAAAAACCTTTCAATTCCCCTGCGGATACACTAATTTCTGTTTTTGGAAACATGATATGAGTTTGGAGTTGAAACTGAAGAATTCCTCTTGTAACTCCTTGATTGCGGCATACAACCAAATTCCGACCTAGGATCCCGGAAATCAGCCGCCGGTGCATGAAACTCCGATCTGGTCCGCCGGTGAGGCGATCGTTCGACCTGAGCATCAGATCCGACGAGGATGTGGTAACTGGGGGTGGAGGTGACGGAGACGGACCGGTAAGTGTTGTGAGGCCTTGGTTTCTTGATGGCATGCATAAGAAATGGGATTAATCCTTCCATTGTTTGATTGATTTTTGAAAACCTGTAACGGTTATCTTTATATATGTAGATGACTTTGAGGGGAGACTTTGGGTTATATACATGAGGATTGTGGGACACATAGTTTGAAATTGAGGTGCCAAATTGAGTGTTTGAGGAAACTGGATTTGTTATTACTTTTTTACCCTTGCTAATTGCATTCTGTAAATAAAGAATTTTTTTTTAAACATGGTTCTTGTTAAAAAGTAGGTTAAAGGCGTGCTCAAATTTTGTTTCACAAATGAGGATACCTTCAATGCTAGTGGCGATTTAGAAAAGAGATAAAGTTCGAATGTAAGGGTGTCAAGAGTAACAGATTCTGTTAGAATAAAAAAAAAATTTCTCTCCAAATCTCCACTCATAGTGACGATTTCAGAGAATTGTACAAGAATTGTACCATATTGTAACTACTAGTGGTGATTTCAACTTCTTTTTTACCCGTTCAGTCACTCCTTACACCTCTTGTAATCCATTTTTTAATAACAACCATATTTTTAAAAAAGTTTGGTAAATAAAGGATCAATTTAGAATTTTTTTTTTTATGGAAAACAAGACAAAGTTAGTCAAGTACTAAATAACAATAATACCAATAAAAATAATCTAAAAAGATAGTGCTACATCTACACATATGGACTTGCTATTTGAACGCCTTAGTCATTATGGCATACGAGTCATATGGAAGCATACAACTTATATTACCTGCAAGATGCCTTAATTATTATTGAGGTATGGGTCTTATGATATCATACAACTCGTATTGACTTGCAAACTTATTACATCAATCTAACCTTATGTCTCATGTACCACATTTTGTAGAGTATCTTATATGAGACTTAAGTCACTTGAAGGAGAATTTAAGGACACGTTTTTAGGGTTTCATGAAAATATTATATAAAATCAACTGCAAGTTTTTAGAACATATATACGTCATATTAACATATTTCAATTGTAATATTTTTTTCAACAATTTCGGGATTGAAAATGCATATTTTTAGTTTAGTGGTTTGAAAAAAATACAAAGAATATAGGAGTTATCAAGCCAAGATCATTAAACGACTCTATAATCTCTGTTTGTCGAGCTAAAAGTTGAAGGACTACTACAAACGAATTATATCCTTCATCGTGAGATGTTGATACGGTAAAGTTGTCCTAGTATTGAACTACCATTTAAAAAAAAACTAGTAAAATAATTGTTGATTATTTCTAATAGGTATATTTACTCATAACTTGTGAAAATGAAACTTATGTATTACTAGAAATTCATGTATTCTTTCTATATGAATGTCGTCTAACTACGTGCAACGATTTATTGTGTATTCATCAAATGGTTGTGTAATTTGAGTCTTACATTATTTTATTTTTAGAACGCTTAAAATATAAGTAACATGTTAACCATAATTGTTCAAATCCACGTATGGTAATTTATATGTTATTGCATAGACTAGTTTAAAACATGTCATTAGCATGGCAAGATGTAATTCTATAAGATAGTCTGAGATATAAATGTTTTATTGTTGATGAATTATATGTTATGTGTAAAATGCCATGATATAAGCTTGTTTTGATCGTGACGATCATGTTGGATGAAAAGTTTCGTGTTTGATGAAAAAGAAATGTATTTACCATTAAACAACTAAAACACAATTTAAACTAATAATATTACATAATAAAACATAATAATTCTAATATTGTAACATTACTTAACTAAAACATAATTAAACATAATTCCAATATCAAAAGACTCCTTCATCATTTTCATGATGTTGAACAAGTTCCACATCCGAAGGGTTTTCATGAGCCGCAGGTGGAACGAACAGGTTACATAAACGAAGGAGTTTATAGTACATCTTACGAAGATGGTTTTGGAACAGAAAATATATATATTGTTTCATCTTTTTGATGTATTTTAATTTTTTTAAGGTTAAGAAGTTAATCATAGTTTTGTGCATTTATAGTATACTTTAAAATAGTTGTTGCAGATCGAGACGTTGTATAGCCTTTATAAAAGCAGTTTAAACAAATACAACCAATTTGGTTTTTTATAAATATTTTAACCGCTCTTAATTATGAATTTTAGATTTTTCCGCCATATAAAAATATTTTATATTACGATATTGCTCAAATAACATTAAAATGGTAAAGATTTTACCATTTAAAATAAGATTTTGTGGGTTTAATTATGATGCAGTTTAATTTGATGTAGTTCAAGAGTAAAATAAAGTTTTTGCTAAAAATCCATAATCTTGACATTCAATTTAAGGGGGGAAATATCAAATAAAAAGTTTATTTTGCCTAAGAATGCTAAAAAGGATTTTTAAAACCTCGAAAACCGACCTAAACGAACTCCGATTGAACTCGTTTCGATGGCGTTGGAATCGTCTCATTGAACCCTACAATATTAGCTTTTAAGTTTTAGCTTTAATAACTACTTTTAAAGTTTAGATTTTAGGGCTTGATTTTTGGCTTTTTAGGTTTTATCTTTAGATTTATGGTTTGTTTTTAAAGTTTTGGTTTTAGTATTTGGGTTTATTGTTTGCAATTTAATGTTTGTGTTTTAGGGTTCAACAAGCCGGTTCCAATGATGCAAAAGTGAATTCAATCAGAGTTTATTTGGGTCGGTTTTCGTGTTTTTGAAAATCATTTTTAGCATTCTTAGGCAACATAGACTTTTTAGAGGAACCTTCCCACAATTTAAGGTATACGATCCGTATGTAGAGATTAATGATTGATGTGACCGGGCCCCTAAACTCTTGAGTAACACTCTTGGGTTTAGGTATAAATAGACCCCTCATTTAAATTCATTTGAACGTTTATGTGATTTAACTTTGGTGCATTGACAGATATTTTGAACATGGCAGGTGAGGTAGATGGATTAGGTAGAGACCGGTGTAAGTAAGGAACTAAGAACTAATGTAAAATTTAAGTCTAGGCATCAAAAGATTAGTTTTGAGGTAGTTTATAACCACAAGTGAATTAGATTTTTTGTTAAAGGGTATTTTTGGTAATGATTATTAATTAATTCAAGAACATCAAACGTGACCGAATGTAACTAATGATAATATTAACAATGTAACTTGCTAGCAAAGTAATATACATTACCTAATAACAATAAAAAAAACAACACAAACCCAAAGTAGTCAAAAAGGCAAATTCAGCCTACTGGTTAGTGTTTCACCGTATGACCAAGAGGTTATGTGTACAAACTCTGCCAGGGATGATTTAAAGGTCATCTAGGTAAGGGAAGGAATTTTAAACTTAATCTTGGGTTATGGACCAATGGGGCTGAGTGTTTGCCCATTCCAGGGGATTTTCGAGCATCTGGTGTAGCCGCATCTTAACTCTGCCCGACAACATACGTGGTATGTATGATCGTCGCCGTTAAGAAAAAAGTTGGTTGATAAAACATTTGTATCCGAACATGATCCTCCGTATTTTAGAGCACGTTAGTTATTTCGAAGAAATCTTTTTTTTCTTGTTTGATTAGATACAATGAATATCATCATCATCATACTCTGTATATCACATCATTAGCAAAGCTAAGGCAGAGCCGATGAGTGTAATATGTAGACAACCTTACATCTATCCCGTAGGCATTGAGAGGTTGATTCTAATGAGACCCCGGCTCATGATACATGATTAACTGACCAACACAACGGTTTTTAACGTTATTTTCACAAAAATAAAGTAAAATAATGTTAAAATTAGTGCATTTATTATTGTCGTTGTTGTTCTTAATCTATAAATAGAAATTAATGTAACATTAAGCCTAAATATATTTTATAGATTCGGTTTGGAATTTTATTTGAGCAATTTTATCTTCTAACTTATTATTAAAAAAGAAAGTATACATAAAATAGAAATCTAAGGTATAAGAATTAAAGTGATATTTAACCATAACTATTATTCTAATGATATCTCATTGACTTATATATGAAAGGTGTTGGGTTCGAATCCGGACTGAAACATATTTGCTGAGGCAAAGTTAGGGGTTTTTCTAGTTGTGGGATTCCGAGCTCGGGCGTACGTCCCAGATTGTCAAATCGAAGGAACAGTTGAAATCCCACCTTAGTGTCGTCGTACCAAGCCATTAAAAAAATCACCTACTAGGCTGCTACAATAGGACAAAGGCGGCTTTTTACGCGCATACAACAAGTTCAATATAGTAGTTGCTTAGTGGATATAATCACCAAATTTATTGACCATTTAATTACAATATATAATAATGTTCCTATAAAATATCTCCTATAATAAATTCCGGTAGGATAAGCTAATAAAATTTATCATTTATTTATATTTGAAGTGGTCATTTAATAAATTATATATGCTCCTAGACTACATATGAATACGGTGAATAACATCTCAAAGCTGAGCGTCGGTAGTCGGTACCACTTGAGAAGTGCACGCCATTCATTAAACATCATTTGAAAAGAGACTGTGAGGTTCGAACCAATGGATTTATGCTCGAAACCAATTGAACCGTCTAAACACTACAACAAGATAGGCATAATTGAACCTTTTTATTTAGGTGGTGTTTGTTTTTTAAGAGGTAAAACATCTGCAGTCTGCGGACCACGTCTGCAGACCTCTTTTGCAGAAGATGTGGACCAAACCTCTGCAAGAAGAGCTTTTGAGGGTGTTTGTTTTTCAATATCTTCACAACCTCTTCACATTTTCAATATCTTCACAATCTCTTCCCCAACCCTAACCCACGACCGTCCCCATGGCTCGATCATCGTCACCATCACGAGCTGAGTACCACCACTCTTCCCCACCGTCAACCTCTTCCCCACCGTCAGCCTCGGTCTCAGCCCAAACGTCAGCCTCGACGGGAGGTGCGCAGGAGGTGCGACGAGAGGTGCGCAGGAGCTAAACCCTAACCATCCGGAGGTGCGACGGGAGCGCAGGGAGAAGGGCAAACCTTCGATTGAGGACGACCGGAGAAGGGCGAACCTTCAATCGAGGACGACCGGAGAAGGGCGAACCTTCAATCGAGGACGACCGGAAAAGGGGCGAACCCTAGATTGAACCCTCGATTGAGGGGGCGTCGCGATTGGCGGTGGGAGGCTAGGCTGTGGAGGGCGACGACGGTGGAGGAGCGGCGGTGGAGCAGCACGCTGGTGATGGAGAGACGGAGGAGATGGGGTGCTGGAATGGAAGGGAGAAACCTAGAAGAGGTTTGAAGATTCAAGAAGATGTTGAACCATGTCTGCAAGAAAAAGAGGTTTTGCAGACGTTTTTTAATTAACTGTCTGCGAAAAAACAAATACCCTACATATTTCCTTGGTCTGCGAGGTGCAGAAAAAAGAGGTTTCGCAGACCTTTGCAGACGTTTTTTCAAAAAACAAACAGCCCCTTATAAAACGATTGCAATAACTAAATTTGCATTTGGTCTAATGCAACATTTTTAAATGTAACTATTTAAAAAAAGTTATGTAAGAAAAATATTGTATTAATTTAATGCAACTTCAGCTTATGCAACTTATTTGTAGCCACCAATGACAAAAAATGTTGTATTAGACTTGTTTTTTAGTAGTGAAAATAAATTAAGTAAATTAATAGTTTAATCTTTATTTGGTTATTTTTTGAGGGTTTGGTAGTTCATTTCAGTTAGTGGTTAGAGACCCAATCTTTCTTTTGTTGAAGAACAACCGGTATATATCAATGAACACAAACAAAAACTATAAACAATTTTCAAGACACTTTTATATAATTTGCATGAAACACAAATAAAAACTCTTAATTGGAGTTGTTTGGAATGCAAAACATGAACACTAGTTCCTATATTTTAATATTTATGGCCTTACACCAAAACATTAAATTAACTCAAACTACAAATTCAAAAACAAATATAAAAAAATTATTAGATAAACTTATGATCTTCTTATTCTCACCAGTCACCATGCATGAGATCAAGCTACCCTCCCTAGCTTCTTACATTTGAATCAGGATTAACTCTTTCGTTCACCTCTTAAGCCTGATTCATTCCTCTCAAATCATTCATTCAATATGCTCTAATCATCTGATCGACTTCTTCATGTTAATATATAGGAGGAACTGTTATGCATGTTAAGCACCCAAACAACCTTAGGTGTCCAAGTTTAACATATGGTTTGCGATTTTTATCATGCTTGTAGTATGCAAGACTATTTTGTTGCATCTCTCAACTACATCATTTTGTTGTGGTGAACACGGCTACATGAACATTCTTTGCTTACCTTATTGATCAAAAGTAGAGGTGGCAATTTTTACCCGAATCAAAAGAAATGAGTTGGTTTGGGTAAACAATTGTAGTATAATGGGTTGAAATGAGTAACATCATAATATTAAATGGGTTGAGATGAGTAGCACTTAAACACAATGCGGGTCAAGATGGGTAACCAAAAAACTATGTAAATGCAATGAATTCAGACATTTAAGAATAATTAATAACATATTTGGTGAGAAAATCACTAAAATTTATCCAAATGGACTATTTATATATTTATAACACATCTTAAATTAGAGGTGGCAATTTTTACCCATGTCAAAGGAAATGAGTTGGTTTTGGTAAACAATTGTAGTATAATGGGTTGAAATGGATAACATCATAATATTGAATGGATTGAGATGTGTAACACTCAAACACAATGCGGGTCAAGACGGATAACCTAAAAAGTATGTAAATGCAAGAGATTCAAACATTTAAGAATAATTAATAATATATTTGATGAGAAAAACAATAAAAGTTATCCAAATGTACTATTTGTTTACTTATAACACATCTTAAGTTAAACTAAATTGATGTTTTTTAAAAACAATCCATTTAGACCCGAATTGATTTTGCTTAAAAGCAATTCTAACTCGCACCCATTCTGATCCGAACCCGTTCTGACACGTTACCCAACCCGATCCATCCGGCCCATTTTACCATGCATAATCAAAATACTTAGATGAATATTGTATTAAGGAACTTACATCCTCGGTCAGCCCTTAGAGATTTTACTTTTAATGAACTTTCTAATTACTACTCCTATTAATATTTCCTGAAAATAATCCAATCATTTTCATTTTTAATGGTGTAAACCCGTATGTATGTTTTATGATCATCTACAAATAACATAACATAATTGCAATACTATGAACATGGTATTTGTGACTGCAATTTTGATAGCAAAAAAGTTGCAATTGTCTTTTTGAGACCATTTAGCGACAAAAAATGCGGTGGGAAATTTCTGATGGCAAATGTTATATTGCTATCGTTTTACCACCATTACAACTTTTGCTATCATATTTTTGCGGCCAAAAATACGTCAAAATTATTGCTATGATACTGCTACTAGAATTGTTGCGACTAATTCTGTGGCCACCATCTTGCGATCATTATTAGTACACCACATCTACCCACCAAACCCAACCATAATTGCCCCACTTATTTTCACATCATTATCCTACCAAAACTATTATCACACCATATTTCAAAACGTGTAGGACCATTTTGCTACCAATACCAAAACACACATGTGACCAATTCAATTTACATATACCACATCTCCTAACTAGATTTATATAGATTTTAAACAAATCAAGTATCATAATAATATATTAATCATCGAGACTGAATATGAATTATCTACACATAAGTAAAGTCTACACAATCAAAATAAAAGTGTTCTATAAACTACTTTTGAACCATATTTTTTAACGCCTGTTCAATTTTTGAAATCATATTGCTAACAACATTTTTCTTTGTCTTATGTTTTTCTTTTTGAGCCTCTAACTATACCATAATTTCATTTGATATTTGTTTTTCTTTTCCCTTTTTTTTTTCTTGATATCATTCTACAAATAACCACTGTTGCAAAAGTCGGCCTCCAAGGCCGAGTACTCCCCGAGTACTCGCTCCAAGGAGTTGTCCCGAAGCCGAGTATTTTCTGGATATTACCCGAGTACTCTCGCCTAGGACCGAGTACTCTCCGATTACTCGCTCCAAGAAGCTATTCCGACCTAGGAGCGCCTAGCGGCTTTTGCAACCTTGCAAATAACCAATGAAAATTGAAAATGTGTGGAGTTTAGGTCCAACAAATCAACCAATCAATTTTGACATGTTTAATGTTTGTCAAGTGTTTGCATTTTAATCATTTAATTTAACTAAGTTAAAATTTATTAATATTCATATCATAGTAAATGGGTGAAGAAATGAGTCCAAATTCCGATGGTCATAAAATTTGTTTAAAACAGATTTATTTTCATTTGATAAAAATAAGCACACCCTCTTTTGGTTTTATTTATTTATGTTTTAATAATGATGATTTCCGTTTAAAAGTCATATAATATATAATTATTTTGAGAAACAAAAATAAAAGCTGGAATAGCTCAGTTGGTTAGAGCGTGTGGCTGTTAACCACAAGGTCGGAGGTTCAAGCCCTCCTTCTAGCGTTTTCATGTAGTTTTTTTTTTTTGTGCCATCTTTGCCAATTTATAAAATTACGTATTTGATGGCACTTGCGTTACAATTACTGCAGTCAAATAACCAAATAAGCATAAAAAAAGATCATTCAATTTTAAAAGTTTTGAAGCATCCTGTTTAATTGTTGCAAATTGTATATGGACACCATGCTTTACTTGTTTTTCGCTTGATTTTGGTCCATTTGGACACTCTCGTGTTTTCCTGGTCACAACTTTCCATTTTCACGAATGACGAAAAAAAAATTCTCATGTTTGTAGAGTATATCACATATATTTTACACCGGATGAATTGAAAGCTGTGGCTAATATTTTCGGATCAAACTATTTGTTATTAACCTAAATTTTGATCAGATAAAATTCAATTCAAATCGAAGAACATGTATGAAATTCGTAATAGATTTTCGAAGGAACCAGTTTGATTGAATGAATGTTTCTGGAGTTACGCAGGACTTGAAAATTGCCTCTTGGCAGGGTTGCTGCCCCTTGGACCCAGCTCCATCCAGGGGCGTTGCCCCAGAACCTCGCCACCTTTGGAAACTCTATTGAATTATAAAGCTTTAAACAAGTGTGCATCAGATACTCAACTTGTTTAATGAATTTTATGATTTACATTGATCAACAAAATTAATCCATTTACACTAAAATACCTTGTGTAGTGTTGAAAACCTATTTGAAAATTTAATTGAATAGTTAATTAAATGGAATGTTAAGCTGGTTAGACATGATTTTGAATTGGGCTTTCAACTTTCAAAAATTACATAAAAGATCCATAAAGCGAAAGATCTCCATCGTTAATTTTTTCTGTTTAATGATTGTGAAATAGTCAAAATACACTTGGGTTAAAAAAATAATACTTGTAAACTCTATTTTAAGAAAGGATATGTTTTCTTAATATTCAATATAGAAATTCAAGATTGATATATAGGAATTCCATTCACATCTCCTTAGATTGTTCCAATTATTTCTCCTAGCCTTTGTATTATTTATATTTGTTGTATTTCTCTAATGAATATGAAAAACTCATATCCTTTCATGGTGTCACCCAAAACCTGCCATCCGATTTATCTTCATGTTCATACAAAAATTTCTTCATCATCATCCATCTATGGCTGATAAATTCGGTCCAAAGCCACAAGCCCTTCATCCTGTCGACACCATCACAAACATCCAACACAAAGTCCGTGTTCTTGATGGCGTTAAAGTTTTGTATCCTTTGTGGGTTAAACTCATCAAACTAGCTTCATGCCAAAAGGTATGATGTGCTAAACCACATTGATGATTCGTCAACCTCTGTCATGACTGCCACCGACTACCCGTCTTGAAAAAGATCAATGTTGTAGTGTGACATGCAGATCTGAACAAGAAACTCATCAGAAAGAGTTCCATAGATCCATTGTAATACTACAACATTGATCTTTTTTTCAAAACGAGTAATGGCCGTCTTGACAAGGGCGGCAAACGAATATATTTTATGTACAGTCACTTGGGTAAACCTAATGATAAAATGTCACACACGTGATTCGTGAATACATTTAATCTCAATATGGTTGGGTGGTTTGCATTGAGTTCAATTTCTTTGGCACTCGAGAACTGCAAAACCGGTGAAGAAGATGATCACACTGCCCGTAGCCAACGTTTGCAACATGTGCCTTATAGCTTGAATATTGATATGTACGCATAGAGTTACACGTTCTATGTTTTGTTTATTTATAAAGGATGACGATAAACACATCACTTCCACTTGTTTCATTACATTTGTTTTCGAGTAATAATAATAATTAAATTGATATTTCAAGCATGAAAAGTAAGTCGTTTGGTAATAAAATAACCAAATACATCGCCATCAAACAAAAAGAAGAAATAACTCAATGATTTAAGAAAGTATTATACTAAATATCTAGCTTGGTGTTACATTAACATTAATTATCTTGTTATTATTAGTAGTACTGCTGCTGCTATATGTGAAAGCTATCTGGAGATTTTAAAAATGGGATAACTCTACACAAATGTAACCAACTTTTTATATTGCCCCAATTAGGTCACTGGAACTTTTTTCTGTCTCAATTATGTTATTCAACTAGTATGGGTGTTTTAATCCTATATAAATAACCTGAATAGCTGGTTATTGTTACTTTTCTACATATTTAACTTATTTAATATGTTAAGTGGTGATATAATCATTTTATAAAGTAAATAATAAATTAAAAATTATTTAAAATCATCCACATTTACGCACGATATTTAAAAAAATAAGTTTCAAACGTTAAATATTGACACACATAATTTGAAAAACTTATAAATTTTTTTCAAATATATTGCGTAAATGTGTGATTTTAAATAAGTTTTAATTTATTATTTGTTTTATAATATGATTATATCACCGCTTAACATATTAAATAAGTTAAATATGTAGAAAATTAACAATAGCCTGTTATGCAGGTTATTTATATAGGATTAGAACACTCATACTAGGGGTGTGCATGGGTCGGTTTGGGTCGGTTTTTGGCTTAGTCCAAACCCAAAACCGAAATTTCGGTTTTTTCGGTTTTTAAACCCGTTTGGGTTCGGTTTTTTCGGTTTTGATATTTTCAAAACCCATTTGGGTTCGGTTTGGGTTTCGGTTTTTTCGGTTTTTACTACTTAGGCCTTAAATTATGCTTATAAAAAAATAAACTAAAATATTATATTTGTATTAAAAATATTTTAAGTACAACACTACTTAATATTTAAAAATATATACAAAAATATTTAAATTTAGTAAAAATCATACGTGTTTTTGGTATCCTAAGCCAATAATAATAATAAAATATATGATTTTTATTTAACTTTTGATATCAAGAACTAAGAAAATAAAAATAGACGGTATATAAATTGTTGAATTTTTTCAAAGGTAATATATATATGCATATACACATGCATTCGGTTTTTTCGGTTTTTTCGGTTTTTCTTTAAGGTAAAACCAAACCCAAACCCAAACTTTCGGTTTTTAGAAAATTAACACCAAACCCGTCGGTTTCTATTTGGGTTCGGTTTTTTCGGGTTGGATTTTTCGGTTTTTGGGTTTTGGGTCGGTTTTTTTGGTTTTATGCACACCCCTAACTCATACTAAGGTAATTAACCTAAAAAAGTCTAAAATTAGAGCCATTTTTGCAAACAGTTTTAATTATTTTATTTTGCATTTCTAAAAAATAAAAACACAAGATAAAGATTTGGTTAATAAATTTGGAAAGAAAAAACACAGTTTTAAATTCGAATTATAACCATTGATGGGTTTATGAGTAGAGGTGTTTATAATCGGATAGTGGTTTTCAATATTCGAAATACAGATGTCTGAAATTGCGGATTCGGATATCTAAACGGATATCCAAACTGAGACAAAAAGAAAAGTTAAAATGTTGTGAATATACATTTCAGATATCTAAATATGTGAAAATTATCAAAAACATCCGATATGGGTATTTCAGTTTCGGATTTTATGACGGGCTTTTTAGAAGATACATTATTCATAAATAATAAGTAAAGCGGCCAAGCGGGTATGCAGGCTTCAAGAACTCAACCCGGCCTCTATATTGTTTTGCAATAAATTTACTTTCATAAATATGATCAGTGGGTTCACACGAGGTTTTTTTCACTGGAGTTTCCTCCTGAAGTGGTTGAGGTGGCTCATGAGAGGTCCAGATAACTAGACCTTGGTGACATGCCTTAGAAACAGTGGGTTCACAAGATTGAGACCTTCGCCGTTCAAAAAATAAATAAATAAATAAATATGATCAGTAACATGTGCGTGCTGATTATTTATGGACTGGTCAAAAACTCAATCGTTGTATCAATAAACTAACAAGAACAAACATAACGCAATCAGACCAATTAACTACTTATTCAACTTCATAAACACCTTTGTCATTGGCTATATCTAGAAGTGTGCATGGGTTGATTTTTGACTATTTCAAACCTACCAATAAAGCATTGTCTCAATTGTACCCAATGATTCTTTCAAATGTGAGGTCTTGGGTTCAAAACCCTCCCGCAGTGAAATAGGGGTCTGAGGGGTGTCAGGGGGTTTTTCCGGTAAGATTTCCTCCTGGGTGGTTGTGGTGGCTCATGGGATGTCCAGGTAACTAAACCTTAGTGACATGACCTGGAAATAGTGGACTCACGCGATTGAGACCTTCGCCGTTCAAAAACAAAACTCATTTCAAACCTAAACCGAGATTTTGGTTTAAATTTTGGGTTTTAAACATATTTAGGTTCGGTTTTTATCTTTTTAAAACTCATTTTGTTTGGTTTGATTTTCAGTTTTTATACTTGGGCCCCAAATTTTTAGCCTTATAAAAAAACTTAAAATTGTATCTATACTAAAAATATTTACATTATAACATTACTTAGCAATAAATTAATATAAAAATCTTTAAATTTTTTAAAATTATTTGTGCTTTTGGCATCATAGGTCTAAAAAAAATAATAAAATATATGATTTTAATTTTTTGGAATCGTGCATTTAGTTAGTTTAGAACTCTCATCCATATATGACTTTTGGAATATAGAACTAAGAAAAATAAAAATATCAAATTATAAATTATTGAATTTTTGAAACTTAATATATATAAAGACACACATAACACACACATACATGCATGCATGCGCGCACACACACATTCTTATTTTAGGTAAAACAAAAGGCAACCAAACTTTTGGTTTTTTTTGGAACACCAAACCTGTTGATTTATAATTAGGTTCGATTATTTCCGTTAGATTTTGGGTAGGGTTTTTGCTGTTTAATGGACAGCCCTAGGCCCATATCTGCCTTCATAGCTTGAGATAATACACCTAAGAACCGTGGTGTTTTCTATTTGACCCCAAAGTTATTCATTTGTGTAAAATTCTAAATAAATATTAACCAAAGTATTTGTATAGCCATGTTACAAATCTTAGAAGAATAACATCGATATCATAATTTTCAAAGCCTTCAAAAGAGAGGACACAAGGACAATACCTATACCATTCAAAGCCTTCAAAATAGGAAACACAAGAGAAAGATTCCCAAAAAGATATCTTCATAAATCATAATACTTGGAGTACACTAAAATTTTTGCTTATCTGGTTAAGATTTTTAATCTATTCAACCTAAACAGAATTTTCTAACAATAAAACCTCTGTCGTTTAAGTAATTTACAGTTTTAGCCCTTAAATATAACTGAAAACATTAAATGGCATATGATGGAAAAATAAAAGACTTAGACCACATACTCCAAAACCGTAAATTGTTTAAATGGCATTGGTTTCGTTGTTTAAAGATTTTGTTTTAAGTTGAATAAGTTAAAAGATTTAAATTAGCCACACGAACTAAAACCGTAATTTACTCTAATAGTTAAATAACGTGTCTTACAATTTATATATATTTTAGTGTATTTGTTTTAGAAAATTTAGAAATTACAGTTAAAAAAATAATAACAATAAGAGAGAGATAACGAGAGATGTAATGGGTGTGATTTAAATTGTTTGGTGATTCGGAGTAATGGTATGTTTAGGGGTTGTTTGGTAGATCTAAATTATTAAGTGTTGAATGGTTAAGATGTCTGAATGGTTAAAAGGGTCTGAACTATTAAGTGTTGAACTGAATGGTTAAGTGCTGAACTGAATCATTAAGTGATGAATTGTATGTATTTTCCATTCAGCATGGTATTGGTGCTGAATGGTTAAATGCTGAAGTGAATCATTATAAGGTAATTTAATTTAAACCAAACACACTGAATGATTAAGTGCTGAATGGTTTCATTAAAAGGTAAACAAACAACCCGTGAAACAAGCTTGTAACTTTTCATTTCCGCCTATAATGATTCAAATCATTTGAATTGCCATGTTATTCATAAAAGGAAAAAAGGGAAAAAAAAAAGGGAAAGAGAAAGAAAAAGAAAAAAAAAAAAAAAAAAAGGAGTATCGAATTCCCTTCTATCTCATCATGTGCTAAAATTGTTCCAACCTATGATTTACACATGGCTTGTATTGAAGCAGAGAGATAACCATTAATATATAGATGAATGCCTCAAGTTCAAATACTGTAACACCAGTGCCGGATGCGTGCCGGAACAGTGATCGCAACAGTACACACGAACAGTAACTCAGGTACACAATTCGAGAAACTATGTTTAGACTATTGATGCATTTGATTAACATGAAACTATTATACGATTGTCTGAATCGGACTGAAACCTTAGGGTTTAACAGTCTGAAACATGTCAGACAACACAGTGTTGAAATATAAATACTTGATCGATATTAGGTTGCATAAACGTATGTGAGGTTAAACAAAACAAAACTATAGCGGTTATTGTTACGGAATGCTAAACCGACGAGTTATTCGTATAGGTGACGATCTGTACGAATAATTCTGATAGTTTAATGTTCAGAAATAATGAATTAACAGTAGAAAACAAGAATCAGAAAGCCAAACCATCGACGTGTTCGTTCGAATGACGATTCGAACGAATACGCGCAATGGTGACGCGATCTGATGAAACGATAACGAAAATGAATAACGATACGAACGATCATAAATTTATAGAAATATAATATTTCTTATTTTACAATTTTGAAACTCATCATAAAATAATTTAAATTTAACTATTTTATTAAATCGCGAAGAAAATTAACGAAACGCGTAAATTATGAAACGCGTAAAAAATAATTAAGTTCGACGAATGAATTAATACAGCGATAATTAAAATATTTTTTAGAAATAACTAAACATCTAACTTATAAGAAAATAAACTATTTTACCAAATTACGAAAAATACGCGCGTAACGATTCGAATACGCGACGAGATTACGAACCGAGCAACCGAAACGAACCCGAACATCACACTGGGTATAAAAACCCTAAAGGAGCATCATTTCTTCATTTTATCAAAACCCACTCTCTCTAACTCCATTTCCGGCCACCACCATTACCCACCATTCTCAACCTTCCAAACACCATAACTTCCTCATTTCTCCATGGATTTGGGCGATTCTTGAACCCACGCGTAGCCCTCGACGTCCCCTACATGAAAGTACAACAGATCGGTGTTGTTACTCACTAGAATTCGAGGTATGATGTTGTGAAAATCAACGAAAATAGGGTTTTCTACCCTATACCCGACTCAACCATTAAACCGGTTAACCCTTGTTATCTAACATCTTGTGAACAAGTGTAGACCACCATCACTTCACCTTGATGGTGGTGGTGCGACTGGAAACGACAAAGGGACGAGATGGGATGGTTGCTTGACAGGTTCGTGATGTACAAGGCTACGAACCCTCACCTGGTCACGAACCTACTACAGCAACGAACCCATCAACAGCGAACCCTTGTTGTTTTGGCCGAACCATTCTCAACCAAGATGTCCCAGACGAACCCTTGAGCGAAGTTTTGGCCTACGAACCTTGCACACATGACTACGAACCTAGGACTGCAGGAGAGCCGAACCTGTGTGTCCACCCTAACATGGCCGAACCTTAGATCCTGTTGTAAAAGGGTTCGCTGGACACCACGGTTTGCAAACTTGATTGGCTCGACCGACTAACTTCTTAGGCCCAACCTAGGAGCAACCCAATAACCCTAAAACAGTTCCAGTCCTCTCACCCTAACCCATTTTTTTTTACTTCGGCCCAGCAACATCATTTTTGGCTGAATTACCTTGGCCCAGAAACTTCCTTCGGCCCATCTCAATTAAACGAGGCCCTATGCATTGCTATGGTCCAATACCTTTAATCGGCCCACTTGAATAACTCAACCACATGTGACCATGGGCCCAAAACCCAATTCCCCTCGGCCCAACAATAGTAACCAACTTGTTGTAATCATCTTGGTCTAAAGCCCAACTCAATTGGCCCACCTTATTGATACGAGGCCCAACTAGTTAACCCATTAACACATGAGGCCAATCTAGCCTTATTCGGCCCATTTGCTAGGGTGCAATCTAACACTTAAACCTAAATAATGTTAAATAACGTGCAATGAAATGTATAATGATTTTCATAAAATGATGAAGGAATTGAAAAACTATACGCTTGCAAACTTTACAACTATGATGTTACAAATCATTTTGAAATCAAAGATGATAGTAAGTGTGATAAACTTATGATATGATGATAATGCAATAGTAACCTCAAGTAAACAAGGGCCGAATGACGAACGAGATTTGTTGGTGTTAGCCAACGATAGGGCTAACATTAACTCTTACACGCGCACGAATCAATACAACCCATACTTATAAGTTACAAATATCATTAAATCAATACAGGAGCGTGAACATTATCTCAAGAGCAAACAAAGAGCGCGTGCATTCTTATTCTACTTAGTCAAACACTACGGACATAAGGTGAGTTCATTTGTCCCTTTTTCAAACTTATTTGTTTTACTTCAGGACTGAGAAGCATGTTAAACATTTTCATAAGTTGTTGAAATATTACTTAATGCTTTAAACATAAACATAATAATTATGTTGTGATTTATGCTTTAAACTTAATGCTTAAAATCAATTGTTGTGATACAATTACATGAGACTTGATGCTATTACATGAGACTTGATACAATTACATGAGACTTGATACAATTACATGAGACTTGATGCTATTACATGAGACTTGATACAATTACATGAGACTTGATACAATTACATGAGACTTGATGCTATTACATGAGACTTGATACAATTACATGAGAATTGATACAATTACATGAGACTTGATGCTATTACATGAGACTTGAAACAATTACATGAGACTTGATGCTATTACATGAGACTTAATGCTATTACATGAGACTTGATCCGACTACATGAAATTTTATGCTTGGAAACTATTACTTGCGCATGAAACATTGTACATGTATCTAACCATAGTTTACGTAATTGCTAAACTTCTGGTATTCCAGAGCTTGTACCTATGGGGTGAGATACATGTAAAAACATAAACATAATGATACTCAGCTATTACCTGGTTATAAGGGACATGTAATTGCTAAACTTCTGGTATTCCAGAGCTTTTGTCGGCTTATATGAGGTATGTAAAGGCTAAACATGAAAGTATCGATTCTAGGCTATTACCTGGTTATAAGGGACACGTAATTGCTAAACTTCTGGTATTCCAGAGCTTGTGTCGGCTTATATGAGGTATGTAAATGCTAAACATAAACGTAACGTTACGGGGCTATTACCTGGTTATAAGGGACATGTAATTGCTAAACTTCTGGTATTCCAGAGCTTTTGTCGGCTTATATGAGGTATGTAAAGGCTAAACATGAACCTAATGAATGCTAAACTATTATCTATATAAGAGACATGTAATTGCTAAACTTCTGGTATTCCAGAGCTTTTGTCTGCTTATAGGAGATATGTAATTGCTGAACTATGTGCGTGTGAATCTATGATGATTTATAACACAGGATGAGAAACTAACACTTATGAATACAATAGACTTGAAAACTTCGAAACAGATATCAAAAGCTTTGATGAGGATTGAATTGATTGGTAGGTAAAATGCTTAATTATTATTAACAACAATGTCATATCCGGGTTAGTATGTGGTGGGATGTTGGCTAGGGCTTGTTCCCTTACATATGCCCTATATATAAGCATACCGACTTGGATATTACATGTGGAGTTAATGAGGTTAAGGTTTTACCGAAGGAGGTTTGTAAAACTATTTTAAACTTATAAACTTTATGAACTCACCAACCGTTGTGTTGACTTGATCTTTTTACATGCTTTCTCAGGTGAAGAACGGGTTTAAGCATAAGCTCTTGGATTTACATACTAGGCTGCCCAAATAGAGGACCTAATAGACTTTTGGGAAGCACATCTTTGTTGATGATACATACTACTTTTGATATCTTGTACATATACAAGATATAAACATTATTCTTTTGGTTAGGTTTACTTAGTTAAATTGCAGAACATTGCTATATGTAATTTAACTTTGTAATCCTATATATCATTTGATTGTGCTTTAGTTATTCTTAAACGTTGATGCTATGTAAACAATCTGATCATCACGATTATCACTCACGATATCGCACCTCGAGAACCTTCCGCCCGACGGGGACTCCGATCCAACCCCGCCGGCTCGGGGTGTGACAAATACCCAAACATGCCTACATCAACGTTTTTATCAACTACAAACAAACGCTTGTAATGTTGATGGATTCCTGAATTAATATCTTAAAAAACTAAATATCACTAAGAGTGACCACCAGGGGCGTCTCCGAGAATTCGAGTGCTCCGTGCGAAAAGAGAAAAAAGGCCCCTTAGATAAATTTTTTTATATATAATGACTAATGTTGTGACAATTAACGTAAGCATAACAAAATCATAGTTTTAAAACTTAAAAGTACGTACCAATATACCAAAATAACTAACCGATGATTCGCGCAGATACATACTTCTTTTTTTTCTTCTTTTTGGCTGGCCGAATGGGCCTTGTAGATGTGCCTATTGTTTTTTTTAATCATTTATTGGGCCTTGTAGTTTAATCTATAAAATGTTATAATGGGACAATTGAATTTTTATAAAAAATATATAGTATATATAATTTTTTTTTATAAAATTGTGCCCCTAAAAACGATAGGCCATGTATGGGAGGGAGGGTTTGCACCCCTCCAAGCCGCCCCTGGTGACCATGCTATTGTGTCATTAATTTTTATCAATTATTTTCATGGTTATTCGAAAAAAAAAAACAAAAACAAAAGCACGAGCCTAAATTTCCTACATTAATACAAAAAATTGATTTAAGTTTGATTGCCTTCCTAAGGTTAAGCATGGTGTCATGGTGATATTGAAAAAACACACAATTTTAATACATGAAATCACTAACCGAAATGTTAACATATTTTTTAAAAGAAACAAGCACAGGTAAATCCGGCTTACATGCATCTCCTTAAAAAAACATTAATAATTAAAAGAGTGATTAACACATCAAGATCAACATACTTTAAAATATACATATTCAAAACTATCAAAAATGAGTAAAGTTCTTCAATCATCTTTATGTATAATAATAAACTTAATTTTTTTTTCAAGTGTCATTTTCTTGTATTCTTACCTAATTTCTTACTTATTAAATGATTATGTCTTCTCTCTTATTTGATAATTAGAATATATTGATTAATGATATTATTACCTTATTCAAATTAAAAATTCATTTTTAATAAATTAAAAACTAAGTCTTTTTAAAAATGTTTATAAAATAAGAATTTTTTTTTCTAAAATCAAACTTTTTTAAGTTAATAAATATCTTTTTATGGTTTTTTTTAAATAAAAATCTTTCTATTATAATAAACAAGCATTTTCTTTTGCCACTTGTCAACCTTCTATACAATTATTGCCAAGTGTTATTTTTTATTAGAGTAAACTTCTCTTTTGCTCCCTGTGGTTTGACAATATTAACCATTTTGCTCCAAAACTTTCAAAATGATCATTATGCTCCCTGTGGTTTGACATTTTAATCATTTTGCTCCAAACTTTTCCAATATATCTCCATTATACTCCATTTTTTTCGAAACCACAGGGAGCAAAAGGGTTATAATTGTCAAACCACAGGGAGCAAAATGATTAAAATGTCAAACCACAGGGAGCATAATGATCATTTTGAAAGTTTTGGAGCAAAATGGTTAATATTGTCAAACCACAGGGAGTAAAAGAGAAGTTTACTCTTTTTATTATAATACTTAATTCTCTTTCCTATTAATTATTTATAATATCTTTCATATTAAATAATAATCTAATTAATACTAACTAGGTTTAATCCCACCCGCGCGTTGCGGCGGGTTATCACAGTACACTTTCGATAACGGATATTATACATCATTTGCAAAATCATAAGTTACAAAGCAAAATCAAATCTCTAATCACAAACTCTATACAATTATATATATAAACATAAAATTATACAAAATCGAAAAAACAAAATTTAAAAGTTTTAGTGACCAAAATTAAATAAACAAAACTTTATATTATATAAAAGTTTTAGTGACCAAAATCGGAAAAACAAAAGTTTATATTATATAAAAGTTTTAATGGCCAAAATAAAATAAAAAATTAAAAAGTTTTAGTGGCCAAAATCGAAAAAACAAAACTTTATATTATATAAAAGTTTTAGTGACCAAAATAGAAAAACAAAACTTTACTATTAAGTTTTAGTGGCCAAAATCGAAAAAACAAAACTTTACTATTAAGTTTTAGTGGCCAAAATCGAAAAAACAAAACTTTAAAAAGTTTTAGTGGCCAAAATTGAAAAAACAAAACTTTATATTATATTAAAGTTTTAGTGTCAAAAATAAAAAAAAAAACTTTATATTATATAAAAATTTTAGTGACCAAAATCGAAAAAACAAAACTTTACTTTTAGTGGGCAAAATCGAAAAAACAAAACTTTAAAAACTTGTAGTGGGCAAAATAAAAAACAAAACTTTATATTATATAAAAGTTTTAGTGGCCAAAATCGAAAAAACAAACTTTACTATTCCTTTCAGTTGGTTTTTAATATATATAATAATAATGACAAATAATATTAATTACCTTTCTCAAATATATAGAAATAGTTTTTAAAAAAATTTAAAAACAAATCTTTTATTAGAAAACACACTTAAAAAGTTAATAAAATATAAATTTTTTATTAAAAATAAATTTCTTAGAAAATTAAATTTTAAAAAAATAAAATATATTATAAACTAGAGTTTCAAAACAATATGATTTTTATAAGCAAATGACGTTTTATTAATTTATTTAAAAACCGATTTTATAAAATTGATAGGAAAAGTTGCATTTTTGGTCCTTTATATTATGATATTTTCAAATTGGTTGTTTAACATAAATAATTACATAAACTGTCCCTTACATTTTTAAAAAAGCTTAGGTTTTGACAAAATAAAAACATGATTTTTTAACGTTAATTAGTTCAATGATATCAATTTTATAAATCAAGAAAATCATTTATTATTTCTTTGGTTATTGAAGCTTTTGATTATTGTTTTATCAGTTAAAATATTTATTAATATGTAAATTGATAGGAAACATTACACTTTTGGTCCTTTATGTTATAATATTTTCAAATTGGTTCTTTAACTTTGATAATTACATAGACTATCCCTTACATTTTTAACAAATGTTAGGTTTTGGGAAAATAAAAACAGAATTTTAAGCAAATGACATTTTATTAATTTTTTAAAAAAAGATTTTATAAAATTGATAGGAAAAGTTACACTTTTGGTCCTTTATGTTATGATATTTTCAAATTGATTCTTTAACTTTAATAATTACATAAACTATCCCATACATATTTGCTTCCGATGCACAATTTGCTTCCGATGCACAATTTGCTTACGATGCACAATTTGCTTCCTAAGCAAAAGTTGCTTCCTAAGCATAAGTTGCTTCCTAAGCATAAAATGCTTCCTAAGCATAATTTGCTTCCGATTGGAAACTACTTCCGAAGCATCTTCTGAAGACATCTCCTTCTGATGAGTGAAGCTTTTTATGAAGTTGAATTACTATTGCTTCCGAGAGTTACTTCCAAAGAGCAGAGGTATTATTGGTATGTAAGAAGTTAGTTTCTTAAGTGTTAATTTATGATGTCCAAGTTCTAATGCATCTGCAAATTAATACTTCTGAAGTTAACTAAACTGTTTAAAGAACCAAAGTTTTTGGTATAAAAGGAGGTTAGTGTCTTAAGTGCTAATTTATGATGTCCAAGTGCTAATGCATCTATAAATCAACACTTATGAATTTAACCAAATATTTCTTAAGTAAAATTATCTCTTGATATATAATGTCTTATTTCTAAGTGTTAATTTGGATGATGTCCAAGTGCTAATGCATATTCAAATCAACACTTTAAAATTTGACAACATATAATTTTACTTTTGAAACACATTAGCCTTTGGTTCGCTCATTCGATTTCATCATTGGAAGTACTTTACTCTTTGGCATGATAGAGCTGAAACTTATACATCATCAGAAAATCAAAATAAGTTAATGATGTCTATTCTATAAGTCCAATTGGTGTTCCAGATCTGCTGCATGGAACATATTGCCGGTTAGCAATGATTGCTTCCGAAGAACACTACTTGTTTTTGAAGACATGGTGGTTTTCACACATCGGTTATCTATAGCATCAGCTTAGGGGGAGATTGATGGATTGAAACTGATGGCAGGTGTGTTATCAGTGGCTTATCAGTGAAGACTTCGGTTTCATTGATGTGAAGATTTCTTATTCTGCTTTGAAGACTCTTAACTTTCAGATTGTTGGGATATGGTTTTCTTTTATCTTTGAGCTTGCATTTGTCATATGTTCATTACAAGGATTGGTTAGAGTCCTACACTTGAACTGACATCCTATATTCTTACATCTTTTGGGTTGGGATGAAGATTAAGATTACACTCTATATGCTTCCATTCTTGGTGTTGGGGATGAAGATTGAGATTAGTTAATCGTAGGAGGAGCTTAATCGGAGGGGGAGAAGATAAATGAAGGCCATAGAACTTCAAGATGTTTGTTTTGGGTTTGAGAAGCGGATAAAGGAAGATTCAATTTGTTTTGCGGTGAAAGAAACATGAATTGCATCTACACAAGTTCAATCTTATTATTCATGTTTGTTTCATCATACTTCTGCATTGGCTTACATTCATCTAACCAAATAGGGGGAGACTGTTGGGTCTAGAAAAGTCAAGACCAACGGTTAATTTGGATAGATGGAATGTAAACAAGAAGTATTATGTATTTGTTGATTAGGGAGCAACGAGTCACCGCGAAAGCCACTGAAAAGCTCAAGATTATGAAGACTCTCGAGATGACCCGAAGACTTTAGCAAATGATAATACGATTTATTTGTTTATTATTTATTATCATTCGTTGCACTTTATTTATTTTCTAGGGTTTGGGTCATGTGACATATAAATAGAGGATGTTCTCTATTTTGTTAAGATAACACAGACAAGAGAGTGTGTGAGGGTGTGCTTTAATGTAGTCTTGAGAGCTCTCCCCCATGAACTCCATGGATTCTTTATCCATGGAGTTTGAGAGCATGTGAGGGGTAGGTAATGTAATCTTGTTGACTAATGAATCTTAGTTCTTTACATTGTTAGTCGTTACATTACATCTCAGATTCGTTCTTGGTTGTGTTCTTCAACATCTTCACCCATCTTCAAGACTTTTCTCTGTTCTTCATCTGCTTAATCTTCACAAATCGGGTAGGTCCTATTCCGCAACCGTTTCTACACGGGGTAATAAACTAGTATTATAATAAACAAGCTTTCATAAAAAGCGATTTACAATTTTTTAAAATAAACTCTAAACGAAAGCTTTAAACAACAATATTTTTTTAAACAAATGTTTTTTATATGAAATGTTTAAAAAATAATTTTTAAACCGATAGTTATAGTTTGGTCCTCTACTTCTAGGTTATTTTCTAAACTGAGTTATTTAATTATAATAATTGCAAAAGTAGTGCCTTTACTTTCTAATTTGCAACAATTAATTTTTGATAGAAAACTAATTATTTAATATTTATAATTAATATGCGTTATACATATAGTGTCACTTCTGTAGTTATTTAAGTTTTTAATTACTGTTTTATTATTTAAAATATTTTTTAATATGTAATTTAATCATATTTCATCTATTTTTTTATAATTTCTAAATTTTTGTTGTTAATTATTGAATATTTTTTAATTAAATATGTATAACATACAAGATATAAACCTAGTTTTTTCTTTAAATTAAACATGTAAAATTTGGTTAACAATTATTAAAGAGTGATTATAGTTTGGTTTAACATGGAAATTACCCTAAACCTAAGCAAAATATCAGTTATTGTATAATCATAACGAATTAATTTTAATTATATTAGTTATCACTAGTCCTTCAAATTTAGCATACTGGTTAGTGTTTCACATTGTGACTAAGAGTTCATGGGTTCGAGCCCTGTTATGGGCGATTTAAAGGACATCCAGGTGAGAGAAAAAATCTTAAGCTTAATCTCGAGTTCTTGACCAATGGGGGCGAGAGTTTACCCAATCCAGATTTCCAGGAGGTTCCCACGCATCTGGTTGGCTGTGTCTTACCTCTATCCGATGAACTTTATTAAGATACAAACGTTGTATGTATGATCGATTTAAAATGGGTTACATTGAAATCGAACTTGTTAAGTTTTTTTTTTTTGAATTGTTAACAAGCAAACATATAAAGTAACATGGTTAATTCAAATTAAACCTTACTTGTATTTCATTAAAATAATCGGATTAAATATAATTTTTTTTAATTCTTACGTCTAGCAAATTATTGGAGCATAATCTGAAAAATAATTATATTTATCAACCCAAAATTTGAAGATTTGCAGTCAACAAGATGACTAAAAGTCTAAAATGGGTAGGTACCACCAAAACGTTATGAAACAACAGTTGCTGATTGAAATTCAACCATTCTTCCATCACACGTTCAACATTTTTATTCCTAAAATTCAACACAAATTCTAATCAATTCACTCGTCACTTAGACATCCAATAAACAAACCCCAAATCTTTAATTAGGGTTCTTTCAATTCCACCTCAAGCTTCTCCCACTGTTCCTCGAACTTATCGAATCATGGCTAAATTGGTTCTAGGGTTCTTATTCTTGAGCTTCCTTTATCATCAATCGGCAATGGGTAGATTCGTAGTGGAAAAAAACAGTTTAACAGTATCATCACCTGATAGCATCAAAGGTAATCACGACAGTGCGATCGGAAACTTCGGGATTCCTCAATACGGCGGTAGTATGGCTGGCACGGTTACTTACCCGAAAGAAAACCGAAAAGGGTGCCGGAAATTTGACGAATTTGGGATTTCGTTCAAAGCTAAACCCGGTACTTTGCCGACGTTTGTTTTGGTCGATCGTGGAGGTACAGACTTAATTCTTCAGTATCTTTGTTATTGTTTTTAGCTAATTTTCCAGTTGTTTGTTGATGTAAATTTGTTGTCTCGTAGCTAAAATTATGCTTTTGTTGTTATTGTTAATTGCTATATTTGAGGTTAAGATTCTCTTCTACAATGAATTTACAGTTTCCGTTTTGGATTACTTTTTTCTGCTTATTTTTGTGTTTTTGCGTATGGTTGTTTAATTGTTTAGCTTGTTTTGTCTATTTATTGTATCTTGGAATAAAAGTGTTGGATTGGTTTTACGTGGTCTTGGTATTAATTGTGTTTGAATTAGTTGTTGTGGAAGTATCAAACACGAATACACGATTAAAAACAACTAGTTGATCAAGAACAATTTAAGAGCTTAAGAACAGTAATTCAGAAACTGTAAGGTGTGTTGATCAATGGAAATTACATCATCATCTTTGTTTAAAATTTCCTATGCTATATACTGTAGTTAAGACATCAATATGATCTCTTAATAATATTTACAAAAGAAAATAAGATTATTCGATCTTCATCTTTAGCATTAACTGTTTAACGGTAGCAACACTCTTCTGTTGGAAGTTGTCTTTGTTAGTTTTATATCACCATTCCTTCGTGTATTTCCAAACATAAAGACTTAATTTTTCAAGCCAAGTTTCATGTTAATAACATCTATGATTTTGGTATCCAGACTGCTTTTTCGCTTTAAAGGTTTGGAATGCCCAAAATGCTGGTGCATCTGCGGTTCTTGTGGCAGATGACATTGATGAAGCACTAATAACTATGGATACACCTGAAGAGGACGTTGCTTCTGCAAAATATATAGAAAACATAACAATCCCATCTGCCCTGATTTCCAAGAATTTTGGCGAAAAATTAAAAAAAGCAATTAGTGACGGTGACATGGTAAATGTGAATCTTGATTGGAGAGAATCAGTTCCTCATCCGGATGATCGTGTTGAATATGAACTTTGGACAAATAGCAATGATGAATGTGGAGTTAAATGTGACATGTTAATGGATTTTGTGAAAAATTTTAAAGGGGCAGCACAAATTCTTGAAAAGGGTGGTTACACTTTATTCACACCCCATTATATAACATGGTATTGCCCTCAAGCATTCACAATAAGCAAACAGTGCAAATCACAATGTATTAATCATGGAAGGTATTGTGCTCCTGATCCTGAACAAGATTTTAGCACAGGCTATGAGGGGAAAGATGTGGTTATTGAAAATTTAAGGCAATTGTGTGTGTATAAAGTGGCAAATGAGACAAATAAGCCATGGGTGTGGTGGGATTATGTCACTGATTTTCAAATAAGATGCCCTATGAAAGATAAAAAGTACAATAAGGAGTGTGCTGATGCTGTTATCAAATCTTTAGGGCTTGATTTGAGAAAAATTGAGAAGTGTATGGGGGATCCTAATGCAGATTCCGATAATCCTCTCCTTAAAGACGAACAAGATGCTCAAGTATGATTGCTTTAAATTTTGAACGTATGAACAAATATTTCAAATGTTGTAAGCATTTTGAATTCCAATCAGGTGAATAATCAGATTTTTTGTTCTTTCCAGATTGGAAAAGGATCAAGAGGTGATGTGACCATATTGCCTACACTAGTTGTCAATAATCGACAATACCGAGGTAAGTTCTTATGGTTGCATATGTTTAAATTAAACATTTTTCTTTATAAATGGGTTGATTTGGGCAATCTTTTTTATAATGGTAGAAAAGGAAATAGGCAAAAAAATTTCACAAACTGTATTTTTTGTACAGACGATTAAACTCTTTTACTTGAAATATAGATTGTTTTTGAAACGATATAGCTTCTGTAATCATTTTTTTTGCCAGCAAAACTTGTATTGACCTGTTAACAGCTTGCCCATTTTGCTACCTCTAGTTAAGATTGAGGAGGAAAACCATTGTGTGTTAATTTTAAATTTTTTGGTTGCAGGTAAGCTGGAGAAAGGTGCTGTTTTAAAGGCCATTTGTGCTGGTTTTGAAGAAACAACAGAGCCAGCTGCTTGTCTTAGTGATGGTAAGCTATGATTGTCAGCTTATAGATAATTACACAACAGTTGAGAAAGGATTAGTTTGATTTTTTTTAATCTCAGACGTGGAAACAAATGAGTGCTTGGAGAATCATGGTGGCTGTTGGCATGACAAAATTGCCAATGTCACTGCATGCAAGGTACCTTTTAATCTCTTATAACTATTAATATGATTATGCTATTGCTTGTATAATTAATATGCAATCGCGCTTGTAGGATACATTCCGCGGGAGAGTTTGTGAATGTCCGTTGGTTGATGGAGTGCAGTTTAAAGGAGATGGTTATACCTCATGTGAAGGTACTAGTTTTTATGTTTATTTATGAAATCAAACAAGAATGTGGTTTGGAGCTAACAAATGAATGCAAAGATGGGTTAATGATTTCATATTTTTTTATATTTTTTCAAAGAGTATTTCATTATTTCATCATATGATCACAAACTTCCCTTATCTTGTTGACAGTGACAATTGATTAGTAGTCAAAGGCTTATGTTACAAAAATTACAAGGAATCTTTAATTTTGATTATGCAAACTGTTTGAATGTTTACACGTCTGTATAGTGCCGATGAAACAAACGCGTCGATTCCAATCGACACAACCCTATGAAAATATTTCAAAATTGTGATCCTTACAACACTTTGACCCTTCAAGTAATTACAATTTACAGTTACATAATACATTAATAAGCATAGAGCATACTTTAGACATTACATTTTGACCCACTAAATTTCAATCAAACTGGATCAAGAATTATAAGGCTAACACCCCTTGCATCACACTTTCATCCATTGTATGCACTACAATATCTAAAAAAAATATGATGATTTATTTTGTGTTCAACTACATAGCACTACATAAATTTGTAGATCCTTAGAAAATATCATTTTTATTTTATCATTTTTTATTCATATTATATTATATTATAGAAGTCTGGAATACAGGTCATTTACTGTGTGCCATAACCGCATAAATAACCTTTTTTTTAACTCTATTTGTAGCAAGTGGGCCCGGGCGTTGCAAGATAAATAATGGAGGATGTTGGCATGAAACCCGAAACGGGCTTTCATTCTCTGCTTGCTCGGTTTATACTCTCTTTACAGCTATATTTTTCTTCTCTTCTTTTCCAAAAAGAAGCATAAATCAGCCATAAATTTTCAAACATTTTGTTAAACAGGATAATGGGAATGGTAAATGTGCCTGCCCTTCAGGATTTAAAGGTGACGGTGTCAATAGCTGTGAAGGTAGCTATTCTTTCATATAAATTGAATTTTCTTTCTTAAATTAGCATAACTTAAAAATGTTATTACACTCGTGCAAATCACTACTTAATTAAATGGTCCTAGATATTAAAACACTTAAACTCCGTATCTATTTTACATAACTGTCCTGCGAATCTATTTTACATAATTGCTAGGATAAAATGTTTCACATGTGTGTAACTATTTTTTAGGGGTGATTGGATGCAAACAATGAAACTGTGTGTCATATTGAATATCAGAGAGTAGTTTAGTTTCAACCAGTTGGTCAATTTTAAAGTCAATCTTTTTCTTTCATGAACACAGATATTGATGAATGCAAAGACAAGAAAGCGTGTCAGTGCCCTGAATGCGGTTGCAAGAACACCTGGGGAAGCTATGAATGCACCTGCAGTAGTGACCTCTTGTATATGAGAGACCATGATACTTGCATAAGTACTCTTTTCAACTAAATTGGTCCATATGGGTCCTGTTTCTGGGTTCTAATCTTGTATATGGTTCAGGTAAACGGGTTGCTGAAACCAAATCTGCATGGACTGCTGTTTGGATCATTATATTGGGCTTAGCCATGGCTGCAGCCGGTGCATATCTTGTATACAAGTATAGAATAAGGGTAAGTTTAAAGTTTAAACATTTTATTACTAATTGTTTTCATGTGTGTATGTTCTTTGATCAAGTAACCCGTAATAAAATCATGTTTCTTCAGACTTACATGGACTCGGAGATCAGAGCTATAATGGCACAATACATGCCTTTGGACAACCAAAGCGAGGTTGTAAATCATGTGAGTGAGAATCGCGCTTGAAAAACAAGATTCTTGGATGATCTATCGGGACTATGGAGATGTGTGTCGATGGTTATGTTTTGCATCCTACCGATAGTCATAAGATGTTTTATGCGCATTTATGTACCATGATAGACAATAGACGAGTCTAGGATACTTGTAAACTTGGGGATGTGATTCTTTTATGTTGGTTTAAGTTTGTCCCTTGTATTTGTGATGGGTTTAAATACGATATCGCAATGAAAATCATGTGCATGAGTCGATATGTATGCTACATCAAATGGAGATGAGTGATTTGTAGTACTGGCCAGATGTTTGGTTAACAAACAAAACACATCTGAATCAGTTAGTAAACCTCTTACTCATTAAGTTTATAACATACAATGAATGAGAATGATTTAGACATCTTAGTATCTTTAACACATAATGGGATAATGAACCAAATAATCTTGAAGTCATCTTATTTATCGTACCATCCAGAGCCAGAGATGTTCTTTGAGGATACAAAAATAAAAAAAAATTGATAATATTACATGTTATTTCTTACATATAAGAGATGTGGTTGTATCTAATAGGAAGATATTTTTGGACTAAAATGAGTATGAATCAATAAAAGTTGGCATATGTCATGTTAAAATCATAAAAATATAAAGCTATTACAAAAAAACAAAATCCTGACAAAAAATCAAAAACCTAGTAGAAAAAAAATACAATAAAAAAAATAAAAAATTAAGTACATAAAACATAAATACAGTATAAGAAACAAAAAAACCATTATAAAGAAGTCTAGTACAAATAAATCTCGTACAAAAAAACAAGAATCTAGTTAGTACAAAAAAAAGATGTTATGCCTGAATGAGTTATGTTTAAATCGGTCAGATTCAGACCGTTTGTTTCAAACATTTTATGAAAAGGAATTCTGAATGTGCATCTGAATAGATCTAATTTGGGTATATGCCTGAATGAGAAAAAAGAAGAAGGTTGACTCCTCTCCATCTCTCCTATGACCTCCTTAACTGGTTAATCACTTACTTCTCCAAAGTCTCTTTAACTATTCATATATTTATATATCCTTAATCGGAAGTGTCAGTGGAGACCCCACCGGCACTTCTAAACATATGCTTTTACTGAGAAAGAAGACAATATATGTTTCTTTGGTCCAACGGTTGTTGCTTTGTCTTTGACGCACATACCCCAGGTTCGAATCCTGGCAGGTAGGGTTTTTTTTTTTTTTTCTTAACATCGACGAGAATCAACGGAGGCCCCACCGCCACGCCGGAATAGACGCCACCAACGGCATGAAATATCCGGCCACCTTCCTCTCCTCTAAAATCACCACCCTTTCTTCCACTGAATTTCTGATTTCTGTTCGTCAATGGCGTCAATTAACTTCAACCCCTTTGGGGAAAACTGGTTCAAGAAGCCACCAAATCCTTTACAACCCATAAACCTCTACTCTCTTGCAGAATCCCTAAACCCCTTCAAACCCCACCCCCAATCGGATTCACCCTTTGTCGCCATATCCATTTCCAACCCATTCAAGAAAAAGCCCGAAATTTCACCCGAATCCAAAAGACCCAAACCCGGATTTTACAAGAAAAATTCTCGAACAGTTCTACTGGGAATCAGAAAACCGACCCGCTTACCGTCACACCCCGGAAGTTGAAAGGATTCTGAACGAAGACCCAATTTTTTAAAAGTAAGAAAAGCCCACCTAGGAGGAGATTGAAGGAAACGAGAGGTGGTTGAAGGAGTTTCGAGAGAGTCCGGTTGTGAGGTTCTTGGCCCGAGCAGAGGAGGTTTTAGATGAAATTAATGAAACGGAGCTTAAGGAGAATTCAGAACCGTTTAGGTGGAAGGATAAGAGGTATTGGAAGTCGATTCCGCATGTGATCGGGCCAGACGGACGACCGATGCCGAGGAAAGCAATAAAGACTAAGAAGGAATCGGATGATAAGTTTTCGGATTTTGCTAGGCAATTCTTTTACGGGTTGTGTTCCCACGCGGCAAATGCACAGTGAGTTAACGGTTTGATATGAATCTCAAGTGGATAAATGCTTGCAAAAAAAAAAAACCGCATATTAAAAAAATAAAAACGAAAAAGGTAATGCGATGAAAGAACAATACTGTGTAGACGTTTCTCTTCTCATGAGGTTAAAAGGTCGGTGTTATATAACATTAGATTACATAAATTAAAAAAAAAAATCGAAGGTTTTGGTTACAAGTATTTAAACTTAGGAACACAAACAAAATATCAATATAAAAAGAATTGCAATAAGTGGTGCTCGCGTTTCGCAACGGGTAATGAACTGATTTTTATAAAGTTTAAACAAATAAATATAACTATGCACAAAAAAAAGAACGTATAAATTTTGGTTCTCATAATTTGCAACATAATCATGACCAAACACTAAAACTACACATTTGTTGAAAAAGTTAATAACAAATATAGAGAGAGTAAGCATTGACATAAACGTGGTTAGGAACAAAAAGGAAACTTACAAAATTGATGTGGCTCAGTGACGTTATATTCAAATGTATCATCACAAATATTACCTAAGGTTGATAAACACATAAAATAATCTTATAAAAAGGGAAAAGAAAAGACCTAAAGGTAGCACTAAAGAAACAAAAAGCAAAAGAATCATAATACCTAATGTGAGCCTCTCAGGTAGAAGCCCAGGTGAAATGATTTTTGATAACTTTATGTAAAATTTATAAAAAATAATAAAATATGTCATATGTTTGACTTAAAAAATCTAATAAAAGTTATTTAATATAAAATATAAGAAAGTTATTTACAAACAACATGCGTAAACCCGCCGCGAAGCGCGGCAACGCCTTCTAGTTTTACTTATTTAGCACATATTGAGAAGAAGTTACCAAAGGAAATTTTTTTAAACAAAAATCCTTTCCTTTATATAGTAACTTCTCAGTTTCTTTATAAGAGACCGGCCCAATAAATGAAACTAAAAGAGCCCAAATAGAAAGATGATAGACCCACACCCACTGGCCACTGCCTAACATATTCCCAAAATTTGAATTTAACCCCCCTCAACCTCAAGAGTTTGAAACGCAAATTCTAATCCCAAATCCCCTAATTTTTGTAACCAAACAAGAACTCGATCTGAACTAACCCTAGGTCATCACCGAGGAGATAAAATGGCAGTGGTCACTCCGGTCGCCGGCAGGGAACTAACAAATCCCCCGTCCGACGGCATCTCCAACCTCCGCTTCTCTAATCACTCCGACAATCTACTAGTATCTTCTTGGGACAAAGTAAGTATCTGCTTCTCACTATGTGTATTACTGTATTTTAATAAACTTCGGACCGATAACGAGCTCAAGTGGTTCAATCTAAGAGTTTAGTACTTAACACCTGACTGCAGGTAGCAGTTTTTCACTTTTTCTAGACATATTAGTCATCTACATAAATTTGAGACATCAGATGTTATGATCTTACAATTTGTCACTTTTTGGGTTATTTATTCTTTGATTTTATGCGAGTGAAATGTGTTGTTTTCTAGACATATTAGTTAAACATTTATATAAATTTGAAGCGTTAGATGTTCGTTATTAACATACATTTATATAAAATTGTAGCATTGAATGTTATGCATTAGAATTTGTGAAAATTTTTGGTGACAGATTGTTCGATTGTATGATGCGAGTGAAAATGTGTTGAGAGGAGAATTTACGCACGGAGGTGCTGTTCTTGATTGTTGCTTTCATGATGATAATTCTGGTTTCAGTGCTAGTGCTGATAATGCTGTCAGAAGGTGAGCATGCCTATTATTATTAATTTGAGTATTATCAGTATTGTTTTTATTCAAATTATTGTTTACCAGGTCTGATTTGATGTCTAAAGTAGCCATACATGCTTGCGTATAAGCAATATCATAAACATGAACGATACTTACTATGGCAAAACACAATTAGGTCATGAGATTTGAAGTTTTTTTAAACGAGAATGTGTTTCTAGGTTCAGAAACATAATGATTTGTATTTATTTTCTGCTCATGTTTCAGGCTTGTTTTCAATCAGGAGAGGGAGGATATTCTTGGGAGCCATGATGCTCCTGTTCGATGTATTGAATACTCTTATGCAACAGGTAAGAGACTTATAAACACATAGTTTACAATGCTATATAACTATTTATTCATAGTTTAATTTTATCCAAGAAACAATTTATATTTGGTTGTTCTTTTTGTTTTATAAAGAATAGATTTATCATCATATCGTGTGTAATCATCTCGGTTTTCATGTGACCATGACTAGAGAGGATTAAATTTTTTTTTCCTTGTAAATGCTTTGTAGGGCAAGTGGTAAGTGGCAGTTGGGACAAAACCCTCAAGTGTTGGGATCCAAGAGGCGCAAGTTCACAGGAGAGGACTCTGGTGGGGACATACACTCAACCAGAACGTGTCTATTCTCTGTCTCTTGTTGGGAATCGTGTAGTGGTTGCAACTGCTGGTCGACATGTGAATGTTTATGATTTGAGGAACATGTCTCAACCCGAACAACGAAGAGAGTCTTCCTTAAAATACCAGACCAGATGTGTACAATGCTATCCTAACGGAACTGGTAAGCTTGTAAACTTCTTTCGAGGTTTTTTTTTTTTTTTTTTTTTTTTTTTTTTTGTGCTGACTAAGTTGATAACCTGCAGGTTATGCTCTTAGTTCTGTGGAGGGGCGTGTTGCAATGGAATTTTTTGATCTTTCTGAGTCTGGTCAATCCAAAAAGTAAGCATTTTTAAATCATATTACGTTGTGATATCAATGTTTATCATTATTAGCATTCATTTTTTTATATTTGGATACTTTTATGCCATCTTCAGGTACGCATTCAAGTGTCACAGGAAATCTGAAGCTGGAAGAGACATCGTCTACCCTGTAAACACTATAGCGTTTCATCCTGTGTAAGACTGTTTTTAAGTTGCTCCCTACACGGTGTTATAACCAGTGTCCTGAATTTAAGTTCCTAACCTTAAAAGAATTTCATCATGTAACTGACACAATTAAAATATAATATTCAACTACTTGCAGTTATGGGACATTTGCAACAGGAGGGTGTGACGGTTTTGTCAATGTATGGGATGGAAACAACAAAAAGAGACTGTATCAGGTATATTTCATCATCATTTTAACACAATACTAATATTTGTATTGGTTAGATTATAATGTTCAAGATTCTTATTTAGTGGTTCTGTTTTCAGTATTCAAAGTACCCTACAAGCATTGCTGCCTTATCATTCAGCCGAGATGGTCGACTATTGGCTGTTGCTTCCAGTTATACATATGAAGAGGGAGACAAACCGTAAGTACCCCCTTTCTTTTTCTTTTTTTCTTTTGTCAAAAGTGTGGTCAACCTAACATGCCTAATACACTTGTTTGTATATGTTTATTTTTCGTAACTCTTTTTTTTTTAACTAAAGCTTTATCATCTTGCAGTCATGAACCAGATGCAATCTTTGTTCGTAGTGTGAATGAAGTTGAAGTGAAGCCAAAGCCTAAGGTTTACCCTAATCCTGCTACCTAATTGGAAACTACTGAATGTAAGTAATGAGTCATCTTGTTCAGCAAAATATCAGTGTTATGCTAAATGTTTGGTCAATATGCATCTAAGGAATATCAGATAGCTTAGCCGTAAGCATTCTGTGTGTGTGATTTAATTTTATGTTTATTGTTCTTTTTCTTCTTAGTGATGTATCTTTATTTATTTATTTTTATAGATTTAATTGGCATCAATGAGTGAAAAAAAACTTGGATTAAACAAATTTCTTTCAAGTTGTTATCATTTAGCACATAGCCAAGTATTCAGTAAATTAGTGGTAGCATACATATTTTTATTTTACCTTTTCAAAAGCAATTTTTTAATTTAATTTTAATTTATTGTTCAAGTTATATGATAAATTATTTTATTAAATAAGCAAACTTTCTTTTCAGCAACATTAGTTATTTATTAACTAATGCTTATTCTGGTAAGTGGTAATTATTTATTAACACGAGCCAATATAGTTATTAAACTTAGTAAAAAACACCTTTCACCTGGTCGTTCGCTATATCATAATAATATTTTAAATGGAACATTATGATAAGCAAGTTGATATTAGTTATTCAAAATTTCGAATAAACCAGTTGCTAATTAATTCTAATAATCAGCCACCAATGGCTTCTATTGTTGGTTTCTATCAATATATACTTTGTTACAACATATGGTGTACATACTTAGATAGTCTGGTATGCCATGTGGTTGGGGCGTGCGCGGGCGTGGGAGGGCTGGGCGTGGCCACAACAGCGAGCATTTCGACTGTTTGAAGCTTGATTTTGGTTTATCAATCGTTGAATGGGTGGGCCTTGGGGCGTGGGTGGGTTGGCATTTCCATCCCAAGTGGTTGAGTGGGTGGTTATGGTGATGTTTACGTGACGTCTAGGTGGAGTGGTTCCAACCAAGGGGCATACCCCATGGTTTTAGTAGGAACTATGTTTTGGTTGATGGTTTAACACCTATGCTCAACTATACTGGCTGTAAAGAGGTCTATACGGGTCACATAAGAGGAGCTATACAACCCATACGTCTCTATATGACGACCTGTATTGTCCTCTGAAATTCTCTCATAATTTGATCTTACCTACCATGTTTGGTCGTACATGTCTGGATACTTGATGTATTGGTTGTTGTATTTAGAGGTGTAATATATTTATATCTTAACACTTTCAAGATATTGTATTCTTTTTCAAAGTATATTAAAAGAATGCGACACTACTAAAGAATGCAAAAGCAAACATAAGAACGTGATGCTATAAATCGTAAACGAAAATAATAAAAAAGGTTTTTGCAATTGCATAATAAGCGTAAATAAATACAAATAATAAAACGAAGAAAATATTGTTTAATTTTTTTTGAAAAAAAAATTGTTTAATTATTATAATTTATATACAATTATTTATTTATTATCATGATTACTATTTAAACAAAATAGTTAAAAAAAACACAACAAAATAAAAGAAAAACAAAACTGCAATTGATGGGTTTCAAGCCATCAACCCTTTGTTTCATGTACATGAGAACTAACCATAACCTAGCCTAACATATGCATCGTGGATTGTAAAATATATTTATTTATTTAGTCACTATTTTTATTCAATTAATTTTAACGCCGGATACAGCCGTAATCATCAAAAGGACCGTATCTTGGAGCACTTCCCGTTACTATTCTTTAGATGAACTTTATATATATAAACTAGTGGGTTTCCCGCGCGTTGCGGCGGTTATTCCATCATGATTCCGAATATTAGAATGCAGACACGATTCCGTATATCAAAGCGCAAATATATACACACGTCATAACTGTTGTCACTTATCACAAAAAATTTCTGTGACCATTTGGGTTCGAAATTTATATAGACGTTCGTGAGGTAATTACAATCAAATTAATATAATTTGACTATTATCCAATAATGTAAGGATGTGTTAAAAACATGCAAATATTAAAATTATGTGAGTAATTAAGGGAGATTTAAAAATAGGAGTTCAAATTCTAGGGTTTAAAGTAAAACTTTAGAAATTAATTCAAGTGGCCAAAATTAAAGAATCTAAAGGTCACTATTTCTTTCAATAATGTAACGATATGTTAAAAACATGCAAACACTAAAATTATGTGATTAAATTAACGGATATTTAAAAATAGGAGTTCAAACTCCAAGGTTCAAAATGGAACTTTAGAAATTAATTCAAGTGACCAAAAATAAAGAATCTAAAGTTCACTATTCCTTTCATTTCCAAATGTATGTATACTAGATGGCGCCTTTGGCGCGTGATCGGTTCAAGACTCGCGTTTTCAAAGGTGAACTATTTTTTATAAAAAGTTGAATGGAAACTCAAACATAGGGCTGTCATAACAGGTCAGACACGACTCGTTAAGACACGACATGTTAAGACAGGAAACACGAACCGATTATACACGAACTATTATACACGAACACGACCCGTTAAAAACATGTAAACACGAAATGACCCGTTAAGGAACCTGTTAACAGTTGATACTATAAATAACCTGTTAAAGAACCTATTAAGGAACCCGTTAAAAAACTTAAAGTTAGACAATTAGAAATTTTTTTAAGCTAATCGATTACACACCTATTTTATAATATTATTTATTTTAAATTTAAACGGGTCTTAACATGTATTAACGGGTCTTAGCGGGTTTTACCTGTTTAGACACGAAAAATAAACATGTCTTAACGTGTCGACCTGTTTTAGATACGAAACATGCTAAAGTCGTGTCGTGTTAACGTTTTCGTGTCTAAAATTGCCAGCCCTACAAACACATGATACAAGTTAAGGAAAAAAATCATAAATAACAAAAAAAGGTAGGTAAAAAAGTTCCCAGGCGGGATCGAACTTGCGTCTCTTGAGAGGAAAGTACAAAGCTTAAACCAGTGGGCCAAGCTTACATTTGCGGATTAGTGATGCAATAAATATATATATATATATATATATATATATATAGAAAGATAACATACAAAAAAACATGGCTTCAATCTATTGTACATAAGGCTTAAACAACGGTATATCACTATTCCTAATTTGGTTTTGTATAGATAGATAATTAATAATAATTATGTTACCGATATTGATCTTGACAAAAAATATAAAAATTGAAATTATCATCAGTTGAAGTGTTAAGATAAAGAGTAAATTACCAAGATTGTTACTGTGGTTTGCTATTATTTCATTTTTCGTCTCTAAGTTTCATAAATTATCTATATGATCCCAAACTTTTGACATTTGTAACACATAATTGACTAAATTACCTCACATAAGAACTATATGTGTTACAAATGTCAAAAGTTTGGGACCATATAGGTAATTTATGTAACTTAGGGACCAAAAATAGATACTAGCAAACCACAACGACCATCTCGAAAATTTACTCTAAGATAAATTATAATTGATCAATGTAGTATAGATTTTATTAAAATTTAATCAACCTTTAAAAAATATAAAATCTTCAAAATTTGACGAAAATTCTAGTAATATGTCGAGTTACAATGCAAAGCGAGATCGGGTGAGAAGCTACAACGAAGAATCAAAATCTTTTAAAAACTTTCAAAAGAGTTGGATGGGAACACAGATTGCCATTGCCTATCTATAAACTTCAACCAAATGTGAACGACGTGTGAGATTCATGGCTGCGTAATACATGACGTCATCACTATGACTGCTTTCACATTCATCCACGTGGCAACAAACCAATACGTGGCACAATAATTTATTTTTGATTCCGTCTAACATTTTATTGCCCGACTCGTAACCAAATTGTGGACAAGTGTTATTATCGTTTTACCTAAAAACAGCCCATATGTCTTGCAGAAATGACTTTGGGTCACACCATGATGAATCAATTAAGAAGATGAATACATTTAATTAATAACAAAAAAATTAAGAATTAATGTTAAAATATAAATTTACTATGCATAATAGAAGATTATAATTTAGAAATTTTGTTTAAATGGTGAATCATTGACATTGACTGTGTATTTGTTTTTTTGTTTTTTTATTTTTCTTCTTTGTAAAGATTAGTCATGACGGTGATGATAGTGTTGTGCAATTTCTTGTTTATCTTCTAGACTAAAGGTAATCTTGTGGGTTTGTAACTTTCTTTTTTTAACGTGTGAGCATAAACAACATTTCAAACAAATTGTTTAATTATTCTTAGTTTGAAGTTTCAAAGCCAATAAGATATTATGATTTGCATAGTGAGAAATTAGGCACATCCAAAAGAATACATCACTAGATAAATATTAGCATACTTTAATCTAATTCGCATTATTTAAAATTCGCATATTCAAAATTTTCAGATTGTTGACTTCACTCTCTGAATTTGTATCTGAAATTTTAAACACATGTTCGAATATTTAAATCGAATACCCGAAATGATAAATATATATAATTATTTATCGATAAATATTTATAAACAAACCAACCTTAAATTTTAGGTTTAAGTTTAGATTTTGCTATTTTTAAATAATAAAAATAATTAAAACATATATAAATATGTGATTCATATAATTCAGATGTCGAAAAATTTATGACATCACAATCTCAACCTGAATCCAAAATTTACGGATATCTAAAAATTTATGAAATCACTACCTGAATATGAAATTTATGAATATTCTAATTTTTTTAGTATGAATTTCGATGAATCCAAAATTTACGGATATCTAAAAATTTATGAAATCACTACCTGAATCTGAAATTTATGAATATTCAATTTTTTTTAGTATGAGTTTCGAATATTTAAGATTAGAAATTTAAATAATTCAGGTTTATACTTTATACGACTCTAATTTTGAGTATAAAAATGCAAGAGCAACTCATTTTGGTAGCTAGTACAAAAATCTTTTAGTGCATGACATATCAAGTCCAACAATAAATACTTTTCTAATAAAAATTTGGAAGAACAGTGATATATCATCTTTATAACACGGGTTTAAATACTAAAAAATGAAAATTTTATATTTAAAATTGAGGGAAGGAAGTGAAGGGGTAACATACGTGTACTGATTCATAAAGTTTTTTGTCACACACGTGTACGCATCAATACCCATACAAATATCATAAAAAGATAACTATGTTAAGAAAAGGCGTTTACGATAGTTTTATGCCGTCACGATGATCATTTCAATAGTGGTGTGACACGTGGACCGACTCATACTGTTTATTAGATTATTCAAATAAATTAATACACCAACCTAAAATCATATATAAATTCTAAGTAGCTTTAAACACGTGTGTGTTATGACCGTAACTGTATCATATTTTTTCAAACGACATTTGATTTCAACGTGTGAACCACTGATTTTCAGGTTATGTTATCAAGTTATAGTTATCATGACCTCCGTTGAGACCTCACTACCAATCCAGGAGTAAACCGTACCGGAAAACCCGTTGACCTCTCAAAGACCCATATTTCGTCTTGAGAGTGATTTGAACCCATGACCATTTATTTGGAAAGTTAAGAGGTACCGTTAGGGTAAAGCCCCTTTGGTAACATACAGACTTAAATGGTACTTTAAGGTAAAAACGGCTCGTTGCACCGTTGTGAAAAAAAAAGGGTGGTGTTAAACTTACACCCCAAAATAATGTCTGCACACCCCTCAAACGCCCCGTAGTGGCCACTACGGGGCGTTTAGGTACGAATTGTACTAGCTCGGTCAAACGACAGGTACCATGATTAGACCTAAACGCCCCGTAGTGCCCACTACGAGGCGTTTTCGTACGAGGTTCTGCAAAAGCTTCCGACATGTCAGTTGATTAGACCCAAACGCCACGTAGTGGTCACTACGGGGCGTTTAGGGATAACCCTAAACGCCCCGTAGTGACCACTACGTGGCGTTTAATATTTAAAACGTGACAAATAGTTTGCAACTTACGAATTCATCGCCCATATATACACATACTGAGTTACAATATTACGCATTCCCTCGAATCACTTTCCAAATACTTGAACCAGTTTCTCTTGTTTCGTTTAATAAATATCTACACTCTTTAGCCGTATTTTTTATTTGAAATATGTCTTGGTGGGACGGAAACTTTTTCTTTGGTCAATATTCCGACGTTTCGCGTGTGGCTGAAACATATCAGGTACGAAACTGTATTTACTTGCTTTTATTGTTAATCAAATGACAAACTAATCATAATGTTTTTAAGGATGAGACTGGTGTGCAATCGTCTGAGGCGACAAATAGACCGGCATTGCCAGATCTTAACGAAGAGGTTGCGGGTCAAACTTCGTACTGGCAGTTTGATTTGAACCAGGAACCTTGCTATGATGAAGACGTTAACAGGGAATGTTACGGTGGTGAACAATCACAACCACCCCAAGTGGCCGTTAAAAAGGAAGAAGCTGACATTGTATACCAAAATATGGACTGGAATACCAATGAGGTAATATATTTTCACTTGTTTTTAGTTAGATGGGCATTAGTTTAATGACAACATTGTTTTCAGATATTCATTTCTGTGGAGGAGCTGATGGCATGGGTGAAAACTAGAGCCCTTGATAATGGATACATCGTAGTTACCGGACGATCTAAGAAAAAGAAGGGGACCGATGAGGTCAACAAAATCTGGCTTGTGTGTGATCGTGGTGGTGAACACAATAGTACAGCCATCTTAAGGCGTACCGGTAGCAAGAAAATCGGGTGTCCTTTTAAATTAATAGGGATATACGACTCTGATTCTTATGGTTGGAAGCTTCAGGTCAGAAACGACAAACACAACCATGAACCTGCTCAAAATCTTGAGGGGCACCCGTTTGTTAGAAGAATGTCCGAGCAGGAACAAAACATGGTGCACCATCTGACTGAGCAACACATGGACCCACGCAACATACTTTCCAGCCTAAAGAAACAGAATCCCAACAACGTCTCCATCCATAGAGACGTATACAATGTGCAGCATAAATTTAAAAATAAACAAAAAATCGGATCAACCCCAATGCAGGTCTTAGAGAACCTGCTACATACTAAAAATTACGTATACTTTACTCGGGAAAACTCTGAAACGAATGTCGTGGAGGAGATTTTCTTTTGTCATAAAAAATCATACACCTGGTGGCGTGCGTTCCCACATGTTCTTATGATCGACGCGACTTACAAGACTAACATGTACAAACTTCCTTTTGTACAGATAGTTGGTGTTACCTCAACACACCATACGTTTTGTATTGCTCACGCGTTCGTGAGTAAAGAAAAAGAGGAAAATTATCATTGGGTTCTAGAACGAGTAAAAGATATGCTAGATAAGTGTATGGAGCCCCGCGTGATAATAACCGACAGAGACCTTGCTCTGATGAATGCATGTCGTAAGGTCTTTCCGCACGCTTCCAGGTATTTATGCAGGTGGCACATAAGCGAAAATATCGCAAAACACTGCAAGACGAGTTTTTCAGACGGTGACTGGAAAAAGTTTAAGGGTCGTTGGGGGAATTTGTGTGACTCTTCGTCGCCAGAAATTTACGACTACAACTATAACCGCCTGTACCAACAACTTGTCTCAGATAACCGTCAAAGTAAGCGTCATTCAATATCATTATCATTATTTTTGGTAAAATTACGTTTTCGTATGTCATAGTTTTTTTTTTATTTCAGGGGTTTTGAATTATGTGACTCAGACTTGGTTAAACCCATACAAAGACATGTTTGTCACAGCCTGGACTAACAGAACTCCTAACTTTGGTCAACGTACAACTAACAGAGTCGAGAGTCAACATTCAAACTTAAAAAGATATCTAAGAACCACTAATAACTCGCTCTCGACACTGGTAGGTTTTGTTGATCAAATGATAGAATTGCAGGAGGTAAACATGAAACATGGGTTTGAAACAAGTTTAATAAAGACAATGGGTCATCATAAAATACCCTTGTTTAATAACTTACGTGGCAAGGTTTCACATAAAGCTCTTGATTTAATACTTGATGAAATAAATAAGATCAAGGTTATGCGTCAAGGTAGTATGTCATGCGGCCACCAGTTGTGGACAAGTTGTGGCTTGCCATGTGCCTGTCGGATCTCAACATACGAAAATACAGGTATCAAATTACTGTAATCAATTCCTCTTTGTTTGTTTTTTACATTTTTTTTGTTGTAAACTGATTATTTTCCTTTCATTTGTATACAGACACGATTATCCCGCTTTCTGATATAGACATCTTCTGGACAAAACTTGATACTAAGTACCCGACACTTCTAGAAGACGAAGAAATCGACGTTGCAGGACAAATGGGTCTGGTGACGCAGGAAATAAATTTAAAACCTGAGTCAGTGAAAAAGAGTCTGGTTAAAAAAATACTTTCGCAGGTGTTTCCGTTTAAAAGTGAAAAGAAAACGCCATTGGTTCAGAAGGATACACGCGGACGTCCGACATTGAAGACTCAACAACAAAGGGGGAGTGAATATAGACAAACCGCAGTTGTCGACTCACAAGAGAGTAGTTTTCAACTTCCAAGGCATAGTTCATTCACTCCAGCAATGTCAAACCAGCAAAGACCCGCCCTCCAACGTAGTCGTTCAACGTCTTCTAGAGGGAAAAAAGGACTCGAGACAAGTCAAGTTGACTCGGTAGTTGCCTCGCCAGGAAACCAGAAGGAAGGAACAATCTTAGACGATTTGGTCGTTACATTCCTTCAATGCTTCATTGTTATGTAAGCAACATACAAGATGTTATGCCAGATGGTAATTGTGGATTCAGGTCTGTAGCCGTTGGGTTAGGGTTCGATGAAAATCAATGAGGTTTCGTTCGACAGCAACTGTTACAAGAGGTGGACACCAATAGGGAAGCATACAGATATGTTCTTAACTCCGTTGATGAAAATTTATATGAAGCAATACGTCATAGCATAAACTGGTTTGATATCAAACCTGCACCTGAAGAACATTGGATGCTTATGCCTTATACAGGACTCGTTGTTGCACAAAGATTTGGCGTTATAGTTCACCTTATCAGTCAACAAGGGTGTATCACGTTTTTCCCGTTATGGTTAGCTCCATCGACACTACCACAACATAATGTGGTTTGTCTTCTTCATATGCCACAACATTTCGTCAACATAAGGTTGGAAGGGGATTATCCGATTCCAACTCTAAGTGCGGTCTGGAAACGTTATCGAAATGATGCGGCCGGTGCGTGGGAGCTGGTTTATCAAGAACAAATCCAACGGTATAGATCGATTATAGAAGCAAACAAAGAAGTATATTATCACCACGAAACTTTGTAACTTTGTATAGTTATTGATAACGTTTCGAACCAATAATATATAATTAGATTACATTACATTTATATATAATAAATATTAAATATAATTATATAAAACAAAATAAAAGATAATATAATTATATATATTACATTTAATATAATATCATTATAATTATTATAAATTATATATAATAAATATTAAATATAATATAATTATATAAAACAAAATAAAAGATGATATAATTATATTTAATATAATCAATTATATTACATTTAAATATAATTATATATATTACATTTAATATAATATCATTATATATAATATAAATTAAAAATTAAAAAAAAAAATAAAGCTAAACGCCACGTAGTGCCCACTACGGGGGTTGGGTTTTTGAAGCAAACGTGACCGCGGACCCCCCGTTTGGAGCACAACGGGGCGTTTGCCCCTTCTGGTTCAAAACAAACGCCCCATATGGGCCACTACGGGGCGTTTGCTCCTTCTGTTATTATTTATTGATTATTTATTATTATTGTTATTATTACTATTATTAATATTTATTTACTATTTATTATTATTGTTATTATTTATTTATTATTTATTATTATTGTTATTATTACTATTATTATTAATATTTATTTATTATTTATTATTATTATTGTTATTTATTGATTATTTATTATTATTGTTATTATAACTATAATTAATATTTATTTACTATTTATTATTATTGTTATTATTTATTTATTATTATTATTATTGTTATTATAACTATAATTAATATTTATTTACTATTTATTATTATTGTTATTATTTATTTATTATTTATTTATTTATTATTTATTATTATTATTGTTATTTGTTTATTATTTATTATTATTCTTATTATTTATTTGTTATTTATTGTTATTATTTATTATTACTATTATTATTATTTATTATTTATTATCGTAATTTGTTTTATTTGTTCATCCTTCAGATATGTCTTCTTCTGATGAGATGGAGATTGCTGGTGACGATGTGGGACAGCCGCATGTTGATGATCTAGATGTCGATCATTTCGACGAGCTTATGGACCATCCCTGGTTGGCATTTCCTCAGGGGACGAGCGCGCGTAGGAGGCGCGATCGCCTCCTGAAGAAGGAGATGGGCAACCAGAAGGCGATTGACTACAACCTGCTGGCCGAGCTTGGCCAGCAGGAGAGGATGACGGCGATCATTGGCGAGGACACTGTCACACCCCCAATTTTAACTAACGGAATCATACCGTTTGGGAACGTGACAAACCAGGATCTCAGATCATTAGACATAGCGAAGACCTCTATATGAATTTCAAAACATACTTTGGTCTTTAAAACATAACATTCAGAGTTTACAAAAGTTGCGGAAGCGTTTAAAACCATAAACAGTTGTAAAGTAAACATTACAAAACAAAATACTCAAATGTTCAAATTCAAATTCAAATTGTTTATAATGCATGAGACTCTATCTCCTAGTCCATGCAAGCTTTAGCGCGCGCCTTAGCGTCCTGAGAAAACATGCAAATCAAGTCAACACAAAGGTTGGTGCATAACACAGGTTTTAAATAATCGTAATGTTCAAAACAGCAGTTTGAATAACAAGATTGTAGATAACATAATCACACATGCACAGTCATGATAGCTAGTCATATAAACTATTTACATAAGTGTTCGACACCGAAGCTGACGGATTGCCATGCTATAGCATGTTTTCGCCTTGCCACTATTGTCTATCACAACAATAGTAAAATTGTGTTTGGTCAGTCAAACACCTGCGTAGATCCCATCTACCAGGTGAGGTTTGTCAAACCTAATAGATCTATTTCCAACTACCACGCTTTGCATTACAGCAAACTAAACGGTTCGAGGTGTGTAAGGACTTTCAAGTTGATATGTTGTCACATAATGTAAACAGCTAACTCATGCAAGTGATATGTATCTAAAAATAGTTTGTTGCACATGTTTTCTCCCCCAAAACAGTTTAAAATAAGAAAGGGGCCGTGTACGCACCTTTGATAATAGCAGAATGATCACACACTAAAAGCTCGTGAAAGAAATCCTTCTACGAAGAATCTGTGTTTAAACAATAACCTAGTGTTATTCAGAATGTCGTTTTGTGCTTGAAATCACATACGTGTCAACACACGTATGTTAAAATGTTAGAAATGTGCATACGAAAGTACACGTGACTTTGAAATCGTTTAAATAAAATCCTATACGATTTTATTTAATTAAACGTAATTATACGCGATTTCGTTTTCGGATTAAAATATGAATTTTATCATTCTAATGTGTTCGTATTCTCGTTACGTTTCCAACGCAACTCGAACGGGTTAAAACGGAGTTAAGATGATCAATTTATGAGTTAAAACCCAAAAATATGTTTTAAACTCAAAAACTGGTAAGGGTCGGGTTCGAACCCGCGACCCCCACCTCTTTGCAAACCCACACCACCATCTCCTCTAGTCCAAATTTCATTGATAGCATATGGTTTTTAATTCTTTTAAGCCCAATCGGCCCATTAACCTATTGTTATACTTAACCAATGCGTATGGGTTCCAATTGACCCGAAATTTGAACCTAATCCGATCCCTAACCATAGGGTTTCTACTCCTGAGATCCAATCGACTCTAATAATGGTTTTAATTCGAAAGTGAACTAGTATAACTCGCTTATTTGGTTATGTAAACAATCGAATTTGAGTTCATCCCTTCCCCAATCGATTTGCTTAAATTCTCAAATGATAATCAGAAAATCTATAGGGTTTTCATTGCAACAGAGATTTCGAACCTTTCTAATTAATAAATTTTGATAATCGTATCAGTTTGCTTCAAAACTCACAAACGTATTCATCTTATGCACCCTAATAATCGAAACCTAACAATTCGTTGCTTATTGATCAAATTAACTTAGGGATATCATTATATGAAACATCACGAAGTTACCCGTATGATTTAATTTGATTCTAATTTACATTTTCTAAAAATCCCCCAAAATGTTCTAGACGATGAGCCCTAGAATTAGAATTCGATCAATTCGATATTACTAAATAAAATTGATTCATGGGTTAACTTAATCGAACCCTTCTGAGACTATACATAATCATCAATTTGATTTTAATACTCATTAAGGTGAAAACCCCCAAAACGGTTTATAATAAGAACCCTACTTGTTGAATTCGCACCATTCGTTGTTAAATCACGAAATTGATAGATGGTATTCTTTAGTCGGCATCTTATGAAACTATCCATGTGATTTAATTTGATTATCAAACACGTTTTAATCTAAACCCCCAAAACCGTTTCTACTATGAGCCCTAGAATTCGAAATGCCATAATTCGATGTAATTAGCCGAAATTGATTTAGGATTAACATTAGTCGGCTCTTTTAGATGGTGTAGGTGTCGAGAATTACCTGAATTTACTTCGAATTGATGTTAATCGACTATTGGGTGTTCTTCGGCCAATGCTTGATCGAATTCTCTTCTCCCCCGCTTGTTTCTTCGAATTGCTGTGTGCAAAAGGTTCTAATGGAGCCGATGATGAGTTCTGCTAGTGTAATTGGGGTGATCTAAATCGAATTGTATAACTTGTATACATAACATGGACGGTTACACTTGTAAACATAATGGGAGTTTTAATCCGAGACCTTTAGCTTCCAATAACTGACAATATCGTTTAATCATCATCATTGCCTATTAATTTGATGATTTATTCACTTACTTGTAACCGATTTAAGGTGAATTTTCGAATTCCCAATCATTTTGGCTAAATTTTGACTTTCAAAGGTCAAAATTCCCAATTTTATGTAATCACAATTGTGATACTTATGTTTTAATGTTTCTAAACCCATTTTGTTTAATTCTAAACCTTTAAAGTTTAGTCTCCTATGATTTCCTTAATTTTTCGGCTAACAAAACTAAACCAAATTCCCAATTTGACACGAATTGAACCAATTGGGACATTATTGGGCTAGGTTAACCCAATTAGGCCTTGTAAATACCATTGGGCCTAATTTAAACTCATTGGGCCTATCTTAACCTTACTGGGCCTTCCTAGATCTCATTGGGCCTCCCTGGGCCTTATTGGGCCTTACTGGGCCTTCCCTTTGGCCTATTGGGCCTACATTGGCTCTGTTGGGCCTACATAGACTTCAGTGGACCTGATTTGTCTTGTTGGGTCTTCCTTGACTTTACTGGGCCTTCATTAGCCTTGTTGGGCTTGTTGGGCCTTCCTTGGTCTTATTGGACCTACACTGGCCTTATAGGGCCTACATTTGTCCTGTTGGGCCCACATTATCACCATCTCCCGTTAACAAGGTTAGTGTAAAAAGTCGGATTGTCACAGACACGCCATGGTCTCGTCTTTTTGAGATGACGTATGCTCCACAGTACCGACTTATCACTGTGGAGTTTCTTTCGACATTTAGGTACAGGCCTCAGGCTCCTGATTTCCAGCCACAGCCGGGTCAGGCCCAGCCGGCAGAGGTTTCCTTTAGACTCTGCGGGGCCCTGTACCATTTGTCTTTGGCCGAGTTTGGGAGCGTCCTCGGTTTGTACACCGAGGAGGAGACTCATATGCCGATCTACACGACGGCTATTCATACAGCTGACGACGCCGTCGTCAGTGCTTGGTGGCCTCGGATAGGCGACGACGCCTTTGTCCGCAGCGCCCGGGTCACGCGTATTCGTGACCCGCTCATTCGGTATTTGCACCGGTGCATTGCCTCGTCTGTTACAGGACGTGGCATGAGCCAGGAGTGGTGCACTTCACAGGATTTATTTTTTTTGTATTGTATATTGAGTGGGAGACCGTGCAACCTTGCACGTTGTCTCGCCGAGTACTTTAGCACGTATTACCACCGCCAGGAGAGGGGGCTGATCTTCGGGGGGGTGTATGTGACCCGTATTGCTCGTTTTAACGGGCTTATAGATATGGAGCCTGCCGGTATGGAGGCCTTTCATCCAGTTCGTTTAGATCGACGGACAATGCTTGGCATGCGTATCGCGCAGACATTCCCACGGGTCGGGCTTCGATTTTCGCTCGAGAGGGGGGTCATTTGGCAGCCGGGGCCAAATGATCTCCATTACAGAGACGAGGACCCTATGCCTGTGTTCCCACAGCCGCAGCCACAGCCACAGCCGCAGCAGCAGCCACAGCAGCCGCCACCGCCGCCGCCGCCACATGGCGAGGGGGAGGCGCATCAGGATGTGCCACATCAGCATCCTGAGCGCATATACAGAGCGGTGCGGCTTCCCGCTCGTGTCGAGGCTATGATACAGGGGATATCTGATTCGACGCAGCAGCTCATCCAGCAGCATGAGCACATGCAGCAGCAGCAGCTCGAGCTCACGCAGCAGCTGTTGCAGATACAGCAGCAGCAGACGCAGATCCTACAGCAGCAATCTGATCTGACGCGACGACTGGATCGGTTGGAGGATCTGATCTCGTGGCATGTGCATGTCAAGCTTAGGCATGCAGAAGGTGAGGGTATTCAGCTTCCTGCAGTTCCTCGGCCACGAGATTATCCTCCTCCACCTCCACCTCCACCTTAGTATTTTCAGTCATATTTGTATTTGTTAAACAGACACTTGTATTCATGTTTATAGTTTGTATATATTTGGTTGTTTTGGTTGATGATGCGTGCATATATCTGGTTGTTTTAGTTAGTGATGCGTGTTTATTATTTAAATATGCTTTGTTGGTGATACGTGTTTATTATTATATGTTTTCTTGTTGATGCGTGTTTATTATTTAAATATGTTTTGGTTGGTGATGCATTATTTATCGTATTATTCTGTAACATCAGTATGCTTAAACAAAGAACGTCATTCATATATAAATTATTTAATATATTTAAATTTTAATTAAATCTAAAAATTAAAAACATTTTTAGCTTTCAAAACTAAATGTTTTAAAAAACAATTAAAAAATAAACGAACTGAGAGACCGTAAAAAATAAAAAACAAGTTTTAAACAAAAAAATATTAGATTTTTACAAACAAAAAAACAAGCGTTTAAAAAAATAACTAAACTTTTACGTACGAGAGATACGTCGTCGTAAAATAAAAATGCTACGAGAGATACGTCGCAAAATACGCAAAATATAAAAATAGTTTTTAACAAAAAAACTATATTTTTACACCTCAAAAATCATACCCAAACCCCCCAAATCACCCTCAAACGACCCAAGCTGTTGCGCGTTTGTTTTTTTTTTAGACCTAAACGCCTCGTAGTGGTCACTACGTGGCGTATAGATCCTGAAAAAGCTGAGAAAAGAACTCTGTCGTTTAAGGTTGTCAGTCTCTGGCTCAAACGCCCCGTAGTGGCCACTACGGGGCGTATGGGTGGCGGCGGGGTGTTGAATTAAAATCCTGGGGTGTGTAGATAACCCCTCCCAAAAAAAAAAGGTACTTTATTATAAATGCAAGTGTAAAAAACTCGAATGAAAACACATAACTAAGTAAATAATAAAGAATCCGAAACCAAATTATTAAATAATAACCCCTTACTTAAAATACTAAATATATATATAATAAATGAGAGAAAAAAATCAAAAAAGAAAGGAAAAAAAGAATAAAAAGACCAAAGAAATAATAAAAGGATAAAGGAAATAATAAAAGGATAAGCAGATCCTTTAATAAAGATTCCTAATTAATATATGTAACAGGAAAACTAGGTTCTCATACATCAGAAATTTAGATATTATAAAACGAATTTTTAATATAAAATATAATTTAATTTTCGTATGATTTAACACTTTTAATAATTATATATATTTTTTAAAAATTTGAGATTTTAAGCATTTCATTTTAAAAAATTGTTTTTAAAAATTTCATAATTTATAATGTATATTTTTAAGAGAATGTTTTTAAATTTAGTATATTTTTTTTATGTACTAACTAATATTTTTTATTTAACAATGTATAAAAATATATCTAATATTTAATAAAATTATATAATATAAGATGCATATAACAAAAATAGGAGACGGAAAAATTATAGAGATAATAGTCTAAAATAGTAACATTGTATCATTTTGTTTTTTTTATTAGTATAAAGATTTTTACTATTTTTTAAAACCAAAAAGTGTACTCGGTTGTAAAAGTAAACTTCTCTTTGTTGTAAAAAGTAAAGGGGCTGCCTCATCATAAAAGCGTATTTTTATTGCTAAAGTGACTAACTGTAATATAAAATATAAAAGCGTAGCTTAATATAAAATTGATCGTAAAAAAACCGAGATACAAACATATTTATATACCCTTAATCGCAAGTGTCGGTGGCAAAGGGCCACCGACCACTTCTATGTTATAAACAATGCGTTCCCAAAGCAATAAAAAAAATGGGCTGGATGGGTTGGTAAGATGCGAGTGTTTAGACTTGCAGGTCACAGGTTCGAAACCTGTTGGTAACATTTTTTTCCTATGTTGCGGCCACCGACCACTACTTTCTTATAAGTTATAAACAATGCGTTCTAACAATTATCAAATAAAACGGGCTAGATTGTCTGGTAAGATGCGTGTCTTTACCCTTAAAGGTCGCAGGTTCGAAACCTGTGGCTGGCATTTTTTTTCTTTTGTTGCTCACATTTTTGTTATAAAGAAAAGTTACTAAAACTAAACCAAAAAAAGTGGTTAGATGAGTTGGTTATGCCGCTTGCGTTTCTCCAGATGGTCTTATGTTCAAAACTTACCAATGTGATATTTTATATTTTAGGTTTTAATCACTTTCTTAAATAAGATTTCATTATACTATTAGAGCAAGAAATTACTAAAATGAGTTAATTAGGATTTTAAGGTGTTATTTTAGTCAGAACTTTTTGCTAACAAATAATATCTTTCCACTCTAGCATTTTTAATGTTTCAATCTAACTCACTTAATATATATAATATATATGTGGTTGGTTCTTTTTTCCATCTTTAAAAGCCTAATTGTGACGTGGAATAATTTTTTTCTACTCTAGCATTTATAATGTTTCAATCCAACTCATTTACTATATATAATATATATGTGGTTGGTTCTTTTTTCCATCTTTAAAAGCATAATTGCGACGTGATTTAAGCATGCTATTTGGATAAACACGCTTATATCTTACGATGTACAAACAAGCGCAGGCCCGCCGCGAAGCGCGGTCACGTCATCTAGTTTATAACGATAAACATAACTATTTGTTATGTGCGAATGTATGGGTGTACAAGAGTTCGAGTTTTTTATATATGTGTGTCTATACACACGTACCTATATACTAAAATTAAAATTAAATATTAAATTAAATTCAGCCCGTTGGAAAATTCACATTTTAGCTGTGTTGCTCGCTTATCTTTCACCTGGGTTCGACTACTTGGGTTTTTTTTTTTATATATATATTTATTGTTGTCAATAAAGAGGTTGTAAACAGTTGACTTAATAATTTTATGATATTTTTTAGTTAAATAGTTTGACAAACCACTGTTGGTAGTGATATACGCATATGACAAGATAGGCAGGTTCGAATCCCTTTCTTTTTATTACCCTTTTATTTTTTTTTTGGCTTCCATGATTGTTTCTAGTAGATCAACAATAACAGATTTATAAACTATTTTAACAAAGATACACTATATAATCTCATCAATCAGTAGAATCTCGAGAGACTAAGATATATGAAGGTCAACTTTACATTTATACCAATTGAATAAAGATATTATTTATAAAAAGACTCATAGACTCAACGCTACAAAACTTGCTCTTTTTTTTTTTCACACACTCAAAAGCAAAAGCATAAGTGTACATGTTCAACCAAAACCATCAATGGAACACTATATCAAATAGTATACATGTCAAATTTTAAATAAATAAGCGTCACATTTCTACTAAAGTATGTCTAATACTAAGGGCATACTTAAAGCTAATAATTTTTACAGTAAATTATCGAGATGTTATTTGTGTTTTGCTAGTATTTCACTTTTGTTCTTAAGGTTTCATAAATTACACATATAGTCCTTATGTGAAAGTATTTTAGTCAATTATGTGAGAATAATTTGGTGGCCTAAGGAGTATATGTGTTACAAATATCTAAAGTTTAGGACAATATAAGTAATTTATAAAACTTAGGAACCAAGAGTGAAATAATAGCAAATCACATTGACCAAATTGATAATGTACTCTAACTTTTAACATTTATTCCTTAAAACTCTCTAAAGATATGCAAATTTAACAAATCATGTCGAATATGTTCATGTCGTATCAATCTTGGTTTGCCTATGTTCCTTTTCTTCTCACCATAAGAGTCTCTATTCTTCTCACACGTGTGATCATCTGTCTACTCTGAACATGCTCACTTCATCTCAATCTCTCCTACTTTATTTGAGATGAATGTTATTCTTAATCATTCCTTGAAAATTCCATTACTTACTCGGTCACACATCCATGTCAACATCCTTATCTCTATTATACAATTAAGAGAAGTATTAAGTAGGACTAGTATGGATTAGTTTCGTATAAATAGATGTGTTAGGGGTCATTGATCGTTTGTAGAGTTTGTAACTTTGTATTAATTAGTCATAGTCAATGTTGATTATAACAAAAAAATCTTGTTCAATTTTGAGCTTGATTTCTGACATTTATTTTATATATTCTTCATATCTCTATAATATTTATAGGGATTAGATCCACTAATGTGTCTTACACCACGCAAAATCCAGGTCAGTAATTATTTTTATTTTAATAGTAATGTGTATTATTATTACATACGTGACACTAGAATTAGAGAACTTAGTGTGACACGTGGCACAACAGTCCAAACACACAAAGTGAAACGATAATTCGAGAAATTATCCGAAAATATACGCACGTGTCTTGAATAACGAACGTTGGTGAAATAAACGAACCACAGCCTAAATTCACAACACTTAGGCTCTAGGAAACCTAAAACAAGTGGAATAATAAGCGAAAAACGGGTCAAAACGTGAAAATGGGCCAAATTGGGCCTGACCGAGGGTCCAGGCGGTACGCCTCGACCCAACAGCTCGACCTAAGCAGTACGCGCGGGGCAGGAAAAATGTCTCGGATGCCGCCTATCCGCGCGGTACGCCTGGCGCCAAGGTTGCCCGCTAGGCAGTACGCCTGGCAGACGAAAATCGCAAATATCTTCTTGGACACAACAAACAACATTCCTAGCCTATCACCATCATTAAAACCAAACCCATACGTCACCATTCGGTCATATCACTCCCAAAACACCTGCAACTCCTCTTGGAAGCCATTCGAGGCCATTAGAAACTCATTTTGAAGCTTGAAAGATTGGGATGATCACAAAGGAGCTTGAAGGGAAGATGATAGAGGTTGTTCATCACAATCAACACCTCATTTGTATCAAACACTGCTGTCCAGGAGTTCCTAAGGCTGCTACAACATCATCTTGGTGATCTAGAGCTTGTGAGGTAGTTTCTACAAGCTTACACACACATTCAACACTCAAAAACCCACATGCACGCCTTGAAACCCACATGCACACACTCAAACCTTGCATGCACGAATTTCTAGCACTTTGAATCTGGGTTTGTTGATTTAAGCATGAATATTAATGATCTATAATGATTTGGTGATGTATTCTTACATTCCATCATGATGTGTGTATACATGATGTATGAATTGTTCTTGGATGATCAAAATATCAACATGCATGCATAATCTAGGTCTTGTTAGATGGATTTGAATGATAATAAATGATTCTTGATGATATTTGGGATTATATACAAGATCTATGATGATTATTGTTGGTAAAAATGGATTATTTGAATACCTTGCTGATTTTAGTAACTTTGTTATTACAAAATGATGATAGATGATGAAATAGGGACACACATGCTATTGAGATGATGATTTGGAACTAATATGATGTTTATCTATGTATTTGGGCTATGAGAATTGTTAAAAGTAGTGATTAAAACCATTGTTTCTATAAATAGTAACTTTTTAGTTACAAATGGCTATAGAATGATGAAATAGATGTTGTAGTATGTTTAACATGATTATATGGGTCTTAACATGATGATAATTGGTGTTTTGATTCCTTTAAATGATTGAAATATGAGTATATATTACAAGTTTTATAAATAGTAACTTTATTTTACAAAATCGGTAAAAGACAATGTGTTAACTATAACAAGCATGATCAAATGGCTATTTGAGACTAGAATATTGATATTGTGATGAGCATGATGGATTGACTTTGTGAAATATGCCTACTTTTGCAACTTACTAAATGTCACACCCCCGAATTCCCACTCGTGGCGTATGTCCACGTGGATATGACGTGTCCAGAATCACATCTCAAGGTCATATAGAACACCTCTATATGCGTTTACAAATCCAAAGTTTGACACATACACTCATAAAATAGTTTGCAGCGGAATAAAAGCTATCATGTCATATTGCAGCGGAATATCAAATGTTTGACAAAATGCAACGGAAATGTAAATAGTTTATCACAACATTGTTTAATAGAATAAAAGTAAATTGTTTTCAAAATGACAAGACAGAATGCATGTAAGTTCCTAATGCTCGTTCCTTAAATCGTGCATTCCTGTTCTCCTGCTAGCCGCGCTAGTTACCTGAGAATACAAGTTAGAAAAAGTGTCAACACGATGGTTGGTGAGTTCACAGGTTTTGATATACATATAGTAAGAAAGTGTGTCATGTTGTTTATCAAATGTTAGTACCGAGCCCTAGGCCCAAAGTGTCAGTGCGTCACTACCGAACTAGACTTGTTTGTCCTTGCCTCCGCTATGCCTCATATGCATAGCAAGTTAGGTCAGAGTTTGCACGGGTTATGACATCCAGTCAACATAGTGCTCCGTGGGGTTAGTCATTCCCTAATGGATCCATCCAAATCTACCACGTTATTCGTACATTAACGGAAAGACTTTGTGAGGGTTTAATACGAGTTCAACACTTAATGTTTGTCCAATAAACCAGCATACACCAAATATGTTTGTACAGTAATAAATGTTTGACTCGATGTAACTAGTATTCTCCCCCTATTTAAAAGCGTTTGAAAAAGAGTAAAGAGGGGCCGTAAACTCACCTTAGTGATGAAAATGCAAATCAAGCGTAAGCTCCTGATGTAGTAGCACGTATCGGTCACCGGCAACCTATATCGTACACCGTACGTGAGTTCGTGTATGTGACCGTGCTAGTGTTTGTGTTAGTGCTCGTGTTTGTGTCCAACAACCCTTGGTTGTTCATATTTGTCCGTGTTGGTCCACAATGACCGTGTTTGCTCGTGTTGGTCCACATTGACCGTGTTTGACTGTGTTGGTCCACATTGACTGTGTTTGACTGTGTTGGTCCACATTGACCGTGTTTGACCAGAGTTGACCGTGTCAAGTCAACGACCCGTTGGTGAACCGTGTGACGGTTTGTGAATCGTGTAAGTGTTCGTCGTGTGCAAGACGCGCATGTCGCGTCTATGGACAACTTACCATTTATAGTAAGTTTCCATTTATGGAAAGTTCACAAAGCATATCGGTTTTAAAGTTCTAGCATGCTCGTTAGTCCTACGTGATCATATTAAAACATAACACATCATCATACGAATTCACATAAGTCGTTTATAACATGTTAGCACATAAAAGTTTCCTAAAATGGAAAGTTTCCATTTTTAGCATACGTGACATCGGAAATCATCTAATTTAGCATCTAATCATCATGTTATAACATAATAAACCATTTAGCAAGCTCAAATGATACAACACGTTGACGAATCGGTTTTTGTAAAAATAAAGTTACTAAATATAGTAACTTTGTGGTTTTGCATAGAAATAACCATTTTAACATTTCCAAACCATTTTTACGTCATAAACCGTCCTAATAAATCATCTAACATCATATAAACATGTTAACATAGTCCAAACCATCGTCTATCAACATTTCATCGAATAAAGTTACTAAATATAGTAACTATGTCAAAGTGTCCATAAACATGATCAAAATCACATTCTAAATACTCAAACCAGCATATTAACCTTCTAGCAACACATCTAGTTACATGCATGTTCATAACTTATCTCAAACAATCATCTTGACCATAAAAAGTTTCTAAAAATAGAAAGATTACTAAAAATCATCCTTTTAACAATTTTAACCAAATCTAACCATATAATCATCTCCTAATGTCATTAATAAGCATCTATAATCACTCAACATCATCCCCATAATCATGGATCGTACATGCATGCACTTCAAACATCATATATCACCATTATAAGCAAAAAGACTTTTACACATCAACTTAGATCATCATAAAACACCATTATAACATCATAGATCATCAAAGAGTACATTAAAACTAACAAACCCAGGAGCAAGTCTCGTGCATGTGGTGCCATGGTGCTTGCATGTGGGTTTTAACACATGCACGTGTGTTTGTGAGTGTCAAGAGGGTGTTTTAGCCATAGAAACTACCTTAGGAAGCTCAAGAAGTTCGAGATAGATCCTTGACAGCTCTTAGATTGTGACACCCGGCAATTTCAGGTAAATTGCAACTCTTGAACTCTACGTATTTCACATTCACACTTGTTGCATTTCATTTAATTAAGTTTAATTAAATGAGCTAAACACTGACACAAAACAATAGCTTGGACTATTATTGTGCATTACACGTTGATTAAGATTAATCAAGTGTGCAAACACTTCGTAGAACACGAACACAAACTATCGAAGATAATTCAAGGAATTATCAAAACACACACGAGACTCACGAACGTTGGTGATCAATCAAACTTATATGCTATTTGTATTTACGTGCTTAAACGAGCATTAGATGCTTTAGATAAACGTTAGGAATCATGTATGAGCGAAATCGTTTCAACGAAATTGAAAAACATGGAAGTGGACTCATCGCGGTACGCGATGGCCCCTCGGCGAGAAGCTTCGCGGTACGCGGAGAAAACCGGGAGTCGAGACTCCCGAATCCTGTCGCGGTACGCGGCAAACAATTTTGATCGGCCTCCGCGGTACGCGAAGGCCATGCAGATCGAAATTTCTATTTAACAAGCCCCAATTCATTTTCATTCGGTTCTTCACTCATTTCTCCGAACTTCCACTCACCTTTGCGACCAAACCCACCTGAAATCAAGCTTCAACCTCTGTTAACACCATTAGAAGCCATAGTTGGTGATTTGAAGCCATTGGAGCACAAAAGGGAGTTCTTGGAGGCCAACAACAAGCAAGAGGATCTTCATCAGCCCCTTGTAGCTTCTGTCCAGATCAAATCTCTTCACCAAGGAGCTTCTAAGGTAGTTTCTTGTGTTTACCTATAGTTAGATCGCACATGCAATGGGTGAAAACCCACATGCAACTCCATGTGACCATCGTGCACGATTTTGTTGGTGATTTGTTGAATAGATGTTATAGATTTACTGGTTTGATAATATTAGAATGTTAGATTTGAGTTTGATTGAGTTATTGGTAGGTTTGATGATGTTTTGGTGCACTTGCCATAAAAGGAAACTTTTATGTTGCAAGTCTTGGATTTGTGATAATCTAGACATGTTAGACATGTCTAGATGTTGTTAAATGTGTATTGAAGTGTTTAGAAACACATTGGGATATTTGATTTTGTCAAAAACTTGGTTTTGTAGAAACTTGCTATAAATGGAAACTTTTAGAAATCAAAAGAGGGCTTTTGATGTTTTAAAGTGTTTTGATGAACTTTGATTATTGAAATATGTTTAGAAATGATTTTTAACATATTTAGAAACTTCGTTTTGTGAAAACGAGCTTTTAAACGGATACTTTCCAAATAAGGAAACTTTAATTAGGCAAAACGGCATAAATGACAATTTATGCGCAAATGACATGTTTCAAGAGTTTAAACAAGTTTTATAAACTTATTGGAAGTTATTAGTTTTATGAAATAGGATTTCATAATCACACTTTCCTAAATAGGAAACTTTCTAAAAAAAATAGCAACTTATGTGACTAGAGTCATAGGATGCATATTAGTGTCTTATGTGCGTCAAGGCACATAAGCACAACAATCGTGTCACCAACGATTCGTCGAGTCAACACAAGTCAACACACACATACTCGGTTGAGCACACCGACACTTGGAGTTGTATGGAATACAACGCATCACAAAACACATACTTACACCTATATGATCATAGGTGCTTACTAGCAGGTGCTAGCTTTCGCAGACGCGAACACCACATAAACCGGAACTGCTCTATCAGGTGAGTTCACGGCCCCTTTTTACTTTTCTAACCTTTGGGGGAGAAAACACTGCACTACAACTGTTTTAGAACAACAACTCATTTTATGGACATGCTTTATCATTATATGTATATGTGTGGGCCCCTATCACAACTAAAAGTCCTCGCGATACTCCTCGGACCGTTAATAGCATAACGCCTAGCGTGGTAATCTTGAATAGTACTATTTGGGCCTGACAAGCCCCACTACACCCGACTGGAGGTCGGAACAGTGCAATATTGACCAACACTTTGCCATTGTCTGTGATAACATGGCGGGAGGCACAATCTGTCAGCTTCGGTACCATCCACAATATAATATAACTGTATTGACTAGCTATCAATCGATACTGCATTGTATGATATGTAAATATGCAAAACTCTTACTTTAAACATTTTGATGTTTACTGCTTATGAAAAACCTGTGCTCTCACCAACCTTTGTGTTGACCCTTTTACTCGCATGTTTTCTCAGGTAACTAAGGCACGCGCACAAGGAATATAGGATGCTAGGATGGAGTCCATGCATCTACATATGTGTCTTAGGCTCTTAAACATTTACTATCATTTGTTATGTTATGACATCTTAAACATCTTTACTCGCTTCCGCAACTATTGTTACTTATCATTTTGAAAACTATTTAAATAACGCTTCCGAAACTTACGAACTGTATTTGTTTTGAGATTGTATAACTTCCGCAACTCTGATTTTGCAAATCGATTTATCCATGTAATTGGATGTACGTATATAACCAGACATGTAGGTCTCGCATGTTGTGTGACCGGAGACTGCGATCCTGACAATCTGCCGTCGCTCGCGCCCCAGGAAGGGACGGGATTTCTCGGTGTGACAGTTGCGTACGAGAAATTCGGCAATTATGACGTAAGCACATTTGGTCGTGCTTAAAATCCACGAGGATTTAGTAACTTTTGTTATTGGGGATTGATAGTACGTGAAAAATGATGAACGTGGGCGAAAACCGGGCGCAAAACGGAGTTCGTATGCCCCCGGAATCGCGAAAACAAGTTTTAAACAAAAATGGTGACGCAGGATGACGTGGGGCGGTACGCCCCACACCAACCCTCCAGTTGGGGCGATGCGCCCCAGGCGCTAAGTCGGTTAAAACTTGTTTTAAGCGACCAGAATCGTTCAGAAGCTTCAAAAACGTAATTCTTCAACCCATCTCGACCTCCAGACCATATTTCTTCACTTTTTCACTTTCAAACTCCAAATCAAAGCCGTTTGAAGCCGTAATCGCACCACAGATCGAGTTTTCAAGTCCCGATCGTCGTTCTAACTGCAAGAAATCCGTCAAATCAGGTAATGATCCGTTTAAACTTTCTGGTTTGATATGGATTGATTAAATCTTGATTTTGAACGTAATAAGATAGTTAGGGTTGTTGATTATTGCCTAGATGATGGCTAGGATTGATTATAAACGAAGAACACGATGTTCTAACGGGTAAATCCTTGTTTTGATCTGTTGTAATGCCCGGTTTTCATGAAACTATATCTTGGATTAAAATGGTTTAAACCATTTGATTGTAATCATGATTGTGATTGTCTTGATCATTTCTTGAAATGCTAGGTTAAATCCAAGTGTTTCAAACTAATGATAAGCATAGATAATCACCGGAATAACGATCTGATGTTTAAGATAACAGTCAGATTAGTACATTGAGAATGATTATTAAACCTATTTTAATATTAAATCCTCATGTTTCATGATACCTAAATGATCAATAACAAGGATTGACTATTCGTGAGCCAGAAAATCATCTAGGAAATCGTTTTAAGTGAATAATCAACAACAACATTTATTTGAGTAATTCTGAAAACGTTGTGACTAATTTAGTTAGTCATAAATTGTTATAGGAACCATATAGGATTTCCTATCAGCTGAACATCGAGATCATCATCAGCATATAACTGTGAGATCATAGCCCCTCTTTTCTTCCTATAAATGTTTATTAACACTCGGGGTGGAACATGTCGATATTATTTCAAAACATATTTTATTTATCATTGTGAAATCATATATCAGTATCATGAGGCAAATCATGATAAACATTTATCAAATACCATTAAATCATATATCATTATCATGAGGAACGTCATGATAATCATTTATCAACCACAATGAGATTATATATCAGAATCATCAGGAAAAATCATGGTAAACAATCATCAAACAAATATTTTATCAAATCATTAAAAACAAGAGTATCATTTGGGAACTTTGGTTATGTGGAGGCTATTTGGGCACATTCTTATGTGAACATCATTAACTTGTTATCAAGCCCTTGGTAGTACTGGTATGATCATATGCGGGAACGCAAGTATCATTAACACGGCGTTCTAGCGAGTAGCTAGACGCTAACACTACGGCGTTCCGGCGGGTAGCTGGACGTTGACACTACGGCGTTTGGCGGGTAGCCAAACGTTAGCATTTATCATTAGGCTTGATGTTTGCATGCTCAGGTGGATTCAATTTCAAAGTACCTGTTTGATCACTTGTGAATACTATATTATGAATATCATTGTTTGAACAATCATTTTACATCAACAAAACCTATGACTCTCACTCAACTATTCGTAGTTGACTCTTTTATCTACATGTTTCAGGTAATGGGGAACAACAGCAAATCAATCTAGGTCAGGATCAACAGCAGAACTAGTGGTGACCTAGAAAGAAAACTTAATCAATGTACCGTATAATAAATATCTTATGATAACTTGTTGTATAATATGTATGTTATGCGTGTTTAAATGAACTTAACTTTATTAAACATAGTAATCATGGGTTGTTCTCCAACATTGGCACATGAACACATAGTCACGCGCCGTGGATTCCGCACGCGGCGTGGGTTATGACAGATGTGGTATCAGAGCCAAGGTTGTAGAGAATTAGGTTAACCTTAATGGATGACCTAGACTACAACTTAAGCGTCCCTTATGTGTTTATGTGATTTCTTACCTGAAACTCCTCATCCTTATTTTATACATCAATCTAAATATATTGTTTGTCGTTCTGTCTTTAGAATGGCTGACAATAATCCCAACGATGAGACAGACCGCCTGGCAGCTATCATCACTCGACAAGTGGCCCAAGTTTTGCCAACTCTAGTTACTCAACTAAACAACTCTTATCAAAACTCTCCTAGTGGTTCTCAGTATCATCCTACTCAGAATAATGGTGAGAATTCGAATAGCTTTACCTTTAAGCAATTCAACGATGCTAGGCCCAAAACTTTCTCTGGGGTAGAAGGTGCCACTGGACTCATTCAGTGGTTTGAATCCATTGAGGATACTTTGGACTACACTAACTGTCCAGAGGATCAAAAAGTGAAAATGGCTGCTAGCACGTTCCAACAGGGAGCCTTAACCTGGTGGAATGGTGAAAAGAAGAGTAGAGGTAGGGAAGCTGCCTTAAGCATGTCTTGGACTGATTTCAAAGCTCTTTTGGTTACACAATTTTGTCCCAAGCATGAGATGAAGAACTTGGAAGATGAATTATATAATCTAGTTCAAGTAAGTGGAAACAATCGTACTTATACCAACCGATTTCAAGAGCTCAGTATTCTGGTGCCTCACATGGTTACTCCTGTATCCCGTCAAATCGACAAGTATATTGGGGGATTGCCACTACTTATCAGGAGCATGGTGATGGGTAGTAAACCAACAACACTGCAGTCAGCAATACATCTAGCTGCTGATATTACCAATGAATTTGTGAAGGGTGGTCAACTCACTCGAACCGATGATGTTCTTCCTGCGGTTAAGGAAGAAAAGAAGCTAACAGAGCCATCTAAGAAGAAGCAGAGAACCAATAAAAGTTTTGCAATTTCATCAACCCCATCTGCTTCTATATATCAAGCACCGTCAGTTGGAGACTCTACCACAAACTCCCGAAGATCATACGTTGGACCTTATCCTTTATGTAACAATTGCAAGTATCATCATCCATTTGGTCGACAGTGTTGGAAATGTACCAAGTGTGGGAGATATGGTCATCTGGGACAAAGGTGTCAATTCACTGGGAAAGTGGTCAATGCAACTACGTCGATGGCCGCATCAAAATCCGTTGGGCCAGCATGTTATGAATGTGGAGCAACTGGTCATTTTAGGAACAGATGTCCCAGACTTTTTAACAACAATCAAAGTCAAAATGCTCCAGCACGCGTCTTTTCTATGAATGCTCATGAAGCACGCGAAGAAACAACGGTTGTCACAGGTACGTTCACTATTAACGATCATTATGCTTCAGTGCTATTTGATACCGGTGCTGACAAGAGTTTTGTCTCAACGTCAGTTGTACCTCATTTGGGTAAATCAGTAGAAGTACTAGAACCCCCGTATACCATAGAAATAGCAAACGGTAAACTTATACATGCCAATTCTATCATTCGCAATTGTACATTGAAATTCATTGATCATGAATTTTCTATCAATTTGATCCCAATGAACTTGGGAAGCTTTGACATTGTTGTGGGCATGGATTGGTTATCTTCTAATCGTGCTAAAATCGTTTGCTCAAACAAGCTTGTACAAATTCCATTACCATCTGGGGAAACATTACGAGTCTATGGAGACAAGCCTTGTCGTACACTCAAGATAGTATCATGCATGAAGGCTCGAAGCTATCTTCGCAAACAATATCCTGCTTTCCTAGCACATGTTGTGGCTAAGGAATCTTCTAAGAAAACTATTCAGGATATTCCTGTCATTCGTGATTTTCCTGAAGTATTCCCTGATGAGCTACCTGGACTTCCACCAGTACGTCAAGTTGAATTCAGAATAGATCTTGTACCTGGGGCAAATCCTGTTGCTAAAGCGCCTTATCGTCTTGCACCATCTGAGATGCAAGAACTCTCAAGCCAGCTACAAGAACTATTAGATAAGGGTTTCATCAGACCTAGTTATTCTCCTTGGGGTGCACCAATCTTGTTCGTCAAAAAGAAAGACGGATCGTTTAGAATGTGCATTGATTATCGTGAACTCAATAAGTTGACTATCAAGAATCGTTATCCATTACCAAGGATCGATGATTTATTCGATCAACTTCAAGGAGCTACTTATTTCTCTAAGATTGATCTTCGATCTGGTTATCATCAACTGAGAGTTCATGATGATGACATTTCTAAAACAGCGTTCAGAACACGCTATGGACACTATGAATTTCTGGTTATGCCCTTTGGACTAACCAATGCCCCTGCAGTGTTCATGGATCTTATGAACAGGGTATGTAGACCTTATTTGGATCAATTTGTCATTGTCTTCATTGACGACATATTGATTTACTCTAAGACTGAGAAGGATCATGAAACTCATCTTAGACTGATTCTGGAACTTTTAAAGGAAGAACAACTTTACGCCAAGTTCTCAAAGTGCGAGTTTTGGCTGAAAGAAGTTCAATTTTTAGGTCATGTTGTGGATCAGCAAGGTATTCATGTAGATCCAGCCAAAATTGAAGCTATAAAAGACTGGAAAGCACCAAAAACACCATCGGAAATTCGTTCTTTCCTAGGATTAGCCGGATACTATCGGCGATTTATCGCCAATTTTTCCAAGATAGCCGTTCCACTTACTACTCTTACTCAAAAGGATCAACCATTCGTTTGGGGTGAAGCACAAGAAGATGCATTCCAATTGCTTAAACACAAGCTATGCAATTCTCCTATTCTTAGTCTACCAGAAGGTAACAATGATTTTACAGTCTATTGTGATGCTTCTAACTTGGGTCTTGGTTGCGTGCTAATGCAACGAGACAAAGTTATTGCTTATGCGTCACGACAACTCAAGATTCATGAAAAGAACTATACGACACATGATCTTGAGTTAGGTGCTGTAATATTTGCTTTGAAAATTTGGAGACATTACCTTTATGGTACCAAATGTGTTATTTACACAGACCATAAAAGTCTTCAACACATTTTTGATCAAAAGGAACTTAATATGAGGCAAAGACGTTGGATAGAATTGCTCAATGATTACGACTGTGAAATCCGCTATCACCCAGGCAAAGCTAATGTGGTGGCAGATGCATTGAGTCGAAAAGACAGAGTTAAACCCAGAAGAGTGCAAGCATTGGAGATGACTATTCAGACTAGTCTTATACCCCAAATCCGTGAAGCACAACAAGAGGCACTTACTGGGATTCATGTTTGTGACGAAGCTCTACAAGGTTTAAATCAACGATTTGAAACCAAATCGGATGGAGCCTACTATTTCTTAAATCGAATATGGGTACCTTCTTTTGGCAATCTAAGGAAAGTAATTATGGATGAAGCCCATAAATCTCAATATTCGATTCACCCAGGCGCGGACAAGATGTACCAAGATCTTCGTGAATTCTATTGGTGGCCTGGAATGAAGAAAGACATTGCTACATATGTTAGTAAATGCCTCACGTGTTTACGAGTAAAAGCTGAACATCAAAGACCCTCTGGGTTACTACAGCCATTGGAGATCCCAGTATGGAAATGGGAGCAAATCTCTATGGACTTCATAACTAAATTGCCTAAAACGCCTAGGGGTCATGATGCAATTTGGGTTATTGTTGATCGATTGACTAAGTCAGCACATTTCTTAGCCATTCGAGAAGACTACAATACGAACCGGTTAGCCAAACTTTATCTAGATGAAATTGTGAGTAGACACGGAGTACCAATCTCAATTGTCTCTGATAGAGATAGTAGATTTACTTCAAGGGTTTGGCAAACGTTTCAAAAGTCTTTGGGTTCACAACTTAATCTTAGCACAGCTTACCATCCTCAAACTGATGGCCAAACTGAACGAACCATTCAGACTTTAGAAGATATGTTAAGAAGTTGTGTTATCGATTTTGGTGGTAGTTGGGATACTCATCTTCCTCTTGTTGAATTCTCTTACAACAACAGCTATCACACAAGTATCAAATGCGCACCGTTTGAAGCTTTGTATGGAAGAAAATGTAGGACTCCTGTTTGCTGGGCTGAAATAGGTGAAAGTCAATTTACAGGTCCAGAACTTATACAAGAAACAACTGATAAGATTTCTGTTATACGAGACCGAATCAAAGCTGCGCAGGATCGTCAAAAGAGTTACGCCGATACTCGAAGAAAGCCTTTGGAATTTCAAGTCGGTGACAAAGTTATGTTAAAAGTTTCTCCATGGAAAGGCATAGTCAGATTCGGGAAACGAGGTAAGTTAGCATCTAGATATGTTGGTCCTTTCAAGATCCTTGAGAGGATTGGACCAGTAGCATATCGATTGGAATTACCTTCCGAACTCAGCAACATACATGATGTATTTCATGTATGCAACCTTAAAAAGTGTTTATCCGATGAATCACATGTCGTTCCTATTGAAGAAATACGAGTTGAAGATAATCTTCAGTTTATTGAAGAACCTGTTGAGGTTATGGACCGAGAAGTCAAGAAACTAAAACGCAGTCGGATACCTATCGTGAAGATCAGATGGAATTCCAAGCGCGGTCCTGAATTCACTTGGGAACGTGAGGATCGTATGAAAGAGAGATATCCTCACTTGTTTTCATAAACAGACAATCATAGATGAGTGCAAACTGAATTTCGGGACGAAATTCCTCTAACAGGAGGAGACTGTGACAGTTGCGTACGAGAAATTCGGCAATTATGACGTAAGCACATTTGGTCGTGCTTAAAATCCACGAGGATTTAGTAACTTTTGTTATTGGGGATTGATAGTACGTGAAAAATGATGAACGTGGGCGAAAACCGGGCGCAAAACGGAGTTCGTATGCCCCCGGAATCGCGAAAACAAGTTTTAAACAAAAATGGTGACGCAGGATGACGTGGGGCGGTACGCCCCACACCAACCCTCCAGTTGGGGCGATGCGCCCCAGGCGCTAAGTCGGTTAAAACTTGTTTTAAGCGACCAGAATCGTTCAGAAGCTTCAAAAACGTAATTCTTCAACCCATCTCGACCTCCAGACCATATTTCTTCACTTTTTCACTTTCAAACTCCAAATCAAAGCCGTTTGAAGCCGTAATCGCACCACAGATCGAGTTTTCAAGTCCCGATCGTCGTTCTAACTGCAAGAAATCCGTCAAATCAGGTAATGATCCGTTTAAACTTTCTGGTTTGATATGGATTGATTAAATCTTGATTTTGAACGTAATAAGATAGTTAGGGTTGTTGATTATTGCCTAGATGATGGCTAGGATTGATTATAAACGAAGAACACGATGTTCTAACGGGTAAATCCTTGTTTTGATCTGTTGTAATGCCCGGTTTTCATGAAACTATATCTTGGATTAAAATGGTTTAAACCATTTGATTGTAATCATGATTGTGATTGTCTTGATCATTTCTTGAAATGCTAGGTTAAATCCAAGTGTTTCAAACTAATGATAAGCATAGATAATCACCGGAATAACGATCTGATGTTTAAGATAACAGTCAGATTAGTACATTGAGAATGATTATTAAACCTATTTTAATATTAAATCCTCATGTTTCATGATACCTAAATGATCAATAACAAGGATTGACTATTCGTGAGCCAGAAAATCATCTAGGAAATCGTTTTAAGTGAATAATCAACAACAACATTTATTTGAGTAATTCTGAAAACGTTGTGACTAATTTAGTTAGTCATAAATTGTTATAGGAACCATATAGGATTTCCTATCAGCTGAACATCGAGATCATCATCATCAGCATATAACTGTGAGATCATAGCCCCTCTTTTCTTCCTATAAATGTTTATTAACACTCGGGGTGGAACATGTCGATATTATTTCAAAACATATTTTATTTATCATTGTGAAATCATATATCAGTATCATGAGGCAAATCATGATAAACATTTATCAAATACCATTAAATCATATATCATTATCATGAGGAACGTCATGATAATCATTTATCAACCACAATGAGATTATATATCAGAATCATCAGGAAAAATCATGGTAAACAATCATCAAACAAATATTTTATCAAATCATTAAAAACAAGAGTATCATTTGGGAACTTTGGTTATGTGGAGGCTATTTGGGCACATTCTTATGTGAACATCATTAACTTGTTATCAAGCCCTTGGTAGTACTGGTATGATCATATGCGGGAACGCAAGTATCATTAACACGGCGTTCTAGCGAGTAGCTAGACGCTAACACTACGGCGTTCCGGCGGGTAGCTGGACGTTGACACTACGGCGTTTGGCGGGTAGCCAAACGTTAGCATTTATCATTAGGCTTGATGTTTGCATGCTCAGGTGGATTCAATTTCAAAGTACCTGTTTGATCACTTGTGAATACTATATTATGAATATCATTGTTTGAACAATCATTTTACATCAACAAAACCTATGACTCTCACTCAACTATTCGTAGTTGACTCTTTTATCTACATGTTTCAGGTAATGGGGAACAACAGCAAATCAATCTAGGTCAGGATCAACAGCAGAACTAGTGGTGACCTAGAAAGAAAACTTAATCAATGTACCGTATAATAAATATCTTATGATAACTTGTTGTATAATATGTATGTTATGCGTGTTTAAATGAACTTAACTTTATTAAACATAGTAATCATGGGTTGTTCTCCAACATTGGCACATGAACACATAGTCACGCGCCGTGGATTCCGCACGCGGCGTGGGTTATGACACTCGGGGTGCGACAGATTGGTATCAGAGACTCCGGTTATTGCGAATTAGGTTTGCATTTAGTGAACTTAGTCTATAACCACTAGTCTCCACACAACACATAGTGCTTAGTATTAGTACTACTTGTATACATTATCGTACATATACACAACTCACTCATTTAGTTGTGGCATTAATGTCATCACCATCTATGCACGCATTCGACTGGAAGGAACAAATTGTTACTACACCTTCAGTATCAACACTATCGGTAGCAGTTGAGTTACCAAAATGAACCAACTATCACCCGGACGCAGCACGTCTGAGCCATCGCAAGAGGAGCAGCCGGTACGCATATGCTACATCACCGGTGCCCGAATCGAAGAGGCGAAGACAGAAGCTGATCGGGGATGAAACTATCGTAAGTCAAGGGATGAAATAGGCCTTGTGGCTCAATCATGATTGGAAAAGACATTGATTCTCTTTCCCGCTCTCAAACAACATTCTCGTAGCCCTTTTGTACTACAACACCTACTACTTGCAAGGATAACACGAGGAGATACCAAACTCGACTCCTTGTCACTCTTAGGATACCATCAAATGGACAGTGTCATCCTAACATTCACGCCATGAGTGTCCAACACTCAGTGACATGAGGAAAACACACTCGAGCCAAATAGCTATCCTTATAGGACCTACGAAAGATCCTATAATATCATTCAACTCACGTAACTATCCCAAGTGTTAGTTTCGATAGGTTATTCAGCCATACCTCATATGACTCTTGTTTGAATCTTGATGTCATGAATGAACTCTGAATCCAGTAAAACCTAATAGCTCTAAGAAGAAGGAGCTAGAATTCCTATGTAAGGTAAATTGACGATCATGGTGCGCAACATAATCGTGAATTTACAGGTACGCATGAATTCTGGCAAATTCTATTATGAGTCTATTTCTGGAAACACATACATTGATATTCGCTTATCCCTCACTCTGATAGTTGCAACCGAATTCGAACAACGAATCAAGATTTCAACATAACATTCATCAAATTCCCAGCCATAGTTCGGATTACCATGTATCCCCGAAGACCTCATGTTACGACTTTACACTTCACATGAAGTAATGTATCAAATTTTTGATAAGGACCATGACAAGGATCCTGAGGAGGACCCCTTGGAAGAGCCACCAGACAATACATTTCTCATACCAGACTCACTTGAGCCTGAGAGGCAGTGTCTTGAGTTGGATTGACTCGTGACCTGACCTGGGCAAACAACCGAATTGAGTGTCTTGCAAAGGAATTGAGATATACGAATGCCCAATAAGCAGGACCTTGTAGCGTAGTCAACAAGCTGGGGCGGGATATAACCCAGTTGATTTCAATATTCCAGGCAGTCGAAGACCGGGCCGCCATCGCTAAAGCTAGAATCGAAAAGCTGGAAAACAAGGTCGTCGGTCCAGTCCCAGAAGAACCTGACACTAAGGAAGAGGAACCAGTGTCGGATGCTGATTCTGATCCCACTATCGATAATGCCTCCGATTAACTTGGCATAAGCCTGGTAGAGTCGAGTTTTGAGTTGCGTCTCTTTACTCGAAACTTTGGAATACTAGTGTCTTGAGTATTAAATGAATTGTAACCAGTACGACTTATTATATATCAAGACTAATAACTGTTATTGAAAATTTTGCCTATGCCAATCAATACATGTTTTCCTACCGTATCAATCACACGCTACATTAGTCATTAGACCTATACTAACACTCATTCTCGCTATGAAGATCATGGCTGGAAGACACGAAGGACGCAGGAACGCAGTAGGACGAGGAAACATTAACCTCACTACAACAGAACTGAATGCACTCATCAACGAGCGAGTTGATGAAGCACTAGCTGCACGAGAGAATAATCGTAACCAAAACCCACCGAACCAAGGAGCAAATCCTAAACCACCTCACTGCACATTCAAAACATTCTTAGACTGCAAACCACATCCTTTCAATGGAACGGAGGGTGCTGCCGGTCTCCTCCGATGGATGGAGAAATTGGAATCGGCTTTCATCATGAGCAACTGTAGGGTCAATGATCGTGTGAGGTACGCAACAGGAACCTTAGAGGGAGCGGCCCTCACTTGGTGGGACACCAATGTTCAAACCATAGGATGGGTAACATGTAATGCTCTACCCTGGGAAGAGTTTAAAAGAATGATGAACCACGAATATTCCCCTCACGACAAAGTTCAGAAATTAGAAATGGAATTTCGGAACCACCGGATGATCGGTTCTGAGATCGAGGCATACACTTCCCGATCTTATGAGTTGGCACGCATGTGCCCAGAAATGGTGACCCCAGCCTACAAACATCTCGAAAGATACATTGAGGGATTGACACCAGAGGTTCGGGATATGGTGCTATCCGCTGACCCCACCACCTTGCGACAAGCCGTTTACTTAGCCCATGAACTGACTGATACGGCAGTTATTCAAGGATTATTGCCTCCACCTGGATCAGTAATCAAAACCACCGACAACAAACGCAAATGGGATAACTCTCAAAACGAAACCCCCACTCTACAATCACCCAAACGACGTAAGGGTACCTATGCTGGAAAAAATCCAAAGTGCAACAACTGTGATTATCATCATCAACGAGGACCGTGTGAAAGATACCGGTGCCAACGTTGTGGAAAGTTAGGTCACACAGCTGAGAACTGCAGGGGTGAACTAGTGACCAAAATCCCACGGCCACAACAGCAGCAATACAAAGCACCAAAAGGATGCTTCGGATGTGGAGAGCCAGGGCACTTTAAGAGGGACTGCCCCTATGTGAAAAACAGGGGTGACGAAGTACCAAAGAATTGCTTCGAATGCGGAAATCCAGGTCACATCAAAAAGGACTGCCCGCATCTGAAGAACAACAACAATAACGAGAACAACAATGGTCCGATGGGACAAACCCTCGTGATCGGGACTACTGAATCCAGAAATGATCTTAACCTAGAAACGGGTACGTATCTCTTAAACGGTTATTGCACTTTTGTATTGTTTGATACTGAAACTGAGGAAAGTCTTATATTTAAGTACCTTAGTAAATACTTGTCAAAACCCCAATATCCTTAAAGGCTAAATACACCGTGGAATTAGCTGATGTTAAACTGATTGTAACTGAGCACATTCAAAGAGAATGCACTTTAAGGATAGCAAACCATAAATCTTAAGAACGCCCTCATGCCAGTTACATTAGGCATTTTTGAGATAATAGTGGACATGGAATGATTGTCTAAAAACTAAGCTAAAATCGTTTGCCACGACAAGGTTGTGCGCATACCTCTCCCTAGTGGAGAAACCTTAGACATCAACGGTGAATGGAACAACACTCCTCTGCCCCCATGTGGAAGTGGGAACAAATCTCCATGGACGTCATTACCAAATTACCACGTACTCCTTGTGGAGGTGACACTATCTGAATAATCGTGGAAAGACTAACTAAGTCAGCAAACTTCCTTGCGATTAAGGAAAACGGCAAGATTGGAAGAGCTAGCCAGAATCTATGTCAAGGAAGTGACCTTGCGACGCGGAGTGCCGACCCCCAT